>BSBK01005193.1:635000-1245147 GCA_027943335.1 Chamaecyparis obtusa | reverse complement strand
ATATGTATATATCTATAGATATGTATACATATACATATACATATACATATACATATACATATATATATATATACATATATATATATACATATATATATATACATATATATATATACATATATATATACATATATATATATCCAAATTTCCAAAGGAGAGATCCAAATTGATCAACCAAAAGGTTAATGGAAAAAAGAATCAATCTATGGAGAATATGAATGAAGGAGAAAACCTTATATTTTGTTCTAAAAAATATGTGATTGAAATCTTAAATGAATACAAGACAAATACTAACCTCAAAATAGGGTAAATCTGGAAAAGACTATTTTTTGATGTCTGTGTTTAGTTTCAAGAGATTCTGCAACTTGATTCGACCTGGAAATGCAGAGACAAAGAAAACCCAGAAAACTTTTGTCTTTTGAAGCCAAGTTGACCTTGACCTCAGGATCAGGGTAGAATCTTACCCCGGAGCACAATCTTACCCCCCACTGAAGGTTGAACTTGACCTGAAAAATCTCCGACATAAATTCTATTCGTAGATCTTAGAAGTTTTTCGAAAAGGGTATCCAGATCTGAACTACAATTCATTGTCCCGCACTTGCTCCTGCAAGAAAAAGAGTTTTTTTGTTGGATGAGGGGTTTGCCTTGGTCAAACCCTAGTTTGGAATCAACCTTGAAATATAATTGAAATTGCAATGTATATAAACAAAGTAAATGGAACTATTCACCTTGCTTATGTTGAAATTCTTGTGGAGGATTTGAATCCTTGAATCCACAAGTATGGATGAATGTGGAACCAAATGTAGGATGTCTCAAATCAAGGGCATTTGATCTTCAACACCAATCTTAAATGCATCTTGAACTAGGAGGAAGCTTGAATGGATGTGGATGGAGAAATCTTCAACAAGAGGGCTCTAAAGAGATTGAATCCTTCAATGTCTATCAATAGATCTCCTTGATGAATTGAATGCTTGAATGCTTTGATGGTTGAATGCTTGAAGATAAATGAATGCTTTATATCTCCTCTCTTTCTTGATAATTTATTGATTACAAAAAGTGGATGTGCAAAAGATGCTTGATCATGGATTGTGAAAATGAGAGAGGAAGGCTTCCTTTTATAAAAATATAGGGCACAAACTTCTAGAGAGGCCGACATATAATAAATAAATTCCCATTAAGTGGAAACCCCTAGAAATGGACCTAAATTAAATATCATTTAAGATTTTACCATTCTGAAATCTGAAACAGTCGACCCGGAAGCAGGAAATAAAAATTTCTGAAGCCCGACATCTTGAAACTTTCGAAACCTAAAATTTGGACCTGGGGTCAAGGTCGAGGTTGACTTTGACTTAGGTCAAGATTGAGGTTGAATTTGACCTAGGTCAAAGTCAAGGTTGACCTTGACCCACAGGTCATCCTTGACCCAAAAAGTCAAAGTTCTTGGTTTCTCAGAAAGAGTTGCTGGAAAGAGGCTTGAAATAGGAGGGAGAAAAGAAAAATAGGGGGGAAAAGCCAGATCTAGTCAAATACCCATTCAAGGCACTTGACATGACCCTAGAGCACCTACCCGAAGGGCTAAACCAGTCCTAAATGGAAGTGCTTCAATTTTTTGACGATACATTTAGCCCCCACTTTAGCAAGAGTATGGACTCGATGCAAACTCTTGGTAAAGGAGATCATAATGAAAAGATAATCCTATTGAAATCAAAGGGAAAAAGAAATCTTCAAGCCCCTAGGGACTCATCTCTTCATCAACTCCAAGATCACAATAAGAGAGACATCTCTAGAAAAGAGAGAGAAGAGGGTGTGATTATCTTGCCCAATGAGAACTTATGTCCCATTGTGAACCCCACAAGGAAATAGCACAACTGGAAAGATAAAATTGAACTGCCTAGTGAATGTGGCTAGTTACTAGTCAAACCATCAAAGATTTTCTGTTAGGAATATCTTATTCCACAAGAGAAAAAACCAAAAATAAAAGAGATCTAGTCTTAAGGACACCTCCGACCTTAAGGGATCAAAATTTTGAAACTAGAGGGATCAAGAGATCCTATGAAATAAAAATCCATGCTTTAAGGATTAGTCACTAATCAATAAAGGGAGAGAAGTATCTTGAAAAATATATGTATATTGAAAGTGCGTGTGTGCAACAGGTGAGTAAAGTGTATGCCCACACGTTAAAGTCATTGCTAACACTTTTAACAAGAGCAATGGCTTGAATAGAAACATAAACAACTCCACTGATTACGTTTACATTACAAGATGCCCCCAAACAAAGACAAATCAAGGGAAATACCACATAAACATACATAGGACATAGAAGGGATCTACCTACCATGGGGTCAGTATGGTCATAAGATTATATATATATATATATATATATATATATATATATATATATATATTGCAAATGAATTGACATCATTCCCCAAAGAAAGTAGAACTACAATCACAATGGAGGAAAGAACACATAAGAGTTACAAAGAGGAATCTTTTCGGACCATGGCATGAAGACCAAAAAGAATTAGTGCTACCAAGTTGTGGATCTAAGAAGATTACACAAGGAAACATTTATGAACAATAACACAAGTACAACATAACATGAAACAACATATAGAAGAATAGAGATACATATAGAGGATTTGTACAATAGGTTTTATTCCTTTATCACCTTGCACCAATAGAGAAACAAGGGTCGTATAAAAGAATCTAACAAACATTAGCAAACACATTACGAGAGAAGCACACAATATGATAGAAAATCACACAACAAAGGTTAAAATGAAGGAAAAGACAATCAAGCACATTGCCTACTCTCCCCATCTCATTCTATATCATTTAGTGAAGGTGGATAACTCACAAGAGGGACTATATCCAACATAGTAGGAATGATAGCCAGTTCCAAATAAGGATCCTCTTGAGAATCACAATGTTTGATACTAGGTGTAATTTTTAATTGTGATGAAAGCATATTAGGTAAATCAGTATGAATTTCAATAGTATCATATTCATCATTATCATCATCAAGAGTATCTTCTTCATCCAGATTAATCAAAATAGGATCTAAGATACAAATAGAATCATCATAATCATGCATCTTAACATCATTATTAGCATTAACTTCTAACACATCAATGATAGATTGATCAAAAGAAGGTAAAGAAGTTTGAAGAATAGTAGTACGAGCTTTAGCCTGAGCATGACACTTTTTACGACATTCATTAGTAGACCGATTACATTTCGTCTTGTTTGAAATATGTTGAGAACTAGGAGGAACAACTATCGGATCCTTCACAAGTTCTATAGGAGGATTAGTATGATTATCAGAAGACTGAAAATCAATAGTAGGAGCTTGATTAACTGAACTAGAAGCTATAGATAAAGGAGGCATGTAAGGTGTAGGCAAAAGACCAAGATTAAGATCCATCAAAGGCATGCTTAACTCAAGAAATTTTGTGATGTCTATAGGCTTGATATGAGAGAAAGAGATTATCAAGTCGAGAAGGACATGAATTAGGTAATGAAGGCCAAAAAAATTTAAGGGTAGCACAATCCCTGGGCCTAGAAGGTTGATATAAACTATGGTTTATCATCTTCACTTCATCATCATGAATGAATTTAAGGCATTTATGGATAGGAGAAGCAACAACATGCATGACATTCAACCAAGGCAAACCAAGCTTAACTTGAAATTGATTGGAAGTAGGAACAACAACAAAGGTAGTATTAACAATTTTACCACAAAGTTCAACCGGAAAACCAATAGAACCAAATGATGGATAGAGAAAACCATTACAAGTTTGAATCCATACATTAGATGTATCATAAGAATCACGTTGCAAGTTTTTCATAAAAAGATTTTCTTTAGTAATAACATTGACTAAGGATGTAGTATCAATTAGATAACCGCATGTAGGTATCTAAGAAATCCTAGAATATATGTAAAGGGGACCATCAGGAGCTTTAATAGTCTCAAAATCATCAAATGTGATCAAGAGTTCCCGAGGTCTTTTATTTTTAGGTTTCTTTCGAGGTTTAGGTTGAGTTTTTGGTTTAGGCTTGGGTTGAGGTGGAACTTGTAGTTGAGTTTGACTTTGAGTTAGTGATATAGATTCTATTGAGATGCAACAATATGCTCCACATGGTTAATAGTATGATCGAGGTCATCCATCTTTGAATCATAAACAATATCCAGAGAAGATAGATGAACAATGGTATTCTAGTATCATGTGTAGGTAAAGGATTTGTATAACATTGAAGGTTTTGATTAGGAGGAGAGACAAATTTGTTCCCACTACCATCAAAATTATCAATAGATAAGGTATTAAATCAATCAAATCTTGAGCCTTATGTTTTAAAGAATAGCAGTTCTCAGTATCATGGCCATTTTGATGATGATATTGACAAAAATCTTTAGGATCAAAAGATTTAGATGCAATTGTTGCAGGTAAAAGAGGTCGAATAGGAGGTAAAGTAATCATATTAGCAGTTAACAACCTATTCATGATAGAATGTAAAGATTTAGAGAGAGGAGTAAACGTATGATTCAAACAAAAAGCAGTAGATGCAAAAGTGGCATTGTGAGATGCAACAACAACTTGATCAACAACTGTATTCACTTGTTTGTTTATCTTGACATAGTTGTTAGGCTTTTGAAATTTGTTTAGATTAGGAGCAGCATCACTCTTATCAACTAGAACATGAGCCATTGTAGTGTTTCTCTCAAATTGACTCACTTGTAATTGATAATGATGAAGCACTGCACAAAGTTGTTGAAAATAGGTAAATTCGGGTAAGCAGAATCTTATCTCTAATATCCTTTTGTAAATTTGAAATAAACATACGTTGAATATCAATATCAGGAACATGATAGGAAATCTAAGCATTCAGTCAATTTTTCCTTAGTATTTTGTTTACAATGCATCAAATTAGTCAAAGACACTTGTGGGCCAATGTTATTTGAAATTGTTGAATAAAAGCATTAGAAAGTTTTGGAAATGAGTCAATAGAATAAGTAGGCAAGGAACAATACCATTGTAAGGCCTTGTCATGAAAAGTTCTAGCAAACAACTTGGCTAAAATCCTATGGTCATGAGCATAATCACTACAAAGGATTTGAGATGTTTTAACATGATGAACAGGGTCTCCCTTACCATTGTAATTCTTGAGATGAGGCATATCAACTTGCTGAGGAACAAGAGTACGAATGATTTCTAGGGATAGAGGACTTCCCATGTCACATGTAGGAATGCTAAACTTGTTTTGAGTTAAAGAAGCAAGTTGTTGTTGTAAAGATGACATAGTTTGAACCAAACTGATGATTGTTGAATCAGTAGAGGAAATAGTAGGCACAACAACATTAGAAACACTAGGTAAAGTGTAAGAAGCAGGAAGAATGGAAGACACAACTGGAGGAACACTTGGAACCACAGTTGGAAGAGGATTGGAATAAGTAAAAGGAACATTATGGTAAAAAGGTTGTGATGTAGGAAGGCATATAGGAGGAACACTCATAGAAAGAGAGGGAACAATTTTAGTCACCAAAGAAGGGGTGGGTCATCCCACAATAGTGGGTTACACTTTTTGGCTTGAATTGACACTGACCTTCCAATTTTTAGAAAAACTTTGACATTCTGATGCATATTGCCGTTCAACCATTCGAAATCGGAAAATGATGTAAACTAGAGTTTGGTAACATCCATACTGAGGGCATCCAATTGGTTTCAAGACATTATCACATTTTTTGCATATTTTATGTATGCTCAAAGTCGACCAAGCTAGTTTTTTGACCTACTTTCACTGCGTAACGCATAACTTCTTTTGTATATATCGGATTTCAATTATTTTTTTTGGTAGAAAGAATACTCTAAGATGAAGGGCACTGATATTTTTCAAAATTTTTATTATATTTTATACTATTTTCTATTGAATGTCAAAGTCATATGTTTGAATTGGCCAAAAAACCAACATTTGTTTCACGTCAAACAACATACACCTAATGAATTCAAAACTGGTCAAGAGTATAGTCATTAGAAAGCTGACTCAGAGCACTTTTGCATGGACTCAAGGTCATTTTTTGAATGTTTCATTTGACCCTAGCACTTCAACCTTGAAACTCAGAAATGTGCTATTTTCTGTTGGCTTTTGACAAAAAGTCCTAGAAAGGAAGTTTCGAATGAAACTAGTTTCATTCGAAAGTTCTTACTTTCATTCAAAACTACTTTCATTTGAAACTAAACAATGCTAACCCCGGGTTGACATCTGCGTCAACATCTGGGTCAAGAGAGTTTCGAATGAAAGCTAACTGGTTTCGAATGAAAGTTAAATTTAACTTTCATTCGAAACTCATGTCGGCCAATTTGGTGTTTTTTTCATGATAGCGACGATCGCATATAAATATAAGAGCCATTTTCTGAATATTTTAATTTAGAGCTGCAAAATAATTCATATTTTACATATAAAAAAGACATTTGAAGGTGTATTTTCCTACATTTGTGATATTTTAGTGGAATAATCATGCAAAAGTGATGGGGAATCAGAAAAGAAGGCAAAATAAGAGTGCTTGACATTACTCACCAGAAACTAAAGAGAGATTATAAAGAGAAGCTCGTGAAAGGTATCATCGTGTGAGACAAGGTGTGACCCTATCTCTCTCTCTCTCTCTCTCTCTCTGTGTGTGACTATATATCATAATTGATGATTAGGACATATGTTAATGAAGTTCATGTAAGCACATGATATTGCAATTTCTAATTAGACCTAGAATATATTCAATAAAGAGCATGTCTTATTAATAGCTACATATATTAGGACTTGAATAATATGTACATGTATACACTTGTATTAGTCAACTTAATCAGGCCTATTAGAGGTCTATTAGATCTATTAGGGCCTAATTAAGTTAGATTGGCATATTAGTACCGACATAGATGCAACTAGACCTATAACCCAAGTAGCTTAATGCAATTAGATCAATTGGACCTGGTACCTAATTAGACCTATTAGTTGACAAAAGGGCATATTAGACATGTATTAAGACCTAGTCAAACCTATTAGGACATGTATCAAGACCTAAAGACCTATTAAGACCTATTAGACCTATTAGGACCTATTAGAAACCTATTATGTACCTATTCTAGGACATATTAGATGTACTTATAGTATTATACATCTATTAAGACCTATTAGACCTATTACTTGACCTATTAGAGGTCTATTAGACCTATTAGACATGTGTGTATTAATACCTATCAAACCTATTAGAACATCCATGAATACCTGTTTATCTACCTATTAAGCCCTATTAGACCTATATTAGGACCTACTAGGAACCTATTATACATGTTCTAGGACATATTAGATGTACTTGCAGTATCATATACATGTATTGAGACCTATTAGACCAATTAGACCTATTAGGACCTATTAGAGGTCTATTAGACCTATTAGACATGTGCATTAAGACCTATTAGACATGTATTAAGATCTATCACACCTATTAGGGCATGTATCAATACCTAAAGACCTATTATGACCTATTAGACCTATTACCTAACCTATTAGGAAAGTTAGTTTCATTATTCTAGGACATATTAGATGTACTTGTACAGTATTATACATGTATTAAGGCCTATTAGACCTATTAGGACCTATTAGAGGTCTATTAGACCTATCAGGACCTATTAGGAACTAAACTTACACATGTCTACTTTAATATCTTTAATAGATCTACACATGTCTACTTTAATATCTAGTAAGTATTAAACTTACTAACTGTATCTCCATTTGCAAGAGAAGGGTCATCACAAGCTCAACAAGACCAACCTGTAGAAGTTGGAGAAGGGGCGTCTCAAGCTCAACAAGACCAACTTGTAGACGCTAGGGAGGGGACATCTCAAGCTCAACAAGACCATCCTATAGATGCTATAGAAGGGTCATCACAAGCTCAACAAGAACATCCTTTACAATCTCAAACAAGTACACATAGATCTCTATCTCTCTCTATCTCTCTCTTTATTTAAGTTACGTACCATTGTCTTGATTTAGTCTAGATTTGAATGATTATAATACACTATGAGCTTATACATAAATAATCAGTTGTTCTCCTTAAGATGATCTATCCTAAGATATTTTTAAATATTTTGTTTGCAGTTGATTTACAAGAAACACATGACAATGTCAGCCTAGCCCAACAGTTGAAAAGAAAAATTAATCATAAAAGCATTGATCATTTACTTGAAATGGATGTGAACAAATTGAGAGAGTATGCCAAAAAACCCACAAATACTATGAAGAGGACATTGAATAAAAAATCTAAGGATATAATTGCACAATTTGAAAATCTTCATACACTTGAGGAAACTCAACTATTATCAATCACACTTCTTAAAGATGAGTTAAAGGAGCCATTGAAACTATTGGGTGTAGATGCAAGTTCAAAAAAGAGAAAATTGGTTGACCTAGGAAAAAATGTTGTTGAAAGTGTCAAGGAAGGTTTCCAATCCATTGGGAAAACATCTAGAGTTACAGATAGGTCCATTTCTAGAAGAGTGATATTGACATCAATTTTAAATAAAAACATGTATCATAAAAGATAGATTTCCTCACTTTCATCTCATCTCGAGTATAGTAGGAAGACAATGTCACATTACTTGAAAAGGAGAAACATTTTGGATGATACTACATTGGAAGGTAATTGGGCACTAATGTGTCGAGCTCCTCACCCTGACAAGATTAACAAAATAGTCAGGAACTTAGTTATAACATTTTGGACTGATCATACTCGTCCTTCATCAAATAGGAGAGATGTCATGAAAAAGAGGACAGGGCCTAAGGAATATTTGCAGCACACAAAACATTGGCTAGACACCACACAACATGAATTGTATCTCTCATTTTGCAATTCAAATCCTAATGTCAAGATTGGACAAACGATGTTCAAAAGATTGAAACCATATTTTGTAAAGATAAATAAAACTTTTGAGACTTGTTGTTGTCGATATCATGTTGAATTCGATCTCTTCTTTCAAGGGTTTAGAAAGATGATAGAAGAAAGTGGTGGCTCTCAGAATGATTTTCCTAAATGACCAAGCCAATTCATAACATCGATCTTATGTGAAAAGACAATTGATAGTGAGATACATGAAATAAAATGCATAAGAGGCACATGTGAAACATGTGGGGATTTAGCTAAATTTCCTTTTAGGGATGAAGATACTGACATGACAAGGATGGTAAATTGTAAGAGATACAAGTATGTAAAGTTTGAAACAAAAGTCGGGAAAGAATCAACAAGGTTGGAATATGTAGAAGAAGAGATACATGCTGCAACATTTATGGAAAATTTTCATAAATTGATTCAACCATATATACGACATGTTTTCTTTGCTAAGTGGCAAGCTGAGCAGTTCCAACTACTAAGAGACACTTTTCCACTTGGAACAGTTTTATCTGTTGTTGATTTTGCAGAGAATTACTCTTTTGTTTCTCAAAAAGAACTTCAATCGGAATACTACTATACAAAGCAGGTCACTATCATGGTGCATGTATGTTATCAACATGCACAATTAGATTTGGATGGCATTGAAAGTACAACTCAAGAATGAGTCATAAAGAAAGAATATCACTTTTACATCAGTGATGATAAAGAGCATGACACTCATTTTTTCAAGCACTATTTTAAAACATATTTTGGATATTTAGAAAATAAAGGCATAAAAATCAAAAAGCATTATGTTTGGTCAGATGGATGTGCAGCACAATTCAAGTCAGCAAGACCATTTTATGCGCTATGTAGATATCATTGATTCCAAAAGATACCACATATTTGGATTTTCTTTGAGAGTGGACACGGGAAGGGAGAGCACGATGGTGCAGGAGCTTGTATCAAACATTCTTTAAGAAAGTATCATTGGACTATCAGGGATATCATATAAATAATGCTCATGATGTGGTTGAGTGGTGCAAGAGACACTTTGTAGCTCCAAATCAAGATAGCACATCTTCACTACGGGGTCGAGTCATACCAGTTAGATTGTTCTGGGAGATATCAGGTATATTTATGAAATGCATTAATTTCTAAATTAAAGTTTCAATTTATGCATACATATATATGTTATACTAACAACTCTTAAAAATTTACATGTGTTTGTGTATTATTCAGGTGTTGATAGAAGATCATTCCATGGATGTAAGAGGGTAGAGAAAACAAGATCCCTACATTCGGTTATGAGTACAGATAGTAATGTGTGGTCATTGTATTGTAGAGATTACTCATGCTTTTGTTATGACTGTGTTTCTGAAAACTACGGTGAATGTATTAACCAAAAAAGTGGATATGTCAGTGAATGGAATTTGGTTCCACTAGATGTTACCACTACAAATGATGAAGTTGAGGATGAAAGCTATGATGATGTTCCATTGATTTCCACTGACTACGACCATATTTCAGGTTTGATCAAAATTGGTACGTGTTCTTATATACATATGCACTTTTCAATTCTTAGGGTACCCATATGTATCTCTAATAAATTTATATAACTTACAATGGTGTAATGTTCTTTTACAGGACATGTTTTTGTAGTAATAGTAGAGTCTGATAATGTTGAAGGTGTGAATTACTATCTATTACATTGTATGAAGGAGAGGATGAAGCTAACAAAGAATGAAACAAGCGATTGTGTTTCCTATAGGTTAGCGTGCTATATTTATGGGTTTTGATGAATAAATTTATCTTGCATTTGATGGCCTTATTCAAATTTTTGTTCAAATTATGATACAATGCATGCATGTACACACATATATACACATGTTTATTTAATACATGTTGTTGTTCAATTGTCTGTGCAGGGTCAGTTGTTGTGCAAGGAACATACTTGAAGCAAATCAAAGTAATTAAATAGGGGGTTCATTTTATTGATTATCAATTAAACAACAAGGTTTATCAATATAGTCATCTTGTAATTGCCACACAACTATCTCTTCATCCAGTGACAGGATGTGGCATTCGTAAGTGGAGACTTGATATCGAAGAGCATGAGAAATTAGTGAATATTATCAAAGAGAGAGATGAACCACTTGATGTACAGTAAATTGTGCATGTGCATGTATGAAAAATGATTTTGAGAAATTATTTTTAGGGCATGTGCCCTTAGTGAATGGAGAAAATTTATTAGTAGATATATATATAAATTAACTTGTCTTTTTAAAATGTATATGTGTGCATGTGCCAAGAATTAAATCTATCTCATTTTGGATTTATAAAATTAGGATACTTTATATGCATGTTAGATAGCTTAATTCAATATGTGAAATTGCTATGTTAGGATTAAATTGTTTACAAATTTAATAAATACTCTTGATTGTGATATATTGCCTATTTTACTTCCCATATTAAAAATAATAAGTTTGTAATGTACATGCAACTTAATTATCTTAAATTTCATGTGCATATTGAAATTTGTATGAATTACATTCAAATTTAACATTCAATTAAAATTTGTATGAATTACATGTACATATGTCAAATATAAACATCAAATAGTACACATGTACATATTTGTCAAACATAAACATGTAATATATGAGATCGATCAAGAAGTAAGTAATGTAAACATGAAAAAAATATACATGCATGCATCCAACTATGTCAAATGCATAGTCAATCTAGAGATATATCAATGTAGTATACTACACATGTACATACATACATCAAGGATAAACATGTACATATATGTCAAACATGAACATCAAATATATGAAATCAATCAAGAAGTAAGCAATGTATACATGAAAAAAATATACATGGATGCATGTCCAACTATGTCAAATGTAACATCAGAGATCCCTACATGTGTAACATGTCTAAAAGAGCCTAAGAATCATAATGATGACTCCTAACAGTACGATCGGGCCCTGAGTAGCTATCATGCTGCGAGGGATGTGCAGAACCCTGTATAGACAAAGTGAGATCATACAAATTAATATTCACATCTTTCAAATGTTGATAAAATAATACTCATCTATTTTAAAAACGTAAAGATGTACATACACAAATTGAATAAATTAAAAACTCACCTGCCCACTGCTGATGTCATCATCGAGTGAGTCCTGACGTCGTACACGATCACTCCCTATAGGAGTAATAAGAGGCATCTCCCCCTAGATAAAAAAAAATGACAAAAATTATATATACATTTATATATAAATTTTGAATCTCCAACAATCAAAGTTTAACTAAATGACATTAAAAAAAATTATACCTATGTAGATAGTGGAACCGAAACATGCTCTGACTCCCTCTCCTCGATCCTATCAACCAGGGTATTAATATGCTGCTGCACCTGATCGAAGCTAAACTGAACATCTGCCACATGAGTAGATGACAGTCATCTCTCTAAAGATGAATGCAATGGAGAAACCAGATGTGATGGCATAGAAGCCGACTGATCATCACGTGTCAGCAAATCTAGGTAACCGATCGCACTCATGCCAAACTCAACATCCTCGAGACCAACATCAGATAACCGCTGCCCTGCACTCACTGAAGGGTCTATACAGTGTGCCTCTCTCTCAGCAGCAATAGACTGGTTCGTAGGAGGATCACCATGGGCACCGCTACTATCATGATGTGTGTGATGAGGATCCTGTCACTGAGTGTATCTAACAGTACCCACATGATCTCTAACATCCGCTATAGGGATACCATGCTCAGTAGCTATAAATGCATATGCATTAATAAGATCCTCGGCCAAACTAGTCATGGTGACACGTGCCATCTCTCCTGTAAGTCCCTCAAGGCTAGAAAGTGAAGGGATCCCTGCTGCAGAGTAGAAGTCATCTGAGCTCCTACTGGAAGATGCTCCACACGATGATCTGGAGCACTGTCGCTGCATCAAATACTGGCCAACCTGATCTACAGATATGGATGTCGCGGCCGATGCAATGTGCCCCACACTATCAATCACACCTCGTAGCTGGGTGCTACGAACAACATCGTTTGCTATGGAACCCAACGATGGAGCAATAGCCTGTGACCTCTCACCTAGAATAACCTTGTGTATTGGTCTCGGATGATCAGGTCGGTGAAAAGCATCTCTATCTGCAAGTCTCCCACGCCCCTGCCCCTGATGTGGTGCCAAATCTGTGTAATTAACCTGTTTCCCTAATCACACCTCTGCATAGATCTGCTGTGCGAAGTAAAAAGGGATTTGGTCGTTATTTGGGTAACGACCATGGGCAACTAGAAACCTAGGGTATATCAGTGTAGATATAGCTGGATCCTGACACTTCGTAACCTGATATCCCTTCACATATTGTTTCTCTGCGTATGATGGCCAAACTTGGGTTGTAAGAATCTCTTTGGGCACCAGTTTGGCCACCTCCTTGAGAGAAAGACCAGAGCTAACCTCTCATCTCTTTCTCTCAAGAATAGACTGTACAACATCTGGGGAATATGCACTAGTCCTCTGTATGTCATTTCGGATAGCAATTAGGCTATCCAGGATGGACTGACAGGTGTTCCTATAAATAGTGGAGCTAGAGGGACTATCAATAGACTCTTGTAATTTTTGAATTTCCTTATTTGTGCGGTCAAATAGGTTCTTAGATTGTTCCCGATCCTGAGGCGGGATAGGTGCATCTGCCATGTGTAATGTCTAGTAATCTAGATGTATAAATGAACTATCAAGATATGTGCACCTGAAAGAAATTATATTTACAGTGTCAAATAACTACATGTACACATGCACTAAATCATATTTTTTGAACTTCATTAAATAAAATTAAAGTACACTTCTACATTATTCAATAAAAATAAAGTGTAAATAACTAGACATGAAATTTGAACACCAATTATAACTGCTTAACTACATTATTCAATCAAAATAAAGTTTTTAAAACTACATTTAAACTCATTAGAGACTTATTATCTAACATGTAGGTCTATGTACCTATGTATAAACATGTACCTATTTATACCCATTTAACATGTACCTATGTATACATGTACATGTGTATGCATATATGTACATACTTGTACACATGCATTGAATGCATGCACCTATGTATATATGTAAATTTACATGTATATACATGCATATATACATGTACATAAATGTATATACATGTAAATACATGCATGTACACATGTACATACATATATGTACATGTGCATGTGCGTGTGTACACATGCATATATGCGTGTGTACACATGCATATATGCATGTGTAGACACGTGTGTACATGCACATGCACACGTATGTACACGTGTACATACATATGTATGCATTATGACCACACATACCCATGTATATATGCATGTGCGTGTGTGTATACACATGTATATACATGTGTGTACACATATGCATACATATGTATGTACACGTGTACATATGTGTGCATGTGCATGTACACACATGCATATATGCATGTGTATACATGTACGTGCACATGTATATATGTATGTACATGTGTACATGCATGGGTACATGCATGTACACACATGCATACATAGGTACATGCATGTATATGTGTATATGCACATGTACATACATGCATATATGTACATGCATGTACATGTATATACATGCATATATGTACATGTGCATATACACAGATACATGCATGTATATACATGTAAATACATGCATATACACATATACATGCATATATAAATGTACATACATGTATCTACATGCATATATATGCATGTATATACATGTAAATACATGCATGTATATGTATACATGTACATACATGTAAATACATGCATATACACATATACATGTGTATACACATATACGTGTGTATATACATATACGTGTGTATATACATATACGTGTGTATATACATATAAATACATGCATATACACATATATGTGTGTATATACATATAAATACATGCATATATATATACATGTACATACATTCATATACGCATATACATGTATATACAATATACATGTATTTACATGTAAATACATGTACATACATGCATATACACATGTATACATGCATGTATATACATGTAAATACATGTATATATGTATGTAAATACATGTATATACATGCATATATATATGTATATGCATGTGAATACATGTATATACATGCATATACACATAGATGCATGTATATACATGTAAATACATGCATACGTACACATATACATGCATCTTTACATGTTAATACATGCATATACATATATAACTGCATATATACACATAAATACATATATATACACATATAAATGCATGTATATACACATAAATACATGTATTTACACATAAATATATGCATATACACATAAATACATGCATATACACATATATTTACACATAAATACATGCATATACACATAAATACATGCATATACACATGTATATACACATATATACATGCATATACACATATATACACATATACACATGTATATACACATATATACATGTATATATGTTAAAAAATGCTAAATACATTAAAAAAATACATAAATATACAAATGTAATACGTATATATACATAAAAAATCAAAAAATACCCACCTTCAAAAAGACGGTCGATGAATTAGATGCCCCACAGCCGAACCCCACAGCTGAAACGTCACTTTCCAAATGATGGAAAGTGGGGTTAAAAACCCCACCAAAACTTAATGCAACAAGGTTTTGAATGAAACCTAGGTTTCATTCGAAACCTTGTTGCATGGAATATTTTATTCCTAGAAAATAGGTTTCGAATGAGACTTAGTTTCATTCGAAACTATGGCATTTTTGGGTCTCATTCGAAACTTTTTAGTTTCATTTGAAAGTAGCACTTCAGTTTCATTCGAAAGTATGAAGGCATTTTTTGCCTCCGCCACGTTTCGGGAAGAATTTCTTCCTCCAAAAAAGTGTAACCCACTATTGTGGGTTGACCTAGGTATAAGTAGGAATACTAGGTAAAGGAACAGAAGAAGGTTCGACACTAGTAACCAGAGGAATAAATCCTAGATCTTGAGCTTCTTGAGCTAAAGGTTTAACATTTGAATGCACGAGGTGAGTAATACCACGAAGAAGATTAACACCTTGATCATTATCACGAAGAACTTTCTTAAGAGCCTCTATAGCTTGAATAGAATCTTGATTATGGTTTTCTTGAATAAGCCAATTACCCATTTTATCAAGCTCGGTTGAGATTTTTTGGACTTGTTCAGGAGGAACTCTTAAAGCATCATCCTCATCATGAGATGAGTGAGAAGAGTTTTTCTCCATAGTAGGGTTGGAATCATGACTAATCCAATTGTCATCCTAGATCCTAAGGAAAAGAGAGGAAGATTCGAGATCAAAGGCACCCATGAATCTACGACTTCTTCTAACAGAAATGTTATAGGTAGGACTAGAGGTAGTAAAGCTCATATACCAATGCAATGCAAATGAACTAAACTATGAAAACACAAAGAATGAATAAATGAATGTTTTTGAATTTTCATTTTATTTTTATATGAGATGCAAACACATAAAAGAAATATAATACATGCAAGATCTAACACCATAAAAGAAAGATTTGTCTATTGTGGGTTCACCGAAATGTTGGGATGATAAATACAAGATCCACCCCTAAATCCAAATTCCCAAAGGAGAGATCCAAATTGATCAACCAAAAGGTTAATACACAAAAGAATCAATCTATGGAGAATATGAATGAAGGATAAAACCTTATATTTTGTTATGAAAACTATGTGCTTGAAATCTTAAATTAATAGAAAAAAATTACTAACCTCAAAATAGGGTAAATCTGGAAAAGACTATTTTCTGATGTCTATGTTCAGTTTCGGGAGATTCTGCAACTTGATTCGGCCTAGAAATGAATAGATAGAGAAAACCTAGAAAACTTTTGTCTTTCAGAGCCAGGTCAACCTTCACATCAGGATTAGGGTACAATCTTACCCTGGGGCACAATCTTACCCCCCACTAAAGGTCGACCTTGACCTAAAATAGCTCAGACGGAAATTCTATTCGCGGATCTCGAAAGTTCACCGAAAAGGGTATCCAGATCTGAACTACAATTCCCTGTCCCACACCTACTCCTGCAAGAAAAATGGTTTTGTTTGTTGAATGAGGGGCTTGCCTTGGTCAAACTCCAGTTTAGAATCAACCTTGAAATATAATTAAAATTTCAATGTATATAAACAAATTAAATGGAACTATTCACCTTGCTTATGTTGAAATTCTTGTGGAGCATTCAAATCCTTGAATCCACAAGTATGGATGAATGTAGAACCAAATGTAGGATGTCTCAAATCAATTGCATTAGATCTTCAACACCAATCTTAAATGGATCTTGGACTAGGAGGAAGCTTGAATGAATGTGGATGGAGAAATCTTCAACAAGAGGCCTCCAAAGAGATTGAATCTTTCAATGACTATCAATGGATCTCCTTGATGAATTGAATGCTTGAATGCTTGGATGCTTGAATTATTGTAGAGGAATAAATGCTTTCTATCTCCTTGCTTGCTTGATAATTTCTTGATCACAAAAAGTGGATGTGCAAAAGATGCTTGATCATGGATTGTGAAATTGAGAGAGGAAGGCTTCCTTTTATACAAATCTATGGCACAAAATTCTAGAGAGGCTGACATATAAGAAATGAATTCTCATTAAGTGAAAACCCCTATAAATGGACCTAAATTAAATATCATTTAAGAGTTTACCATTCTGAAATCCGAAACAGCCAACCCGGAAGCAGGAAATAAAACTTTTCGAAGCCTGACATCTTGAAACTTTCGGAACCTAAAATTTGGACCTGGGGTCAAGGTCAAGGTCGAGTCTGACCTAGGTCAAGATCGAGGTTGACTTTGACATACGTCAAATTCAAGGTTGACCTTGACCCAGAAAGTCAAAGTTCTCAGTTTCTCAGAAAGAGTTGCTAGAAAGAGGTTGGAAACAGGAGGGAGAAAAGAAAAACAGGGGGGGAAAAGCCAGATCCAATCAAATTCCCATTCAAGGAACTTGACATGGCCCCAAACAACCTACTCGGAGGGCTAAACCAATCCTAAATGGAAGTACTTCCATTTTTCGATGATACAGGTAGTTAGCCCGACTGGTGGTGAAACGATCATTAGTGAGCCAACCTGTAGTGAGAAAAATTGGTAGTGATCCTTTCTAAAAATAACCTTAAATATTCTCACCCTAACATGTGTTTCATTTCATGAGAATTAGTTTCTTTTTTGTGTTTTCCACTTTGGAATTCTACATAAATCTTTGTGTTCATTGTGTTGAGAATTCTATACTTTCATGTTTACATTTACTATGAATGTTTAAGGTGTTTTTCCTATAGATTAGAAGTAGATAATGATGTTTTTTATTAGTTTACCAACATGGTAAAATTTCTATAAAGTGTGTGGGAATAACCAATTCACCCCCTCTTAGTTATTCAACCTATTCAACAAAAATAAGGTGGATGGGGTAAAGAGAATTTGTGAGATCGACACAAATAAATGATAGGTGTATTTATGTTGACAAGAAAAGGAGGGATGTAAGTGGGAATCTATCTTTGAGAACACTTGTAATGAGCATGCTAAAATAATTCTAAAAGGGACAATAAATATCTCGTGAGACTAGTAAAATAAGTACACATTACACATTCACTTCCCATTAGAAGTAATAATTGATTAACATGATTATTTTTTTTAAAGACTGAAGCCATGTTAGGATTCACTAAAACTTCATCCATGTCATGGTATTCATTTCCATCCAATAGATGGCGACTCTTAGTTCTTCCCTGATTTGATATAATATGACAAAGCATGTTATAAAATTATATTGTTTAAATATTTCCTTGATAACATTTGAATAATTAATTACCCAAAAAATTGTGTTTGCACTTTATTAGATGACATTTAATTACGAACCTGACATTATCCTTGCCATAAGCCTGTACCCCTCGAAGTAAAAATACTTTAATGGAAAAAACAGTGATAAAAATTAATAATGTTATTTTCTAAATACCACAGATTTTTAACTTGTTTCGGCGATGGCTCCGTTGATATTTCCTCTGTGCGCGTATTTTCGTACTCAGTGCTCCGCCAATGGGCCGATTGAGACATAAATACTAAAGTGAAGAAAATGAAGGATGATTTGTCTTCTCCAACGTAGCTAATACAATATAGTTAAAAATAGTCATAAAAATGTGGAATAAGAATTTAATATAATTTCAGACTTGAATTTGCATTCCATGAAGTCTGTCATTATATGATCCTTATGTCATGAAGAATAAGGGCAAAACCAACATTTATTATCTATGAAAGGATAAGCTTTATAGTTATATCATATGTCTTACAAATTTTTTTAAAGGATTTTTGTAGTATAATGAATTAACAATTATTTTATTATAATTAATCAATTTTTTTTAAGAAAATGAATTGGATATTAAGTAAAACTGTAATATGAAATTATTCTAGTGAAGGAATATATGTATGTAATTATATATTAAATGTTTTATTGAATATTAAATTTAGCATTTATTTTTTCATATTTCTTTGTTATGGTATATTAATTGGTTTAGAGCATATTAATATAGTGTAATTAGTTTTTAGCCAAATTATATATATAAATTTTAGATGTGATATTTTAATTATCATTTATGAAATTAACATATATGGAATTTTGATTCTTCTAACTTTTGAGTTGATATAGATATTTAATATTTACAATATAATATTGATACGATTATAAGAATCAATTGAAACTATTCTATTTGTGTATTTCTTGTTAAAACATCTATCCATTTCCTTGAACTGTGAAGATCTATAAGCTTTATTCAGAAAATGATACTATGTCGATAAATAAACCCATGTTTAACTCAAATTTAACTTAGCAGTTTAGTTGGTTCGAGTAGTTTTTGATTAGGTGGGCAAAGATTGAATGGCCCCTCATCCCTATTACAACGAAAGATAAGCATTGAGATCAAAAGAACTAAACAAGGAAATGGACAAAGAACAAAGAAACAAAAAGGCAAGGTTGGTTCCAATAGTTGTGAATATAATTTTAATTTTACAAGACAATTAAATATGTTATTTTTTTCTTACAATGATCACATTTATTTTTTCAATATATAAAATTGATTAATAAAAAAAAAAATTTAATCAACTACATTTTCGAAGATTATTTTTTTCCTTCAAATTTATATAACATTTTAAAATAAATTAAATTAAAAAAATTGAGATTAACTAATTCTTTAATTATTAATATTTACATTTTTCAAATTTTAATTTAATCTATAACATTTATATTTGTGATATTGCTATCAGGATTCAACTGTGTAGTTTTTTGAGTCAAACTCATTGACCCATGTTTCATGAGTAGTGGTTCACACGAATCCATCTCTCATGAGAATGAATGGAAACCCCATTCATTCCAAGATAACAGATAACAGCTAATTGATAAACACATTTTAAAAAAATACACATAATTCTCAAATCCTGTTCGTAAAGCTTTTGAAAGAGCTACAATTTACTATATCTTATATGAACAAAAATCATAAGAACAGAGCTACAAGTTTACTAAATCTCTATCAGAATTTACGGGACATTTGCAATCACATAGATATTTTCGTAAAACAAAAAAAAAAATCAAATAGAGCGAGCAACCAGAAGGCAAAACCTAATTTATTACTTACGATCACCAATGTTCATGCTGACGAGGAATCAACGATGTAGAATGCTTGATTTTCAATGTCAACAAATTTACATTCGTAGTTTACATTTGTCGGTCGACTTTACGGGTCACTTAAATGTTTTAATTAATTATTTAATTTGTAATACACTTATATATTCAACGTAGAGTTTGGTATTCAATATAGAACTTGACGTAGAACAGGAAATGCATTAAATTAAATTCTTTGATAGCATGAAAGGATTTTCTCTTGCGGTTATCGATGAATCTGCGGACTGCTTCTTCTTCTTCTTTTCTTTTTGGTAAGGATCGGATAGAGCAAACCCCTAATCAACTTACTTTAATTTGCAATATTTTATTATTAAATTTAAATTTTCATACAATAACGACAAGACATATATGTTGAAATTCATTAGTATTATAATATTGTAACTATATTAAAATATAAAATTTTGGTTCAAACTTATATGAAAATATACTTTGAATAGCATATTTCAAAATGTAAAAATTGTATTTATTAGTGATAATTATTTGTAAAATAACTATGGACTCTAGGCAAGTTCCCAATCAGCTCCTTAAGTTGTTTTAACTAGCTACTCAATATTTTAAGGAGCATTTTATGGAAGGAGTGACCCCATGAATATTAATTTTTTTAACTTATTTTGAAGCATTCAACTTAAGTAAAATTTTCAACTATATTATTTTCTTTATTGTATGCATTTTCATATATGCCTAATTCTATATTTTCTAAGGAAATAACTTTTCAAATAACTCTCAATCTATTGAAGTGCAACTCTATCTTTTGTGGTTAATAAGATTATTAATCTATTATATTTGCATGACTATATTTGCTGCAATGTGGTGACATAAATTAGATTATGTTATAGAAGTAAATGGCTGATTCACCTGTCACGAATGGAGCACTTTCTTCTTTGTTTTTAGGAATTGTTATGGATTTTTTTATGTATATATGTACGAGTAGATTCTCACTTAACTTTGTAATATTTTTTACTAAAAAATTAAAAAAGAATTGGATTCCAAATACAAAGACATATAATTCAAAGAAAAGATATATATCTAGATATTTAATAAAAAGAATAAATAACAAACTTTTTAACATGACTTTGCACCTTGTAACCTCTTGTTTAGAGGGAGGCACTCCCCAACCAAGTTGGCCCAACCCATATTTTATATTTATTTTTATATTTTCTATATATTTTATATTGTAATAATTTTTTTATAATTTTTAATTATATTATATTATATTTATATTAAATTATTGTAGGAACTTTACATTTTTAATTTTTTAATACTTTATTTTTTAATTGAAGTCTATATTTGGTATTTTATAATTAGCCTTTATGTTTTTTATTTTATATTAAATTTCACATTTTATATTTTACATCAAAATTTGTATTTTGTATTTTATAATTTATTTATTAATTTAAATGTTATGTTATTTCTTTTGAAATAATTTTATTTTGTGTTCTAATATTAGAGTGCAATGTTGAGAAATTTTCCTTTAGATTACAATTAGAACTCTAGATTATTTTTTATATATGCTTTTACTTTATTATTTCAATAATATTTTATTTTTTGAACTATTTTATTAATATAGCAATACAAGAATATATAGAAAGAAGATACAATGTGTTTTGGGCTAACAAGAGCCCTACTGAGGGGTGAAAAACACTTAAACTACCTGATCGTTATTTTTTAAAGTTAATTAAGCAAGTTTCTAATCTTGTAAGTATTGATTTAAGGAAAATGATAGAAAGTTCAGAAAATACTCTAAAAATGGATTTGTTATAAAAGTTAATTTTCTATATGATTAAATTTAAATATGTGTAGAAAAATAGTATGAAGATCATAAAAGTGTTAATGGAACGTACGCATTGATTCATAAATGATTGCACTTGATTTTGATTTTGATTTTTTACTCTTATTAGAAGTATACTATTACCTTGAAACAAATCAAGCCTTTTCCATTGTTGGTTTACACTCTCACTACCATTTTCATCTAAACACCTTGTCTAATCTTGCCACTCTTGTTAATGTGATGCATGGTCACTATATGTCCAAGACCACTACCTCATGCCTTTTTTTCTTGAAATTGGCTTTTAGAATGTCATTCAAAATATTTCTCATTGTCAATATAGGTTTTTTTCATCAGTATTTATAATCATTTCTCTCTATGGAAAGTATTTTTAATCACTAATAGACTTCATTCCTATTCATGGATTCACTTCCCTATTAAAACTTGTGTTTTATGGTTGTCCATTCATCCTACATGCAATTTGATAGTACATAGGCTTCTAAGACCAATACTTAAGGAAAGGCTCAAGTATGAATGCTAAAAAAACTCTTTCTCCTTTTTATGGATAATGAGATTTGCACATACAAAATATCATTTTACTCCTCAACTTAGACCATTTACATAACTTAGAAATGATTTGAACAACCAAAATATTATGTAATGTTCTTACCTCAAGACTGACACTAAATCCTTTGAAAATGAGAAACAAAAGATCGATATGCATGCTATGTGAGGACTTCTCCTAAAAATCCTATACTCTACCCATGTATCCAATAACCCTATTTGTGTGGACTAAGAATGCACTAGTATTTTCTCAAAATTTAGTAACCTTGGGAAGAGAAAATGGTTTTTTTCTTTTCTTTGCCACCAATGCATGGATATATCTATATGTAGGTTGTGTCTTCACTATTGTTTCTATCCCTTTGAATTATTATCTTCTATCAATATCTCATCACTTTCATCCTTCCATTGTACTACTATTTCTTTCATTAATGTAGGGATCTTGTTGATAGTTTTACCACTTTACCCTAATAACATATATTTCTTACCTTTCAATATACAAACTCTTTCAAATCTACTTAATATAAAATAGCCTTTATTGGATTGGAGACCTACATTGTTTGATTTTCATCATGAAATTCCATGTCATACCTAGGACACAGGTACCCACAATCAATGCTTCATGACATTTTTATTTCTTTCTTTATTCTCCACACAATCAAACTATTTGAAACAAGAAATTTTACCTCTATGATGAAACAATGATAAATAATAAAAACAAATAACGATGTATTGTATGATCTTTTCCCATTTGAAACATCTAGAAGAGAAATCTATCATTAAGTTAACCTACCTTAATGAGTTCTACGAAACTGAATGGCTCAAGATCATTCTAAGAAGAATCCATGACCAATTTATTTGGATAGGAGAGAAACCTATTAAGATATGCAGCTAGATGATTCATGAGATAACCGTATTGGACAATACTCGAGTCCTCCCAGTAGATGAGAAAAACATTAGGAAACAAAAAGACACCCTAACTCATTCTAAGTGGGATAAGAGAGTGATGACTATGAATGACATCTTTCAGCAAGATGTGAGATTGGTAGCAATGCTACTAGGTTACAAGTTATTCTACAACACAAGACCTAATTATGTGTCAGCATGAGTAATCATGATGGCCTACATAATGGTTAAAGAAAACACAAAATATAACCTATGTGAGTTCCTAGCACAATAGTTCTTGGAAAATGTGAAGATTATCAAGAAAGATAAGTCAAAGGCATTTAGGTTTGGTTCACTTCTGGTCCACATGTACATCTACATTGAGCAAAAATTTCATGGAATGCACCCTAGAGAATGGAAGGACAATATACCTACTGGTATACAAATCTCTGAAAGCTACCGAAGAAAAGATAAAAATTGCGTAGATGGAGAACTATTTACAATGATCAAAATTATTCAAAGGAAAATGAAGGAAAGGTACAGGATACATGAGGAAATAGTTGAGAAATACAAAGACACTTTGTTTCATGGTTGAAACTGATTGTGTATGCTTTGAGGCAGTTGAACCAAGAAAGAAATGGTGCTACCCTATGGGGTATGAGGTCAGTTCTGAGGTTCTCACAATGCAAGTTGAACATGTACTAGTAGCTAAGATAGACACATCTGAAGAAAGATGGGGAACTTACTGGGAAACGTCATAAAAATTTAGAGAGGAATAGGACAAGGGAACAAGGAAAATAAAGATTGAGAAAATAGTTGATGGTATTGCTGCGAAGGAAGGAATTACAAAGGAGCAGCTAAGAGAAGTAAGAACAAAGATGACAGAAGGATCCTCTAGCTTGGCAATTGAGGCACCTCCTCCTTCTGTAGCTGAAAAGATAGTAAGTCTTGATATAATTGATTTATCAATTACTCATAATAAGATAGCATAAGTAAATGTACCTACAAGAATACCTAGGAGATCTACAAGATCTAACAAACCAAGAAGCCCTAAGAAACAAAAGGTGGAAGTAGAAACAAAGAAGAAAGTGGAAAATGTGACTGAGAAGAAAGAGGAAAAAAAGTACAAAAGAGGCCACAAGATCTGTGGAAGCCGGATATCCCAATGTTACAAAAGAGAGTAATAAGAGATGGAAATATGAAGATAGTAAATAGATATTATGAAAGGTATGATTCTGACAATCGGGCAGTAATCGAGGATATAGTAATTAAGAACTTGTTAGTCTATAAGATTTTTTAAAAAAAAATTGTAATGCCCCTCCAACCCTATCAAGTCTTGGTTATGTTCACTAGAAATTAGGAAGAGCTATGGGTGAGAATGACCCTTCTTGAGATGGTTTCTTAAACTGAACCTTTTCCAACTCACCATAACTTCATATTTTAATTTCAGGAATAATAATATTGCATAGGTATGTTACTATACATCTTCTTGTGTGTCAATGATAGTTTAGGATCTTAATGCTAAAAGGATCACTTGATAGACTTATATGCTTCTTTGTGAAATGCTCATTATTAATATTTATGTTTACCTTAGGTTAATTGATTATAATCACTTAAGGGTTAGATCCATTATCTTCTCTAATAATGTTACTTGGGATTAGATATGATTAATGCATTTAGGGTTATATGATTTTTTTAATCTTGTTTTGATAATGAGACATTTTGAGTACATGCCTAATGGTTAAATGGGTTTGTGAAAGTTAATAGATGATTTACATTTACATGAATATGTTATGATGCATTCTTTTTATACAATATAGAAAAGAGATTATTCCGGTACTAACCATACTAATCCAATTATGCTTTGTTAATGTCGCTGTCTAATGTGATTGTAGGATGAGGGCAGGCAATCATAGTTACTCCTATCGGAGGCCAAACGATGTCGCACTCTCCCTCCTTGTTTTCCATTATCTGTTTATATATATGTATATGTGCATGTTGGTTGGTGTTGCAGGATGCAGGTACTAGGCATCGACTCCACCTAGCTACACAGGTCTGAGCATGCCTTAAAATCCTTGAACTATTGTTGTATGGAGATATTACCAAGATTACTCTCAAGGTTACCCGTGGACTTAGATTTCGGTTTAGGAGGTTACCCTAGTTGGGGAATTTGAATGCAGCATGTGATGTGGTATTGTGATCTATGATTCGACATTGTTCTGTGATTTATGATGTGGGTTAGATTTATCCTTGTAAGTATATGTATATATATTTATTTTATATGTGTTATATTGATTGTATGTTATATAGGTATGTGTATATGTGGGTGCACACGTATATACCCATGCTTATATAAATAATAATAATTGTATGGATTTATTGATTGTTTTAGTGGTATGTTAATTGAAGTAAACTCAATGAAGTGTATTAAATAAATGTATTAAATAAAAAAGTAAAAATAATATTAATAATAAAAATAAATGCTCTTTGCAATAAAACTAGCTATCTAGGAGGGAGTTGAACTCGAGACCTCCTAGAAGTTAGGCTAGTTGTTTTCCAATTGTTCTTTTTGTTTTCCTTGGAAGCTATTTGGTTGTCTTTCTTGTTATGGTCTTCTTTTAAAGCTATTTTAATTAAATTTATTAAAACTTTGATTAAGTCTTTTACGGGAATGATTTATTGATTATTCAACCAACTATGGAAGTTGGAGAAGTTGCTTCCCGTAAAGAAACTCCTCCAACCACATAGTTGGATAATAAATATTTGCTTCTTTTGTGTGAATGGGGGGACTTTTGTTCAGGATAATTTTGGAGGATTTGTTTTCTTTTGAGTTGTCTATAATTGATTTCTCTAGAAATTCTTATTGAAAGTTTATGTGAGTTGAGAGTCTCTAGTTGGTGAAGTCAAGTTTGTGAGGATTTCTTGGAGGAATATTTCTATAAGGATATCTACTCAAGGATTGAAGTTTCATAGAGATTCTCTAGTCAAGGGAAGAGGATTCTCCACAGGACCCAAGGTAGGGTCTAAACTGGGGGAATCTCCATTCTTCCTGTGTGTGTATGAATATTTGCATGTATTATATGATATTATATTATCATTTGGATTCTTTCTATGTATTAAAATGGAAATGTAAATGTCTATCTTTTGTGTATTGCTATTGTGATGCCGGGAAGTAATTATGTAAATATTTGTATAGTTTCAATGGTGAAATCTTCTTGGGAGTCTGGGATTTGTTATGATACTTAATTTTTGTGTTTTTGAGAGTTATGTAATGATTTAGGAAAGTTTAGGAAGGTTTGGGATGGTTTAGGAATAGTTGTAGTCCTTTTTCCCCATTTTTGGCTTCTACCGGCTTCTCTGTGAATTGTAGTTTTTAATTTGATTTAATTTAGTTTGAGGCTTAGGTAATGTTGAGAATGTGACCTAGATGTGGTACTGAGGTCCATACAATAGGTAGACCTCAGGGAACCTTCCCCTGGCACTCTCTGTGCCTTAAAAAGTCATTTTTTGGCCTTTTCGGGCAATTTTGAATTAAATTTTGTAAAAGTGCCCTGCGGTGTCATATGACATTGTATTCATACTCATACGAAACTTGGTCAAAGGTTGTATGTGAATGGATACAAATTTGTATGGGTTAAAAATTAGTTTTCAAGTGTTTTCACGGAGTTTAAAATGGAATTTTGTGAAAGTGTTTTACAGTGTCGTACGATATTGTAGTCACACCCATATGACACTTGGTCAAATGTTGTATGGGAATGCATACATTGTCGTATGATTTTTTTGTAGAAAGTTGTTTGTAGTTTTTAAGGGCTCAAAATTTATTATAGGATTTATACAAGTATAACATTCAAGTATAAGTTATACTTTAAGTTATACTTGTATAAAGGAATTAGCTACCTTCCAGGATGATTGAGATAGGTTTCAACTTCATAGGAGTTAAGATGCAATTTCTAGATTTTGAATTTTCAATTTAAATTAGACTTAGCCAAATTTTAGGCTCATGAGATTTGCATAAATGGATGTTGTTTTTGTGCAGGTGGAAGTTTGTATCACCTATGTATGTTCGTTACATGTTTTGTTGAGGTTATATGGTTTACTTATGGTGTGTTTTCACTTGTCATATAATTGAGTTTAGTTTATGAGGCTAGGACTTGTCTCGGTGGCTTGTGTACATGAGAGGGTTCCTTAAACCTATAAATGAGCCTTGGAAAAGTTTTTCTTGTGCATGTGAAAAGTTTTATGTTTTTCTTTGAGATGTCTTGTGATAGAAATTCTTCCAATAGTTTCTATTATGTATATGGCTAAGGTTAGCACTCACTTTGAGGGCTTGAGTGCACATGGGAGTTTCCTAAACCTATGAATTAGGACTTGGAAATGTTATCTTGTATTTGTGGCTTGTGATGGGGTAAGGGAATAGGAACCTTATGTGAGTGGCTCACCATAGGTGTTGGAACCCTAAAGTGGTTGGCAGATGATCCTATGGGTGGGTTTGTAAAAAATGATAACTTTAAAAATTAACCGAGGAAGGGGGGGATTCAAAAGATAATGAAAGAGAACATAAATAATGGCCACTCAGACCTGATTGGAGTACCAGGACCAGGGATAACTGCCAGGATGGATCCCTATTCATAAAGGGGGGACCGGGGTTACATGGTTGCTAGGAAAGATCTTAATATATAGGTTGTGTGATGACGCTCACTTAGGTGGTCTCCTAGAACCTTAACCTCAGTGTTATATTATGATGATATTTTATGTGATTTATTCTTGTTCTTTTGAGTCTTGGATTTATTGGTATTTAAGACTAAGATTTCCTTAAGGTCTTGAGAGTACCTTGGTTCTATCTCCTAGCATGGGGGGTGGAACTTTATTAGTTTCACATGGTTGGGTGGAAAATCTCTTTCGAGGTATTGTTCATGGTTCATGTCGTGGCTTGGATTCTGAGTTGTTCAGTGGTGAAGATTATGTTCTTGTATCATTTATCTCTATCTTTTATCATTGAGATGTATAGATGTATGGTGAGATTTGGGAAACTTGATGTAATTATCTTTCTGTATGCCTTCGGGCAATGTGCAGTAACTGTAATTATGTTTGTAAAAAGAAAATTGTAAGAAATAAGTTATGTATATGTGAAGGGTAGAATTATGAATCTGAAAAGGGGGTTCCTATCTTATATCTCTTGTGAATTTTAAATGAAATTGAAAGTAATGATTCTATGTAAGCTTTTGTAAAGCACTTCTAGTTGTAAACTTCTTAAGGAACACTCATTTTGATATTTGGAATAGTGAAAAGATATGCTAAGAGTTCAAGGGTATCTCTAGGTGAAATAATAAGGGTAAGAAACATGTATGTTATTAAAATAGTGATGAGATGTGATTTCTTAAATGTATAGTTCAATATGAGTAATTTGTGGTTATTCAAACTAGGTTTTAATCTCAATTCTTAACTAGACTTGTCCAAGGATATAGATGATAATTTGTGGAAGTTAAACTTATGGAAAAAATGATTCATTTAATGATTTATGTTGGTTATCAATATATGGTTAAGTACTTTACACTCTTTCTATTATTACCTTGAAATGAAAATAGGAAGTAAGGACTCTTAATGGAAAATCTTAAATGAGTTTTGATGGTGTATTTGAGTTGGGCATAGATATGGTTAAGGAGTAAATAAATAGGAAGGAATAAATGTACTTAGTGGATGAGATAAGTAATGTGTGCTTGTTTCATTTCTAAAAGTAAATGATGTGTTAGTTTGGTAAAGAAAATGAATTCAATTAATTCACTAAGGCAATTGGTTTTGAAGTAGAATGAAAGCAATGTTCCAATCTAATTTAAAATTGAAATAGAAATAGAATTGCATTAGATTAAGTAATAAAATGAAATACTTGAAAATGGTAAATGAATTCATTAAGGGAACCTTAAGGAATGTTCTTGTGAATAGTAGTGATGGTATGTTAGAATGTTAAAAGAAAAAAATTGTTAGTTATTGTTACCCTAATTTTCCTATTCTATACAAATTTGGTTAAAATACATTTAGGAGTCCCTGTTTTAACCTTGCCAACCATCCCTGAAAATTTCATGGTTTTATGTCTGGTTTCCTAGCCTCTGCAATTTGTTTTGCTCCTTGGTTTGCGAGTTTAAAATTTGAAAATGTAATAAATCCTGAAAACCCTAGCCTTCTTTCTATTTGGTCGTTACCTTTTTGGCCACTTAAGTCCCCGAATTCCCATGTGCATCTTAATTCCTTTGGTCGCCAGTTTTGTAGGTTCTCTGGTGGTGGCCTTTCTTATTCGGTGAACTGGCGATGGCTCTTCCTTCAGTCACGTAATATCCTAATCCCCGACGGGTTGGACATTTTATTCCCCAACTACGTGATTGCAGTGATTCACGTATTCTCCAAGTTAGGCTAAGGTTTAATGTTCTATTCTATTATTCGGCAAATTCCTTTGGTCACCAGTTCTCTAAGTTCTTCGACAGTTATCCAAATGTTTCAGTGACTGGGTGACTATAGTGGTCATGTAATGTCTTATTCTTGACGGTTAACTCCTTAATATCTCACGACTCAGTGAAGTTCCCCATTCTTCAGTCGCATAATTGCTAGGTTGATTCAGTGGTCTCAGACTTGCGAGGGTCCTAGTTGATGAGATCAACGGCTGTCATATGATCGCAAGGGGTTTTTCTGACACTTGCGATCTTGTGATAGCCGTCGATCTTCACTTTTGTGCAGCCCTTCATTTGCTAATTGGGTCCACTGCCATGTCGTCCTATGTGGAAGCCTTCATTAGTCGATTGTTAATGATTTGAAAATTCATCAGAGTGGGCCCAGAGGACTGTGTAGGCTTTAATCCAATGATTGGTGCATGATCTCATAGAGGTTTTTTGACACATGAGATTATGCACTGACCGTCAATCTTGATTTATTATCAGAGCTTTGTTCGGTGGGTCCTTTCTTGCTGACTTGCTCAAATGTGATTGGCTGCCACATGTTGATGAAGACTTCCAGGTGGACCGATGTGTTAGTGGGGTCACGGCTTAGTGAAGATCTATGGTAGGTGTATGATCTGAAGCAATATTCAAGGGCCATGAGATCATGCACCCACTGTTAGATTAGAATCTCAGTTTGAGTGGGTCCGTTGTTAGAGCCTACCGAGGTGTTTGCTGATGGGGCAGTTGGTACGAATGAAAAGGTGACATGTGGCCAGTGGGCCCAAGGTTTGAAGGCATTGTGCAAATCAGTGACTAAAGGGGTTTCTCTTGTTCGCTTAATGAAACCAGGGTAAGATAAAAGACTCAGCGATTCAACGAAAAGCCTTGATTCGATGAATCACTTGACCAGACCAAGGTTAAGAGAAGGATTTCATGAATGAGAAAAGGGTCTTCAGTAGCGTGGTTACCAAATGACTTAAGGGAAGACGGGCTTGAGGTGGGTCCAAATATGCTGTAATGCCAATTTTCTCATTTCCCATTGGCCGCTGACCTCCATGGTGGTTTTGACTTGTCAGAAGGGTTTTAAAGTTATTCTCTTAGTGTATAGTAGATGTTCATTTGCTGGGAAATAAAAGGATATTGATGATCACGTTTTAAAAATGACCGGCTAGCTGTTAAAGTTTCAAATTCAAATAGTTCTAAGAGAGTTTTTGCCAATATTTGATTTGCAGGCTGCGAGCAGTGAGGTAGTTTAGAGAATTTATGTCTCCAGGACATTTGCAGTTAAAGGAGGATGATGAGGAGGTCTAGGCAGCCATCATGGGTCATTTCTTGTCTCAGAAAGGTACCAGTTATGCATTCATGGTGAGACTTTGTGCAGGAAAGTGGATTAATCCAGGTCGCTTCTCTACAGGTTGATGTAGTACAGGGATGGGCATGCAAACTTGAGGTCTGATCGGCCATAATTTTGTAGAAATAACATTAATGATCATACTTGATTGATTTAGGGTTTTCTTTTCTATTGTAAATCTGTAAACCTAGTTAGGTTTTTCTCTCGCTTGTTTAGAGGAGATGTATATATTGTATTTTTAGAGCTTTTGAGCTAAGAGTTGGACAATTGTAAAAGAATTTCATTTTACTTAAGGGTCATATGTGGTATCATTTCTACCCTCTGGCTTATATATTTGTAAATCTTTCATTGATAATTCAAATATTGCAGAGGTATTTTGTGACAATTCTTCATGTCCCTATGCTTCCTTATTTGAATTGCCTCTTATTGAATTGAAGTATATGATGTTTCAATGATATCTTAGGGTTCCTGATCCCTCTCTCTTTCTACAACTATTGTGTGTTATTTTGGATGATTGGATGCAAGTGCTTTTGTGGGTATACTTCAACCCCCTAAAAATCTTGTCTCATTCCTATGCCAAGCTGTAGAAGTGAATGTTTGTTTGTAGGTCATAAATTGTGTCTAAATTTTCAGTAATGCTATTGTTGTGAAATCCTCCTTTTCCCTGAATAGCCTCTTTATGCTGCAGACCCTTCTATGAAACACTTATGCAAGCCTATTTAGTGAGTTGTGACCTCCTAGACCTAAGTTGTTCATTAATTTCATCCTCTATACTGAGATCCAAACCCTAATTTTGGTGTATCACCTAGTAGATAGTTTGCTTTTAGTCATTTCCCTTTCGAGCATTCCTTCTATCACTTTCCCTCAAAAAATTTTACTTTTCATGTCAAGAAGAAAATTAGGGTGATTATCCAAGAGGAACTAGCCTAGAACCTGGAGGTCTCATCTCAGTTAGCATAGGTCCCACAACCTGGAGATGATTCCCATGTTATACTAGGTTATCAAGACTATGAGAGCTTGAAGCAAGGGTGAAAACTTAGTGTATAACAATTCTGGCACACCCGGTGGGACTACAAAAGAAATTATTGTTTGAAGATTATGTTATCTCTGTTATACAAATTGCATAATACAAGATTTTAGAAGTGTTCTATCAAGTATATGTTGTGACTCCACTGCTTTCATAGACCAGGTCTAACTTGTTCAAGGTTTATGAGAAAGATTGAGACTAGAAGCTCAAAGCCTACTAAATTTTTAGAGTTGCCCTCAAAAAGAAGTCACAAAGGCAGGTCGACTCAAAGAACATCCCCTGGAAGGAGAGTTCAATCAAAACCACCGAATACCTCAGAAAGGAGACCGTTTCCCTTTCATTTCAGAAGAAGGGGTAGATCTCTAACTAGGGATCTAGAAGAAGATTCAAATCTAGCATCAGACACAGCTCATATAGTTGTCAATCTTCAGATTCTAACTCCTGTAATGGCTAGGTAGTTTTCTTTTGCACCATTCAACCAAGGTAGTCCATTAGCTTTTGTTCAACATCATGATGTACCCTTAGTGGCACTAAAGAGTATACCTGATTTCACTGGTGAAGGGAAAACAACTACTTTTGAGCACATAAGAGATGTGACCACTATCTGTAGCATACACAACATTACTCAAGAAGATGTGGCCACAAAATTATTAGCAGCCTCTCTAAAAGGTAAAGCTCTTGAATGGTTTAGAACTCTAACTGTTGGTTCTATTACTTCATGGGATGAGTTAGGGGATGCATTAAGTAAGAATTTTGAGAATAAATTAGATAACTTGTCTCTGGTAGAGCAGTTAACAACCATTAAGAGAGACCCTCAAGAACAAATGATAGATTACAATAGTAGATTCCTCAAAACATGGAATAGAATTCCAGTATCAGTGAGACCATCAGCTGACCATGCTTTCCTTTACTACTTACAAAGCTTGAATGGTCAAATTTCTATCATGATCCAGTCTATGGGTGGTACTTCTTTACACCAAGCTTTTGAAATAGCTATCAGGGCTGAAAATTATTTAATCCAAGCAAGAATGATTGCTAGAAGGCCACCAATGCCCATTTTTCCTAGCCTTCAATGCATTGCACCTGCACAAGTACCCCCATTTACCCCTATTCCTACTATATTAGCACCTCAAGCTAGCACCAATGGTCAAGATCTAACAGCTAGTTTCTCTCAAGAGTTACAAGAGATGAAGAATAGCCAACAGAATAGTCAACAAGAAATGACAAACTTGTTGCAAACCTTGACTAAAGAGGTCACAAATTTGAAGAAGCAAGGTCAAGGAATTAGACCACCCTTTTAGCCACAAGGCCAAGGTCCTAATCAATCATAGCAGAGTCAGGGAAAACCTTATCAAAAAAATAGGCCACCATACCAAGGAGGCTATCAAGGACAAAGACAAAATTTTAACCAAAGACCGTTCCAACCATATAACCCTGCACCTCTAAATTCTGCAAATCCAGTGAGGGATATGGTTCCTAGTCAAAACAATATGGCCATGGAAAATGAATGGTATTTTTCTTGTAATCGGCCTCATAATCAGGCTACATGTTCAAATGGATGGATGAACCAAGCTCTAATGGTTCAAAGTGCCTCCCAAGCTCAATCAGAGGCCTCATCTAGTGGCTCAGTCCCTCAACAAGTATCACAAGAGAATGAGACTACTCTCTTCAATTGGGAGCAACCAGACTTCAATGGAGTCAATGATGAAGTTGCTTTTGTTGCCTATACAAGAGCAAAAAGAAGAGCTCAATACATGGAGAGAGCAGACTCTGGTACTAAGGCTACTAGATCTGTAGAGCCACTACAGAAGGCTACTCCCATCACACCTAAGGAGGTTCCTGCTATTATAAGCAAAGAGAGCCAACATTTCAAGGAGGTGGAGCCCATCATAGTAAAGGCACAACAAAGAGTACACACTGTGACACCTTATAACATTGTAGACAACATGAAGAAGGTGAATGTCACCATGTCCATGTGGGACTCTTTGGCTCTTCCAAGATAGCCTGAAATCTTGAAGAAGGCTATGACAAAAGTGACAACTCCTCAACCTGCAAAAGAAGCTGCAAAGCTAGTGTTGGTTAACACTGATCAAAAAAAGGAAGCTCCAAGTAGCAACTCCAAAGGAAATGTCATGCAAGGTAGGAATTCAAAGCCACCTCCCTTTTATGTATCTCTAATTATTAGAAAACCTCTAGTGCATAATTGTATGGTAGATAGTGGAGCTACTAGCACTGTAATGCCCAAGAAGGTAGTTGACCAATTAGGACTGAAATATGAGCCCTTCCAAAAGAAGGTTACCCAACTTGATGGATCCTCAGTCAATACTATAGGTGTGGCCAAGGATACCAGTTTGATCCTTCATGCTAGTCCTAATTTCTCCATCCTCCTTGATATATATATATCATAGATCTCCCTGCATTATTTTCTATATGTCTTTCAAGGGAGTGCACAACCAAGATAGGAGGCTACCTATCTTCTGACTAGTCTCACATGTTATTTCATATGAGGTATGGGACCAAGGTCACCATTAAATCAGAACCATTAGTAGCACACCATATAGAGCCATATGTGTCTAATACCATCAATGTAAACTACCCTATATTTGATGATAGTGACTTCCAAACCATTAGTGAAGCAAGCACAAAGATAGAGAGTATCCCTGATATTCTTCTAGATGAAAGAGCTTTAGAGGCCCAATAAAATTTAATCTAGGATTTTGGTTTGGGAAGTTATTTGATACAAGAAAGTGGATCCATAGAGCCAAGCCTTCTCAAAGAGGACATTGATTCAGAGGATCAGAATAATCAGGTTTGGGAACTATTTTTTGATGGAGCTAGAAGTAGACATGGGTCTAGTGGTGGTGCTATGCTAGTATCCCCAAAAGGAGAAATGTATTATACTGCCTTTAGGTTCAGTTTCTCTTCCACTAGCAATACTATATAGTATGAAAGTCTAGTCAATGGACTAGAATGGCATAGAAAAAGAGGGCTTAAGGCCCTAAAAGTTTATGGTGATAGTGGATTAGTTGTCAGCCAAGTAAGGGGGATAAGTGAAACCAAAAATGACACTTTGAAAGCATACAAACATAGAGTTTGGGATGCATCTGTATATTTTTGTGCTTTCAATATTATTGTTATCCCTAGGAAACTAAATCAAAATGCAGATAGGTTATCTATTGTTGGGTCTCAGTATTATATTCCAAATAGCATTTCAAAGGAGGTAGACCAAAAACATATTAAGGTGATTGTCAAACCCTCTATTCCTGATAATGATGTCAATTGGCAAGTGTTTGACAATGATGAACAAATTTTGCAATTCTTGTTTGAAGAAGATGTTTTATCAGAGCATAATCAAGATAGGCTATCACAAAACTATGGTGATCAAGTGATACAACTTAAGTCCAATAAGATGCCTAGTGGTCTTGTTACTTTAGAGGCTATCTTCAACAAGGATGATGAAGTCAAGAAAAATAAAGCTGGCTTGGTAGTTCAACAAGAACATTGTGTTGAATTAGAGTTGGAACTAGGTAAGAGCCTACAATTTAGAAAAGTGAACACTGAATTGGAAAAGCAAGCTTATACCCAATTATTCAAATAATTCAGTGATGTTTTTGCATGGCAGTATGAGGACCTCAAAGGTTTTAATCCTACCCTTGCCCAACACACTATTGAACTAGAGCCTAATGCCAAACCAGTAAGACAAAAGCAAAGGCCTATTAATCCAAAACTTGAGCCACTCATGCATAAAGAGGTACTCAAACTAATAGAGAGTGGTATCATCTACCCCATCAAACATACTAGTTGGGTTTCCAACCTTGTTCCTGTCAGGAAGAAGAATGTGGAGCTGAGGTTATGTGTTGGCTTCAGGGATCTTAGCAGAGCCTCTCTAAAAGACTGCCATCCAAAACCCTCTATGGAAAAAATCTTGCAATGTGTCTCTGGGACCAAGAGATTTTCATTATTGGATGACTATTTAGGATATAATCAGATCCTGGTTAATGAAGAGGATCAATACAAGACTGCATTTACAACCAAGTGGGGAACCATGGCTTATCAAAAAATTCCCTTTGGTTTGTCAAATGTAGGTGCTACATTTCAAAAGGCAATGGATATGGACTTTAAAAGCCTCATGTACAAGTTTGTGCTGGTCTACTTAGATGACATAACTGTCTATTCAAAGCATGCAGTAGATCACATCAAACATTTGAGAAAGATTTTCGAAAGGTGTAGAGAATTTGGGATATCTCTTAATCCCAAGAAGTGTGTGTTTGTAGTTCATGAAGGAAAACTATTGGGATATGTAGTATCCAAAGAAGGAATTACATTAGATCTTGAGAGAATTGTAGCCATCCTAGAATTACCATTGCCACATCATAAGAAAATCCTTCAATCTTTCATAAGAAAGATTAATTTTGTTAGGAGGTTCTTGCCTAACATTGCAAATTTACTCAAGCCTTTGACAGCCATGTTAAAGAAGAGCTCAAATTTTAGCTGGACTAAAGAAGGAAAAGCTAATTTCCAAGCTATCAAAGAGGCCTTAACAGAAGCTCCTACCTTGTTAAACCCAAATTTTAGTAAGGATTTTATCCTTTATGCCTATGGAGGTCGTGATGCTATATCTACAATGCTAACTCAAGAAAATTCAGATGGATTGGAGTAGCCTATTGCTTTTTTTAGCAAAGGTTTAGAGGAGTGTGGACATAGATACTCTTTTGTAGAAAATCATGTACTTGCTATGGTAAAGAGCCTTAAAAAATTCAGATATCTATTGACCCATAGCAAGGTACACTTGAAAGTTACTCATCCAAGTGTCAAAGAATTTTTGCTTTCCAAGGACCTGAATGAGAAAAGAGCTGGTTGGATCACCAAGGTGATGGAATATGACATAGATATTTAGACTACCAAGCTAGTTAGAGGAAGAGGTCTTTGTGAAAATTTGGCAGAGGATGAGAGTTCAAATAAATCAGAGAAAATAGATGCATCTCTGGTGGTGCATTCTATAGAAGAACAAGCCAAGGCAACAAGTTGGTTGCCTAATATGATCAATTATTTGAAGATAGGACAATGTCCTGGAGGCCTAGATTCAGCAAAAAGGAGCTATTATAGATTGCAATATGTTCCTTTTGTGTTGATTAATGAAGTTCTTTTTAGAAAGGATTACAGTGGTGTCCTTTTAAGATGCATAGATTTAGAAAAGGTAGCAGACATCCTATTTGAGTTTCATGATGGACCTTCTAGAGGTCACTTTTCTCCTAGGACTACTACTTTTAAAATCATGAGGGCTGGATACTATTGACCATCTATCTTTAAGGATAGTCATGATTATGTTAGAAAATGCATCAAGTGTGTCATGTTTGCAGGAAAAGAAAGGCTTGCAGCCTCACCCCTACAGCCAGTCAGAATAGAGCAACCCTTCATGAAATGGGGTATAGACTTCATTGGCATGATCAATCCTCCATCTAGTGCAGGCCATAAATAGATAATTACTTCAACTTACTATTTCACTAGATGGACAGAAGAAATTGCATTAAAAGAAGCCAATGAGAGTGTTGTTTTAAGTTTTTATGATGACATAATTCATAGGTTTGGCACTCCAGACTCCATAATTTTAGATAATGCATTGGCATTCATAGGCCTCAAAGTCTCAGAGTGGGAAGTTAAGAATGGCATCTATCTGAATACCAGTTCAAATTACTACCCCAAGGCAATGGCTTGGTAGAATCAACGAACAAGAACTTGATTAGGATAATCAAGAAGACTCTAAAAGACAACCAGAGGGATTGGCATACTAAACTCAGGTCTGCATTATGGTTGGACAGAATTACCCTAAAGAAAATCATTGGTAACTCTCCTTATGTGTTAGTGTATGGTAAGGAGGCTAAGTTGTCCATTTCAACTGAATTGCTAGCTTTGGACTTGGCTACTTAGTATGCTCTATTTGAAGAAAGAGATGCCTTGCAGATCAGATATGCTTAGTTGATGGAGTTAGAAGAACTCAGAGACAAATCAATGCAGGACATGGAATTCCATCAGATCCAAACAAAGAAAAGCTTTGATAAAAGAGCCAGGATCAGAAATTTCAAAGTTGGGGATGTGGTCCTCAAATGGGATGAATTCAGATCCAAGGCTCACAGACATACCAAATTTGATTCATTTTGGGGTGGACCATTTGTTATAATAGAGTGCAAGGGACCCAATGCTTTTTAACTATCAACTCTTGAAGGAGATGCCTTGCCAATATCAGTGAATGGATTCCACTTGAAGCCCTGCTTTGAGGTTAATCCCTCTCTGTAAATTCTTGTAAATATGTGTTTTTGCTTTCTTTCTTTGCTTTCTAGGTTAGTTTCCTACTTTCCAAGAAGTGCCTATGCACAAGTTCATCCTTCTAGTTCAAGTTTTGTCTCTTTGTCAAAGTTTTGTGTTCCTGTAATGACCTCATGCCCAATGCATTGTTTTAAGACCACTAGTTTTCCATGTCTAGCAGGCTGACATCCAGTAGAAATCACCAAAATGTTACCCTAATTTTCCTATTCTATACAAATTTGGCTAAAATACATTCAGGAGTCCCTGTTTTAACCTTGCCAACCATCCCTAAAAATTTCATGGTTTTATGTCTAGTTTCCTGGCCTCTACAATTTGTTTTGCTCCCTGGTCTCCAAGTTTAAAATTTTAAAATGTAGCTATTGGACCAAATAAATCTTGCAAACCCTAGCCTTCTTTCTATTTGGTCGTTACCTTTTTGGCCACTTAAGTCCCCGAATTCCCATGTGTGTCTTAATTCCTTTGGTCGCCAATTCTCTAGGTTCTCTAGCGGTGGCCTTTCTTATTCGGCAAACTAGCGATGGCTCTTCCTTTAGTTGCATAATATCCTAATCCCCGGTGGGTTGGACCTCTTATTCCTTGACTACATGACTGCAGTGATTCATGTATTCTCCAAGTCAGGATAAGGTTTAATGTTTTATTCTGTGATTCGATGAATTCCTTTGGTCACTAGTTCTCTAAGTTCTCCAAAGGTTATCCAAATGTTTCAGCGACTGGGCGACTGCAATGGTCGCGTAATGTCTTATTCCTGATGGTTAACTCCTTAATATCTCAAAACTTAGTGAAGTTCCCCTTTCTTCAGTTGCGTAATCGCAAGGTTGATTTGGTGGTCTCAAACTTGTGAAGGTCCCAGTTGATGAGATCAATGGTTGTTGTATGATTGCAAGGGGTTTTTCTAACACTTACGATCTTGCGATAGCCGTCGATCTTCCCTTTTGTCCAGCGCTTCATTTGCTAAGTGGGTCCACTTCCATGTCGTCCTATGTGGAAGCCTTCATTGGTCAGTTTGTGATGATTTGGAAATTCATCAGAGCGGGCCGAGAGGACTGTGTAGCCTTTAATCCAAAAATTGGCGCATGATCTCATGTAGGTTTTCTAACACATGAGATTATGCACTGACCATCGATCTTGATTTATTGTCAGAGCTTCGTTCGGTGGGTCCTTTCTTGCTGACTTGCTCAAATGTGATTGGTTGCCACGTGCTAATGAAGACTTCCAGGTGGACTGATGTGTCAGTGGGGTCACGGCTTAATGAAGATCTACGATGAGCGTATGATCTAAAGGAATATTCAGGGGCCATGAGATCATGTGCCCGCTGTTATATTAGAATCTCAGTTTGAGTGGGTCCGTTGTTAGAGCCTGCCAAGGTTTTTGTTGATGGGGCAGTCGGTACGAATGAAAAGGTGACATGTGGCCAATGGGCCCAGGGTTTGAAGGCATTCTGTGAATCAATGACTAAAGGGGTTTCTCTTGTTCACTTAATGAAACCAGGGTAAGATAAAAGACTCAGTGATTCAGTGAAAAGCCTTGATTCGTTGAATCGCTTGACCAGACCAAGGTTAAGAGAAGGATTTCGCGAATGAGAAAAGGGTCTTCAGTCGCGTGGTCACCAAATGAATTAAGGGAAGAGGGGCTCGAGGTGGGTCCAAATATGCTGACATGTTGATTTGCTTGTTTCTCATTGGCCGCTGACCTCCATGGTGGTTTTGACTTGTCAAAAAGGTTTTAAAGTTATTTTCTCAGCGTATCGTAACCATTCATTTGCCAAGAAATAAAAGGATATCAACGGTCACATTTTAAAAATGACCGGCTATCCATTAAAGTTTCAAATTCAAATAGTTCTAAGAGAGTTTTTGCCAGTATTTGATTTGCAGGCCACGAGCGGTGAGGTAGTTCAGAGAATTCATGTCTCCAAGACATTTGCAATTAAAGGAGGATGATGAGGAGATCTAGGTGGCCATCATGTGTCATTTATTGTCTCAAAAAGGTACTAGTTATGCATTCATGGTGAGACTTTGTGCAAGAAAGTGGATGAATCCAGGTCACTTGTCTGTAGGTTGATGTAGTACAGGGATGGGCATGCAAACTTGAGGTCTGATCGGCCATAATTCTGTAGAAATAACATTAATGATCATACTTGATTGATTTAGGATTTTCTTTTCTATTGTAAATCTGTAACCCTAGTTAGGTTTTTCTCCCACTTGTTTAGAGGAGATGTATATATTGTATTTTTAGAGCTTTTGAGCTAAGAGTTGGACAATTGTAAAAGAATTTCATTTTTCTTAAGGGTCATTCGTGGTATCATTTCTACCCTCTGGCTTATATAGTTGTAAATCTTTCATTGATAATTCAAATATTGCAGAGGTATTTTGTGACAATTCTTCATGTCCCTATGCTTCCTTATTTGAATTGCCTCTTATTGAATTGAAGTATATGATGTTTCAGTGATATCTTAGGGTTCCTGATCCCTCTCTCTTTCTGCAACTATTGTGTGTTATTGTGGATGATTGGATGTGAGTGCTTTTTTGGGTATACTTCAACCCCCTAACAATCTTGTCTCATTCCTATGCTGAGTTGTAGAAGTGAATGTTTTTTTGCGGGTCATAAATTGTGTCTAAATCTTCAGTAATGCTATTGTTTTGAAATCCTCCTTTTCCCTGAATAGCCTCTTTCTGTTGCAGACCCTTCTATGAAACACTTATGGAAGCCTATTCAGTGAGTTGTGACCTCCTAGACCTAAGTTGTTCATTAATTTCATCCTCTATATTGAGATCCAAACCCTAATTTCGGTGTGTCACCTAGTAGGTAGTTTGCTTTTAGTCATTTCCCTTTTGAGCATTCCTTCTATCCCTTTCCCTCAAAGAATTTTACTTTTCATGTCAAGAAGCAAATTAGGGTGATTATCCAAGAGGAACCAGCCTAGAACCTGGATGTCTCATCTCAGTTAGCATAGGTCCCACAACCTGGAGATGATTCCCATGTTATACTAGGTTATCAAGACTAGGAGAGCTTGAAGCAAGGGTGCAAACTTAGTGTATAAAATTTATAATTTTAGGTCATAAACCTGATTCCTTATGGGTTCCCTAGCAGGGAGATTACAGAAATAGAAGATAGTATTCCTAAGGACTTGTATAGTAAGTTGGAAATAAGAAAATAGTTAGCACATTCAAAGGATAAGACTCTAATAAATAAGGGTATTGAAGACATGTTTGCAGTAGTCTCCATACAAGAAAGAGAGAGAATCATTAAAGAGTTCAAACCTTTATTGAGAAAAAAGGCCAAACTTGTGAAAATAATGGCAAGGAAGTATGATGAAGTTATAGAAGACACACAAAAGGCATTAGACCAAATTCTTATGTGCGACATGCCTGAGAAGACCTCACCTCCCAAGGTTACCAAGCCTACACCTTTAGGAATGGGAGAAAGTTCTAAGACAATAGAATAGAGTGAGCAAGCAAGGGAAGCTGACAAGAAACTAGAGTTCTTCATTTTTGGTATGCCTATATCATTAGACACTTCACTTGATACAAATGATCCATTTCAAGAAAATCTAGACAATGCGATGATGGTAGAAGATGAAGCATAGAAAGAGGAAGAACATAAAGAAGAAAAATAGGAAGAGAAAGAACAAGAGAAGGAGAAGCAACAAGAGGAAAAGTAGGAAGAAGAGATAGAAACAAAAGAAGAGGAAGATGTAAGAGTTGAGCTTAAACAAGAACTAGACACCTCCTCCACCCTATTGTTGGCAAGTATGGCCAAACCAGTGAGCACTGATGTGGAAAGCATGGATGAGGATGAACTCATGAGGTTATTCTTCATGGAATTTTCTAAGGAAAAGGAAAGGTTAGAACAAAATGGGGATAAGAAGGTCAAGGTGATTTCTATGGTAGAAGAGACTGTAAATAAAATACTCCCCACACCTCTTATTTTTCAAGGAAAAGATGATGCAGAGAACTTGAATTTAGCACTGGAAAACTTTGACAGTCATTTTGAGTCACTGTTGAAGATCATAGAGGATAAGGCTAAGAAAAGTTACTTAGAAAAGAAGTTGAAGGAAATTTTTTAGTCCATCTCATGGGACTTGGACATTCTGAAAGAAACTACAATCAAAGCTAAAATTTGTGTGGCACAAGGAAGAAAGGTATTTAGCTATTGCATAAATCCTATCAGACATGTTAAGAATATTTAAGATATCATAGCCAAGGACAGGGCTACATTAGACATCATAATGGATAGTTGTGAAACCTCTTCACAAACTATGGTGGAAATGGATAAGCATACATCCAAGATTTTAGATAAGATACTTGCACTTTGAATATAGAGAAGGGAGATTAGTGGAAAGTTTTGGTTTGATAAATACTCTAATCACTCCTAAGCTATCAATTCTTGAAGCTCATCTCATAGAGATGGAGAAGATAGAAGGTTCAATGATAAATTTTGTACCCACCGAGCTGAAGATAGAAAAAACTGCATCTTATGCACTGAATGGACTGATCCATGTTAGTGAGCTACTGATCAAGTCATGGGATGATGAAGTAAAGACCTTGGAAGACTCTTTCCAAGACATTCTGAATCTGGTGAGTAAGCACTAAGTCTTTTGTGCTTAAAATTTTGAATTTTTATAAGTACCTTTTCCATTGATGTCAAAGCGAGAGGAAGAGAAGAGAGGAGAAAAATGAGAAGAGGAAAAATAATTAAATAAAAAAAAGAATAAAAGAGAAAAGAGAGAGAAAAAGAAAAGAAAAGTAAAAGAGGAGAATATGTATATAGAGAAGTAAAAGGAAGATATCATTTTGACACATAGTCATTTTTCACTAAGTTTTCCATTAATGCCAAAGGGAGAGATTGTTGGAAAGTGAAGTTTGAGATCATTATGGATCACTTAAGGGTTGTCATTTATGGAAACACTTATGTTGGAGTGATCGCATAAAGTGAGTATAGGTACTGGAGACACAATCATGAAAATGACTAAGTATAGAATTAGAATAACAGTATTTTGTAGTACAGTTTTGGTTAGTGAAGATGATATGTGATATATTATGGCTTGTAAAGTTAAAGGAAGACATTTTGGGATATGTATGACCTTTAGTCAAGGTCACACATGTTTTGGTGTTGATATCAGTAAGATACAATGATATGAAGGTATGTGAAGATAGAGAAACAATGAAAAAGGGTATGTGAATAGTTGCGATGATTGAGGGAAGATTAGATGGAATGGTAACATGCTAAGTCAGATGAAAGTTGTATATTTCTGACATTTTGGTAATACATGATTTTTGACTCTACATTTATCATTTGTATATGTAATTGTCATGTTTTGTATTATATTTGTGAGCTGACTAGAAGGCAGAATTGATATAAGTATTGAGTATTTTGTGGAAGCGATAAGTGAGAAACTATGGATATATGATGGATGCAAATTTGGGGTATTAGTAGAGGTAGATATTAGATGTGAGATCTAAGATTGATAAAGCTATAACTAGAACTATCAAAGCATAGCATATGCTTGTATTGTTCACTACTTGAAGAACAGTTTTGTGACAGAGTTTTGATTGTAAGAGTTGTAAGCTCACCACACCTTTACAGGGTTTTTGTATACCCCTAATAGATTTATGTATTCCTCTAACAAGGAAATTTACTATGTTATACTTAGCTCCTAACATGGCTATACCGCCTAACAAAGATTCAATATTTTAGTGCATAGTTGTGGGTACCATCCCCACTGAGGTTTTCCCTTGGCCAGGATTTCCTCGAAAACAAATAATGGTGTTATAAGCTATGTGTTATGTGTTTATGTTCTTTTTATTTTAGCATTGATATGGTTTATTTTCAATTTGTTGAAGTTTAATTTAAAGTGTTGTAATACTGATTCACCCCCCCTCTCAGTATTACTTAATCCTAACTATTTTGACTCGTCTTAAGTACCCATTAAAAGGATTAGTATTTTATAATTGATATGCTCACTATGATAGTCTTGGTGGTTATCACCATGCCTTTGATTTCATTACTATCATGTATCCATTGGGCATATCAAATCACTTTATTAGTTTGTGGTTGTCCTTCATGATCTACAGTTTACCTTCTGACATGATTGGCATCCCTTATCTTTCATTATAAACTACCCTTCTAGGTCTATCTTTTGCCTATGCTTGACATAGAGTTCATTGTCCTCATTGTCCACTTTGTGCAACATTTGAAGCTCAAAGGGTGCTTCTTTGGATACGTCTTCACTATGCCTTGGCCCTTCCACTCATGATGACTTTCCTATATTTATTACCATACCAATGAGATTGTATTTCCCTTTTAGAGAATTCATTACATCTTCCTTATTTATGTTTCTATATGAGTATCATTAGTCCTTTTTCTTGAACAATCTTCATTGAAGTCTTTTGTCCTGTTATGTATGGTCTTCGTACCTACAATTTATATCATGTATTTTTCCTTTTCATTCACTTCCAAAGGTCTAATATGGGTGCTTATATCACTAATTTTTTCTACTTATCAACACTAAGTTCCCTTTTCTAATATCATTTTCCAAACTTCTAGGCATGTCATCTTGTTTCCTTTATCACTAGCACCTCAATCATGACAAATTGGGTGCTCTTTCCAACAGTTTGTGCCACTTTAAAACTACCTTACGTGCCTATTCTTTACCATTGTTGTCCCTACACTATCATTTGAATTTATGTTGCACTAACTATTTGACCCCTTTTCCAAAGACATATATGCCTTCATGAGATTGTACTTTACTCTTGACATCATTCTCTTCGGCATGCCTGCAAATGAGATAACAAAATGGTGAATATTTTATTGATCTATCACATTGTGACAACAACATTATACATAAATACGGGTGTAGAATAGATTGATGTAGAATTTGTTGAGAAACTTATAGTTGAAACTAACTACTAATTGAACAATGTAATACATATATGTATAACACTTACAATAGTCAAGGTAGATTAGATAGTTACGCCAACATTTCACCCCTTATTACATTGATCCTAAAAAAACCTTGTCTTAGAGACCCCACTTAAGGCTTACATCACAAAATATATTGATTACATAATGTGAATACATATTCAAAGAAAATATTCTTCTAAAGTAGAAAATCTTGAACCAATCAAGGCTCCATCAAGTTGTCTCTTGACCCTTGTAAAGGTGTATCTTCAATTTGTGTTAATCTCTTAGTCCTAAACTCTTGAATCATAGAGTCTTGAATTATTCAACATGATCCCTAAGAGATGTGACATATCTCTATCATTGTCTAGTGACCATGAAAGGGTTTAATTCTTGATCATTTACTCTAGAGCTTTCTTGATATAAATTCATATTGATACAATACCAAGTCCCAAACTCATTTCTAAAATGAGTCTTCACAAGACATGCATTCTTCAAATTTGTCAGCATTAGAAAGGAAATTTAAAAAGATGCCCAAAATGCTCCTCATGCAAATTACCATCTCAAAGTGAGAAGCTAACTTGAGATTGTGGAAGTTCCTCCATCCTCTAATGCCACCAACCTCCAAAATGAACTTATTGTAGTTTATCCATATGATATCTCTGATAAATCTTTAGAGGCATTGCCAAGCATTCTGGAAAAAAACCTCAACTACATATTTTTGTTGGTGTGAACCCAAGAAAATACCAGCTCATGTTAAGAGATATACGCAAATAAATTTAATTACATATATCATATTTCCTAATATTTTTTTATCCAAGGTTGTTTTTATAATCTGAAATTGACTTTGTGTCATAACCTATCCCTATAACTTATCTTTCCATTTCCTTCACATGATGTTCACTTTTAGCAAGAAGTTCTCGAGAAAGAACACAATATTTTAAGAATATAGAGTTATTATTTTCATTTTAGTACAATCCCTCAACCTTTTATATTTTCCTCCTATCATCACTTTTACTAGTAAGGAACTCAAGTTAATAGATCTTTTGTCTCTATTGTAGAAGTTGGTTGAGAGCTAAAATATTAAATAGACTACACCCAATGTATGAGCTCTAGAATAACCCAAACATAACAATGATCTAAAAAATACAAACTACTTTCAATTAGTTCCTCCTCACACCTTTCATTCCACTATTAACATAGTCTTACAAAAAGAAACTCTTTTAGACTGCATAATATATAGGAATAGGCTTTCCAAAAAAATTCTTTGCAATAAACACCAATCAGGTCCTTCTAGTGTGTTATTCCTCAAGTAACACTTGTTGGAGATCGATCTCAAAGAGAACATATCAGCTTTATCCTCTCTAATCTTTAGGTGCTACTATCCATCACTTATTTATGACAACCTTCAAAACTTTCTCTCACTGTCAAAGTGTTTAGTTCAGGATTTTGTATGCTTCCAAAATAAATTACATACCATCTCTCAATGAATGGTCTAAGGGCTATGCCTTTGAGTAGATCTTAAAACTCTTTCCACAAACAAACGATCATTCTCACCCTAACACAAATAGAAATTTTTTTATGAGAAAATGCTCATGTAAAATATGGCTAGATGGAGAAATATGACACCATGGTTAGACATAGAGCTCAAACTTTCTCTTTGCAAATGCAGTGAGACAGACTTCAGCTTCTCTATGGCTCTGAATTCATCACTCCTTCAGTGAATACTTGCTTAGGTGGATGGTTCTCCATGTTTTTTCACTAGATTGTAATGCTGAGCTCTAATACCAAATGAGAGAACAAAATGGTCAAGGTTTTATTGATGTTGGTGGTCCCACAATAGTGTGTCTCACTTTTTTAGACATGCTGATTTTTGCTGAAATAACATATTTTTAATAAAATATGATGATTTAAGTCTTGAGAGGTTCTATTTGAAGGAATTAATTATAAATGGTTAGCTCAAAGCCTCTTAGATTAAAAAACTATTGATATAACATCTATACTCTTCATTCATACCTACAATGGAGTCTCCTTCACACCTATTAAAATGCTGACAAAAAATCACTTCGAATTTATGTTTTGCAAGATCAAATGAATCCATTTGAAAAACTTATCTATTTAGTATGATGCTATTCAAAACAACCTTTCTAATGAAATTGACTTCATGTCATAACCTATCCCTATAACTTATCTTTCCATTTCCTTCACATGATGTTCACTTTTAGCAAGAGATAGATTGTTAATGACCAAACAACCTATGTTTAGTTGTTTGGTCATTCAACAACCTGTCTCTTCGAGGCTTTAGGAAAAATAGTAAATTACAAAAAAAAAAATTATGAAAAATATGTAGGAAAAGAGTATTTGTTTTACCTTGCTATAAAAAAAAAGAAAAAATGAATTTCGATATACATAAATCAAGTTAGAGCAATCCAAGTGACCTTATGTCTAAATTATAGTTACTGTCACTTTAGAACTTAATAAACTACGAAATATTGACCCAAAATGAATGAAATCAATTGGATCCTTTAGATATTGAAGTTAAAAATATAATCTTGAAAGAATTACATCGTTTTCATTTTTTTTTAAAAGTTATGTTGATCCAAGTGATAGTAACTCCTTAAAAATATAGTTTTTCACGCAAACCACTTTTCAAAGGAGAAGGAAAAATGAATTTAAATGAATTTTTTTTTTTTTAATATATTTAGAAACTAGAAAGAAAATTCTAAAAGACTCTAGTTTATATCATCTTCAAATTCCTTATAGTTTTGCAGCAATAGGTGTTCGAAAGTGAAGTTTTTTCTCAAAATATTGATCTTTGCGTCAAAGTTGGCCAAAAAGTGGGACACGCTATTGTGGGACCACCCATGTATCACATTGTATTAGTTTCTCTCACTGTCAAAGTGTTTAGCTCAAGATTTTGTATTACTGAATAATTTAATACATAACTATCTAACACTTATGGCAGATAAGGTAGATCAAACAGTTACGACAACATCAACTTCTTAAAAATACTATTCTCCTACTACAACTATATAGGAGTCCTTTTTTTTCTTTAATTCTCATCAAATAATTGTACTGTGTTCTTCCATACCCTTCTCCCTATTAACTAAGTAAGATGTTCAAACCCTCTTCCTTGTAACCTCCATGAGATTTTAGAATTTATTTCTTATTGTTTTATTTTATTGCAAGCACCACTTGGTAACACACTCTCTTTAAAAGATAGTTGGAAAATACAATTGCCACAAATTGCTCTATCCTTTGTTATAATAAGATACAACAATATGCACAAGAGAGGCATCATTAATCAATCACACTAAACTCTTGAAAAATGATTTTATGGATTGACTATTTTTTAGTAAAGAAAAAGTTTCAGGGACTCTATGAGGATTTTCCCTAGTTTATTTGATACTTGTACTTATACCGTGTTTTATTATTTTCACTATTTAATAATCACTCTTCGTCTTCTACCTACAACCATTGTTCAATTTATCCCTTTTTTAACATTAAAGTTACACCACATATTTCTTAGATATCCTTGACCATGTCTTTTACAAATGAATTTGCAAGCTACCTTCTAGTTTTCAAGAAATATTACATCAATTCTCTTTCTAACTATTTCATAGTTTGTAGACAAAGACTAGGTTAATGGTTTCGATGTGGGCTTCAACAAGTCATAATTCTTATAAATTTCTTGAAGAACCTTTACTATTGACAACATCCCTTACAAAAAACTTGTAACTATGCAAAAGGGAGTGGTCTCCATAAGCTAGAATCCCTTGCATGACAAAGTTAGTCACACATCTCTCACGGGTTCATAGAAAAAATCTATAACATTTGGGAATACTCAATCCAATGAGGATTTTACAATAGATGAAGCTTTCATAGTGACTTAGATCTTTGGATTTAATTATATTGACCATCACTAACCCTGTCACTAGATTGTTATAGACTATGTTTATGTCTTTCTAGACACCTAAGATCATGAGGAAACTCCAATAAATACTCTTACACCATGTTACAAGATTCCTTCAATGAAACCAATAGAAACCTTATTTTCCTTTGTTCTTCATGCCATCTTGGAATCTTGGAGGAAACTCCATGGTTACGTGTTCTTGAGTTGGTGTAGTAGTGGGATGGATGACCTCCCAAGAAGGCCCAATGTTTCATCTTGTAAGCATCACCTGGTAAAAATACAAAGCTATGTCACACTTTTATAAATAAAATGGTCAATGTTGATTCAAGTTTTTTAATTGAATTACTAAAACGTTGCATATATATTGAGAATTTTTAAATGGTGTAAACTAATAAAATATTTATTTTATGTTTTTTATTTAAAATAAAAATAAAAAATTATTTGAATATAGTTTTTTATAAAATAAAAACTAAAATTAAATTGCTAATAAAATGTTGAAATCGAAGTTAAATCGTCCATCATCCTTTATATAGTAATTTTTTTTCTTTCTTTACTTATTTTTTTATGTGTATTGATAACTTGAAACTTTAGTGCCTGGATATTTTTTTCACTATTTTTATAAATGTATATTTAACTATAAAATTGAAAATTTACATGTACTAAAATATATCTCTTACAATTTGTCATTATTATTTGTCTTAACTATTCTTCCAAAATGTAAATAAATTATATCATCTTGAAATAGGTTCTTTCTTCTATTGCATCATATTTTTTTCAATTTTTTTGAATAAATATTACTATTTTTCCATGACAAGATAATCAACCTTAAATTTTTATGTTGATAACTGCTTTTAAAAAAATTAAAAAATAAAAAATAAAATTAAAATTAAAATATTCAAAGATATTTTTTTAAAAGTTTCACTTGTAGATCTACAAAAGGGTATTTTGATATTTAAAATTAAAAACTCATTAAAAAGAGGAGTTGTTGAAACATTGTTTTTTTCTAAAATATCTTTTTTTATAAATTGGTATAGAAATACATTTAATAGACATTTCCAATTGGAAAAGTTGAGGCACGTATATAATTTAGTTAGAATGAATCCAGCTAGACTATATGTTTGACCAAAATTAATTTTTAGTTAGAAATACTCAAATTCAATCATATTGATAAATTGTCCTAAAGTGTGACTTAGTTTTGTACTTTGACCCCACTAATATGTAACGGCTGCTTTTAATCCATTATCATAAGAGATGGATTCTTATGAACCAAAATATGGATCAATAAGTTTAACTCAAAAATTACAAACTCTATGATTCGTTACCTATTTTTAATACCCATTTTTATAATCCTTCTATCAATATCACAAAGAAACCTTTGTTACAAAAACAAAAGGATCCAAAATTAGTTTTATCTTCCAACCAAAGTAATTGAGACAATCACCTTCTTGCATGCCCACCAAAAAATTTCTCCTAGACAATTATGATTTTAGGATGTGTGTGGAATGGATGCGTTGACAAAGCCCTAAGGAAGTTTTAAAACCTTTTCCTCTATGCTCCCAACATGTACCAATTTGTAAAATATGCAAATAGGTATGAATATACATGATAAAATATTTCATAGTTTTGTTCAAGGTAATTTAGTAATGAGCATTGCCCTTGTCGGCACGTATACAAAATTCCTTACAGAGATGTAGTGCGCTAGAACAGAATTATTGCATCTGCTTCAAGAATGGGCCATTTGAGAAAGCATTAACACTATTTTGCTTAGTGCGCTAGAACAGAATTATTGCATCTGCTTCAAGAATGGGCCATTTGAGAAAGCATTAACACTATTTTGCTAAATATATCAAGAAAACTTTCAACCCATAGGATTCACCTTTGCTAGTGTTCTTCCAACATGGGCAAAATTGCCATCTATAGAAAAAGGCATGGAAATACATGAAAAGATAATTACAAGGGGACTTCACTCCAATAGCATTGTGGAAAATCCTCTTGTTGATATGTATGTAAAATGTGGTAGAATTGATCGTGCACAAAGATTATTTGGGAGAATTCATAAACATAACCTGATCTAATAGAATACAATAATAGGATGATATTCCATGCATGGACATGGCAAGGAGACCTTGGAACTATTTAAGAAAATGCAAAAATCTAGTGTATATCTGGACAATACCACATAGGATTATATATTGTCTACATACACCCATGCAGGCCTAGTGGAAGTCGGAAGGAATTATTTTGATTGGATGACTCAACATTACCATATTACACCTTGCGTGTGCAACATTACTGCTACGTGGTTGACCTTCTTGTCCATAAAAAAAATGTAGTAGAACCTGATGCCAAGTTTTGGTATTGTTTTCTTGGAATCTATAGAATACAAGAAAACATAAATTTAGAAGAACATGTTCTAAAACATCTTTTAGACTTGGACTCCAAGTATGCTGCATCTTATGTCTAGATATGAAGCATCTATGTTGAAATTTCCTAGTGATTTAATATTGGAGAAATAAGAAAATGATCAATATTAGGGAGGCTGAGAAGTTATTGAATACAGTTGGACCGAGGAGGTAAAACTAAACAATAGTGGGCTAATAAACCAATAAAAACCATTGATTCCAACAAAAAAATTGTTCCTCATACATTTTTTTAAAATCACAATAAACATCTTCATCTTCTGGGTTATTTAGAGGGATAAAATTGAGCAGATGGAGAAAGTAGAGAAGGGAACTAATATTGGTAGGGTTCTATGTACAAGTAACATGCTCCCACTCCTCATTGGAAAAAGATTCTATGATTGAAGAAAACATACTTGAAATACAATCGCCAAAACCTAGGCCCTTAGAAGTTGTACTCGGATAAGCAAAATTAAAATCTGTATTGGTACAATTTGTATTACTCAATTTATTGTAGGTTGTGGGTACTGTGCCACATCCCTGAAATGATGAATAATCAGGTACAGAAGCCTGACTTGACCTTGAATTCCTTCTTATTTCCATATCAAAAATATTTGTCCTTTGGTGATGGACTGGCATAGAATTACTATTAAGGAAGGGTGCAATGGTTTCTGGGTTGCTTCCTATATTTTATTCACTCTGTTCGGAGGGTGCTCCCAAATCTCTTGAATTCACAAGGATGGGAAGAAGAGGGAATTAGTTATCATCTTCAAAGTTAGTTTTTTAACACTTTGAATAGATGATTTACCTTCCTTCTCAGTTGCAATAGTAGGAACAATAGCATTTTCACTCACAAGACTTCTACTCCAAACTACATAATTAGGATTTTTATCATTTAATTTTTCTACTCTATGCATATCTACCAAAAATTTATATCTATTCTTTCAAATTATTTTTGTAGGTCTAACCAAAACCTAGCTTCACATTTCTTCAATCTTTGCAAATTTGATTAATATTTTCTTCGTCAAACTCATATTTTCAATAGCAATGATGCTTCATAGTTCCTTAACACTGATACTGAGATCCTTCATTCCTCATTTGAATAACACCAAGATGAAAAATTTAGGGAGCTATTAATGAAGTCATCTACCTCTGCATCTACTCCATCAATAGAATACATATCAGCTCTTGATTCTTCTTCGAAATGCTCAACAAGAGAAGAAATCGTCGGTTCCCATGACACCACAGCTATTGCCTAACTATAGATGAGATCAAATGTATAATTTTTCTGAATCATTCAAGGCGGAGGAGATAGAGGCAGGTGAAAATCTAAGAGTGGCGCTACATTCAAATTGCTCCATATAAGCCCATTTTTCACATTCCCTGTTCTCTAAGACAATCCAGAATAAGTTCGTCCCCTGCCCTCCTGCTTGGCATTTTCTTCCCCTCAATCCTTTTCACCTCTTCCTTTTATACTTCTTTGACCACCATAGTGTCCTTTGTAATTTCTTCTAGTAGCTCAGTCTGTGTGTGGACCTCTTCCTGATTATTCACCCTCTATGGAATGATGATGAGTAGTCCTGGCAATGCAAAATATTCACGTGAAATTTTTTGACTGTGTGAGACACTTATCCGATCAATAGTTTCTCGCATACAATATCCTATCAGCTAATTAAATGATATTTTGAAACATAGTCATTGATGTACACCTTATAACAGGTTACTTCTGTGGAAAAATTCATCTAAAGCTTTGGTGAATTTTTCTACCTATTTTTAGTGTGTCATCTTTAAGAAAAATGATAATAAGCTCATTAGGATGGACTGACTTTCTTCCTCGCACTTCTTAGACTGCACTCTTCTCAATAATGGTTTGGCATATTTAAAGTTGGAACAGACAAAACACATCAAATAAAATTGTTTCCATGGAGTTTGACACATCAAAATGTCATCTAGATGATAACTATGTGGGAATTGACATTGAGGGAGGCAATTTACAAGAAAACCATTTCATTAGATTTGACAATTAAGTAAAATTTTAAAAATGTTGTTGAGTGAATCTTCCTTCCTAGGAAGATTTGCAGGCCTAGTTTCATTTCTCTCACCTAGATTAATAGAATTCGGACTTAGTAGTCTTGGTACTACCTCTGAATATGCTACACAAACTTGACATCCATTATGTCAAACCATGGTCGAAATACTGGCGGTGGTTTCTATGTACTTCATTTTTCAACTACAATCCTAATATGGTTTACCAGTGGCTGGCTCCCCACCTTCCTATGGTCTCAACCCTTAACCAACGATGGAATTTTCAGTCTTCTCACAAGATTGGCTACTCATATTTCTAAAGTTCTAGTCTACTATCATCGAGCCCAAGGTGGCTCACTTTGCTTGGTGTATTCTTTTTCAAGGATTTCCTTTGGGTTCTAGACTTCAGAATCTAGGTACGTTGAATCCTCAGTGCCCTTTTTTTGGACAACTTAAGACTTTATTCATATTTTCTGGTATTCCAGAAGAGTGAAACAATACTCAGTTTGAATTTGTGATTTCTTTTGGTCGTTTATGCATGAACCCTTCTCCTAGAATATGGTCTTGTTGGAAAATTCTCTTAGGATTGCCTTCAATTTTTGCAAATATGACATGCTTTAAGGATGAAATCCTCTTCACTCTTTTGAAGGTTAGAAACACTATCTTGTTTACTTATCTTTCTTGATATAAACTTTACAATATACTCTAAAGCATGCATATGTAATAATGTTATGTTGGAGATTCAGGTGCAAGAAAATAAAGTGGCCCTTGAGGTCACCCACTTGTAGGATTAACTTCAGGATTTAGAAATACCCCTTGTATGGTTACCAGAGTATTTCTATTTCAAATAATAGATCTCTATTGCGTGGGCATCATTTTGGTCATAGTTCCTCTGCACATTGCTCATAGACGATGCACTCCTAGGCCACTCATTTCCACTCTAGCAGAGGAAGATATTTTCAAAGGCACTGCTCAGCTTCTCCACCCCATGGTGGTTCTGCCTAGGCCTAGCTGATTAACAATGTTTCTACTATTGCTTCGAGTGGTCCTAGTTGGTCGGATGATGGCAATAATTCTAGATGGGACACTTCTTCCAAGTGGCTCCCACATATAGCTTTTTCCATTTCTTCAACTATCAAAGAGACAAAGGAAGAAGAAAAATATGAAAATAGTTGGTCCTATTGGTATTATGATGTATTTTGGTGAGAGGTCACAAGTAGTTGTGATTTTTGTTTTCATTGATGCAAAAAAATTAATTAAAAAAAACTTAACCCTATTTTTATTGCCCTTGCCGAACCCTAACCCCGTAGGGGTAGGGAGGGCATAGTGGTAGAAGGCTTGTGGCTGCCATAGTCATGGCCTACCACAACTATGTGAACCACGGTATGCGGCATGCCACAACCGTGGCCTGCCATAGTCGTGGATTGCTAGGACTATGGCATGCTACAATCGTGGCAGCCACATAACTATGGTTTCACAATAGTATGATGGTCGTGGGGGGTGGAGGAGGCTTTGGCCCCTCCAGACCCCACCATTATTTTTAAAAAAATAAATTTTAGATTAAAAAAAAATGAATCATTAAAAAAATATTTGTTAAAGAAAACAATATATACTAACAATATAAAAAGATTTGATTAGAGGGTTTATACCTCATCTTTGCTATCAGTCTCTTCCCATGATGATATACACACCTATGAGTATATATGCATAAATATACACATAGTGTACATATGTATGAATATATACTCACTCTAGTGTGTGGTTTTTTTGTTGCATCCATCCCCATGAATTCCTTGGTTCTTCTAGCTCCATACTGCATAAAAATGGAGTAAAAATATGCAAAAAATAATAAAACCAATGTAGGGTTTGAAGGAGGAAGGAATGGAGAGGGAAATGGAAAAATGAGAGTCATTTTGGTGATGAGAATTTCACTTTAACCCTAATTTTGAAATTAGGGTTAGGGCAAAAAGGGTCAACTCCAAATTTGTCTTCTCTTTTTTCCTCCTCTTTTCGTTTTGGAAAAATCATTTTCTTTTTGTGTAACTTTTTAATTTCATTTTTTTGTTAAAGATGAAGTTTATATTTTCTGGTGGGAAATGGAATCATTTCCCCGCTATATTTTATTATATTGAGAACATTTAATGTAGGAGAGTCTTAATTCATTATTGTAATTTTATTAAATTTCAGTAAGGTAAATTACCTTCGATCTTTATTAATTTGATTATTTTATTATGGGGAGTTTTAAAATATTTATTTAAAATTTGGTAATGATGATGTAGAAGATTTTATTATGAGAGTTTTAATAAAGAAAAATTCTTGAGTGGAGAATGATTATGAATTAATTTAATTAAATCATTAATGGAATTTTTATATAACGATTATATTAAATTCAGATTAATTTTAATTAAATTAATGTTTTCACATAGTAGGTTTATTTAATATGTTAATTAATTAATTTTAACCTAGTTTAGAACTTAAGTTTATAAGGAAAATATTAAATTTATTAATTTATAATATAATGGTCTTGCAAATAATGGAATAATCATTTAATCAGATTAAGTTTGGGTTTGACTAAGTTAGTTAACCCTAAATATATGTTTGACTTTTTATCATGTAAGGGATGTTGGCGGTTTCGATAACCCCTCGCCATGATTCCCCTCAATTGAATGTAAAACTATCCTCACTCAGTTTCAACCCTTTGTCTAAGTCAACCTTTAAAATTTAAACATTAGTTAATAAAAAGAAAATTGGCATGTCTTTGCCTGTTAAATTTTGGGCATGACATCTGTGTTTTTCCTCCATATTTCTTTGTCTTTATGTTTGGCACATGTGATAGGTGATTAGATCTATAAATTTGGTTTCATGGTCAGATATAAGGGTAAGTTAAGAATTCAATGCACTTGGTCTAATCCATTTTGGTGAATCTTGGTGCATTCCGCAAGAAAATTACTAAAACTAGTCCAGAAGTTAATCCTTATCTTGGGTTTCTCAATCAAATGTCTCTAACTTGAGATTTCACAATGGCAATTCAATGGCCCTGGATGAAATCAAATTTAGGAGAACTTACTTTAATAATCATTTAGTTTGGGGTAGGAAGAATAAGGGAGTTTTCAAATGTTTTATGTCTTAGTCAAGCATCTTTGTGTTCTTGACATGACTATATCTACAAATTGAGTTGCACAAGAAAGGGTGGAATAGATTGGTGTGAATCAATGGTGGATTGTGTACTTCTGGGTGTCTCTCTAAGTACTCAAAGGGTCAAGAGTGTAAGGAGGATTCATTTCCAAAGGGTTTCTTTATAAAACTACCCTAATTAGGACTATTAGCCCAACTATCCCTATGAAGGAGTGTACCTCTTTTAAGGGAGTCACAAACTAGGAGTTGGAGTGTTGATATAGATCCATAAAGGGTGCCAGGGAAGGTGACCTAATTAGGGATTCCTTTGGAATATTGTAACGTTAAAACCTAAAAAATTGTAGAGAATACCTACTAGCAATTAGGCCTTATCCACTAGGTCTAATTGGATTTCTGTGTTTCCAAGTTTATTCAAAGGGATTGAGTGACCAATTTGGGTTTTTTTGAATCTGAGAAAATATGGGAGTCCATTCCACCCACTTTCTAAGTTGATATCCTATGATTAGTAACCATCACCCATTTGCAAGGAGATTTGGGTCAATAAGAGTGACTAATTGAAGATTTGTGTTCTTCATGAGAGGTTGTGGTTTAGATAAGGGTATGTCGAATGGCTTTATAGGAGTTTTTGAGTATATCGCAAGGCCATCAAAGAGACACTCTTTGGGTAGTTAGGCCTAGGACAAGGAGAAACTTGTGGGCTCGACTTTTGCTCCACAAGAATTTTCTTACAACCTAGCCTCTCCCCATCAACCCACTATTTCCTCCACTCCACCTGCCATTCCATTTCATATTGTGCCACCAATACCCCTCACCACTACTTCTATTCCCAGTACCCTTATGATTGTGGTTGAAATTTCTACTTCCACCATGGCATCAACTACGGTTACTTTCACATTGATCACCTCAAACCCAAATCCATTCACCCCACCCAAGGTTATTTAACCATTAAATTTTGACACAATTCTAGTGGTTATTTCATGTTTTACCCTTCTGCTCATCTGATCAAGTGCAATCACATCTTGTGTTCTTCCCCTGCAAACTCCACAAGGTTTTCCCTCTTTCTCTCTGATTACAATATCCTTATTCCTGAAAACCTTTGCAATGATAACAATATCATATGTTCTCCCTCCTAAAGAACCATTTGAGATCCAATACAACCCTTCCTATGGGGATTGACAAAAAAAAAATGAGACAAGGACATTGGAAAGAGATCAAGGAGCACAAAAGAATAAAGGGAAAGATGCACTAAATCTCTGTGGACCTAGGGTATAGTCTTTCTTTAACAATCAACATCAGTAGCTATTACTTGAAAACATATAGGATAAGGTGATCAAACCTAGGGAGAGATGATCACAGATGACTATCAGATGTCCAACTAGTGGATCAACCTAAGCTCCATACAACTAAAAGGTAAGGTATAGATCATTGAAGAAGCACAAAGATTCATTTCCTTGGACTACGTGAAGAAGGTGAGGAAGTTAGGAAAGTAAGAGGAGGAGCTAAGAAAAATGAAAATGACCAATGATCACCTCATAGCTAGAGAGAAGTCCCAAGGGACCAAACTTAGGGTACTCAGAGCCCAAGTGCTCCAAGAGTAGACCAATAAGGATGCACTTTAGATCCAAGTGCAAGATGCAACATACCAACTACAATAGGAGAAGAAAATAAAGAGTGATGCTTTGAAGAATCTCACTATGAAGGATTCTGAGATTATACAACTATAATCCAACATACAAGAGATCACACATCTCTAATCAGATCAAGATAATTACCACGTAGAAGGAATGCATGGAGAAAGAATTGGGTAGTGCACAAGAACTTATCATGAAACAAAATACTAGTAAGGCTATTTAATTTAAGAACATTAATCATAGGCTCACAGAGGTGGACAAGTTCAAGCTTGAATTAGAGGCTGCACTATAGAATGAATAGGAGGAGATATCCTAGAGCTTGACGAGGATCATTGATCAGAGCACAAAATTAGGGAATCTATAGTCTTAGTTGGCCAATGTACCATAAAAAGGAAAGGATCTGATAAATAGGGTTGCAAAAGTCAAAGATGAGAACAAGCTTCTAACATTAGTCCCTTCACCTCCCACTAAAATTTTCCCATCTTCAAACACATGCTTTTTAATCAGTGGGACAGGATAAAAGAATCCATTATTTTGAGTAGGCCTTCCTTCTTATTCTTCAAGGAGGCATATTCTTTGTGCACTATGGTCAAACCCATAATCGATCAATTTTCATAATTCTCATCACCCAAGTTCTTGAATGCTCAGTGTTTTACAATCTAGGTATACACAACATCAAACCAAATTCTTGTTGGCACCAGATTCATAGATCAGCCCTCCACCATTTACATTTTGAGCATGATAATAAACTTCCATAAGGAAGCCCTACAGACACAAGTTACACCGTCAACTTTGGAGATCACAATAAAAAGGATGAGGGAGGGATTTACAGAGTTGGAGAATCATGGGTTGCCCTCCCATTTCTTCATTGATGATTCAATGTTGGAGCTAGAGGAGATCATAGTGGTAATAGATCATCAAATGCATAATTATAACCTCCAAGCACTCCACATGAATCTTGATCTGGTGCTCTTTGACAACTTTTTCTATCTAATGACCTACATTTTCAAGTTCTCTTCAAGTATGACTTTGGTGATCTAAGCTCCATTTCCTTTCAAGAGTTGATCGACCTAGACCAAGAATACTAGTGCTTGAATATATGGTAGCTACACTTAGAGAAAGAATGGAGTTCATTGCAAGCTCAAATCGACAACCTCTATGGCACCAACAGTAAAGGCATATATCTTTGGGGAGTCTAGAGATTTAGCATAAATGATCTAGCAGGCCAGATTCCCCCATAAGTTGCCGAAAGCTATATAAACATTAATTTTTCCATCTCTACAAAGTATCCTTTCAATTTATTTCATTATTTATTATTTGTAGTGAATATATGAGTAGCAATGTATGCCCTGCCACTTATTACCTTAGTGTATATTTTGGAGTGGATCACCTTCACTTAGATAGCAGGGCTCCTCACTTAAGTGCCACATGTCCTTCATGTCATTCACAATATTATTTTTTTAGTGAGCCCAAGCCTTTCAAAGGTTGTACATGTGTTTTCCTTGCAAGTGTCCATAAAAAAAGGAAGAAAAGTAGAAGCAAAAGTCCTCGATTGAGTGCCATGTGACCTTTTTTAAGCTAACACCAATTCTTTTCCCTGGAAAGTTTAGTTCTTCATAGACATGCACATGGCCTTCTCACGAGTGTTTTAAGGAGACTAGATCCTTTCCTTCTTAGCTCTCAACACCGTTGTCCCATGTGTCCCAGTTTATTCCATGATCAAATGTTGTTGCAAGCTTCTCAATTGTCTGTCATGTGCTTATCAAAGCTATAGATGAATCATTATATGCATCCAGATCCCCATAATTTTGGAACCTCCTTAGTAAAGTATGATTATTCCTTAGGAGTAGTCGCAATCAAAAGTTATTTCTATTAGATAAATTCCATTATTGTGAGCCATTTTTTCTTGGGGATTGGGTTGTGTGAGCCACCTATCTCTTAGGGAAAATGTAGAAAGTGATGTATCGGTTCCTTCAAGTGTGTGGTGCCACACCTCTTTAGAAGTTTTTTTATTTCTTTGAATTTTGGAGTTCTTCCTACCCAATGCTATATAATATTCATTTTGTAATGAAAGGGGATTCCAACAGAAGATAAATTTTGAATCCTCATAATTATAGAAGAATATATCCTTTGTCTTAAATTGTATATATTTTCTAAATCATTAATAAAAATGTCATGTCCCCATCCTGGCTGACATCGTTTGGCATGCCAGATCAGTCTATCACAGGCTCTCGTAGACTGGTGGTGATTGGAGAGAGTCATTCTGATGATTATTTGGGGATTGGATGGTCTTATTTGCTTTTGGAGAGATGGTGTTTATCATATTTTTTATTATAATGTGTTATGTGGGGCCAAAATGTTATAATTTTGAGTTTAGTTGCACTTTTTATTTTACAAGGTTACTTTTTATATAAAAGTGCATTATAAAGGGATTTTATAAGAATATTTTATAGATACTTCTAGAAGTTCTGGTGGCTTCTTAGAAAAGTGAATAAATAGAGGGCTTGGCCTCTCATTTGGACATACTAGATTTGATGATTCTACTACATTTTTCTCTATGAGCATTTGTGGCACCATCTAGGTCTACAGATTTTCAATTGATCTTTGTGAACGGAATCTCCTAAGGGTTTGCATAACTGAGGAGGTGAAATAGCTTCTGAAGGGTTGCACATTGGAAGTGGTATTCAACCATTTCATGTTGAGCTTCATTGAGTATTCAGACTTGGTTTGAGAGTTGACATTTTTGGAGTCATTTTGGTGAGAAGATTGCATCATTTTTGTTAGAAGGGGTTTGCAAGAAGTTGGACAATATTCATCTACAAATCTGATACAGAATTGGACATTTTCGAAGGGCAGGTTGGAAGCACATTTGAGGTCATAAGTCCATCATACCTGGTTGAAAATTCATGCTACCAATTTTATTGCATTCCTAGTACCTTGGTGATTCAATCTATACCTGTTTTGTCACCATTTTGTGAAGACAATAATTTATATTAAAATCGCACAGGGCTGTACAGGTACGACTGTACTAGCAAACCGTACAGTTCCAGATTAAAGAATAGTTCAGGGTTGCTAAAATTATTGCTCTACATCAATATTCGATCATCAGCAATTACATCACTACCAGGTTCTTCTGTTACCATTTGTGATAGTTAGTTATATGTATGAGTGACATATATGTTATGAGGGTTGCATATTCAGACATTGCTGTAACAGTCATTGCATATCATAATATCATCTGTTGTTCATGTGTCAAAAAGGGTTATAAATTTAGTCACTATTTGTATATAGCTATATGAAACCTTGTATATCTTGAATAGAGGCTAAGTGTATGTGACAAGACATTCATGATCAGTCCAATCAATAAGGACTCTTTGCATTGCATATTTTATAGTAGTTTCTAATAATTGTAAAATCTGAAAGTTGCAATTGATTGTAAGAGGGTCTTCATCTTTATTGGCACTATTTTTGCATCATTGAGTTGAGTGGATTAGTTGCTCAACAATTCCTATAAACAGACATTTACTTTCAGCAGTGTAGTTGATTGCTTGCCAATTGTTTGACGAAATTTCATAAGTACAAATTCAATGGTTTTAGTGATCCTACTAGTAAGGGTCATTACAAAAAATTAGTCATTCAATCTTCCCTTTGATATATTTGGTGGTTCATTGTTCATTTACAAATTTGTGTTGTTCTAAACTTTAGTATAGCATCTCTATTGCATATTTAAAGTAGATTCTACTTTTAGAGCTTCTCTATTTCATTCACATTACTGTGTTCTCTACTCTATGTTTGTGATTTAAGCTTCGACTAGGTGTGTTTATGTTCTAAGTTTGATAGGTTTCATAAGTTTTCTTGATATGTGTTGTTGGGAATAGCGTGTGTATTTAGTTATTTAATGTATTCTAAAATATCTAGCATACCACCTTTTGTAATTTCATCATTTTTTAAATATTTCCCTCAAAACACAGTATGAAGAGCAGACTTCTAAAATCCTAGAGGTTACTTAGTGTAAAGCATTAGAGTTCTACATTCACTGAAGCTTCCCATAGGTTGTTACACCTAAGAGAAATTCTAGGTGTCAACACTCCTTGAATACGATGTATGAAAGGAAAATATATATATAGTTTATAAAACAAATAGTTGTTTCAAAAATTTCTTTAAAATTTTTTACCTTCCTAAGAGGAGGACTTAAGCTTGAAGGAGGACTTGGTGATAGAGTTTGAGTGAAATATTCATTGTTACTTAGGTTAGTTGAATAATATAGAGCACATTGTTCAATTTATATAATTAATAGATTTTCATGATATTTATTTCATTTCATACATATATGGATTCATTACTTTAGGAATATCTATTTTGTTTCCCATTGTAGAATTATATAAGTTTTAATCCTTTATCTATAATATATACCTGATAAAAATACATTTTTCACTTTTATCATTAGACTGTTTTCTTTCTTTCTTTTCTATATTAGAATATGGAAAGAAACTAGTACCTTAAGATAAGATACACCATATTTCTTCTATTTTATGTATGTGATAAGCACTTGTATTTCTTACAATTTTCATTGGATATTTATTTATAAAGTAAACAAATGTAATAAGAGTTTCAAACCAAAAGGTACTTAAATTTTTTTACATAGAGCATGCTTTTATGAATATCTAAAATTATATGATTCTTATGTTCAAATACTCTAGTTTTCTTATGATCATAACTTATAATCTATTAATAATAACTACTTTTTTGGTCCAAAAATCTTGAAACTAGTTTGATGTATATTCTCTCTACTTATTTGTCACAAACCATTTTTTTGCTAAATTGTTGATATATGGAACACATTTTTTATTATTGTAGGATAGAATATACACAAGATCTACTGAATACTTATTTTTTGTTGACTAATAGAATCAAAGTGCCAAGATACACAAAATATATTTTTATTAAATTATTTTATTGAAATAAAATTATAGCATTGTTTACACATAATACAACCTTTATAAACTAAACAAAATGATAACCTTTTAACCATTTATCAAACTAGTTGATTAAGTCTATGAAGATTGTATTAGTAGTAAACAATGTCAAATTATTTTCTGTTGTCGTAATTGAATGCATTGTTCTTAAGATACCTACTCTATGGCATGCATATGATATAGCTCTCTTCTACACAATAGTCTAGGTTGATAAATCATACAAGGAAGTTAAGAGTCGAAAGAACTTCTTGCACTAATCTTGAGGAGAGGGTTATGTAAAACTTTCTCATATCTTTATAACAGCTATTAAAACTTAACAAAAATAACATGAATAACATGCATACCACAACACAATGATTTACATGTTAAAACCATTTTCAGAGATAAAACAAGAAGAAGAAAATAAGCACAATATATTATTCAACAATCAATAATAGATTATAATATACTTGTAGAGAAATATTCTTTGAGGAGTATCACTGATGAGAGATCCAGAGGTAACTAAAAATTTATAATACTCTTACACACAACCTCCATCTCAGGCACCTAATATATAAGAGATACAATACGAGAAATCATCAATTTGTATTACAAAACCATGGGCTAACTCCCCCAAACCCCCCCTAAACAAAATAAAAGAAACACCCATCTAATATCTAGTCAAAGATACTCTATGATGTGTCAATACACATACCAACATATGTAACTCCCTTTTACAACTCATTTGATGTGTTCAACACAGTTTTACATTTCCTATGTTCGGTGACCCAACTTTTAGAGGCCATAACTTTTGAATTGGGTGTCCAATTCACAAACCATTTGAAGAATTCAAATCTCACAACATTCTCTATAGCATAAAAAATTGCTACACCATTTGGCCATCATTTGACCTTGTTTTTGACTCGCTAAAGCCTCCATAATTGCATTTGTGTCTTTTTCTAGGAATTTCCAAAAAACTAAAAATTTAATATCTTCCAAACTGAACATGATCTTGCCACAAAAAACTTTACTGAAATGCTTATATAACCATTTCAAACCTTCTAGAAAGGAATCAACAAAATTTGTTCTCAAATGAAAATTTACAAAAAATAGTAACCCTGTGTAAATGCAAGGTTAAGACACTTTTCCTAACAAATCCTTTTAACAAATCTTAACAACAAAGCTTGATTCTAATATAAATATGTATTTTGAATGATTCTTATTTTAGTAGGTTGTCCAATAAAGAATATTGCTTGAATATTGAAGACTACTCATTCTATAGCATATACTCTGGTAGCACAAGCTCCACCATTATATGTTTGAATTGTTAGCCAATCTCGTCAAAGTTTACCTATCATTCTACATTAGGTAAGCAAGCTCCCCTTCTATTTTCACATAGTAATTGCATTGATGTCAGTATTTGTCTAAACTATCTATGCAATCTTTACACATGGTACATGTTTTACAGATAAACAATGTTTTGAAGTAAATATGGCTATTTTTAATGACTAAGCACCATTAATATATTTTTAAAGGAAATGAATTTGATCATATGACAATCTAATATAAGAGCATGGAAAATAATAGATTCATGATATGAAGTTTACATAAACAGTTGTTATGAATAGTATTAGTAAAATTAGATGTTCATTATGATATGATAGATTTTTATATATATGTTATTTTCAAGTTTATTAAAATTACGATAGGATATTTTAGACATGTAATTTTATGACAGTTTTTGTTGCCTTTACATTCAAAGTCTAATAGAGTGTTATTGTCTTCGACATAATGCATGGGAACTTAAAACTCTATTTTCTGTTATGTACAACAAATGAAATAATAGCCTAACATGTTCTTTACTATATTAATCTTATTGACTTATAAATGGACATAACATATATTAAAAAGGTAAAACCGTATTACGATCCATAACCACTATCAATTATTTGAGTAGGACTAACAATAGCTACTAATTTATTCTATTTTCTTCTATTAGACGGTCATATGACTATTTGAGTCTTAAAAACATATTAAAATCATAATGTGGTGCCTTAAAAGTGTAATTTGTGGAAATCATCAATTGCTTTCATATTTAAAATGCGTCAAGATGGTGTTGTCCCTACACAATAAAACTTGATTCTCTTATCAAAGGATGACTCGCCATGTCCATTAGTTTCACATTTTTTATTTTGTTTTGAATGACCTTCACTTTTGACTTGGGTGCATCTAATTAAAAGGTGATCCACCTTGTTCTTTAATATCCTATGTTTTATTGGTCAACTTTTTGTTTTAAATGAGCTATACATTTGGCTTTATATTCTTATTAGATTTAATGATTTAATTTCCCTTACTCTAAATGAAACGAATAAAAACCAAAAATTCTAACTCCAATTAATCCATCATAATAATTATTTCATATTTATTTAATATATTGTTGTTTTGTTACACTGAAAAGCAATTTACATCAAATTTTAATTCATTCTTTTGACTTCCTCTCTTTTAATCACAATCATCACTCACTCCACTACGTTTCAGGGAATAGAAATTAATCACATCAAGTAAAACTTTAAATTACATTCATATAAATAAAATATATGTAAAGAACGACAACAATTCTTATGATAAAGCAATGTCTTGTCAAAATACTGACAAATACTTTCATATGAATGCATGATATGAAAAAAACAAAAACAAAAGCAGTATAGGTCAACAAGCCCGGTCTCCTAAAAATTTCAACGCCTCCTTTCAAACAGTTAAAATGAACATCCAAAACGTGCGAGATGGACAAATTGTCTATTTATTTCGAAATTTAAGGTAAGACCTCGTACAATAGATATTGTTTATTAATCATGCATTACAGCTTTGCCGCAATGTTTGAAAACTTAATTATTTTTATTATTATTACCTAATTAAAGTGGTTTCCTTGTGCGGTCGGTTGCTTTGCTCTAGACAAGAAAGTAGTATGTCTCTGAAAGGCAAGATACAATTGGTTTTAACCTGTATGGGAGTGCTATAATAGAATATGGGCCTGCAAATATTGAAAATGCTAAAAAGCCTCACCATTGCGTACGGATTCAAAATCCTTTATCATCTTTTTGAGGTATTTTTATTGGATACTTTTTGTTCATGATATGATTTTTATATGCCTGGTTATTATAGGTTAATTTTAGTTAGTAATCTATTTCTTATTTTTATTGTATTAGATTTTTATTTCTATATAATGAATGTTCTATCTTTCATTTCTTCAAGGCAGTTTGGGGTTTTTATATATTTGTTATTTTTGTGATCAACAAATCACTAATTGTTGATTCGGTTGTCTTCAAATGTAATATAAGAAATATCAATTATTTGAAGTGTTCAAATTGTTTTTTATTAAGGTACAAACAAGTTTTGAAAGGGCTCGGAATCCTGTTTACAAAACATTGTAATAAAGATTAAAAACTAGAGAACCAATAGGAACAAAAAGATAGCAAAAAACAACAAAAAACATTAGACAAAAGAAACCTTAGTTTAAATTCTTCAACACTTGTGTTGCCTCTACCTCTAGTTGAATCATATGGAAGGCAATTTCTTCAAGTCCTTGTTTTCTTGAGAGAATTTATCTAACTTCATTTTCAAGTTTTCTCTAGTCCTCTTACATGAGCCTTTGTCCTCCGCCTCCCTCTTCATCTTATCAAACTATTCAGCATCAACCACAACCCCTTCCTACTGATTACTTTCTAGTTTTCTAACCTTAGTGTTGAGAGTGTCAACAAAGCTCTAAAACACTATATAGCTAAAGGTAACTAGGGAGATGAGGGTATCTTTTTTTGTTTGGAACTTATCTTCCAAGTGTTGAATTCTCCCATCATAATCCTTTTCCAAAGCTTCCACAATATTCACCGTTTATTTCATGGAATTAACAATAGGCTTCCTTTACTCCATGTTCCACTACCATTCATTTCTTTTTTTTTCTTTTTGCTACTAATTGCCCAAAGATTAAGATTGATGCCCTTGATCTCATAGAAAATCCCATTGTGCATATTGAAATTATTTATAGCAACATTGCGAGGAATAGCCAACACATCATCAAGGCTTTCCTTGCCAAGATTAAGGAAAGGAAAATCAAATTGAGATCTATCAAGAATGGTGTCCCCCTTCCGCATTTGTGGTTGGCTTACTCTTTAGGCAAACTATGAATGGGTGGATCAGTGACAGACATGTTCAAAGAAATTCAGGATTTGTTCCTTACAGTCTTGGACACTTGAGAGCTCATTTTCTTCTTCAATGTTGATTTAGGGTGGTCCTCTTTGTTACTCCACTCATCCTCTTTAGAATAATGACTCTCAAAATCCTCATCCTTAGAAAGAGACTCAGACAAAGATTTGGAAGGACACAACAAAGATTTTAAATGTTTTTAGAAAAAAAAAAAAAACCCTCATGGAGAACTACTTTTTTCATAGGATTCCTATGATCCTTAATGCTAGCATTAATTGATCTGCAAGAAAAAAGAAAGGAAAGAAAATTTTTACCTTGTACCTAAAATTATTTAGGAACACAAAGTGGTGACCAAAAGCCCTATTATATCAACCATCCAAAGTGAAGTATCTCAAGCTTACCTATAAAACAACATTGCCATATTGACTTGATTTGGCCGATATTGAAGCTACTCTCAGAAAGTTTGACTAGTTTCTTTCTCCCCTTCTCTTCTTTATGGAATTTCTTAATAGATGCCTTAGAGGGCTTCATGTCCCTAAAAAAATGCATTCCCTCAATTCAAAGAATTGTAACCTCTTCTATGAGTTTCTCACCAATATCAAACTTTCTTCCAAAGAGAGAAACTTTCCGATCTTTCCAACCCTTAGCAAACTTTGTAGTGACCTTGGGTTGAAATCATGGAGCTTTTGAATTAAGAGGGTCACTCCTCCCTACTTTATAATTCTCTAGATGGTAGTATCATTCCTAAACTCATCATAGTTTAAGGGTTGTATTGTTATTGTGTCTCCACTATCCTTAAGTTAAACTTGTCAAAATAGTAGATGAAACAAGAAAAACCAAAATGGAAGTACACAAAATAACCTCCCTTAACACCTATAAAGCATGGGAGGGGCTATGGAAATGATATTTTGAAGGCCCCTTAGCTTCCATCTCACTCCAAATAAAAATAAAATTAAAACCATCATTGCCTACCTATTGTTAAATCATAGGGGATTGAAAATTATGCACATGAGTCATTTCATATCTCATCAAGGAGTTAACATTCTCTATAACACAATCTACAAGGTGTCAAGTCATCTATTCATGTACATGAACCCCCTTATTTGTTAAAAATTCCACTACTCTATTAGCTTCACAAAAAGAATGAGAAATGTTCATATTGTTCATAATTAAGATAAGTCAATATGGCCCAAACCCTATTACATAGAAAGAAACAAATTTTCCAAGCAGTAAAAAGAGTTAAGATATAACAACATTTGAAACAACCATAGTTGTCCCATATATTTCCTCATTTTTACAACTATTGTTGATAATATTGAGAAGTTGCTAGTGTTGTTGTCATTAATGTTAAAACTCATGTACTAGTTGTATGTCTATACTAGGTAGTTGTCTATTGGTTGTGCTTCAGTATTATGTAGATCAAATTCATTCTATACAATGTTTTCTTGTAATGGATTATCATGACAATTATGTCTCTTTTCTAGATATTAAAATATACCCTTTTAGTACATGTATGATATTTTATTGTCACAAAAGTATAAAATTGTAGATGGATACATTTGACTTCTTTGTTTAAGAGTTCTTTTGGGTATTCCTACTACCTACACATTTATGTAATATATTAGATGTTTTTGGAATAACAATCATATTGAGTTTCTAGACAAGTTCTACTTGGTTTTATCCATCCATTTGTTCATAATTTTTATAGATCAAGTCATGGACTTGGTTGTGGCATTCCATCAATTCCAGAAAACATTTATAAAAATACTTATATTATGTGTGACCTATCCTTAGGTCCTATGGTAACATGGTATGAAGATTTCATATGGATGACCTATTTTTAGGTCTAGTGCTAGCATGTTTTGAATTAAAGAAAAATTGGGTTTTGAAGGCGACCTGCAACCCTTAACAAAAATCTAGTGCTAGCATGTTAAAATATATTCCATAATATCTTTTATAACTTAAGCTGATATATTTTGTGTCTAGGGAGACATATGTAATTTTTGTATCAGATGTATATATGTGTGTGTGTGTGTGTGTGTGTGTGTCTATATATATATATATATATATATATATATATATATATATATATATATATATATATATATATATATATATATATATATATATATATATATATATATATATATATATGCAATAATCATTTTGTATGTGATAGCATGTGAAGGAGAAAATGATGAAGGTGGTGTGATGCAAGTATAATTTTCAAAGTCGATACCTAGAGTTAAAGTTTGTATGAGGAAATAAGATTTGAAAAGGGTTATTATGAATCAGTGAGAAGCACTACATTTAGTTTTTCTAAAATTTGGAATGTACTAGTAGAATATCTATAACTGGGTCCTCTACTAATGGTGGTTGTTGTGATACTAGTTGGAACTATTTCATGCATATGAAGATGCAACTTCAATAGTTCATATTTTGTCTACAAGACATTTTTGTTATAAATACTCTTTATCAGGGCAATTAGCCCAAGCAACAATGAACCTACCTACAATGAGCAAAGAAGTAGTGAGCCCTTGTAAAATTACCTTAATTGATGTTTACTTTCATGAGAACTAGTTTCTCTATGGTTTTTCCCATCATGGTTTTCCATGTTATATCTGGTGTTATGGTGTTTAGTGTTCTTTCTCTTTCAAGTTTCCATTAGTCTTAATTATCTAAATGTTTTATGTTAGTACTAGTTTGATAAGGTTTGTGAAAAGTGTTTTGGAATAACTTACTAACCCTTCTCTCAGTTATTCAACTTGTTCAACAATTGGTAGCACAACTTGATCCCTTATAGATAGAGCTTAAATTCTTGAGAGAGATCTAGGATGTTTGAACAAATGGAAGGAGAATACTACTTTGATGAAGATAGGAAAATCATGATGGATCACATAGAGAACATTGAATCAAAGAATGAGGACCTGAAAGAAAACATTAAGTGAATACATGCACCTCAAGTCTGAGGGAATAGATCTATAAATTCAAAGAAAGATATAGGGAATTAATATAGGAATTAAAGGAGTCAAAATAAAATGTGGCAAGTCTAAAGAAATAATTGGATGATTGCAAAAATACTAAATAATTTCTCAAAGAAAATATAAATAAAAAGATGGAAGGTTGGAAGAAGACCGAAGGAGGCCTAAAGGATACTGTCAAATAGAAAATGCAAGAATGGAAGAAAACTAAATAAAATATCAAGAGCACTATCAAAAAGAAGATAGATGAAAATGAAAATTTGGATCAAGAATTAAGGAAGTGAGATCTAAAGAAAAGTTTTTGAAAGAAACACTATTTTGGATCAACTTTTAGCCCTATAGTAAAGTCATAAGGACAAGGAAGGATTAGGATTCACTCATGAATGTTTAGATCTAAATAACAAAGGAAAATAAAAGTAAGTATAGTGTAGGACAATCCTTTGGTCATTGGAAATCTTGCATCACCCAAAAATATTCCCCTTTTAGTTTGTTTGTAGTTTATTTTGGTTAGCTAGTTTATGTGTTTTGGTTATCATTCCTTGGTTTCTTATCATTTTCTATTGTGAACCTAAGGATATAATTTGGATATCATGTTCTATTTTTTTCTATGATCACACTTCATTTGGATACTTCACACAAGAGATATTATCGATTCTTGTTTGGTTCTATGTGTTCTTCAAATCTATAACAGTTAGTTGAGTTTTCTGAGCTCATGAAATATTTTCTTGATAGAAAAAGATTGGTGGTGCATATCACTATGATCTTTAGTCTTTGGCCGACATCTCTTTCAAATCATTTTTTGTTTTATCATTTGGATGGAGATTCTTATGATTTGGGTCCTAACCTATATTTATTGTATTACATTTTATTTTTCTTAGAAAATGTAATTGATCTGGCCGACATAGTGGTTATGAAGTCTCTATATATTGATGCATTTGATCTATGTTTGGAAGCTCTAAGTAGTTGGTCTTCTAGAGGTTAGAATATAGGGTTAGTTATGAATTTTTTTGTAATCAGGCATGTATGCTGAAAGTTTGTAAGCTACATGTTGTAGGACAATGTGATGTAAATATATGAATCTATGGTTAATGAAAATTTGGTATTTTGAATGTTTCATATTCACTATTGAGTTGCTTATGATCTTGAGTTTTTTATTCCCACTATGTAGACTCATTTTGCATGGATTGGACCATCTCTGTTGGGGAAAATCCTTCCATGAATACATCAAAGTCGAAGCAGAAGAAAAGTTTGAGGTAACAAGAAAATCAAGGAATATGGGAACCCCTATAATAAGGCCTCTTGTCAGACAACCAAATCATCAAAGGTACTTATGTTGACTTGGTGGTCAACACCTCCTTGGAGATTCATGACATGGCTTAACCACTTCCCATAGATCGGGTTAAATTTGACATTTGTATCAGGCATTGATAGTTTGAGCTTTTGGTGCAACGAAAAATGATTCCAACAATTGGTATCAGAGCCTTGGGTCATGGGTTCGAGTCTCCCTCAGTGGGTGCTGAGGGGGAGATTGTTGACTTGGTGGTTAGCACCTCCTTGGAGATTCATGACATGGCTTAACCGCCTCCCATAGATCGGGTTAAATATGACATTTGTATCAGGCATTGATAGTTTGAGCTTTTGGTGCAACAACAAATGATTCCAACAACTTATCTTTTAATGGTTACAGTTTCATATGCAAGAATTTTTTGTCATAAGGTTGTATAATACAAGATCGAGAAGGAAAAAAAAGTTCAATACTTTAGTTTTCACAAGTTTGGTCATAAGGAAAATCAATGAAAAATTCAAGTATTTAATCTAGTTACGAAGAATGAGATAAACAATATTTTTCATGCAAATTGCTATGTGTATCACAATTATGGTCACAAGGCTAGTTAGCGCATGTCTAGGATTCAGTCAGTGATATCCAAATAGATGAAGGTCAATGTTTCAAATGTGGTCAAACTGATCATTATTGTAACACTTGCAAATCTATTGATGTTCTAATTAAGTCTAGGAATGATAAGAATGTCATAGTTTAAGATTAATCTCATCATACAATTATGGTATGGAAGAAGAAGGAAGCTATTCAAGAGAGTTATTTGGTATTGGATCTTCGTACTAGTTGTTCTAGTAATTGAGCCTACTACTATGGCTTAGAGGGAGTATTAAAATGTTAAGTATATAACTTCCTCTACTCAAGTGTGATAGCGGTTTCATTTGTTGTGTCTTTGGTATGTTTAAACATTAAATAATTCTTATATTTATTTTGGTTTGATTGATATTTTTGTATGAATGATTGTGTTGGTGATGTAAATTCTCAGTGGGAAAATTAATTATGAGAAGTTAATGTTAAAAAAGTAAAATTTCAAATCATTTGTGAGTGTTGTGAAGAAAAAATTGATAATTATGCAGAGCTTGTGAGTTATTGAAAAATTGATCAAGGGAGAATATGGAATCAAGATTGGTTGTTTGTGAATTTGGTGGTGCCATATCAAAAATAATGAAAGGATTAGAATTGAGAGAATTTGATCATGGAAAGATCATAAATTGAAAGTAGGGTTATCTATTTATGTTTTGCAGAGAATCAAAACCTTGGGTTTGGATATTTGGGGAGAATTTATCTAGTTTGTAGAGGAGTATATAATATTTATGCTAAGTCATTTCAAGAACATGGATATTTTGCTAGACAAATGATGCAAGACCATCCAAGGTGTTAGGGAAATCTTGCATCGCCTAAAAATATTGTCTAGTTTTCAATAAGGGCTATCTTTGGATAGAGTGTATATTTTTAGTATGTTGTTCATTTGAGCATGAATTATCATATTTACTTCACTGGAGGTTCATTTTTTATATATTATCCTTCTATTAAGTTTTCATAACAAGATCATGTCTAGTTTTGAAGTTATTGCATTTACTATTTTAGTGGGCTGGTACAAAAACTTTGAGCTTAGCTTTGAAGGCTTTAAAGGCTCTAAAAAGGGATCAAACTTTGATTGAATTGTAATTTTCTATCCTACAATGTAGAGTGCTTCATGCCATTTTCAAAATGGGATTATAATAGCCAATCGACTCTATAGTTCACAAGTTATGGTTTTCAAAAGAAGGAAATTGAATTGCTAGGTGCCAAAATAGGAAATTTCTCTTTCTAGAATATTCTAGATAGGCTAATAGTGCTACTTAATAGGGCTAAAGGGGGATTTTAGGGTTCAATACCAAAAGTCTAGATTGTGGCTATGTCTTATAGATTTTTGTAATGAAAATTCCCATGTGGTTGTAGCATGTTGTTTTTCTGAGTATTGTAATTTCATTTCATAAAAGATAATGGAAAGTAAGTGTTGTTCTTGTTTCCATTAATCTATTCTTGCAATTCTTTGTTATGCTATGTGTGTTTGGCTAAATAAGGGGAGTACCCTTCATCAAGTGGTATTATAGAAGAAGTTCCTAAGTGTGTAGAAAGACCGTGGAATGTGAGGCAATTTACGTACTAGGACCATGGTTTTGGGTCTAAGAGATAAGTACATAAAATTTGACCAAAAAGGAATCATGATGGAAGAATTGTGGGTGTGACAAAAGATGGTTTTAGATCCCTAAAGAGGAAAGTACAAGAACTGCAAGAGTATCTCTGTAGAGGAACCAATATTAGGGAAAGAGATGAAAGTGATGATGAATATGAAGAAGGACAATTTGAGGAAGAGAAATAAATTACTATGGATCCTAACAAAGCTAGGTTTTAAAGGACCATTTTCAAGATTGGAAAGGGACCAAAGATTGAAGTTTCTAAATTTTCTAAAAATATTAATCTAGAAGAGTTGATCAATTGTATCAATGATATAGAGGATTAATTTGAGCTTGAAGAAAGATAAGATCCTGAGAGGGTCAATTCACGAAGGCCAAGTTGAAAGGTCATGCTAAAATTTGGTAGAAAGAGGTTTAGATAGAGAGAAACAAAAGAGGGAAGGATAATATATAAAGGATGGATAAAATGGTTAAAAAACTAAAGAGATAGTTCATTTCTTCTGACTATAAGCTTGTTTTACTCAATAAAATGGAAGGGTTGAAGCAAGAAAGAAAATATGTAGAGGAGTATACAAAGGATTTATATTAGGTTCTTATTAGAATAGGTCATTCTAAATCTAACAAGGAAAAGGTTGTTAGAAATAGGGAACACTGAGAGTGAGGGTGAATGAGTATTTCAAAAACTTTCTCTTTTGCCCAAGTATGGATATATTTAATTAACTTGTAACTTGCATAAGAAACTAAACTAAATAAACTGAATAGGAAATACAACCATAAAACAATAGAACTCATATTGATGTTGAATATCTTCAATATTCTGATCTATACAAAAGATAGAATACAAAAAACTTTTATTGCTGCTAAATATCTTTAATATTCTGATCTAACTTTTAAGCTATTCAAAAAACTTGTTATCAACTCACACTACCTATACATTAGATTTTGCATAATACAAAATTATACATCAACAGCATAATATTTTTTTTACAACTTAACATAATAGGTTCTTTCCTTTATACAAGCTATCACAAACATATATTTGTAGTCATCTTACACATTTCTAAAACATAACATTACTTCTTTTTGACTTAGGGTTAACATCTAGAATGTCATCCCTAATTAGTTAAGTCTTTATTTTGATAAAAAAAAAAATCCCTTAACCAAAAATATTCATTTACTAGTTGTTTCTCTATTATGTTGGCTCAACACTATTTCTGTAAAACATTAATAAATATATACATACATGTTGTATAGTCTTGCACTGTTAGATGTAGCTTCAACATATAATATAAAATATGTACTCATGTTTTCTTGTTCTATAAATACTTCTAAGAACTTCATTGATCAAAATAGCCTCTATGCTGAGAGATAAATATTGTTATACTTAGACAATTCTCTATAGTTATCGTCCAAAACTTTGTCCTTGAATCATGTTGTCTTAATGTTGAATACGTGTTTCCATAATGACAACATCATGATATCCTACATAGCCAAATTGAAAAAAATCTCCCCCTTTTTCATTTATGGAAACATATGGGAAAATTGGTTGTCCCAAAACTTCACAAAACAAAAACTTCAAAAACAAACTTGTAACATTGTGTTATATGGCCATTACAAGATTTGCAAAAGTCTATGGATCATACATATCTACTTATATCATTCCATCATATGGATACTCCTCCTTTGAATATACTATATCCTTTCCACATATATCTATACCTTGTATATATTAGCAATTTTATCATACTATTACTCCCCCTTTGACAACAATGACAAAGGTGTGAAAATATATACATATATATAGGTCAAAATTTATGATATACCTTTTGTCTTCAATTCTGTAGAGATGGAAGGATGGAAATACAATCAATAAAGTTCACCTTCAATTTTACAATCTCCTTATCCCATGTAGTCTTAATTGAATCAAATACACTAAGTAGTGCACATAGCCCATAAGATGCTATCTCAACTTCTCTTAGGTTAGGATAAGTGAATTTTCCATATGATGTCTTTGAGGAAAGACATTCTTCCAATTGATTTTGCACATTACCTATTTTCAATGTCAAATATTCTCTAAGTAGTTCAAATATCTTCAACTTCATTTCTTTTTCATTCTCCAATAGACTTATCTCATCATGTATCTTTCTCATCTTCTACTCAATTTCTGTGATCTTCATTTTTGGATTTTGTAATTCATTCACTATGACTTGTAATTCTGCCTCTTTTTTCTTTAAATTTTCTATGATGTCTGAGATGTGATTGTGTGAAAGGGCACACTAAGAATACAATATTTTTCCTCTTTCTAGACATTTCCTCAAATCCTTAATACAAACATCAAGGATATCCAAATCATTCTTAATATTCTGACAAGTTGTCTGAAATAACTATGCATCATGAAGTGTTTGTGCCTTGACTGTTGCAATATCTGATAGTGTATTAAACTCATTATCAAAAGCTTTAATCACTTTGTTAGCCTTAGCTTGTGGATCAACTTCACTTATCTGCATAGATATAAATTATTTTAACTTATCAGTTACCTCAAATAGTGATCCCTCGAAACCTTTTACTTTCTTGTTCTTCCCAATGATTTTGTTCCAAGATGAGATTAGTTCTATTTGATCATCATCATCAACTTTTGTTCCCAAATTTTCTAAAACTTCTTCAATAGGTGATTTTCATGTACTTGTTGGTATATCCTTCTGTGGTTTGTCCAGCTATGTGTTGTGGTAGTATCTCTATAAGATTCTCTTCTTTCTCTTTTCTTTGCACCTCTCTTTCTCCTTTATCAATTTGTGCTTCTTGTTCAGTTACAACATGCTTCAACCTAGGTAAGGTTAAAATAACTTCTTGTTCAACTATCTTCTATTTCTTTTGTAACTGAACATCAATCTCCATTAATATATTTTCCAATGATATTGATTCTTCTTCCTTTTCTTCTTCCTCATTCACCATATCTTCCAAATTTCCAACATCCTCTCCTTTGTCCTCGAAAGGATCTTCTTATTTATCAATGGTGATGCTTGTGCCTTCTACTTCCATAGTTTCATCATTAATCAATATTGATGGTGGAGTAACTGTAGTTTGCAATGTCTCTTCCACGGGTGATGCTTCCTTTGTCTACGTAGTTGTTACTGAGAATGGGGTGTCCTGTTCTGACTCACTTAATGTTTCTACTGGTACATACGTCATTACTCTTACAATTGCTTCCTTTGTTTCCTTGTTTATCTCCTCATAATTTACTCCCATAATCAGAATAGTTATTATTTTCCTCCTTAGATATGTACCAAGACTCTTCATTATTTCCTTGATATGTTTCTCATTCTTAACTTCACAAATCTTTCTCTAATACTTTTCAATTTCTCTCTTGTTTCTATTTGTCAATCTGTCATATATTTCATTTGGAATTTTATCTTTTATGTTTTCAAATTTCTTTTCTGTAAGGATCATATGCCCGACAACTTCATTTTCAATATTTATCTTTTCAAATTTATTGTACATCTGATAGTACTTGTTCAACTTAGTGAAATCTCCATCATTGATGATTAGAGAGTTAATATTCTCTATCTTAGGCTTCATTTTCATCTTCTTGTTATTGCCTGCCTCTTCTTCTTCTTCTTCTTCTTCTTCTTGTGTCTGAATTTTCACTTGACCTCTCATTCTCTCAATAGGTGTGGACTCCTTTCCTTGTACTCTTTTCCTTTCCACAAGAGTGAAAATGGTTTTCTATCTCTTTCCTGGTCCACTAGCCATTTCTTTGACTCTCTTAGTAGGTGTAGTGGTGGAAGTAAATCTTGTTGATTTTCTTGTAGTTGTTTCTTGTGGTTTAGCACATGATATGATCATCTCACTTACCTCTGTAATATCCTCATCAATGCTCTAAATATTTGGTGCAGGGGTTTCTTTGGTTGCCAATGGTGGTACTACCATTAGTTCCTTTCAACCAATATCTCTCAATATTGATGCTATTTTTTTTCTTTATTAAATTCATCTTTTTTCATTACTGTTTCTTTTAGAATCTTCTTTATCACCGTGTCCACTCTTTTCTTTTCTATCTTTGGTAATTGGGTCTAATATGTTGTGCTTAATATTTTCTCAAATGTTCCAAATGTAGGATTCTTGGAATCTAATATGGATTTGATTTATTTTTTTGCATACCCTTCAATGGCTTCTTTAGATACTTCATAATAAAGTTGGTCTATCAATTCAACTATAGGTTCCACTGCTTCTATATAAGTAAAATCCATGTAAACTAGATAGCATAAATCATTCTTGTACTTCTCAACCATAGAGGGTGGAATTCTTGATCTTTTTCTCACTTCATTCTGGAATGTCTTGATAACTAGTGTTGCACTCCCATTAAATTTGTCAATAGGATGTCTTAGATATACTTTTTTTATTCTTTCCATAGTACATCTCTCATCATTCAAATCTTCTCCAATAGTGTAGTGAAATCTTCTCAAAAGATGGAAAAACATATAAGTTATCAATGATGAAAATATGAAATGAGAGTTTCCTTTCTTCTTCTGATCTTCTCAAGGTTTTCAATAAGTTGTATTATCAACATTTCACTCACATCAACTTGAACTTTCTCAATGCACATTAGGTAGGCTTCTTGTACCATTCCTGATGCTATGTCATCTTCTCTAGAGCTAGCACATAGCTTAGTAGCCATTATCTTACAAACATATCTTACATCATTTAGTTCAATTTTACTTATCACAATTCCTCTTCCATTGTATGTAGACTTTGTGTTTTCTATGACTATTTTCTTCACATTTTTCTCATTTAGTAGGATTACACCTTGCTTGGAATGACCTGTTACTTCATAAAATAGATCTATTGTGATTTATATCACCTTGTCATCTAACCAAAATTTCCCATCATGAATTTTTCTTAGTATGATCTTGTTACATTCATCATTCTGAAACTCAATGAAAGATGTACTTCACAATGTCTAATTTTCCTAAATGATTGTGACCTTCTTTTTAATTCATGTCTTGATTTTAAATTTTATCATACTCCTCAGTCATACTATTATCTCCTACAATCTAGAACTTTCATTTTAAATAACCTTTTATATCTTCCAAATTTAAAATTCCAACTGGTGTAGATGAAAAAGCCAAACTAGGGTCATCCTCTATAGGTTCAACTACCTCCCTTCTAACTTTAGGTCTAGGGATATTCTTAATATTGTGAACTAGGGTTACGTCCATGATTATACTTGAAATATAGCTTCAATAGTAAGCTCTTAGTGAAAATACCTCAATGTCATAATTTAGGGCGTCTTGCATTGATCTGATGAAAATCTATCTCCAAATCCTTCAAACCTCTTTCAATCTCCTCTGGCTTGCTTTTGGCTTGCTCTCTAAAACTCTTTTAATCTCATGAATGATCAAATAATATCCAATAATCCACTTTTACTCATTAAATCCTTCAAAATATTTTCATCGCATTAATTGCATAAGTGTGTTCATGCCATAAAGTTGTATCTGTCTCTTAATGAACTTCATTCACTTTGTGTGTTTTCATACATGCTCTGAATCATATGCTCTCTTAACCATAGGCTCTATAGATCATTTAGTATCACATATTAACTTCACAAGGCTTGATTCAAATTTTGCTAAATCTTATGTTGTTTTGATGATTATTCTAACATTTAATTGATGAAATTTGATGCTTAATCAGTTTGAGATGTGTTCAGAATTGATTCCAACTTACTTTTAAATGCTTTGCCTAACTAACTTCCTAATACTGTGGATTTAGTTACTTGATCTGTAGCTTTGAAAATATAACTTCTTCCATGTTACTACTATTTCCTTTCTGACTATTGTTGTTATCCATATTTCTTCTGGTGTAGTTCATATTTCTTCTAGGATTAGGATTCCTCATATTGTTCATCCTACAATATCTTGCTGTGTGTCCCATGTTGTTGCAAATCTAACAAACTATGACATTGTTTCCATATCTCGGTCCTAACTGACTGGTCTGTGATTTGCAATTTATAGCAATATGTCCAAAATTATTGCATCTATATCACATAACTCCATTTATTATATTATTTGTTTCTCTAGTAGGTCTTTTATCTTCAGGGTTAGCACCCCTAAACATCCTACTATTATCTTTATTACTAGATCTAGGTTTTTTGCAATTAATAGCTATATGATCAAACCCATGAGAATTATAACAATAACCAGAGATAGGTTTGAATTTCTTACCTATACAATCCCTTTAAATGTGGCCAAATGAATTTCATGCATAACATCTACCTTTGAATTCATTTCACATCTCTTTAGGTGATTCAACTTGCTTAGGTTTCTTAGGTACATCTTCAGATTGGTTAGACTCAAATTTTATTTTTTTTTCTTCTTCTTTGTTCTCAAGTTGTTGAATTACCAAATCTGGTTCTTTACACTATTTAGTCTTCTTTGAGAGATTTTCTTCAAGATATCCAAGACCAGTTTTGTCATAAGAAAGTCAAAGAAAATAAATTTGTTCATCAATCATTTCACAGCTTGAATATAGTTTCTCAAGATGTTGCTTAGATTAAGTTATCTCTCCTTTCACAATAGTATTATACTTCTCAAGTTTAGCATACTGCAACTTTTTAGTCTCAAGCTTGGATGTTACTTTGGTAAGATTAGACCTTAGATCTGCATTTTCATATTTCAGATTTGATTCAATTTTACTGTTATCATCTTTCAAGCTTAACTTCGGATCTATAATCTTTAGTTCATGCTTTAGGATCTCATTCTCTTTTTTAAGTTTTGAAACATCATCACTTTCCTTAATCTAATTTATAGGTTTTTTCTTTGATTTAAGATCTTCTATCTTGTCTTTTAATTTATCAATGTAATATTTTTCACTTTCATATTTATTCTTCAAAGTATCTCTTTCTTCAGTAAGAATATAAATCTTCTCAAGAGCTTCTCCTAGGTTTTTCTGCAACTGATTCATATCTATTGAGATCTAACTCAAGTTGTTAGGCCTTCTAAGTAACTTGTATCGATATATTTAAGTAACTTGTAACTTGCATAAGAAGCTAAACTAAATAAACTGAATAGAAAACACAACCATAAAATAATATAACTCATAATGCCATGTTTTTTATTGATGAAACCCATGCCAAGGGAAAACCCCAGTGGGGATGGTACCCACAAATGATCCACTAATCAAAAGTATCTTGTGAAAGATATTGACCCTGTTAAGAGTCTATTATATCCTTATAGTGTCTTGGTCCTTAATAGAGGAATTAGGCCTTGTTAGAAGCCTCAACCCTGTTAGGAGTTGGTATTACAAAACATGAATGCATGAAAGATGAGCCCACTTCCCAAACATGCAATGTATAATGATAATCTTTAATACAAAAGATAGAATACAAAATCCTTTTATTGCTACTGAATGTCTTCAATATTCTGATCTAACTATTAGAGTTTTAGGTGACTCTACAACACCCCCAGGATAAAATGCAAGACCAAGATAACTTCCACAAGAGATTGGCAAGACAATTGCATTAAGATGCAAGAATGATATTATTGATCATGGACATGATTAATATGTACATAATAGGCTTCCTTATATAGGAAAGGAGATAAGAGACAATGATAAGGAGTTGATAAGATATCACCTATGCTAGGTATAATCACATGTCCACCAAATGTGGATCATCCTCCATTATGAAATAAATTATGTGCAATGGATTAGGATGATAATGTGATAAGAACACTAAAGGTGGATCTAGCACCAAAAGTGAAATTTCTCCTACACCACATGCTTAATTATGTGCACACTCCTAGGTGTCTTAATCATGAACTACTATGCAATACATTATCCTAAGTAAGATTAAGTAAAGTGTAATTAGGAATATTTAATTACACCAACACCCCCCCTTAAGTGCAACTTAGGGGAATGCACTTAAACTCACAATGCAAGATGGGTCCTGGCAACTAGGCCATCTTAGGTACCCATGTACAAAAATGCAATACATGGAATGCATAACTCTCATAAAGTGGAGAAAGAGGGAAAACCTCATGGGAAAAACCCTCCCCCAAAAAGAGAGAATAAAACAAGATGCATGGATGGATGGAGTGCTCAAGACCCCCCAAAAACTACATACATCATGTATATACAAATAATTATCCCCCCATAAGAAGGATAGTTGGAGACATGATACCCCCCCATAATGAAGAATCTCCTACAAAAATGGTGAGTGCTTGAAGACAAAGTATATTCCAATGACTACAAACAACATTTCTCCCATTGGGAAGAAGATATACCAAGTACAAATTGTACACACAAAGGTAGTGCACTTCTATGAATCCTTACATGAAAGGAAACTCAAGAATGAGCCCTCACAAATCGATCCATAGCTCTCTATGCATGTAGTTGCAAGATTATGAATTTACTCTCAGCTAGAGCTATTGAGCTTGTGACCTTTCTAGTCAACCATGCAATGAGAGATTCGAATGAGGACAAGGGCAAGAGTGCCAATATCTCCAAAGAATCAAATGGAAATGCAATGCAATGCACGTTAAGAATGAGAATACAAATGTGCAAGCTATGCTATGAAAATGGAAGTACAAACTAAGCTATGAAATGGAAATAGCAATATGTTACAACCCTTCCTATTAAGCTAGATGAGTTATTCTAATGCTTGAAAGTGAAATCTAAGCTATGAAAGCATAAACATGAACTACTATGCAAGAATGGAAACTAACCTATGAAGCAAATGAAGAACTCTAAGATGTAATGCAACAATGATGTCCAAAAAGCTCTAAAGTCTTCAAGAATTACTACAGCATAGAGTTAGCATAAAAACAAGTGTCCTAAAATGAGGGAGAGAGCTCTCCTTTTATAAGAAATGAGGTGAAATGGACCATTGAGATTAAGGGGCAAAAGTCTTAATCAACGGTGGAGCTTGAAAGAGGAGCAATCTATGTGCACAAGTATCCTCCAATAGAAAAATAGGAGTTGACTTATGTCCATATGAGATAAAAAGTTCTTTTCTCCTTTTTATAAAATAGGAATAATACTTTATTTGTGCAACTTAGGATAAGAAGAAAAGGTGGGGCTTTTTATTTAATAAAAGGAGAGGAAATATTCCTTTTAAATAAATAAAAACTTAGGATAAAATGGTTATCCCATAGGATAAAAATCTAATATATGATTGAAATTAAGATTTGATTAAGAAATTGATAGTGTTGAAAATATTGATTATTAATAAAACTGATTCAGGATAAATAAATTAAATAAATGGGGCCCAAAGTCTAGGTGACCATTTTAGGGTGCATACATTTGCCCCTCTTTGACTAATGTGAGATCGATTTGGGATCACATCTGGTCAAAGAATGAAGTTGCAATGTGAGATCGATCTGGGATCACAAAACAACTCAGATATGAGGTCGATTCGGGATCATATCCGGACAAAACATAAACAAAGGCCTTTGAACATGAGGTCGATTCAGGATCACATTCAAAGTAAGAGATAAGAATCTCAAATTTGAGCAAAAGCTCACAAAGGATGTCTAAATCAAGAGAATTAAGAAAATCAGGGATGAGAATCCCATAGGTACTGCCCCCTCGAAATCGAAAGCGAAATCAGGTAGAGAGGAACAACAAACTGATAAAGATGAAATCACAATCAAAGGTAAATGACAATAGGATAACCATTAGGCAGTGACAACATGCCCCAGTGATGAATTAGAAGAAAAGAAGTAGGGTGAATGAAAGACTGGAAATTTGAAAGACATGGAAATGAAGATGCCCCAAGAAAGATTGAGGGATGATGCCTCCAAAAGGTCAGCCAACTGCACAGAAGAGGGAAAATTTGGAACATGATTTTGACTATCAATATGACCTCAGATTTCAATTTCAAGTTTGAAAATGGATCCAGGACGTCGAAATTAGGTAGGGGTGCAATTTTCGTGCAATTTTGAGGTGTTTTGAAAATTAGGTCAAAAGGTCAAAATGCTATAAAAGGGGTCAAAAATGTCATTTTCAAAATCATTTGACTTTGATTGATTTGAGAATTTCGAGAGTTTAGAAAGAGAGAATGGCCCAGCAAGTAGCAGTTCCCATCCATAGTCACTGATTTGAGTGCACCCGGTTGCACAACCGGCCACCACACTATCCTGCCCCGGTATGTTTTCGGAAAACGTGCATTTTTTTTATTTTTTTATTTTTTATTTAGTCATTTAATACATTTTGAGCACGTTTTTAAATTTTTAAATTTTCAAATTTTTAGTTTTAGGTGAAATATCGCGCGATACTTTAAAAGTATCGTGCCCTTTGGGGAGAAATATCGCGCGAAACTTTACGGGTCCCCAAAGTATCGCACGCGCATAAACACCAGTATCGCATGATACTGAGTGAACTATCACACGATACTGGGTGAAGTATCACATGACCAAAGGTATATCACCCTACTATAGAGAGAAATATCGCGCGATACTTGTTCCAAAAGGAAGTGTCGCCCAAGGGCAAAATTTGAAATTTTTAAGTATTTGTGAGCAAAAATGATTTGGGTCCAGACAAGTTTACATTTTTAAAGATGTGTGATACTGATTTTTAGACATCCATCATGATATGTTCTAACAACTGGCTTGGTTTAGTGGCTTGCAGGAGCTCTTTCTCGCATTGATCATCAGAGCGCCGAAGGTGACCGGGTTGAGGTGTGTCCGAGATCTAGATGATCCGGGCAATGCTGACATCAGAACTATGGGATTCAGATATCTGTTGAGATTCTCATATATCAGGGCCAATCATGGGTTGTTGACTGTTCTTGCCGAGAGATGGCATAGTGAGCACAACACCTTCCACCTACCTACCGGAGAGGCATTGATCACACTAGAGGATGTCTACAGGATACTACGTGTTCTGTGCCATGGGGAGCCTGTGAATCATATTTTGAGAGATAGTCATAAATGTAATGTTTACATAGAAACTGACATGATTCATGTGATGGTATAGGTATACTATGATCAGGATGCAACTGAGGGGCGACGGTTGATCCAGGAGATGTTCGAGGATGTGACTATCCTTGATCGGCACGTTAGTTGGGAGCGGTTGCTAGATGACTTTAGCAGAGATTTTCTAGTGCCATGTATTATGGCATCTATCATTTCACAGATCTTGATGACTGATCACAGTCACAAGGGATTCCCGCTCGGATGGGCCAGGTTACTAATAGACTTGGTAGGCAGACCTCGGTGCATGGCATGGGGTTCGGCCATACTAGTAGAGATGTATCATGAGTTGCATGAGATCATCTATAGGGATGGTCAGACATGGGCTTGCGGTGCCATCCTAGCACAGGTGTGGGCTTGGGAGCATATCGCTGTGATACACCCCATAGTTCAGCCTAGGGAGTGGAGATACCCATATATATACAGGTACATAGGATACATATCACATTCCCATACTGGGGATGTGACATACTACAGGCGGATACTAGATGAGATGACCTTTATCACATGGAGGCCATATAGGGATGCCAAGGGATGGAGTGATGCAGAGGATGAGCTGAGTTACATGTTGTGTACTCGGCCACTAGTAGGCCAACACTTAGATATTCTTGAAAGATTCTGCATCACTTGGGTTTGGAGGCAGTTTGGGCGCCAGTAGCGAGTTTTCACAAAGACTACTACATATGCACAGGCCTGAGATGAGGAGGGTCATGGGTGGCTGTCAATGCTGGATTACCAGCAGGTAGTGTAGGACATGACTGCTATCAAGAGGGAGCCTTGGGAGTATCTCCCAGATATGGAAGATGCAGGAGCAGATGCAACATACAGGGCTGAGAGACATAGGGTGCCATTCCCTCAGTTTACCATTTCAGATGCACAGGGACTAGCTCAAGGTGGAGATGGGGGTGATGATGGGGGGGACGGAGGGGATGGTGAAGATGGTGGGAGGGGGAGAGGGAGGGGGATGGAGAGAGGGGAGGGATCCAAATCAGGTGGCTAGAAATGGTCACAGGGATGGAGATTGGTGACTCCTAAGGATGAGATGAGACTAGCTCGTCGACAGGCAGAGGTATAGCAGGATCAACCTGTGGGTGGTGAGGATTTGAGAGCCTGGATAGAGGCTCTGGAGAGAGAGATGTAGTAGCTAAGGATTACTATAGCTATGAGGGATCAATAGCTAGCAGATTTGAGAGTAGAGAGAGATCAGTAGATAGCTAATCTTAGGGAAGAGATAGCACATTGTGAGGTGGTGGCACAGGTAGATGCTCTAGAGATCTGATGGGAGATGGCGAGAGTAGCATACTATCATGGACTCTACCTTTAGGCCGTTCCAGAGGATCAGAGAGCACCGTCATACTCTCAGAGGGTAGGGGCATCAGATATGGTACCTGAGAGGAGAACCATGCCCTGTCCACCACCACGAGCTCCTCACGAGGGTGGTAGCGAGTCCTAGGTTTAGGTCTGAGGTTGTTAGATATTTAGACATATCTTAAGACATTGATCTAGATTTTGAGATCCCATATTGTATATTGTATCATGACATTGATTTATATATGAGATTATTGGATTTTTGATATATCATGTGTTTATGTCTCACTTGTGATGGATGTATCAGTTTATGTATATTGTCTTGTCATTTTTCTCAAAGTGTTTATGTATATGCTCATGTATGTTCTCTCTCATAGATGTATGTTTGATTCTCATGTGTATGATATAGACTCATGTTTCTAAAAATGATAGTTGTGATATAGATATGATGATATGATTAACCCCTTGTGATGAATAGGAACAGGTTCGAGATGAAAAAGACAAGGAGTGAAAGACATGATCGAGAAGAAAGAAAGGTGAGCGCAGTCAACTAATAGGTCCATGTAAGATGAAAAAGGAGAGCTCTCTCCATATGCAAAAATGTAAAACTAGACTAACATGAACCTAAAAATGCAAGCTACTATGAAAGTGGTTGACTTGCAAGGTCACAACACCTATAGACATCTAATTATCATCATCAAGCATTATTGGTAGCGTCGCAAGATCATACAATGCACACTAGCATAACTATGTGGATATGAATATGATCTTTATCAGATAGAAATGTGGAAATCCCACCTAGGCATCAAGGACATGTAGGTCAAGATGACTAGTGTAGTGAGATGACCTAATTTTGATATGACAAGATTATGCTTGTATCAAGACATATGAAAGTCAGGATAAATAGAAGCATGCACTCGTACAATAGTCAAGGATAATACCTTGTCAATCCATAGTGTCAAGTAAGACCAGCATAAATGCTCATGACAGTTAGGATCAACAAAATATACCCACAAGTAGATAAAGAAATAAAACATGTTCTCATACCCTCATTCTTCTAGCTATGCATCATCGAAAACTTCTCAGGGAGAGACCACTCATCAAAGAAATCCTCATAGACAGCACACAAAGAAAAATAAAGCCAAGCAAGTCTCAGGGAGTTAAGTGTTTAAGTGCATGTGTGTTGGTCATAGAGTCAAACTCTGAGTATCACATCTACAAATGAGAAATATCGCATCATACTTAGACTATTGGGTAAGACATCTGATAAGTGTTAAGAAACACTTGACACAAGGGTAGTGTTGAAAAACACTGTTTGGGGTGGTGTTGAAAAACACCTGTTGTGAAATGCCCCAAGAGACAAACGCCCCAAGAGACAAACGCACCTAAAGGACCTATGCTAACAGTTATCCCCCCTAGACAAAAATAAAGACCAATTCTAGACTAAGTCAAATAAGGTCAAGGCATGATGGAGAAAGGCTCAGTGTCGAGGACACATGCTAACAAATAGGAGTGCAAAGGTCTCAAGTAGCGCCTGCTTCCAGGTTTTCACCACTTGGATTTTTATTGCAATTTTTCTCTTTTTCTTTTTTTTTGGATTTTTACTACCAAGGCACCTATTTCTAGGTTTTCACCAAGGCACTTTTTCTATTTTTTTTTTGAATTTTTTGCATTTTTTGATTTTTTTGTATTTTTTCAGGACTGTATATGCTTTTTAGGATTTTTTCAGCATCATATATATATTTTTTTGGTATTTTTTCAGGATCAATAAATATGTACAAAGGATGCCCCTAGATAGAAATGGGCATCAAGGATAGAACTTCTTTAGGTACAAAATGTTGATGGGCTCAGGGAGTTGTTCTCCATCTTCATTCGATAGTAAATATGCACTTGTACCAAAAGCTGCTATAATAATGTATGGTCCAAGCCAATTAGGTTCGAACTTGCCCTTTTGTTCTCTATTCTGTTGATTCTTAGGGTTCTCTCTCAAAACAAGATCACCTATCTAAAATTCCCTAGGGCAAACCTTCTTATTGAATGCTTTGGACATACGCTTCTGGTATACCCTCATGTGATCAAAGGAAGCCTTACGCTTCTCATCTAGAAGTTCTAGTTCTTGTAACCTCATGGTGTGGTAATCCTCATCTATAATTAAACCTTTGAGTGAGACTCTAAGTGAAGGTATCTCTACTTCTAAAAGCAACACTACTTCAGCACCATAGGTAAGAGCAAAAGGAGTAGCTCCTATAGGTGTACGAATGCTAGTTCTATAGGCCCATAGTGCCGGATTGATTTGTAAGTGCCAATCTCTACCATTCTTGTGGACTGTTCTATGAAGGATTTTAAGAATGGTTTTATTAGAGGCTTCTACCTATCCATTTCCCTATGGAAAATAGATAGAGGACCAATGTTGTTTGATTTTAAAAATTTTGCATAAATACTTTAGGTCCTTGTTCTTGAATTGTCCTCCATTATCAGTAATAATCTCAAAAGGCACTCCAAATTGACAAATAATATGATTAAGGATAAAGAGTGAAACTATTTTGCCTGAGGCAACATAAAGAGGGACTGCCTCTACCCATTTTGTGAAATAATCAGTAGCTGTGATGATAAACTTATGTCCACCTGATGAGTTGGGGTGAATTTTTCCAACAAGGTCAAAGGCCCAGCGCTAAAATGGCCAATGAGAAATGGAAGGAATTAGCTCCCTACCTGGCGCATGAATCAGGTTTCCATGTTTTTGACATTTCTCACAAGACTTAGTGAGAGCTACTGCATCTGTCTACATTGTGGGCTAGTAATACCCCACCCTAAGCAACCTTCAAGCTATGGCAAGACCATTAGAATGTCCACCACAAATGCCCTCGTGGATGTCTGCTAACACTTGGTTGGATTCCTCCTTTTCCAAGCACCTAAGAAGTGTCCCATCTAAACCCCTCCTATATAAATCACCAGAGATAAGGGTGTGGTGAGAGGCATTACGAATGAGGTTTTGACATTCAGAATGGTTGAAAGTGTCAGGGATGATGCCATCACATAGATATGAATAGATAGCACCATAGCGGGAAGACTCATGTGTGACAAGGGTAAAAATGACATTGCTTTCAGATGAGTCAAATATGGGATGGTGTAGCTCTCCCACCAGGAATTCAAATCTTGATTAATGGTGTTCCAACTAAAGGAGTGAAGCTAATATGGCCATAGCATCTGCAGCTTTGTTCTCTATCCTAGGAATCTGTTGAAATGTCACAAATGTAAAGTAACGTCTCAATGATTCAGCCATCTTTTTGTAAGGTACCAATTTATCATGCTTGGTTTGATACTCCTCAATGACTTGGTTGATAATTAACTATGAACCCCCAAAGACATGTAATTCTGTTATGTTCCATTCTATAGCCATTTTCAATCCATTGGTCAAAGCTTCATATTCGGCAATATTATTTGTACATGGGAATACAAGTTTGTAAGACTTTGGAATGTTGTACCCATGTGGAGAGACAAATAATACTCCAGCACCTGATCCATTTTGTATTTGGGAACCATCAAAGAACATCTTCCAAGTGTGGGTAGTCATATACAGTATGTGTTCATTTGGGAATTCTACCTGAATAGGCATACTATCCTTAACTGGAAAGTCAGCTAATTAGTCAGCAATAGCTTGCCCTTTTATGGCCTTTCTTTCAATGTACTCTATATCAAATTCAGATAAAATCATCATCCACTTGGCAAGCCTACCTGTGAGGGCAGCCTTACTAAGAAAGTACTTAAGAGGATCAATTTTTGCAACCAAATGTATAGTATGAGCAAGCATATAGTGGCGCAATTTTTGGGAAGCAAACACTACTGCCAGACAAGACTTTTCAATGCTATTATAATTGATCTCATAAGATACTAGAGTACGACTAATGTAGTAAATGGCCCTTTCTTTCCCAGTATCATCTAATTGAGCCAACAATGCCCCCAAGAAAGATTTTGTTGCTGAAATGTATAAAATCAATGGTTTCCCAAGAATAGGCAGCATCAAAATTGGAGGATTAGCCAAGTATTGTTTAATTTGATCTAGGCTCTTTTGGCATTCCTCATTCCATATGCAAGAAGCACCCTTATGCAGTGTTTTATTGAATGGTTGTGCTCTATCTGCTAGTTGTGAAATAAACCTCCTTATGGATTGGAGTCATCCTTGAAGACTTCTCATCTGACTAACATTTTTTGGAGGTGGCATATCTAATATAGCTTGGACCTTTTCAGGATCAACCTCTATTCCTTTTGCTAAAATTATGAATCCTAGGAGTTTACCTGAGGCAACTCCAAATGCACACTTTTTTGGATTCAATCTAAGCTGAAACTATGCCATGCAATCTAGAATTACTTCTAGATCATCGAGGTGTGTGTCCCATTTTCTAGATTTAGCCAAGGTATCATCCACATAATCTTCCATGTTCTTATGCATCATATCATGAAAAATTATGGTCATAGCTCGCTGGTATGTTGCTCTTGCATTCTTTAGACCAAATGGCATGACGTTCCAACAATAGGTTCCCCATGCACATGTGAAGGCTATTTTCTCTTGATCTTCAGGAGCTATTTTTATTTGGTTATATCCGAAAAACCCATCCATTAAGGAATATATCTCATAACCCGCGGTCATGTCCACTATCATGTCTATTTTAGGGAGTGGAAATTCATCCTTTGTGCATGCTTTGTTGAGGTCTCTGAAGTCTGTGCAAATGTGAATGGACCCATCATGTTTTGAAAATGGAACAATATTGGAGATCCACTCAGCATAGTCAATAGCTCGAATGAATCCTGTGTGTAAGAGCTTTTCTAATTCAACTTTAACAAGAAGAGCTATGTGAGGATGCATTTTCCTCAACTTTTGTTTAACCAATTTTATTCCTAGAGCTATAGATAGATGATGCATAATAAGATCAGTGTCAAGCCCCGGCATATCAGAATATGTCTAAGAAAAGTTGATGTTCTTCTTTTGCAAAAATTTTGTATATGCCTCTTTTTCTCCAACTGATAGAGACTGAGCTAGGTGCACTATTTGGGGAGCCTCTTCTATATACAAATTGATTGGTTGTGTGGGCTCAATGAGAACTGATGACCTATCTTGGAAGTAACTTGGAAATTTATTAAGTACCCCATCCTTAGGTTCCTCAAAAAGGTTTTCACCTTCGGATACATCTTTTCTTTTTACTATTTTGGGTTCTGACACTACCACAAAGTGGTTTTCGCCATCAGAACCAGCTTTCTTTTTTTCTTTTTCTTTTATTTTTAGACTGAGGTACTTAATATCAGGCTTCATCATACTTGTTGTCAATTCACTGGTGGAAGAGACTACAGGTTCAAGAGCATTTAGATAACAAGCAATTTCATAGTCATTCTGAAAAGTGAGAAGTTGAGGCTCTTGATGTCACTGAGACTAGTCAATTAGGTGGAAATGAACAAGGGGTAGGTCAATGACTAGTTCAACATAGTGTATGTGGAAGGTGTTATCTCTGGTGACCATACAATTGGGATTCATCTGGTCCCCTCCTAAGATACCCGAGTCAGGATTTGTCCTATCAAACGAAGCATCATCCACTAAGGCAATTTGAGGAGTCCAATCCTCCAGTCCTACACTAGGCTCGTTGGTCACATCAAGTTGAGTACTATAAGTATGGACAACATCCATGTCCAAATCAAATATTGCATCTAAAAGTGAGTCCCATTCAAACTCATGTGAGTCTATTTCTGAATCATTATTTGGGCCTTGTGATGTAGAAGCCTCAAGATTGGGAAGAGTTTCCCCTTTTCTAACACTAGCATTGTTACTATCCATCGCAGCTAGGATAGCAACACTATCCATTGTCAATCTAGAATTCATACTTTCAGTTGTCAAATCTTGTGAATCTCCCCAAAGGAGATTTGTTGAAGGCACCCAATCATCAGACATGTCTTGTTGATTAGAGAGATTAGGTCTGTAGTCTGAGTCATTGTCACTGTCCATCGTAGCTGAGATAGGGACACTTTTTTGTTTCTTATTTTCAAAAACTAAGCCAACTATTGACTTATTCCTTCATCCAAAAAGGGCATGGTTAAGAGGTTCAGCCCTAGCATCCAGCCTATGACTAAGGGGACCCTATCCTGGATAACCCATATTCTTGACCAATGTATACCCTCTCCCATAAGCTCTAGGGGAAGGTGCAAAATTCTCATTATGTAGGTATTTCTCTTCTCGGTAAATCCAGTCCCTAACGGCAACCTCTTCTTTTTCTTCTTGAATCAGAACTGAGGATTCCACAAACTTATCGAACAATGCCATGGCCAAAGATGAGGACTTCATTTCTTGAGAAGGTTTTCCATAAGACCTAGGTGAAATTGGCAATTTTGTGAATGAATCCAATTTTTAATCCCCCATACCAAGATCTATGGTCTTGAATTTATTCTTGCATTGTTCAAATGCAGTATCAAAAGTGTTAGCCTCCCTATTCAAAGGAATGTGAGACCCTGCTAAAATTGTGTTGACTAACAGTGTGTTGTCTCCAAGTATGCAAACTTCTATTCCATTGTAAGGGAATTTTACACACTGATGATAGGTAGATGGGACCACTTGCATCTCATGTATCCATGGTCTACCTAACAAAATATTTTAAGCCAAAGGACTGGCATCAACAATCTGGAACAAAATATCTTTCTCTACAGGACCAATTTGGATAGGAAGAATGACCAATCCTTTAGAACTACATTCTGCTTCATCATAAGCCTTGATAGTTATTTTCTTCCTTGTGTCAATGACTTCTTCTAAATAACCCAAGGCCTTCAATAAGCTCAAAGAACAAATATTAAGCCTAGCACCCCCATCTATCAACACACAGCTGACACGGGTCTTGTGGATCATAACCTCTATATGAAGGGCCAAATTGTGTGGGTGGCTTAATGACTTGTCATCTTCTTCTAAGAATGTAAGGTAGTGAGGGCTAGCCAAGTGGTTGACCATATTTTGGAATTGATCTACATCTATATCATTAGGGACATTAGCCGCTCGCAAGGCATCCTCAAGGACATGCTTATGCTTAGGGGACAATTCTAAAAGCTCAAAGATTGAAATCTATGCTGGTGTATGTTGTAATTGGTCAACAAGATTATAATTCAACTCAGGACCAACAGTAGATTTTGGAAGAACACCTTTTGACAGTGGCTACTTAGACTTACTAGAGTTAGAACCTCTAATAACAATGGGAGCTTGAGACTGGCTTCTAGTGACAACATTGAGGGGTTGAGACATCCTTCATGAGTGAGGACCTCTTAGGACCACAACAGGTCCTTCATCAAGCATAGGATTTGAATCCATATCATATCCATAAGGTTCTTTCCCTCTCATCATGTTGACATTGTCACCAACAACTTCAAGCATATTAATAACATTTTCAGCATTTGTGTAGGTGTAGTTGATAGCAGCCTTGCCATTCTTGTTGTTAGAATTCTCTCCTTTCTCATATTTGGGCAAGGGTTCTTTAAAAGCTTTATGATCCACATTAGTGGTTAAACCATCAACTTGTAATCATCCACTTTCAATGAGATCTTGGACAAGATGTTTAAGTTTAAAACAATTTTCTATATTATGTCCAATTCCATTGTGAAAGACACAAAAGGCCTTCTCATCCCACCAATGAGGTTTAGGATCTAGTATGCGGTTCTTTCCAAGATCTTGGGGGTGCACCAAATTATGAGCAATTAACATCTTAAAAATGTCTGCATAGGAGTCCCCAAGTTTGGTAAATTGCCTCTTTTCTATTTTAGGTCTTGCTTGATACTTGGGTTTATTCTCTTGTTGTGCTGAAGATGTTTGTAGCTTCATGGCTTGGATTGCATTAGAGAGATTAATAACTCCTTCATTCTTAGTTTGAGATGAGTCAACAACTCTGTCATTGACCACTTGCTTATTCTTGTTCCAATAAGGGTTCTTTTTGTCCTTATTACCATTATTGTTGTTGTTTTGGCCATTGTTGTTATTAGTTGGTTTAGCCAAAATTCCTTGTTCTTTTAGGACATCCTCTATGCAACATGCCAATTCTACCATGGTATCAAAAGAATTAAATGGGATCTTCCTGACCTCATACCTTAGCTCTAGTATTAAATTACTCACAATGATGTCTATTCTTTCTTCCTCAGGAATTGTCCTAGGATACTTTGAGCATAACTGTCTCCATCTTTGTAAGAAGGTGACAAAAGGTTCTCCTTGATTTTGTTTGAGTTTGCACAAATCAAGCATTGTGACTAACCTTGATAAGTTGTAAGCAAAATGTTGGACAAATCTTTCCACAAGCTCTTTAAATGTCTTAACTGGAGGAGTAAGGTTAGTAAACCACTCCATGGCTTGACCTTTGAGGCTCCTTGGAAATAATCTCATCAAATAGGAGTCTTCATGGTGAAAAGAAAAGCTCATTATATAGAATTGTCTAACATGGTCATGAGGATCACCAACGCCATCATATTTGTCGTAGGTTGGAAACTCAATTTTCTTAGGAAACTCAACCAACACCACACTCTTGTTGATTGGGTTGGGACATATGGAATCCAAATTAAATGTGCTCTTAGGAGCCCTCATCCTGTCTATATCCCTTTGAAGTTGTTTGATCACCTCATTAGTTGATGGATCTTGCTTCTTTACCTTTCGGTCCACATCAAAATTGTATGGGACCTTAGCACCTTTTTTGATGAGACTTTCTAGGAACTGATCTTTGTTTTGTTCCACATACCTTTCTACATATGCTTGAAAGGATGGTTCTTGTTGCATAGTCATAAAATCTATATGATTGAAGTCGGCATAACTTCCTCCATGTTGTGAGCCATGATGTGCTCATTGAGAGGGTTGCTTTGAAAGTCTAGGAGATGATTGTCTCTTATGGTGATCATATCTTAAAGTCCTTCTACCTCTAGGACTTGGGGATCTTGAGGGCATTCTTGACCTTCTTCTAGGACTTGGTGAAGGGGTAGATGGGGGTGAGTTGGTCCCACTATTGTTACCACTCCCATTAAATTAATTTTGGAGTTGTTGTGCATAGAGCCTATCTTCTTCTTCTTGGGTGACTCTTTTTCTTATGTCCAATAATGCACGTTCCTCTTCCTCAAGTTGTCTAAATTTTTTCTTTTTGGTAGCTTGTTCATCTAGATAGGCTTGCTTCTCTCTTTCAATGCTTTTCAATATTGTATTTGCATATCAAGAGGTATCTTTAAGTGGAGAAGATTGTCTTGACTTCCTTATTGTGTTGGTTGCATTGATGTGATGGTCACTAGATTTATTGTTCTGGTCCTCGTGTTGTGACCTTGAATCTGAGTGAGTTTGCCTATAATGTCTCTCAACTCGTTGATGAACATCAAAATACCTTGTGTTGTTGGGGGGTGACCCGGGTGGACTAGCATGAGAAGAACCACCATGCACTCTAGTACTCCCATGCCGTTGGAAAATATCCTCAAGAGTTTGATTCATGGCTTCTCTTTGTTGTTGAGTGAAAGTGTAACTCATGTCCATACTTGATGAAAGTGGTGCTAAAGAGGTGCTCACTTCACTAAGATTACCTTTTGGATTAAAACAAACCTCAGATTCACTTTTAGGAGATTGATTGAAAAGGGGTTATTTTCCCTTATGTTGTTGACAAGTCTTAACTGGTGGTAACTGGCTAAAGGCAATAGGGGGTCACTTCCCTTGATTGACTTGGTACCTCATTGTAACTGACATGAAAGAAAGAGACTCTTAATGATAAGCTGACCTCTCAAAGTGTCAACACCAAACTAGGATAATCAAAGTTCTCTATTGTCCAAAGAGAAATGAAAAGATAGAAATATCAAAGGGGCTTTACCAACACTGTCAAAGAGGTGCTTCAAATCAAAGGGTGACTACCCTTGCACTTTTGAACCAGGAGGTTGGACTAGGCCAAAATATAATTGAAATTGAGATTTAAATGAAAGTGATTTGGACAATAAGAGCACTAAAATTTTCCAAGAATGTAGCTAACAATCTTAGAGATAAACTTTGTCACCAAGAATGGCCTTTTAACTTGACAATTATTCCCAAAGTGACCTCGTAAATCAGATGATGCTATCCCAGAGGACTAAAACCAAAAATTTAGAGCCAAGATAGGTCTCTAATGACAAAGTAAGAAACCTACTCAAAGACCTAACCTGACTAACAACAATTGAAACTGACCAAACTTAAAGCATGACAGAAACTACCCAGGGGATATACTCCAGGCTAACAGGGTGATACACCTATAACTAGGTGATACTTCACCTTACACCAGGAGATAGACCTCATAATATCTAGGTGATAAACACCAGGTAGGTCGGATGATAGTCCAGTAGGGGAAAACTATCGTGCGATGTTTCTTCTCAAAGTAGGTGATACTGTTGCAAAATTGTTTAACTCTTGACTAGAACTGTGTAAAATTTGCATTTTTAGGTCTGTTTGGTCAAAATTTTCAGTTTGAGGGTTGATGTTTTTTATCTCAATCACAATATCAGTAGAATTTTGGCAAGTTTGCAAACAGTGAGGGATCAAACATGTCTCAAAACACTTGAAACAAGGGCAAAAGCAACCTTGCCAAGACAAACACTTGTGATATCAAAAATAAAATTGCACCCTATGAATGCTACTGATTGTTTATATATTGAGAACGTTTACACTGGTATCACACAATTAAAGATAATTCAAGAAAATCTATCCTAAAAAGTCAAGGCTCAATACTTACCAACTTAGCCCACAACTTGGTGTCCCCTTGCCTTACACAAAGTGGTTACCCACAATAGATGTTGGCTTTGTCATGGAAGTGCCAAAGACACAACCAAAGGAACACATATGGTGAGTATCTTAAGGTGATCTGGGTTGTTCCACTTGGATCAATCCTTGCACTAAGAAGATAAGCGGCTAAATAAGGTGGCTTCTATCTAAAGATTCTTAATAAGGGCTTCCGTTCACAACACCCCTCTTGCTCCTCAAAGAGGACTCGGACCTCGCAGCCTCAAGAGTACCTTAAGCATTCTTGCTCAATGTTTTCCCCATGGTCGCAATCCCATGAGCTACTCACATCAAGTGAAGATAAGTGTTATGTCTACCAAGGTTTTGTGTCCTTGATAGCCTTGAGTTTATAGTGGGTTGGAATAGCTCGGTATTAGCTTGTCCCCACTTGGGTCATTCCTCTTGATTGCTTAAGAGCAGGCCCACTAAAGGATCCTAAACTAAACAAAAAGTGGATGATTTTTGAGGTTCAAGGTTTTTGGTTCACCACAAGGGTGAAGAGAATACTCCCCTATCTCAAAAACTTCTCCCAAACACACCAAGAAAATTTAATTATCCCCTTGCTTCCAAAACCTTAAGATGGGTCAAGATTTTTTGGTTCACCTAAAGGTGAAGAGCATACTTCTCCTACCACCTCAAAATCTCTTTCACAAGGTATTAAAGTTCCTAATACAATTAGTAAATGCCACACTTGAAAGGAAATAAATCACAAACACTTTAAAAAAAAAAAAAATTTCTTTTGTTTATGCTTTGGGAAGCCCTGCAAAAATGTTAGTAGCCCTCTTTGACATGCAATTTATAGTGATTTCCTTTCAAGCAAAGCTCCTACAACCACAACTTGTTAGACAACTAGAGTTAGGAAAACCAAAATCTAAGTGAAAGCAATGCAAAAACCTGATCAATTTAGACTAAGAAACATAAATTAACCCTGTTTAAATGCACCAAAGTAAGCCAACAAACTAAATGTGATCAAATTCGGCTGATAAAACTCAAAATCTAGCTCTCTGATGTATTAGGTGATATACCTCAGACTTCACCAGTATCGAGCGACATAGTTTCCTGTATCTGGGTGATATACCTCAGTCTAAGCGATATATTGCACAATAAGAGGGCAATACTTCACACGACACCAGGCGATAAACCTCAATATGTTCATGCAATTCTTCTGAGACGTGAAATGTCACACTAGTATTATAAGGTATATTGCACGATATACCTATGGATAGTGCACACAAAGGTAGTGCACTTCTATGAATCCTTACATGCAAGGACACTCAAGAATGAGCCCTCACAAATTGATCCATAGCTCTCTATGCATGGAGTTGCAAGATTATAAATTTGCTCTTAGCTAGAGCTATTGAGCTTGTGACCTTGCTAGTCAACCATACAATGAGAGATTTGAATGAGGACAAGGGAAAGAGTGCCAATATCTCCAAAGAATCAAATGGAAATGCAATGCAATGCACGCTAAGAATGAGAATGCAAATGTGCAAGCTATGCTATGAAAATGGAAGTACAAACTAAGCTATGAAATGGAAATAACAATGTGTTACAACCCTTCCTATTAAGCTAGATGAGTTATTCTAAAGCTTGAAAGTGAAATCTAAGCTATGAAAGCATAAACATGAACTACTATGCAAGAATGGAAACTAAACTATGAAGCAAATGAAGAACTCTAAGATGTAATGCAACAATGATCTCCAAAAAGCTCCAAAGTCTTCAAGAATTACTACAACATAGAGTTAGCATAAAAACAAGTGTCCTAAAATGAGGGAGAGAGCTCTCCTTTTATAAGAAATGAGGTGAAATGGACCATTGAGATTAAGAGGCAAAATTCTTAATCAGTGGTGGAGCTTGAAAGAGGAGCAATCCATGTGCACAAGTATCTTCTAATAGGAAAATAGGAGTTGACTTTATGTCTATATGAGACAAAAATTTCTTTTCTCATTTTTATAAAATAGGAATAATACTTTATTTGTGCAACTTAGGATAAGAAGAAAAGGTGGGGCTTTTTATTTAATAAAAGGAGAGGAAATATTCCTTTTAAATAAATAAAAACTTAGGATAAAATGGTTAGCCCATAGGATAAAAATCCAATATATGATTGAAATTAAGATTTGATTAAGAAATTGATAGTGTTGAAAATATTGATTATTGATAAAATTGATTCAGGATAAATAAATCAAATAAATGGGGCCCAAAGTCTAGGTGACCATTTTAGGGTGCATACAAAAATGTAGCTGTAGTTCCCATTCTGGATAGGAACTAGGAAGTGGAATCCAAATGAAGTATGATGATGATGTCATTAACCAATCCATATCCAAATGAAATAAGGAAGAAGGTCTCCAAATATGCATCTCTGAAGACTGAATAGGAATCTCCAAGCTCAAAGAATCTATCACATCATGTGACAAACCAAGTGAAGAAGAAGAATTGTGAATACCAATCTCCAAAGAAGGTGAAGAAGTATCTCCAACTGTGATGAAACTATCATCAAAGAGAAGAGAAACCCCCTCAAGTATGTCTCCTAAATCTGAAATATGAGACTCCACAAATAATGAACCAATATCTAGCAAGTAAGAATCCCAATCAGGAAGACAAATAGATATCTCTTGCAATGAATCACTAGAATCACCAAAAAGAGATGATTGTGTGATCTCAACTAGAGAAGTAGGAGCTACAAGAGGAGCCACTAGATCATCCTCACTCTCAATTGCTGCAAATTCTTCAATTGCATCTAAAGTATAATCATCATAGGGTATATTATCTGCATAATCAAGAGGAATGAGGCAATCTGAAGCAAGATCATCTGGGAATGGAGGAACATGTGGATCACCAAAAATCTCCCAAATGATTGTCCAAATTATATGTGGACATTGAACACCTCTAAATTTGGGGTAGATGTTATAGAACAGACACAAACTGATGCTACCAATAATCAAATTTATAATATGAGCATTCTTTTCTCCCCAAACATATTGCTTCCCCCGTGACTTTGGCTCAAGAATGAGTCCATAAAGATGAGGCAAGAGATTAAGCCATCTACAATGTGTGATGATTCCTTTTGCCCATGACTCATAATTATCCTTAGTCAAAAGTACTATTGCAGGATGTGTTTCATAACCCATGATTACATTAATGATACACTTCTCTCATTACAAATTGAGATCAACAAATTATTACACTCCAAAATCAGGCTATAATAGACTTAGATCATTATGCAAAAGACCAAGCTAAGGCTTATGCATTACAAATGAAAAAACTAAGCCAATTTTTGAAAGTAAAATTTTTGGTCACAGTCACTAAAATATGATTCCAGATCTAGAAAATACAGAAAAAATTATGCACTTTAAAAAAAAATTGCACCTAAAAAGGAGTTCATATGAGCTCAAATAAGACCTTGGAAGTTGCAAAAATTGAGATTTATGATTTTTAGAAAAATTCAAGAATAGAGATCAGAGACCACCTGAACCATTGTGTAGATCATGAAATTCTACCCCAAAACAAAAAAAATTTCTTGAAAAAAGGAGTCTAGATGACTGAGATATCGTTGTTTGAAAATCACCTCTGAAATTTTTTTTTTTTAATCGTCACCACTTCACTTCCAAAATTCAAATAGCTCTAGATTTGGCCTCAAGTGTCTGATTTGGATGAAATAAAATTTGATTTAGGGGTTTTTGGACCTCCTTAATATGATGCTAACCTCTGATTTGCACCAACAAGCACCAATATTGACCTGCAATAGAAAGCTACAAAATACAAAACCCCAAATTTTCTCCAAATAGACTATGCAATGGTGATATCCAAATACCTTTATTTTGCACCCACAATTGAATCAAGCCAAGATTGCACTTCTTGAGAAGAGGTCTTCACACCTTGAGAGCTCTGATACCATGTTAAAGTTTTAGGTGACTCTACAACACCCCCAGGATTGAATGCAAAACCAAGATAACTTCCACAAGAGATTGGCAAGATAATTGCATTAAGATGCAAGAATGATATTATTGATCATGGACATGATTAATATGTACATAATAGGCTTCCTTATATAGGAAAGGAGATAAGAGACAATGATAAGGAGTTGATAAGATATCACCTATGCTAGGTGTAATCACATGTCCACCAAAGATGGATCATCCTCCATTATGCAATAAAGTATGTGCAATGGATTAGGATGATAATGTGATAAGAGCAATAAAGGTGGATCTAGCACCAAAAGTGGAATTTCTCCTACACCACATGCTTAATTATGTGCACACTCCTAGGTGTCTCAATCACAAACTACTATGCAATGCATTATCCTAAGTAAGATTAAGTAAAGTGTAATTAGGAATATTTAATTACACCAACACTAACTTTTAAGCTCTTCACAAAAATTGTTATCAACTTGCATTGTTTTGATCATACACCAAATTTTTCATTATACAACATTATACATCAATACCATAACTTTTGCTTACAACTTCGCATAATAGGTTCTTTCCTTTATACAAGCTATCACGAACATAGCTTTTCAGTCAGCTTACATTTTTCCAAAACATAACATTACTTCTTATTGACTCAGGGTTAATATCTATGATGTCATCCCTCATTAGTTAAGTCATTATTTTGATTAAAAAAAATCCCTTAACCAAAAATATTCATTTACCAGTCTCTGCTCTATTATGTCGGCTCAAATTTGTTTCTATAAAACATTAATAACTTTGTTCGTACATGTCATACAAGCTTGTGCTCTTAGCTATAGCTTCAACATATATCATAAAATATAAACTCAAGTTCTCTTGTGCTAGAAATACTTCTGTGAAATTCACTGATCAAAATAGCCTTTGTGCTGACATATAAATACTATTATACTTAAACAATTTTCTCAAGTTGTCATCCAAAACTTTATCCTTGAATCATGTTGTCTTAATGCTAAATATATGTTTCTATAATGAAAACATCGTGATATCCTACTTAGCCAAATTTCCAACAAAGGTTTCCTATTACATAAATGGGTTGAGGCCAACTATTCAAGAATAATTTATAATGGTGATAATATCTACAATTGAAGATGCATATCAATTTTCTTTGAATGTAGAAGAAAAATTGAACAAGAAGTTTGATATCTAGTAAAGTAGAAGATGTCTTGGTGGAAGACCTAGTGCACAGTCCTGCGGAGGCAAAAATTATGATCAGAAGAAGAATGATGACAATAGTAGTTGTCATAATTAGAGGGGAAATCATTCCTATTTCCCATATGATGAAAATAATAGAGATCAGAGAGGAAGATGAGGTTTTTTTGGGACATGTTTCCATCGTAGGGAGGAAGGAGAGAGAGCATATGAGTGTCCTCAACATAAAGGAAGAAAACATAAAAGACCAAATAGAAATGTGTGAATTGCACATGTAGATGAAGATACCAAGTCATCACATTCTAAGGATGATGAAAGAGGAGAGGTTCTTATCATGAAAAGAGCCTTGCTAAATGATGAGAAGAAACTTAAGAAAATGAAGAATCTGTTTCGCACAAAGTGTAAGTGTAATGGTAAAGTATGCAATGTCATTGTTGATAGTGGTAGTACTTATAAACTTTTCTTAGATGAAATGTTTAACAAATTGAAGCTAGAGAGAAGAAATAATTTGAATCACTATAGGATCTCTTGGTTGCATAAGGATCAAAATGTTTTGGTCAATGAGATATGTATGGTAAAGTTCAAAATTGGAAACTATCATAATGAGGTACTATATGACATTATTCCAATGGATGCTTGTCATCTGCTATTAGGGAGACCATGGTAAATTGATCACCATGCAGTACATGATAGGTATGAAAATACCTATTTGTTGATAAATGATCAAGTCTGACACAACCTAGAGCCATTAAAAGAAACATAAGAAAATGTATGTAGTAATGCCATAATATGTTTAGTTGATGGGAGGAAATTTTTATAAGGCACAAAGCATGAACATATGTGTTTTCTGTTAATTACAAGAGTTTAAAAAGATGAAGTTGAATATGTACTTGTATAAGTTGCAAATATATTGGATGAGTTTTAGGATATTATATATAATAATGTACATGATGGATTTCCACCAATAAGAAATATTATTTATCAATTAGACTTGATTCTTGGAGCTAGTTTTCCAAATAAGGAAGCCTGTAGAATGTCTCTTGCAAACACTGAAGAGTTGAATAAACACATGCAAGAGTTATTGCAGAAGGTGTTGATTCGAGAGAGTTTGAGTCCATGTTTTGTACCATGAGTACTACAACCAATGAAAAATATAGAATGGAGGATGTGTATAGATTCTTGGGCTATCAATAAGATTATTGTCAAGTATAGGTTTCCCTTGCTAAGGATAAATGACATTACAAATTGCTTGAGTGGAGCTGAGTACTTTACAAAGATAGATTTGAAGAGTGGATATCACCAAATTAGGATTAGAGAAGGAGATGAACAAAAGACAACCTTCAAGACAAAGGAGGGCTTGTATGAGTGGTTAGTCATTCCTTTTGGATTGACCAATGCACCAATCACATTCATGTGGCAAATTAAAAAGGTATTGAAAGAATTTCTGAGTAAGTTTTTTATTAATTACTTGGATGATATTTTGATCTTCAGTAAGACATTGGAGGAGCATATAATACATATTTGTAGGGTCTTTGAGTAGTTAATGGAAGAAAAGTTTTTGATAAAACTTGAAGAAGTTGTTAGTGTACTTGGCATTTGTTGTCCAGTGGATGATCTTAAAATGGACCCAAAGAAAGTGAGGGCTATCCTTGAATGGCCTACTCCAGAGAGTGTTGCTGAGGTAAATTTTTTTAATGGTTTGGATGTCTTTTATAGAAAGTTTATCTGAAATTTTAGTAGTATCTATGGACCCTTGACTAAAACTGTGAAATGGAACAGAAAAGAGTTTAAGTGGATTGCATCAATAAAAAAGAGTTTGGATTTGTTGAAGAGAAAAATTACAGATAAGCCTATTTTGGCACTTACACATTTTAATAAGGTATTTCAAGAAGACTATGAGGCTAGTGGAAATTCCATTGGAGGTATTTTGAGTCAGGAAGGTAAAATCGTTGCTTATTTTAGTGAGTAGTTGAATGATGCCAAAAGAAAATATTATGTTCATGATAAGGATTTTTATGCTATAGTTTAGGGATTGAGGAAGTGGAGACATTATCTTTTTCCTAAATTTTTTTTTTTAATTGATCATCAAGTTCAATAATATTTGAATAGCTAAGGAAAATTAAATCACAGGCATTTAAAATGGGTTGCATTTTTGTAGAGTTAAACTTTTATTTTGAAGCACAGGAGTGGGAATTTCAATAGGTTGTAGATGCCATTAGTAGGAGGCAAATTTTTTTGACACGGATGCAAATTGAAGTTGTTGGTTTCAAGGAACTCAGGAGTTTCTATCCTACAGATCTTGATTTTGGCAAGACCTAGAGAGCTTGCACATAACCTGTTACTCTAGATAGAACTACATGGTTTGATTTTATAATCTAAGATGGGATGTATTCTAAGGGATCCAATTGTGCATTCCAAAGAGTTTCGTGATGGATAACCTAATAAAAAAAAGTATACTTGAGGATTGGTTGGATAATTTTGTCGAGGTAACACCATTTCTTTGGTTAGTGAAAATTATTATTGGCCACAATTAGAGAAAGATGTTAAGAAGTTTGTTTAGTGTTATCGAATATGTTAAATACCCAAATGAAATAGGAAGAATACTGGTTTATATCATCCATTACATGTACTAGAGAGGAAATGGGAGAATTTTAGTATAGACTTTGTTCTTGGTTTACTGTGGATTTGGAGAGGGCATGATTATATTTTTTTAGTGGTTGAAAGGTTCTCAAAGATGGAACATTTCATTCCTTGCATAAATACTAATGATGTTGTTCAAGTGCTAGAATTATTTTTAGAGAAGTAGCGAGACTATATGGTTTTACTAGAAGCATAGTTTGTGATTGAGACACTAAGTTTATTGGGTATTTCTGGAGAACATTATGGAAGAAGCTAAAGACATATTTCAAGTTTAGCTCAACACACCATCCATAGACCAATGGATAGACATAAGTGGTGAATAGGAGTTTGTGAAACTTTATTGAGATGCTTAGCTAGAGATAAACCAAAGGAGTGGATTTGATTTTACCATAGGAATAATTTGCATACAATAACTCTATTAATAGGAGAACTGGTAAATCACCATTGTAGATTATATTGAGAAGCATTCCTAGAAATGCTTCAAAATGAAGGAAGTTGGAAAATGGAGAAAAGTGTAATGCTTCAAAGTGAAAGGTTTTGCAAAACACTTGAAGAATTTTCATGAAAAGGTGAGGAAACATATTAATAAGATGAATATATAGTACAAGGATAAGGCATATCATAAAAGGAGGCATATAGACTTTTAGGTTGGAGATGAAGTTATTGTTCATTTGAGAAAGAATTCATCTTTAGTGGGAACAAACAACAAGTTGAAGATGAAGAACTTTGGACCATGTAAAATACCGAAGAAGCATGATTCATGAAATGCTTATGAAGTAGAGTTTCATAATGAGCTCAATATTTCACCAGTGTGTAATATTTTAGATTTAACATAGTGCCATTAAGGAAGCATTAAAGATGAGATAAAAAAATCTCAATGGAATATTCTAGCTCCTACTATAGTTACAGAGGAGATAGAAGACATCTTCAATAGTCATGTTGGTAGAATCACAAGGAACAATAAATATGAAGAGTATTTGGTCAAATGGAAGAGACGACTTGTTGAAGATTCATCATGGCTATCAAAGGAAGAGGTTGACCACCTTGGTTTTCCTTTGAAGACCTGATATGTGAAAAAGTCACTTCTCAAATTACCCCGGGTGTCTAATGCATGAGCATCCAAGGTGTAAGGGTAATCATGCATCACCCACAAATATTGTATAGTTTTCAATGATGACTATCTTTGGAAAGACTTACTATTTTTAGTAGGTTTTTCATTTGAGCACAAATTGTTCAATTTTATTCCTTGGAGATTTATTTTTGATATATTAGCCTACTAGTAAATTTTCATAACAAGATCAATTCTAGTTTTGAAGTTATTACATTTTCCATTTTGGCAGGGTGGTATAAAAACTTTGCACTTAGTTTTGAAAACTTTAAAGGCTTTAAAAAGGGGTCAAACTTTGATTTTCTTGCACTTTTCTAGCCTATGAAATAGAGCGCTTCATGCCATTTCAAAAATGGGATTATAATAGCCAATCGACTTAACGGCTCACATGTTATAGTTTTTAGAAGTCCTTTCCTTCAAGATGCTAGTTTCAATGCAAAAAGGAAAGAAGGGAAAAATACTTAAAGTGATCAATTGAACCGTTGGGTGCCAAAATAGGAAATTTTACTTTCTAGAATATTCTAAGGTGGCTAATTGTGTTAATTAATAGGGCTAAGGGGGATTTTAGAGTTCAATCCCCAAAGTGTAGATTGTGGCTCTGTCTTGAAGATGTTTTTAGTGAAAATGTCCATGGGGCTTCAACATGTTTTTTTTATGAGTATTTTAATTTTATTTCGGAGAGGATAATAGAAAGAAAATATTTTTTTGTTATTTCCATTAATATTTTCTTGTAATTCTCTTTTTAATTCTCTATTGTGTTATTTTTTGCTAAATAAGGCGAGTACCCTTTAGCAAGTGGTATCAAAGAAGAAGTTCTTGAGTGTGTAGATAGTTCACTGAATATCAGGAAGTTTTCACTAGGACCTGATGAACTAAAAGCTAATTGAATATATGAATGAACTAAAGAAATAGTGGTTAGAGATCACCGAGCTACTGAAATGATATGTAAGATGATTAAATTAGTCAATATGTTGTCATTCATGTCAACTAGTCTTGATAGTACTTATCATGTTAGTTACAAACATCGAAACATCTATTGAAGGAACAAAAGATGAAGAAATGAAATATCTACATGATGAAAAGATGGATATGACAGATAAGGATAAGGAAAATATTGGGTAACTTATTGATGAGTCTATGGCTTTATATTGTTGACCTAAGCATGTTACATTAATCTATTATGAAGAAGAGATTTGAAATTGAACATGTTAATGTGGTCGGTAATAGAATATTTCTATGTACATCGAGCCAGTGTAGTGTATACTAGTGGACAGTATTAACTGAGCTAGTTCAACTAGTTATCACCGACGCATTTCTATATCAACTAAGTATGGATGAAAACATTAAATGCCAAGAACGACCAACTTAAATTGATGACCTAGATATTGGTATGATTTCGAGATTAAGGATGAAGTTTTTTATGAGATCCATGGCTAACAAAATTCAGAGAAGATCTAAAGAATGAGATTGAAATGTGATATGGACACATCTATTGAGGAAGGTTTAAGATGCAAAATGGATAAAGGAGATTAAGTGGAAAAATCTAATGGCTGATATGAAAATGGTTTACTTGTTTATATAAGAGATATGAGTTTCATTATTGAAACATGTTAGAAGAAGGAGATTGCAGTGAATTTGCGTGAAGAAATTATTCATGCATGTCTAATTAGACTGGTTAGAGAAAGAACCGAGACTACAAAGTTTACCAAGTGTCAAAAAACCATTTACCGAGTGAAAGTAAGTTGAAGAATATTGAGGAAGTGAATTGATTAATGATTAGAGGATTTTTATGGGCTTTGCATAGATCTAAATATCTACAATTGAGTTGTATTTGAATTGGATCATTACTGTATCCATTTAACCATTGATTCAGAAAATCTCTTAACCGAGTGGACTTAATCATCTTATATTATGCCCTATTTCATTCAAAAAATGTACATTGTTAGCTTGTTGACCCCATAGTGAAAGCTGGTCAAATGTTAACTATTAGTGATAGATCCTCTAACCAAGTCACACCTAACAGTGTGTATTGTAACCTTTAATAAGGTTGGCTCTTCACAGAGCTCACTTTAGAAGAGTGAATTATTTTGAGTTACCGGTCCTAGGTGGTTTTTCCCTTAACATGGTTTCCATGTTAAGTCATTGTGTTATGTGTTATTTGTGATAATATTTTTTTCTATCATACTTTACATATTGCTGATGAAGGGTGCTCCCCTTAATACCACAAACACATAACAGAAATAGAGAAACAACAACAATAATATGCAAGAACAGAAAATTGGCTTCTTATTATCTCCACAAATGTGGAATTACAAACTTTCAGAATTACAATATGCAAAGCCACATGGGCATTCCTTACAATATTCTGTAGGACAAAGCCTCAAATCAATACCCAGATCTACTACCCAGAACTATTCTGAACTCCTAAGACAATAATACAGCCTTCCTTATATAGGCAATTATCCACCGCCTGGGAAGGTTCCAGAAATTTAGCCAATAAGGCCGACCAACTTAGAATTATTTTATTTTACATTTTATTACATCATAGTCGGCTCAAGATAACCTTTGAAACCTGAACAGAAATTTTGAAGAAAATTATTTTCTGCCATTTCAGGTGGCCCAACTTCCGAAGACCATAAGTCATCACCAGTTGACCCGCTCGGCTATTATAACCCCATTTCGGAAACGCCACGAAGCGCTCTACAGGCTTGACCTGCGCAAGCGCCCGTCACCCAAATTTTTGACCTCATCCGGGGCCTCTAAAGCCTTCAAAACTGAGTTCAAAGTTTCTGTACCCTGCTGCCAATACCGAAAATCTTCAATATCTTCCAATATACACTTGATCTGGCAATGAAACTTTACTGGCAGACTTATATGACCAAAATGAACCTCTAAGAAAGAAATCAGATCATTCTGAGCACATACGAAAATTACCAAAAATAGTAACTTTCCATAAATAGCAGCTCTGCACAAAATAACCCTTATTGAATATAAAAACAGAAATATTTTTGGGTGATGCAAGATTGCTCTTACACCCAGGATGCTCCTGCATCAGACACCCGGGGTAATTTGAGAAGTGACCCTGTCACGACTCAGGTGTGCAGAGGAAAACCAAGACGGTTAACCTCCTCCTTTGTTAGCCATGATGAATCTTCAACAGGTCATCCTTTCCATTTGACAAGATATTCTTCATATGTCATGTTCCTTGTGCTTCTGCCAACACGACTATCTAGTATATCTTCAATATCCTTAGTGTCAGAACTAGTTGCTGGAATACTCCACTGTGCTGCTGTGATCTCATCTTCAACACCTCCTTCATGATACTCTGTCAGATCTGAAATGTTAAACACTGGTGAAATATTTAGCTCAGTAGGCAATTCTACCTCATATGCGTTTCCTGAATCATGTTTCTTCAATATCCTGCATGGTCCAAACTTCTTCATTTTCAGCTTGTTATACATACCAACTGGAAACCGCTCCTTCCGCAAATGAACCATGACTTCATCACCAACCTGAAATTCCTTATATCTCCTTTTCTCATCTGCCTTAGCCATATACTGTGCGTTCATCTTGGTAATATGCTTCCTCACCTCTTCATGGATGTTCTTCAAGTGTTCTGCAAAATCTTCAGCTTCAGCACTACTTATTTCTCCTTTATCTATCTTCCTCAATTCAGATGCATTTCTTGGACTACTTCCATATACAATCTGGAATGGTGATTTACCAGTGCTCCTGTTGACAGAATTATTGTATGCAAATTCTGCCTGTGGTAAAATCAAATCCCATCCTGTTGGCTTATCTCCAACCAAACATCTCAGCAAATTTCCCAAACTTCTATTCACCACCTCTGTCCGTCCATCAGTCTGTGGATGATGTGATGAACTAAACTTCAAATCTGTCTTCAACTTCTTCCACAATGTACGCCAGAAATATCCAACAAACTTAGTGTCCCGATCTGAAACTATGGTCTTTGGCAAACCATGAAGTCTCACTACTTCTCTGAAAAACAATTCTGCTACATGAACAGCATCATTAGTCTTCTTGCAGGGAATAAAATGTGCCAACTTTGAAAATCTGTCAACTACCACAAAAATTGAATCATGTCCCCGCTGAGTCCTCGGTAAACCAAGAACAAAGTCCATGCTGATATCCTCCCAAGGCTTCTCTGGTACAGGTAATGGCTGATACAACCCTGTATTCTGCGTCACTCCTTTCGCCATCTGACATACTCTGCAACTCTGTACAAACTTCTTCACCTCTTGCTGCAATTATGGCCAATAATAATTTTCACTAACCAAAGAAAGGGTTTTGTCATGACCAAAATGTCCAGCCAATCCTCCGCTATGCTTCTCCTTGATGAGATTCTCCCTCATAGAACTTCGTGGAATGCACAAATGACTCCCTCTGAATAGCATATCATCCTGGATGATGAAATCCAACCATTTCGTCCTGTCTAGAGTAACAGGTTCTGTACAAGCTTTCCAAGCTTCACCAAAATCAGGATCCTCTGGATACAAATTCTTGAGTTCCTTGAACCCAACCACTTCAATCTGCATTTCTGTCAGCAATAGTTGCCTTCTGCTAAGAGCATCTGCAACCCTATTAGACTTTCCACTCCTGTGTTTCAAAACAAATGTATAACTCTGCAAAAATTCAACCCATTTCAAATGCCTTTGATTCAACTTTCCTTGACTATTCAAATATTGCAAAGCTTGATGATCAGTATACAAAACAAACTCCTTAGGAAGCAGATAATGTCTCCACTTCTTTAATGCCTGAACTATAGCATAAAATTCCTGATCATAAACAGAATATTTCCTCTTGGCATCATTTAACTTCTCACTGAAATAAGCAATAGGCTTACCTTCTTGGCTCATAACAGCTCCTATTGCAGTACCACTAGCATCACAATCTACTTGAAACACCTTATTAAAATCTGGAAGTGCTAAAATAGGTTGTTCTGTAACTTTTTGTTTCAACAATTGAAAACTCCTTTCTGCCCCATTAGTCCACTTAAACTCTTTTCTATCCCTTCTCATTGTTTCAGTCAAGGGTCCACAAATACTGCTAAAATTTTTGATAAACTTTCTATAAAAGCTAGCTAGACCGTGAAAAGATCTTACCTCAGTAGCACTCCTTGGAGTAGGCCATTCAAGGATAGCCTGTACCTTCTCTGGGTCCATTTTTAGACCTTCTCCTGAAACTAAAAACCCCAAATACACTAACTCTTTCTTCACAAAACTGCACTTCTTCAAATTAATTAGCAATTTCTCTTCTCTCAACTTCTCAAATACCATACGAATATGCATCATATGCTCATCCAATGTCTTACTAAAGATCAAAATATCATCCAGGTAAACAATGACAAACTTACCCAAAAATTCTTTCAGAACCTCATTCATGAGCCGCATGAAAGTGCTTGGTGCATTGGTTAACCCAAAAGGCATGACTAACCACTCATACAGTCCTTCCTTTGTCTTGAAGGCAGTCTTCCATTCATCTCCTTCTCTGATCTGAATCTGATGATATCCACTCTTCAAATCTATCTTTGAGAAATACACAGCTCCACTCAAACAGTCCATAATATCATCCATTCGTGGCAATGGAAACCTGTACTTGATTGTGATCTTGTTTATTGCTCTGGAATCTGTACACATCCTCCACTCTCCATTCTTCTTTGGTACTAATACCGCAGGTAGAGCACAGGGACTCAGACTCTCTCGAATCAATCCTTTCTGTAACAACTCATGTACTTGTCTGTTCAACTCCTCACTTTCTGCAGGTGTCATTCTGTGCACTACCTTATTCGGTAAACTCACTCCTGGGATCAAGTCCATCTGATGACTGATCATCCTGACTGGTGGTAATCCATCAGGCATGTTATCGGATACAATATCCTGAAACTCATTCAACAAATCTGTAACTTCTACAGGAACATCTTCTACTTCCTCTTTACCAGCTTTTGGAAGTAAAGCAAAACATACATGCTCATGCCTCATACCATCTAAGAATTTCCTTCCATCAACAAATGTTATTCTTGCATTACCACATACCTTTTCTTCGGTCTCCTTCAATGGTTTTAGCTTATGTCGCACTCCATCCTTTGTCAGGGAATAGGTATTCACACGACCATCATGTACAGCACATCTGTCAAACTGCCACGGTCTACCTAACAACATATGACATGCATCCATAGAGATGATATCACATAGTACCTCATCTTGGTACCCGCCGATCTTGAACTTCACTAGGCATTGTTCATTGACCATGACCTTGTGGTCATCCTGTATCCAGGCAATCCGATATTGATGTGGGTGTTTCTGTCTCTTGAGTTTCAACTTTGTCACCATCTCTTCTGACACCAAATTGTCAGTGCTCCCACTATCAATAATCACATCACAACATTTACCTTCACACTTGCACCTGGTGCGAAACAGGCTCCTCCTTTGCTCAGGTTCGTTCTCACCACTCAACAGGACTCTTCTGTTAATCAACGTTTCTCCTCTTTCAACATCTTCAGAATTTGATGATCTGGCATCTTCATCTACATGTGCAACTCTGGCCTGGCCTTCATTTCTTCTGTCTGTTCTGCCTTGGCGCTGAGGACATTCAAATGCCCTATGACCTTCTTCTCCACAGTGAAAACATGTTCCATGGAAGCCACCTCTTCCAGATCCTTGTCCTCTTCCTCTTCCTCTCTGATTTCTATTATTTTGATCCTGGAAGCGATTGGAATTATTTCCTCGCTGATTCTGACTGCTACTGGCCTCATCCTTCTTTTTCAGATCTTCATTTCGGCCACCATATGACCGTCCACCAGATCGTCCACCGCGACCTCGTCCATTTTGTCTGCTCTCGAACTTCTTGTTCAGCTTTTCCTCTACTTTTAGGGCAAATTGGTATGCCTCCTCAATACTGTTCATTCGAACCAGATTCAGCTCCTCCTGAATGCTTGGCCTTAACCCATTAAGGTATCAGGAAACTTTCTCCTTATCAGTTTCTGCATGGCTTGTTCTGATGAGAAGTCGATAGAACTCCTCTGTATACTCCTGAACAGATCTTCCTGCTTGCTTCAAACTCTGCATTTTTTTCAGTAGGTCAAGCTCATAATCAACAGGAATGAACTGCCGCTTCAATTTATCCACCATCCGATCCCATCTTGTGATTTTATCTTTCCCTCTTCTATTTCGCTCCAATTGAATTTCTTACCACCAGATCTTCGCATGACCTTTCAATCTGGCCTTCGCAAATTTGACTCTATCAGGATCGTCAACATCTTCGTACTCAAAATATTCCTCACATTCATTGATCCAGTCAATCAATTCCTCTGGGTTAAGATTTCCAGAAAATGTAGGAACCTCAATCTTAGGTCTTTTCCCAATCTTGGAAATGGCCCGAAAAAGTCTTTCTTCCTCCTGGTTCACAATTTCAACTTCTCCTGCTTAATATTCTTCTTCGGCTTCATCCTCGCTTTCATCTCTGACATTAAGATTCATTCCTCTGTGAATCTCTTCTTGCAATGCTCACACTTGTCTCTGCAGCTCTCTAACCTCAGGTGTCACAACACCAGGTCTTTCGCACGTTCTCTTCGTGGAGGCATTTTCGCGATGCGCGCTGAAACCCTAACCACGGTCCTGGTGCAAACTGCCTCACAGTCGGCGATCTATTTACACACTCAAGAACCCCTGCTCTGATACCACTTGATGAAGGGTGCTCCCCTTAATACCACAAACACATAACAGAAATAGAGAAACAACAACAATAATATGCAAGAACAGAAAATTGGCTTCTTATTATCTCCATAAATGTGGAATTACAAACTTTCAAAATTACAATATGCAAAGCCACATGGGCATTCCTTACAATATTCTGTAGGACAAAGCCTCAAATCAATACCCAGATCTACTACCCAGAACTATTCTGAACTCCTAAGACAATAATACAGCCTTCCTTATATAGGCAATTATCCACCGCCTGGGAAGGTTCCAGAAATTTAGCCAATAAGGCCGACCAACTTAGAATTATTTTATTTTACATTTTATTACATCATAGTCGGCTCAAGATAACCTTTGAAACCTGAACAGAAATTTTGAAGAAAATTATTTTCCGCCATTTCAGGTGGCCCAACTTCCGAAGACCATAAGTCATCACCAGTTGACCCGCTCGGCTATTATAACCCCATTTCGGAAACGCCACGAAGCGCTCTATAGGCTTGACTTGTGCAAGCGCTCGTCACCTAAATTTTCGACCTCATCCGGGGCCTCTAAAGCCTTCAAAACTGAGTTCAAAGTTTCTGTACCCTGCTGCCAATACCGAAAATCTTCAATATCTTCCAATATACACTTGATCTGGCAATGAAACTTTACTGGCAGACTTATATGACCAAAATGAACCTCTAAGAAAGAAATCAGATCATTCTGAGCACATACGAAAATTACCAAAAATAGTAACTTTCCATAAATAGCAGCTCTGCACAAAATAACCCTTATTGAATATAAAAATAGAAATATTTTTGGGTGATGCAAGATTTCTCTTACACCCAGGATGCTCCTGCATCAATTGCATAGTTGATTTAGTCGGTAGTCACATTTGGATAACTACTGGTAATTGGTATACTAGATAAACAGATTGATATTTTATGTTACCGAGCTGCATAATTTGTTGGAATTATTTTATAAGGTGCATCTTTTTATTTGGGACTGTAGGATAACTGATCTAACTAATTCTCCCCCCTCTCAGTTATTCTAACAATTGGTATTAGAGAAAATTGGTTGCTTGGAAGAAATTTTTAAGGACTTGAGCAGAAAGATTACAAGATGTATAAGAGGGAAGTGCCGAAGTTGAACAAAGACAACTTTACTACATGGCAAAGCTAGATGAGACTTCACATATCTAGAATTGGAGAATCTACTATACACTTACTAGACAATGGCTACTTACAACCGAATGTTTGTCCTTTTACTCTTGATTAGTTTAGAGACCATCATGAACACAATATTACTATGATAGAGATTGTTACTACTCTATCTGATGCTAAATTTGAGGATGTCAAGGATTGCACTACATCAAAGAAAATTTGGGATAAACTTGCTCTATATTATGGTGGTGATGTGAATGTGATGAGAGGCAGAGCTAAAAGCTTGAGAGGTAGATTTGATGACATGAAGATGAAGGAAGGAGAGAATATTACACAATACACAAACTGAATCAAAGAGGTAGTTAATGCTATCCGAGGAGCTGGTGGTATTATATCTGAGGACACAATGGTAAGTAAAATACTGAGAACCTTGTTTCCTATCTATGCAATCAAAATATCTACTATTCATGAAATGAGGTCTACACCTAATATCACTCTTACTCTTGATAGTTTGATTGGAAAGTTAACAACTTTTGAGCTGGATAATTTTGACAATAGTGTTGTACCAAGTGTTGAGTCTACTTTTATGTCTTCTCTCAAGATTGGTAAATCTAGTAGTAAGCATAATATAAGGAATGAAAGTGATAGTAATACTGATGATGAGCTTGATGAGCTTGAAGCACTTATGGCCCAGAGATTGCATAAAGGTAAAGGTAGATATAAAGGAAAGTTACCTTTAGCTTGTTTTAATTGTAAAGAAGTTGGCCATATTGTTGCAAGATGTCCTAATAGGAAAGAGGATGATAAAGACATAGACTGATCTGGCAATGGGAAGTATGGAAGAAGAAACAACAGAGGCTACCGACACTACAACAAAGACAATCAAGATAAAAAAGATAAGGGCAAAAAGGCATGTTACCTTGCTAAAGAAGATGACTCCAACACCAAAATTGATGATGATATTGAGGTGGTGTTTGTTGCAATGAAAGATGATTCAGAAAAGGAGGAAAGGTATGTAGAAAGACCACTCATTTCTAAAGTTAGTAAGAATGATACTTGGATCATTGATAGTGGTTGTACACATCACATGACTAGTGATGAAGATAATTTTGATCATCTTGAGCATTATAATGGAGGTTCAGTGAAAATGGGAAATGACACACCATGCATGGTTAAAGGAAAAGGATCTATTCTATTGAATGATAAAATTAGATGTGATAATGCATACTGGGTAAAAGGACTTAATTAAATTTTTTTGAGTGTAGCATAGCTGAATAACTTAGGTCATCGAGTTGCATTTGAGTGCAAAAAGTTGAAAATATATAATGAAAAAGGAAAGCTTGTGGGTATGTCTAGGATCATGATATACCAAACTATGGCCTTAAGTGGCAATGAAAAATCAGAAAATCAGGGTTAGTCAACTTGATGTAAAAAGTTGAACATCTTATGAACCTTATGTGAAAAAGTTGTAAGAATAGAATCTATAGGAAATTGAATGTAGTTTCTAAACTACTAGCCCTTGTTTGAAAAAAAAAATTATCTAATTGTTCAAAATTTTAGATTTCAATGCAATAGTACAAAAATTTTAGGGAAAAGATAAAAAGTATGTGTATGTCTGACCACCTTAATCATAATCAAATGATTATATATTTTCCCAAGATTCTAGATATAAGTAGTAGACTCATTCATGGATGTGGCACATATTTTTTTGTAATTTTTTACCAAATAAATAATTAATTATGAATTTTCTAATATAACTTTTTTAGAATAAAAAAATTCTCATGTCTGACCACCTTAACTAATTCTAAACTTTACAAAATTGAATTTTATTTTTTTTCCCTATAGTAGCTGAAGCATAGAATGTGACACATGTTTTGAATTTCAAAAAGGTTAAACAGTTTGAAAGTTATAGTTGTTTTTCAATCAGTATGTCAATTATGACTTTAAAGATAACTCAATTGAAAAATAAGTAATAATTACTTACTGAACTTGAAATTTGACATCAATTATAGTGATGAAAACTTGATAATATCTTTAAGAAACCCTTTTCGTTTCATCAATTTTGGGTGGAAAAATAGTCATCAGCTACATGGTCTAAGTCTCAATATCAGAAACTATCTCCTGAAACACGCCTAAAGGGTTGACCATCCATGTTTGGTATTTCCCAAGCAAATACCAAACCTAATCGGATATCCAAAAATTTTCGCCTATTTTGAAATTTCAATTGCACTACTTTTCTCAAATTGAAGTTTCATACTAAATGTATTTTTTTATGGTAATATTAATTGTGTTATATTAAATTATATTCTTTTTATGTTAATATTAATTCAATTGAGTATTTTTTTCAATTTTAAGTTATATATTATAAATTATTATTTTTAATATTAATGTTAAATAATAATTATATTGATGGAAAGCTGATAATGTCTTTAAGAAACCCTTTTTGTTTCATTAATTTCAAGTGAAAAAATAGTTGTCAGCTACATGGTTTAAGTCTCAATATCAGAAACTATCTCCTGAAACATGCCTAAAGGATTGACCACCCACATTTGGTATTGCCCAAGAAAATACCAAGCCTAATCGGATATCTAAGAAAATCAGATATTTGAAATTTTTAGATATTTGAAAATTCCCTCCTATTTTGAAATTTCAATTGCACTACTTTTCTCAAATTCAAGTTTCATATTAAATGTATTTTTTTTATGGTAATATTAATTGTGTTATATTAAATTATATTATTTTTTATGTTAATATTAATTCAATTGAGCATTTTTTTCAATTTTAAGTTATATATTATAAATTATTATTTTTAATATTAATATTAAATAATAATAGCATAAAGGAGAGAGAGAGAGAGAGAGAGAGAGAGAGAGAGATCAGATTACTGGTTCACACATTTTGTACGAGGAAAGCACAAACTTAAACAACCGATGATAGATGATGATATGTTCACATATCCAACAGGATCACATGTTGTTGCGGGAACATGGTTGCGCACATATATGATTAGAAATAATGGCACTCCTCAATTTGAAGACTGAGAAGCACAAAACCATTCTCATATATTCACACCTTGTTATAGTAGCCAATGTTAAGTTGTTGAAACATTAAGGAAAACCAAAGACAAAGGAACTTTGGACTATTAGTACTGTTGATCATGAAGCAATATTGAATACTCTCAAGCATAGAGATAACCATCCAGGTACACTTCAGTAGGTAAGTTCAACTCAAGTTGCAAGGTTTTTCATGTTTATTACAATTACATTCAATAAATTAATTGTAGTTTTTTTCTTTATTTGTTTGAGCCAATAAACTTGGTTTTGTATGTGGATTGTAAATGTGGTTGGATACATATATGATAGATATAGAAGATCAAGGTGTGCATTTGATTAGCCCATCTTTTATGATGGTAAAATTCACTATGAATTGTCTAGTCATGTTCTTTGGTTCATTTAGTTACTTATACATGTTCATAATCTTTTTCTCAAACCTATATAAACTTCTTATATTCTCTATTAACTCTTCTTTTGCCTTCCGAATGCAGGGATTGGAGCAAAAATGACATTTATTTTTTATATATAGTTGTGTAATTTGCATATTTAGATGCCAAATTTTGTTTATAAACCCAACAATCAAATGTAATGTGCATAGTTAGATGCCAAATTTTGTATATAAAAATAACAATAAAATGTAATGTGCATATTTAGATGCAAAATTTTGTATATAAAAATAACAATCGAATGTAATGTGCATATTTAGATGCCAAATTTTGTATCTAAAAACAACAATCAAATGTAATGTGCATATTTAGATGCCAAATTTTGTATATAAAAAATTAGATGCAAAATTTGAAATATAAAAGAGCCCATGGGGTCGATTTGCAAATATTAAGAGCCCACATTTGTATCATCTTAATGCCATGTAAAGTGCAAAAAATGTGTTTCCTTACTATGGATGTTGTATCCTTATATAATTTGTATCATCTTAATTTTTTATCCTTACATTTGTATTGTCTTAATTTCATGTACATTTGTATCGTCAAATGATGTAATAGTTGGAGTCATTGAGTCAAAATTGGTCAAATGTGTCCAAAGTAAAATGATGATTCCTTCGGGTGAAGGGATAGTGTTCAAGGATTGCATCCTAGCACCAAATGGACTATGCCATTAGCTCTGATTGGGTGGGTAAACACTAGGGACAACCCCATTTTGACTACTGAGTTAGTAGAACATTCTAGACCATGCTAGACCAAAGTACCCCCAAGGTGCACTAAGCACGATTGGGTAGTGAACTTTCGAAGCTCAATTCTCGGACTCCATGAGAGGTATCGGAGATCCATGAGATGCTACATGACTACATTTCTAAGGCCTACAATAACCTCTCTCCATTCTGGGAGATTCAAATTTATTTGAATTTGGCACGCCAGTCTCACTCGATGCCAAAACTTGTAGTGAGGGTCAGTTGAAAGCTGCACCACTAGATTTCTTCCAAACCATTCATCCCGAAACTAAATGGACTACACCATTAGCTCTATTTGGGTGGTTAAATGCTAGGGACAACCCTGTTTCAACCACTGAGTCAATAGAACATTCTAGACCATGCCGAATCAAAGTGTCCCCAAGGTGCACTAAGCACGATTGGGCAACAAACTTTCGAGGCTCGGTTATCAAAATCTATCAGAGGTATTGATAATTTATGAGAGGACCACATTTTTGAGGCTTACAATAACCTCTCTCCATTTTGGGAGATTCAAAGTTTTTTGAATTTGGCGCGCCAATCTCGCTCAATGCCAAAACTTGTTGTGAGGGTCAGTTGAAAGTTGCACCAATGGGTTTCTTCCAAACCATTCATCTCGGCACTGAATGGACTATGCCATTAGCTCTGGTTGTGTGGGTAAATGCTAAGGACAACCCCATTTTGACCAGTGAGTTAGTACAACATTCCAGACCATGTCAGACCAAAGTGTCCCCAAGGTGCACTAAGCACGATTGGGCAGCAAACTTTTGAGGCTCGGTTCTTGGACTCCGTGAGAGGTATCAATGATTTGTGAGATTCTACAAGACCAAATTTCTAATGCCTATAATAACCTCTGTCTCCATTCTCAGAGATTCAAATTTTTTTGAATTTGGCGTGCCAGTCTCGCTCAATGCCAAAACTTGCAGCGAGGGTCAGTTGAAAGTTGCACTAATGGGTTTCTTCCACACTATTTGTTTGGACACTGAATGGACTATGTTATTAGCTCCAATTGGGTAGGTAAATACTAGAGACAACCCAATTTTGACCACTGAGTTAGTAAAATGTTCCAGACCATGTCGAACCAAAGTGTCCCCAAGGTGCACTAAGCACAATTGGGTAGAAAAATTTTGAGGCTCGGTTCTCAACCTTCGTGAGAGGTATCGTCAATTTGTGAGATGTTACAGGACTGCATTTTTGAGGCCTACAATAACCTCTCTCCATTTTGGGAGATTCAAATTTTTTGAATTTGGCGCACCAGTCTTGCTCGATGCCAAAACTTGCAGTGAGGGTTAGTTTAAAGTTGCACCAATGGGTTTCTTCCAAACCATTCATTCTAGCACCAAATGAACTATTTCATTAGCTCTGGGTCGGTGAATAAATTCTAGGGAGAACCCCATTTTGACCACTGAGTTACTAGAACGTTCCCGACCATGTCAGACCGAAGTGTCCCCAAGGTGCACTAAGCATGATTAGGCAATGAACTTTTGAGGCTTGGTTCTTAGACTCTATGAGAGATATCAGCAATCTATTAGATGCTACAAGACTATGTTTCTGAGGCCTACAATAACCTCTCTCCATTCTAGGAGATTTAAATATATTTGAATTTGGCACACCAGTCTCGCTTGATGCCAAAACTTGCAGTGAGGGTCAGTTAAAAGTTGCACCACTAGATTTCTTCCAAACCATTCATCCCGGCATCGAATGAACTATGCCATTAGCTCCATTTAGGTGGGTAAATGCTAGGGACAACCTTGTTTCAACCACAGAGTCACTAGAACATTCTGGACCACGCCGAACCAAAGTGTCCCCAAGGTGCAGTAAGCATGATTAGGCATCAAACTTTCAAGACTCATATCTCAGACCCCCTAAGAAGTATCAACAATCTGTGAGATGATAAAGGACCATGTTTTTGAGGCCTAAAATAACCTCTTTCCATTCTGGGAGATTCAAATTTATTAGAATTTGGCATGCCAGTCTCACTTGATACCAAAACTTGCAGTGAGGGTCAGTTGAAAGTTGCACCATTTAATTTATTCCAAACCATTTTTCTTGGGACTGAATGGACTATGCCCATAGCTTCAGTTGGGTGGGTAAACACTAGGGAAAACTCCATTTTGACCACTGAGTCACTAGAACATTCTGGACCACACCGAACCAAAGTGTCCCCAAGGTGCACTAAGCACAATTGGGTAGCGAATTTTTGAGGCTTGTATCTCAAACCCCATGAGAGGTATTGGCAATCTATGAGATGCTATGAGACCACATTTTTGAGGCCTACAATAACCTCTCTCCATTCTAGAAGATTCAAATTTTTTTGAATTTGACACACTAATCTCGCTTGATGCCAATACTTACTGTGAGGGTTAGTTGAAAGTTGCACCACTGGGTTTCTTCCAAACCATTCATCCTAGCACCGAATGGACTGCACCATTAGCTCTAGTTGGAAAACCTCATCTCAAGTCTTTGAGTCCTGGAGATAAGCGGGGATAGGAGTTTCTTCTTTGAGCAAGGGATAATTAGGCCTAGATGGAGAGCTAGAGGGTGGAGAAAGTATTCACCAGTCAAATGACGAAGGACTGAGATTGAGATGAATTTAGTAACTCTAAAAAGGGTATTGGAAAATGTAAATACCTTTTTAGGTTGTTTGGAGATTTCAAGAGTAATTTTCTAATTTTAGTGTTTTTAGGGCTACTAGACAGGCCTAGAAAGGCTATATAAGAGAAATGGTTGAAGTTGAGGTTAACTCCTTGAGTGGATTCCAAGTTTTTTGTAGAATCCTCAAGTTGAGTTAGACATTGTAGTCACTTAATAAAAATCAGAGGTTCAAGAAGGTCAAAGGAATCATCAATGGTGGAAATCACATAAATTATGATTTTTATTAGTTTTCTTTTGTTTTGGAAGTGTAACTTGTAACCTTGATCCTTTCCATGGACTCAAAGGCCTAGACTCCATGGAAGGATGATAATAACAATGTATCATCCTTATATACCTCAAATGATGAATTACATGTGTGAACACATGTAGCACATAAAGCGTACACATAAATTTTCTTAAGTCATGAAGCATACATGTAGCACATAGATTATAAAGAATACCACATGAATTCACTTAAGTCATGCACATAGCCCATACACATGAATTTAGGTTATGAAGAATGTACTTGAATATACATGAATATACTTAAGACATAAATCATACACATGAGTACATACACACAAGTATATCTACATATTAACAATGAATAAATGAACACATGTAATTAAAAAATTGGATTGAATATCAAGTTTCATATATATATATCAAAATGAAAAATAATTCTATACATATTTATATGTCGACATATCTAGATACAATGTGGCATACACCATCTCAAAATGTGTCATATGACATCTCAAAATAATAAGTTCAACTACAAATGTTTCGAGGACTTCCTATTGTACTAGTGGATCATCAAAATGCAGCCTCTTTGAAGTACTCTTTGGCTCTGATGGATCTTGCATTCAAACACAAAAGTGAAACCCCAAGTTAGATTAAAATTCAGAATCATAGTCAATAATAATAAATAAAATGTAAACTAAAATTGAACTCTCATATACCTTGCCTCTCTGTCTCCTCCCACGAACAAGAGACCTAATATATGTCCTTGGTAGCGTAGGAATAGTGCCACCAATCTTGACTCCCATCTATATATGTTTGCGAACATGAGATTGATCTACGAGTTATACTATTTAATGTTAAATACTTGGAAGAAAATATATGTTTACAAAATAACTGAATTAACACTAAAACTTACATGTGTTGAACTTTCTTTAGGGATTGTTGGTTGAGTCATCAGCGATACAAACCCTTGGTGTTCTGCCTCCCTCAAACTAGGAGTGACCTAAAAAATTCAAACAGATACTTCATACTATCATAACTTGACCATATTATATATACTTGATAGTAAAATACACACAAATAACTTTAGAAATGTACGTACCATGGAGCTATCACTGTGAATGGATATGTCTATGACTCTATCATTACGATAGAGTCTCACAACGTCATCATATGCCACACTCTGTCAAATAAACTATGTAAATTAAAAATGAGTATGCACAACTAACAAGTATACATGTATGCATAAACAAACTAAATTACTTAATTACCTTTCCCTTGTCAACAGATGACACCTACACCCCCTCACATTTCCCCTCAGTGGCAACTGGTGACACCTACATTAGTATGTAAAAGATGATCATAAAAATTAGAAAACAATGTACATATATTATTATCATAATTTAAAAGGAAACCAATGAGTACATTAAAACATGTGTACCGTGCAAGTGTCAAGACCAAATGATATGGCCGAAAGCATGCACCCCTCCACCTGTTCCATCTCCTCCTTTGTCATCAATTGAACATAAATGTAACACATAAAAAGACATAAGTGGAAAATTATTATAAGGAAATTCTACTATTAAAAATATGAACAATAAAATTTAAATACAATGTAAAAAGTGAACTATTTATCCTTACCATAATAGTGGGAGTCCATGGCTCTAAAGGCCCCTGATGGACATCTCCATGAGTTTCTTTAGTGCCTATAGTTTTTTGTGTAGAATTATCCATGTTGAAGGTGAAATTATATGCATCACTATCTATCAAGGGACCTAAGCACATATTCTTACATATAATGCAAGTGTGAGGCACACAAACATGTGAGCTCGTGGAGGATTTGGAAGCACTAGAAGCATCAGGATGAGGAGGCAACAATGTCATGCTATGTGTAACCAACAGATCACTCAAGGTGTGAATGGCTCAAATAGTTTGTGAGCTAGCCTCAATAATAATGTTAGGATGGTGCACTATGGGAGGTGGTGAAATCTCAAAAGGGGAGACATATGTGTGGGATTTCATTTTTTGCACCCATGGCCTATCTTGAGGAGTGCCTAAAACTACACCCTAGTTTGGTCTCATAATCCAATAATTCACCTTGTGACTGAGCACAAATTCAACATACAATTTTTTAATAAAATAAAATGGGATATCCAAATTGTTGTGAGGTTGTGTATCAAAAACCATCCACCAATGGTCCCAAAATTTGTCACGTATTGCACTATTTGTGCACCATTCAATTGACAACTTGGTTTTTTTATGGTCTACTTTTAGACCAGTTTTAGGATCCACAAAAAGATTAGCTATGTCATGTTTTGTTATATTTAGGTTCATGACTTGATCATAATCAAGCCCATCATCAAACTAGGCATGCATAGAATCATGCCAAAGAAGTGCAAAACTATGTTGCTATGTAAGTTTCTCCATGTTTTCAATAATTGAGTTTAATTTTGTAAACATGGGGCACAATGTGGGGATATTGGCATATGTGGTTTGAAATCATCTAAGTTCATTTAGATTATCTCCTATTAGATCCTCTAAATGGTGAGGGTTTGTGACAAGTATGTCTCCTGAAGGTGTGGGATTGTTGGGAGGTGGTTCTAGATTGTTTACAGGATCATTAGGAGGGTTTTTTGATTCCATGTCTGATTACAATGAAAAAAAAAATTACAATGAATTTTAAAAAACAATACAAAAACTCATTTAAATGACTAATTTTTATATAAAAACTCTAAATTTCTATTAAAACACAATAAAAACAACCAAAATCTAAAGATTGGACTTACCTTAGACTTTTAGACAAATCAAATAGGGGATTGCAAAGTGGATATCAAAAACCCTCAGCTGCGTTCACATTTTCACAATGAGAAAATGTTGAACATAGTTGGGGGTATAGTGTTATATTTACTAGAAAGTATCAGATATCCGATATTATTGGATATCTGATTAAGCCTTTTTCTTTGGCTTTTGGCTTGGCCAGGTGTACTAACACCTAGACCTACTAAAAATTCAACATATGCATTTGTGCACTTTTGGACGAGTCAAAATAAGTTTTTTTCACATCGCAACTTTTTGGCATACCATGATCCTGCACATACCCTTGTTGGAACAAGTGGACAATCAAAATGTAATTTATTTTATCTTGACAATGCTAAGACTTCTTGTTTACAGGTGAAAAATGAAGATGCATGGTTATGGCATAAGAGGTTATGTCATGTAAATTTTGATAACTGATTAAGATCAGTAGAAAGAGAAAAGCTAGAGGATTGCCTAGTCTAACCAAACCTAATCATGTTATGTGCCATCAATGTCGGAAAGGGAAGATGACAAAATCTAGTTTTAAAAGTAAAGATTACTCATATAAAGGAATTTTGGAGTTGGTTCACACTAACTTATGTGGTCCCATGAGAACTCAAAGCTACTATGGTGATAGATACTTTATTTTGTTTATTGATGACTATACTAGATTGATGAATGTTATGTTTTTGAAAGAAAAATCTAAGGCATTCAAATTGTTTAAATGGTATAAGGCTAAAGTTGAAAAAGAAACTAGAAAATAATTGAAATGCTTAAGGTTTGATAGAGGAGGTGAGTTTGTTTCTAATGAATTCACTAACTTCTGTAATGAGCATGGTATAAAAAGATAGGTTTTTGCACCTAGAACACCGCAGCAGAATGGAATTGCTAAAAGGAGAAACTGATCCATTGTTGATTGTGCTAGAACATTGATGATTGAGGAAAATGTTGAATAGATGTCCTGGAGAGAGGCAGTTAGCACTGCAGTATATATCCTAAACCGAGTTCAATTGAAGAAAGACACAAACAAGACACCTTACGAGTTATGGTTTGGGTACACACCGAGTGTAAGTTATTTCAGAATCTTTGGTAGCAAGTTTTATATTCTAAAAGATGATAAGAATGGAAAATTTGACTCTAAAGGTGATGAAGGTTTATTCTTAGGTTATTCTACCAAGAGTAAAGCTTACAAATGTTTGAATAAGGTTACTAATAAGATGATAAAGAGTACTAATGTTAGAGTTGATGAGTTTGCTAAAAATAATTAAGAAGAAAGCATGAAGGAGATGGAAGATTATGCTAGGTTTACTTATGTTGAAGATCCAGACTATCTACCAAAGCCATAGGCTGAGTCTACCGAGCATCAGGAAAATGCTACCAAGAATCAGCAAATGGAAACTAAGAATTAGGAAGAAGCTATCGAGTAGGAAAATGTACCTGAATAGAATGATGAACATAGGGGAGATCAAGTGCTAGCAAGATTTGTTAGAAGACATCATCCTAAGAACCAAATCATTGGAGATAAGAAAGTTGGCATGATGACCCAAAGTAAGTTAAGACAAAACACATGCTTAGTTTGTGAGTTTGAACCTAAGAATGTTAGGGATGCACTTGAAAATGAAGAATGGATCAATGTTATGAATGAGGAAATTGAACAAATTGATAAGAATAAAACATGGACTTTAGTGCCTAGACCAAAGGATAAAAATTTTATTTGTACTAAGTGGATTTTTAGGAATAATCTGAATGAAAATGGAGAAGTTAATATGAATAAGGTAAGACTTGTTTGCAAAGGATATGCACAAGAAGAAGGTACTGATTATGGTGAAACCTTTTCACCTATTGCTAAACTAGAAGGAGTTCACATATTACTTGCTTATGTTGCACATAAGGGATTTAAGGTATATCAAATGGATGTAAAATCAACATTTTTGAATGGAATTATTGAGGATGAGGTCTACATAGAACAACCAGAAGGGTTTGTTGATCAGAATCAGAAGGAAATAGTATGTAGATTGGACAAAGCCTTGTATGGACTGAAGCAAGCACAAGGGCATGGTATGAAAGATTACATGCTTATCTTATAAGTATTGGTTTTGTAAGAACTAGTAAAAATAATAATTTGTACATGAAAGGAGGATCTGATGATAATATTTTGATTACTGAGATATTTATTGATGATATAATCTTTGGAGGACAAGATCTAATTTGCAAATCTTTTGTTGATGACATCAGAAAGGAATTTGAGATGTTTATTTTTGGAGAGATTAAATTTTTTCTAGGTTTGCAGGTTATACAACAGAAAGATGGGATTTTCATCACTCAATCAAAATACATTAAAGAAGTATTGAAACCTTTTGGCATGGAGGATGCTAAACTAGTGGGAACACCGATGGTAACTGGCTATAAATTGACAAAAGACAATGAATCTAGAGAAGTAAATCAGACTCTGTACCTATCTATGATTGGTAAACTAATGTATGTTTTACATAGTATGCTTGATATTGCACATGCAGTGGGGATTGTGGCTAGATTTTTTTTCCAAACCTAAAGATTCACATATGGTTGTAGTGAAAAGAATCTTGAGATACTTGAAGAAAACAAAAGACTATGGATTATGGTATACATTTGAAGGAAAACTTGAACTTAGAGTTTACACCGATGCAAATTGGGCTGGAACCATAGATGACTGGAAGAGCACAACTAGTGGAGCATTCTTTTTAGGGGAAAGGCTTGTGACTTGGATTAGCAAGAAAAAAGCATGTATTTCTCAGTCCACTACTGAAGAAGAGTATGTTGTTGTTGCTTCAAATTGTTCAAATATAGCTTAGATTAGACAAGTGTTGGAAGGAAGGAATGAGGTAATCACTGGCCTAGTGAATATATATTGTGATAACACTAGTGCTATGAATATTTCTAAGAATCTTGTGATGCATTCGAAGACAAATCACATATCCATTAAGTATCACTACTTGAGAGAACAAGTTCAAGAGAAGTAGGTGAAACTAGAATTTGTAACATCTAAGGAACAACTTGTTGATATCTTTACTAAACCATTATCGAAGGACACATTTGAGTATTTGAGGACTAGACTTGTGGTCCATCCCTTGTCTACCAATCACTAAGGTGATCTGGAGTTTGCATCAACCTATATTTAACAAAAGATCATTCATGTTGATGCACATAGCTCACACTTTGGATTTTGTCTAAGGTTGTGAAAGATTGTAGAAGCAGGAATAAAAATTTGTTAATTTGTACACTGAAGGTACATGATATGAACTGAACAATAGAGAATTACTTGGCTACTGCAGAGCTATTTGTATATTTTCTTTGGCATTGTTGTCAAAGGGAGAGAGACTGAATATAAAAAGGAAATCTGCTATTGAGAACACAGAGAAAGGGAGAGACATATTTGTTGCTGAGAACAAAGGGAATCTGAGAACATAAAAGATCAAATCCGTAGGGAGAGTCTGCACTTGTAATGCTGTTATGTTTTGTAGTGATTAAACATATTAAATTTGAGCTTACCGAGCTACAACATTTTCTTACATAGTTGTAGAATACAAGTTTGGTATGTGTATGACATATTTTCATATTTCTTGTGTTGCCATCAATGCCAAAGGGAGAGATTGATGAACTACAACTAATTGAATATCTGAATGAACTGAAGAAACAATGATTAGAGATCACCGAGCTACTGAAATGATATGTAAGATGATTAAATTAGTCAATATGTTGCCATTGATCTCAACTAGTCTTGACATTACTGAACATGTTACAAATATTTGAACATCTATTAAAGGAAGAAAAGATGAAGAACTAAGATATCTACATAAGGAAAAGATGGATATGACAGATACGGATAAGGAAAACATTAGGTAACTTATTGATGAGTCTATGGCTTTATATTGTTGACTTGAGCATGTTATATTAATCTATTATGAAGAAGAGATTTGAAATTGAACATGTTAATGTGGTCAGTAATTGAAGATTTATGTATACACTGAGCCAGTGCAGTTTATACCGACTAACAGTATTAACCGAGCTAGTTCAACTAGTTATCGCCGGTGCATTTCTATATCAACTGAGTATGGATGAAAACATTAAATGCTAATAATAGTGGACTAAAATTGATGATCTGGATATTGGTATGATTTAAAGATTAAGGATGAAGTTTGTTATGAGATCCATGGCTAACAAAATTGAGAGAAGAGCTAAAGGATGATATTGAAACATGATATGGACACATTTGCCTAGGAAGGTTTAGGAGCCAAAATGGACAAAGGAGATTAAGTGGAAAAATATAATGGCTGATATGAAAATGGTTTACTTGTATATATAAGAGATATGAGTTTCATTATTAAAACATGCTAGAAGAAGGAGACTGTAGAGAATTTGCATGAAGAACTTATTCATGCATGCCTAATCAAACAGGTGTAGTGAAAAAATCAAGACTGGAAAGTTTGTAGAGCATTAGAAAACCATTTTCCGAGTGAAATTAAGTTGAAGAATATTGAGGAAGTGAATTGATTAATGATTAGAGGATTTTTATGGGCTTTGCATAGATCTGAATATCTGCAATTGAGTTGTATTTGAATTAGATCATTACTATATCAGTTTAACCATTGATTTAGAAAATCTCTTAACTGAGTGGACTTAACCATCTTATATTATACCCTATGCCATTCAAAGAATGTACATTGTTATCTTGTTGACCCCATAGTGAATGATGGTCAAAAGTTAACTGTTAGTGATAAATCCTCCAACTAGGTCACACCTAATAGTGTGTATTGTAACCTTTAACAGGGTTGGCGCTGCACTGATCTCACTTCAAAAGAGTGACTTATTTTGGGTTACCACTCATAGGTGGTTTTTCCCTTAACAAGTTTTCCATGTTAAATCATTGTGTTATGTGTTATTTGTGATGATTATTTTTTCTATCATACTTTGCATACTACATAGTTGATTTAGTCAGTAATCACATTTGGATAAATATTGGTAATCGGTATTTGGGACTATTGAATAATTGATCTTACTGATTCACCCCCCTCTTAGTTATTCTAACAGGACCATGGTTTTGGGTCTAAGAGATAATTACAAAAAATGCCTCCATAAAGGAATCATGATGGAAGAGTTGCAGGTGTGAATGAAGAGGGTTTTAGAGCTCTTTTGATGAAAGTACAACCACTGCAAGAGGAGATCCATAAAGGAACCAATATTAGGGAAATATCTATAGGTGAGAATGAATCAAAAGAAGATGCATAGTTTGCATGAGGTGATTTATAACATTGTATTTGTATTTATAACATTATATTTATAAGAATGAATCATTTCACCTCTCTAAATGTTATGTTAATGCATGAGATGATTTATAACATTGTATTTAAGGTTTCTTGTGCTAAAAATCTTTTCTATGATTCTTATTATGCACATGGATAAGGTTAGGACTCATCAAGAATGCCTAAGTGTGCAGGAGGGTTTCCTAAACCTATGAATTAGGACTTTGAAGTGTAATCTTGTATCTTTGGCTTGTGATGGGTTAGGGGACTAGGTACCCTAGGTGAGTGGCTCACCATAGGTGTTGGAACCGAAAGTGGTTTCCAGATGATCCTATGGGTAAGTTTGTAATCAAGTGATAACCTTAAAAATTAACTTGGGAAGGGGGATTTCAAAAGATAATGAAAGAAAATATAATAATTCCACACAGACTTGTTGGAGTACTAGGACCATGGGTAACTGCTAGGGTGGACCCTTATTCATAAAGAGGGGACCAGGGTTACATGGTTACCAGGGAGTATCCCAATACACTAGTTGTGTCATGACACTTACTTAGGTGGTATCCTAGATCCTTGACCTTGGTGTTCTAGCATGGTGATGTTTCGTATGATTTAATCTTGGTCTTTTAAGTTTTATTTTCTTGGTTTCATTGGATTTAGATTGCCTCAAGTCTTGAGAGTACCTTGGTTCTATCTCCTAGCATGAGGGGTGGAACTTAACCAGTTTCACATGGTTGGGTGGAAAAAATCTTAGGATGTTTTGTTCATGGTTTGTGTCTTGATTTGGATTTAGATGTATTTAGTCGAGAATATTTCCCTTGTTGTATCATGCATCTTTTGCATTCAAGATGTAAATATGTGTTGTAAACCTGTGGGCAACTTGATTTAATTATCTCTTTGTAAGCCTTCGGGCCATGTGATGTAATTGTAATTGTAATTAAGATTATAAGAAAGAAGAAATGTTATAAGTGATGGGTATTCTTATGAATTTTAGGAGGGAATGATTATTGAAATCAGAAAATTGTAATGAATGAATGTGGTTGTGTAATTTTTACCCTATCTCTTGTATCATCAGAAAATGGAAGCACTTCCATTTAGGACTGGTTTAGCCCTTTGAGTAACTAGTCTCAGGTCATGTCAAACTCCTTGAATGGTTCTTTGACTGGGATCTGGCTTTTTCCCCCTGTTCCGCTTCTCTTTCCACCTATTTATAGCATGTTTCTTGAACTTGGTCCTGAGAAATTGAGATTCTTGACCTGAGGGTCAAGGTTGACCTTTTGGATCAAGGTTGACCTCAACCCTGACCTAGGTTAGAGTCAACCTTGACCCTGAACCTGGGTCCATATCTCAAGTTCCAAACGTTTCAGGATGTCAGACTTTAGAAACTTTATTTTCCCGCTTTTGAGTCGGCTGTTTCAGATTTCAGAATGGTAAACTCTTAAATTATATTTAATCTAGGTCCATTTCTAGGGGTTAAGGTTTAAATGAGAATTTAATTCTCCTATGTCGGCCTCTCTAGAAGTTTGTACCCTAGACTGGTATAAAAGGAATCCTTCCTCTCTCAAATTTCAATCCATCAATCAAGTATCTATCTTTTCATAATCTCTCCAGTGCAATCAAGTGATCAAGAAATTATCAAGAAATAATGAAGGTGAAAGAAATCATTCAATCATTCATTCATATTCAAGTATTCAAGCATTCAAGATCCAATTCATCATGGAGATCCATTGGTAGCCATTGAAGGATTCAATCTCTGTGGAGCCCTCTTGTTGAAGATTTCTCCATCCACATCCATTCAAGCTTCTTCCTATTCCAAGATCCATTGAAGATTTGTGTTGAAGATCTAATGAAATTGATTTGAGACATCATACATACAATTCTACATCCATTTGGAGCATCCATACTTGTGGATTCAAGGATTCGAATCCTCCACAATGGTTTCAACATAAGCAAGGTGAATAGTTCCATTTACTTTGTTTATTTTTTTCAATTTCAATTACATTTTAAGGTTGATTCCAAATTAGGGTTTGACCAAGGCAAACCCCTCATCCAAACAAATAAAACCCTTTTTCTTGTAGATTCACATGCGGGACATCGATTTGCAGATCAGATCTAAGTACCTTTTTTGGTGAACTTTCAGGATCCACAAACAGAATTTGCGTCAGAGCAGTGCAGGTCAAGGTTGACTTTTAGGGGTAAGATTGTGCCTGTTAGGGATTTTTCTTGTGGGGTCAAACTTGGAAAGTTATGGGCTTGATTCTCAGTTAAAAGGGGTTCCAAGTTTGCAAGAAAAGCCTAATTGATGAGGATTGGATAAGATCCCCCTTCTACTTCGAGCTCCACAAGACTCAAGCGGGTATTGCTTATGAATGGGTTACTATATTTGAAGTAAGCTTTTGATTAGTGGATTAGGTCTTCACTGTCATGCTATTTTGTTACTCAAAAATACTTCAATGAAAGATGATTCTGTAGATAGCTGAGAACAACCTATTACGGAATATGACAAAGGAAATTACAAATGTAATAGCATGAACAATGGAAATAAGGATGTGAATCCTTGTTCTTTTTATGAGTACCACTCGAGGAAGGTTAACCTTTGATTCTTTCTTTAAGGAATCACCAAATGTGAACTATATCACTTAGACACAGTCCCTTCACAATAGGTACGAATTTAAAAACTGAAATGAACTGGTAATGATTATTTTGTGCTTGATGACAGAAAGATGACTGTATAACAAACATCTAGCCAGTGCCTATTCCATTGGGCAAAAGAGTTTGAATATAAATGTACAGGAAGATTTCAAAGAAACACAGTAGGATGCCTTACAAACTACCTGCAATATGGATAGGATGCCTTACAAACTACCTTGTCAATCTTATGGTGTTATCATCAAATCCTAACACATATCTCTTCTCTTTGAAACTATTTATGAAATTTAATCCTCTCCTTGAGAGAAACTCACAAATAATTAGACAGACTACCTGGTAGCTGGTATGTTTTCAAAATGTTTTACAAATCAAAACATACAAGAGTAGAACATAGAGAAAAGAGACAATAACAAGGTAAGATAGAGATTGCAGTGTATTCTATTGAAATGAACTTGTTTATTACATACAAAGCTTCAAAGTTCAGGAACTTAGACATAAAACTGGAAATATGTTATGCAAAGAATTTCAAATGTCATCATTTAGGGGCCTACTCACAATAGAGCAACCACACGAACCCTCCAAAAAAATAGGAACAAGAACCCTTACAACTGAGAAAAGAAAAGAATAAATAGACTAAGAGAGAAACCCTAAAATCAATGCTTGATCCCACACCTGTCTTCTGCAAATCTGATCTCAAAAGCCCTCCCTCTGAAATCTGATATCCTTGGGCCCTTCAAACAAAATTTGTTTTACTTTGTCTTTTCAAAACTCTAGTTTTATCCTTCAAATCTGATTTTATTCTTTATTCTTCTACAAAAGAAAAGACATTCCCCTCTATTGGATCTGCATTCTTGAACATTAAAATATCTCCCAAAATCTGATTCTGGATTAAAACTAATTACTGCTCTCACCTGCTTAATCAGATCTAATTCTAGCCACCATCATTACATCCGTCATCTTCTGGCATTTGTGGAAAGATATTATACTACTATATCTAGACAAAAAATGGATCTGCAACATTAAAAACTTTGAGCAGGTTCCTGGCATGAAAAATTTCAAATTTATCCCAAGGTTTGAACTTTATGACTTTTAAATCTACACATGCCACCAGAACCTACCAAGTGTCACACTCTGATTGGTTGCTCGAATTGGCTCTACAAACTCAACCTTTAACCTCAATCCATCTGTAGATCTAGAGACTACATTAGTCTCCAAATCTCCAGCATTATTTCTTAACCATGGTTTCTTTTTGAGACTTGGAGAATGCCTCTAGTCTCCAAATCTTTGAATCCTTTTGCTAACCCTAGGTTTGATGTGAGACTGGGTGACCTCCTTTAGTCTCTTAATCTCCAAGTCTCCAAATCTCTGAATATTTTCTTTCAGTGACTTAGCGGCCAGACCTCAGTCTCCAAGTCTTTGAACCATCTGGAGATCTGGAGACTGCCTTTAGTCTCTAAGTCTCCAAGTCTCCAAATCTCTGAATATTTTCTTTTGGCCACCTAGTGACCAGACCTTAGTCTCTAAGTCTTTGAACCATCTGGAGATCTAGAGACTGCCTTTAGTCTCTAAGTCTCCAAGTCTCCAAATCTCTAAATATTTTATTTTGGTGACCTAGTGACTAATGTTATCTCACAATCTCCAAATTTTTGTTACTTAACTACGTGCATTATGAGATCTCACGACCACGGTTATCTCTAGGTCTCTAAATGTTTCACACTAACTGCTAGGCTTCACGAGACTAGGCAACTGCATTGTCTCTAGATCTCCAGATGATTGGCCATTAACTGTTAACATCTCTTGACCTCATGACTGGCAGTTATCTCCAAGTCTCCAGATCTAGTAGTTTCTTCTAGTGACCTCACAACCTCTTAACACATGTCATTTTTTCCCATCTCATCTTGTTGGCTATCTTCCTATAAAATTTTATTCTAGGCCCAGCGACATAGAAATTGAGGTGACTACACAACACACATGAGTAGTGAGCATAGCCTCCTGCACTTTGATTTACTTCATATGTTTGTAGATTTTCTTATAAACACCATGGATTCCCATTTTGGCATGAATGTGGGACTATAATTCTGAGAGTTTTAAAGACCTTTTTCAAAAAACTTGATATGTGGCACCAGCTGGCATGCAAACTAATGTGGCCTTAAAAGGCTAAGAGACAACCACTATCTCCATCTTACTTGATTCATTTCACATATGGGCATCATTCCTTATAAACATATGTTTTAACCATGCCTGGGTGAATGTGGGATAAATGTTTGTGACTGTTATGGGAAATTTTGATAATTTTGCACTCAGACAACTATATCTTGTGAACCAGGATGAATTTTTAAAATCATTCTAGTGAGAATCTAGAGAACTATATTTGTGACAACATATCCAAAAATGAGCCCGATCCAATGGCTCAATAAAAAGTTATGCCCCCGGCAATAGGACTATTTTTTTATTTTCTACAAATCCGTGTTTGCACAAATTTGTGTTTGCAAAAAATTTATTCTATGGGATCCCATTTCAAACAACATTGTGTTGGGTCTCTTATTCTCTTATGTATAACTCAATACCTCCTTTTAAAAAGAAACACATCATTTCATATTGCACAATCATTACTCGTCATTCTCTCTAGTGCAATCACATTTTCTCCTTTTATAGACCTATTCATTAAACTCTCTCATATACATGTTAGAGGAAAAAGTTGTGATCTATTAACTAGATTCACACTTGCTGAAATATGTCCTTCATAACAAGATATTGACCAATGCACATTTCAATCCAATCATAACATTTCTACAAACTGACCATATAACTGCAACTAGTTTCCAAAATGAGTTTTAAGAAACTATCTAAATAACACTTTGTAAGCATGGGAACTCGAAAACCCTCTCATTTCCAGTGTCTAAACATAGTATCCAATTGGATTGGCTTGAAAACATTAGGGCCAAAAAATAATAATATGCAAAGTAGGCCAGTTCGTTATATTCTGCAACTATCTAAATTCAAACTTGTGCAAACCCTGCCAAAGGTGCCACTTGGAAAGTCATCATATCACCACTTGAAGCTCTATCACTTGGCCAAATGACTCATTCATCCACATAAAATACACATGAAAAAGGGATTTTCTAGATTCATCCTGAGGTGCAAGATGAAAATATTCAAACTTAGCAATTCAGAAAAATAATGTAAGTGCAACATGCTGAATCAACATAAACTTCATCCAAATCAGTCGTTGCAAGATTAGCAAGATATGCTCTAAGACTTCACCATTGTATCAAGTAGCACATTTACATGCCATGAGAATGATTCCACAATTGGTCCTTGAAAGAAACTCTCATAAAATGACCATTCTGTTCACTCCAATTCTGCTCTGCACTGTCAAACTGCACAAACTGCTTTTGAAATTGAAATCATAAAGTCATCAAGATGGACATTCAGAATCTGAACCTCTGGGGCTTGATTCATCTTCACACATGGAACATGAATCCTTTACTAACTTGCATTGAAGGTGAACTAAAATATTAGCATCAATCTGCAAAGTCAACATCTTACAACCTTTCTGATTTTAAAATCACCGAATATGCAGAATTTGGATTTGGAATCAAGCTAGGAAAGTGGACAACTAGATTAGTACGAGTCTAAAAATATTTAGGCTGGTATATTCTCATGTTTTCAACATAGGGTAAAAATCAAATATGCAGGGCATTCAACCAGATACGAATAGCAAGACCTCAAAGTAGGGCATCCAGAAATCTGCATTTGATAGTTTAGCACATTGATAGAAACTACAAGTGGAATGGGCTTAGCAAACTGACCAAATGAACTCTTTGTGACCTAAAAATTGAAACATAGAAGTACTTGACCCCTGAAATATGATTCAAAAGGAATTTTCTCAACAGGGTCAACTGGGTCAAAGATATGACTGGTCAAACAGGGCCACTCAGAATTCTAAACAATTACACAAGTGCATGACAACAACAAATCACCAACTTTGAGAGGTTTGAAACCTAATCAAATGGATTCGAAATGACTTTAAAATTGAAACATAGGCTTTCTGATATATATTTAACAAATTTTCAAAGTGGCGAGTGGGCTATGAAACTCAACAAGGCAAAATATATTCAAATGTAAACTAGGCCTAGTACAACAATTTGGCACTTAAATGAAAATGTAGATTTAAGTGAACACCTCCAAATGGCTACTCCCTAAACATTTCAAATTTGAAACTTAGGAGTTGGAACCCACTACATATGTCAAATGACAGGTGTTGAACTTATTCCCCAAGCTCTATTTCATGAAAACAATCAGGGTGTCTTTTACAAGCACACCAATCAGGCCTTCTCACAAAAATTTCTAGGAGTACTCACCTTGCCTTTAGAAAATTTTGAATTGGTCACTCTAAATTTGAGCCAAATTTGAGAGTACCAATAGTGCCCTGGGGTAAGATCTTACCCCTATTTTGGGTCAAGGTCAACCTTTCCCAAAATGATAGGTTTTTGGGTTTTCTCTATTTTTGTGTTTCCAAGCCAAATTTGGTTGCAAAATTTCCCAAAACTGAGTACAAACACCAGAAAATAGTATTTTCTAGATTTTCCCTATTTTGAGGTTAGCACTTTTCTTCAATTAAATTAGGATTTATATATTTCCTTTCTATAACGGAATATAGGGTTTTCTCCTTTCTTCGTATTCTTCATTGATTGATTTATTTGTGCATTAACCATTTTCTTTTGGTTGATCAATTTAGATCTTTCCTTTGGGAATTTGAGGTTAAGAAGAAAATATTAATTTTCCCACACACTATATCGCAACCATATTTTATACATTAAATCTTGGTAATAAACACTCTCTTTCATCCATCATAGATATATTTTCATCCATTACATTTTGATGAACCCGTGATATACAACTATTTCTTTTATGGTATTAGATCTTGCATTTACATTTCATGTAAAGTGTTTATGTTTTGTGTTTGTCTAGTTTAGTTCATTTTGCATTTTCATTGATATATGAGCTTTACTACTTCTAGTCCTACTTATAATATTCTAGTTAGATGAAGTCGTAGACTTATTGGTGCCTTTGATCCTAAGTCTTCCTCTCCTTTTCTTAGGATTCTGGATGACAATTTGATTATTCATGATTCTAATCCTACAATGGAACATAACTTTTCTCATTCATCTCATGATGAGGATGATTCTTTAAGAGTTCCTCCTAAAAAAGTCCAAAAACTTTCAACTAAACTTGATAAAATGGGGAATCGACTTACTCAAGAGAACCATAATCAAGATTTTATTAAAGCTATAGACACTCTTAAGAAATTCCTTCATGATAGTGATCAAGGTGTTAATCTCTTACGTGATATTACTCATCTTGTGCATTCAAATGTTAAACCTTTAGCTCAAGAAGCTCAAGATTTAGGATTCACTCCTCCTATTACTAGTGTGGAACCTTATTTTGTTCCCTTACTTAGCATTCCTACTTATACTCCTCCTTTGGTGACTACATTGGTTCCCTCTCTTCCTATGAGTGTTCTCCCTACTTCAAAACCTTCTTATCATAATATTTGTTTTACATATTCCAATCCTCTTCTAATTGTGGTTCCAAGTGTTCCTATAGTTGTGTCTTCAATTCCTACTGCTTCATACACTTTACCTAGTGTTTCTACTATGTTTATACCTCCTATTTCATCTAATGATTCAACAATCATTAGTTTGGCTCAAACCGTGTTCTGTTTACAACAACAACTTGCATCTTTAACTCAATCCAAGTTTACCACTCCTACATGTGACATGGGAAGTCCTTTATCGCTAGACATTATTCATGCTCATGATCCTCAAAAATCCGATATGCCTCATCTTGAGAATTACAATGGTAAGGGAGACCCTATTACTCATGTTAAAACATTTCAAATCCTTTGTAGTGACTATGCTCATGACCATATGATTTTAGCCAAGTTGTTTGCTAGAATTTTTCGTGATAAGGCCTTGTAATGGTATTGTTTATTTCCTCCTTATTATATTGACTCTTTTCCAAAACTTGCTAATGCCTTTATTCAAAAATTTTAAATAACATTAGTCCTCAAGTGTCCCTAACTGATTTGATGCATTGTAAAAAATACTAAAGAAAATTTGATTGAATTGATTGGTAGATTTAAGCATTTGTATGCTCAGATTTCTTATCATGTTCTTGATATTGATATTCAACGTATGTTTATTTCAAATTTGCAAAAGGATATTAGGGATAAGATTCCACTTACTAAATTTACTTCTTTTTAACAACTTTGTGCAATGCTTCATCATTATCAATTACAAGTCAGTCAATTTGAGAGAAACACTCCAATGGCTCATGTCCCAATTGATAAGAGTGATGCTACTCCTAATCCAAACAAGTTTTAAAAACCTAATAACTATGTCAAGATAAATAAACAAGCGAATGTAGTTGATGATCAAGTTGTTGTTACATCTAATAAAGCTACTTCTGCATCCACTACTTTCCATCTGAATAGTACATTTAATCCTCTTTTTGAATCTTTGCGTTCTATTATGAATAAATTATTGACTACTAATATGATTACTTTACCTCCTATTCAACCTCTTTTACCTACTACGGTGGCATCTAAATCCTTTGATTCCAAAGCTTTTTGTCAATACCATCATCAGAATGGCCATGATAGTGAGAAGTGTTATTCTTTAAAGCATAAGGTTCAAGACTTAATTAATTCTAATGCCTTATCTATTGATAATTTTGATGGTAGTGGGAAAATATCTATCTCTCCTCCTCATCAAAATCTCCAAATTTACATGAATCCTTTGCCTACACATGATACTAATACTATTGTTCAGCCATTTTCTGTGGATATTGTTTATGATTCAAAGATGGATCATCTTAATCACATTGTTAAACATGTGGACCATGTTGTGATGTCTCAATCTGTATCTCCACACTGGCTTCAATCTCAACCTCAACTTGAAGTTCAAACTCAACCGAAGCCTAAACCTAAAAATCAACCTAAACCACAAAAAAAGACTAAGAATAAAAGACCTCAAGAACTCTTGATTACCTTTGATGATTCTGAGACTATTAAATCTCCTAATGGTCCCCTTTACATCTATGCAAGGATTTCTAAGATACCTAGGTGTGGTTCTCTTGTTGATCTTACATCCTTAGTCAATGTTATTACAGAAGAAAATCTTTTTATGATAAACTTACAATGTGATTCTTATGATACATCAGATGTGTGGATTCAAACTTGTAATGGTTTTCTTTATCCATCATTTGGTTCTATTAAATTTCTTGTTGAGCTTTGTGGTAAAGTTGTGGATACTACCTTTATTGTTGTTCCTACTTCTGATTAGTTTCAAGTTAAGCTTGGTTTGCCTTGGTTGAATGCCATGCATGTCGTTGCTTCTCCTATCCATAAGTATCTTAAATTTATTCATGATGAAGAAGTGAAGACAATTAATCATAGTTTATATCAACCTTCTAGGCCCAGGGATTGTGCTACACTTGACTTCTTTTGGCCTTCATTACCTAATTCATGTCCTTCTCGACTTGATAACTTTTTCGATCATATCAAGCCTATAAGCATCACAAGATTCTTAAGATAAGAATGCCTCAAATTGATCTTAACCATGGTTTTTTTCCTACGCCTTCCATACCTCCTTTATCCATGGCTTCTAGTTCTGTTAATCAAGCTCCTAGTGTTTCTTTTTAGTCTACTAAGAACTCTATTGATCCTCCTATAGAAACTGTGAAGGAACTAGTAATTGTCCCTCCTAGTTCTCAACATATTTCCAACAAGACAAAACATAACCGATATGCTAATGAATGTTGTAAGAAGCGTCAAGCTCAAGCTAAGGCCCGTGCCTTTGTTATTCAAAGTTCTTTACCTTCTTTTGACTAGCCTATGCATGATATGTTAGAAGAAGTTAATACTAATAATGATGTTAAGATGCATGATTATGATGATTCTATTCGCATCTTAGATCCTATTTTGATTAATCTAGATGAAGAAGATACTCTCGATGATACTAATGATGTTAATGATTAATATGAAAATATTGACATTGACATTGATTTACTTAATATGCTTTTATCAAAATTGATAATTATACCTAGTATCAAACATCACAATTCTCAAGAGGATCCTTGTTTGGAACTCGCTATTATTCCTACTACATTGGATATAGTCCCTCTTGCGAGTTTCCCACCTTTTTGGAATGATATAGAATGAGATGGGGAGAGTAGGTGATGCACTTGATTGGTTTGCCCTTTGTGGTAGCTTGTTGTGTGTTTTCCTATTGTACTATTCTTCTCCCATAATGTATTTTCTAAATGTTTGTTAGATTCTTTTATATGACCCTTGTTACTTTGTTGGTGCAAGTTGATAAAGGAATTGAACCTATTGTACTATTCCTCTATATATATCTCTATTCTTCTATATGTTGTTTTCATGTTATGTTGTACTTGTGCTATTGTTCATAAATATTTTCCTTGTGTAGTCCACTAGGATTTGCGACTTGGTAGCACTGATTCTATTTGGTCTCCATGTCCTGGTCCGAAAAGACTCTTCTTCATAATCTTATGTGTTCCTTCCTCCATTGTGATTGTAGTTCTACTTTATTTGGGGATTGATGTAAATTCATTTATAATAATATCATATATATATTATCTTATGATTATACTAACCCCATGATAGGTAGATCCGTTATGTGTTCTCTGTATGTTTATGTGGTATTTCCCTTGATTTGTCTTCTCTTGGAGGAATCTTGTAGTGGAAACGTAATCAGTAGAGTTGTTTATGTTTCCATTCAAGCCATTTCTCATGTTAAAGTATTAGCAATGACTTTAACATGTGGGCATACACTCTACTCACTTGTTGGACACACACACTTTCAATACATGTATTTTTCAAGGAACTTGTCTCCCTTTATGGATTAGTGACTAATCCTTAAATAATGGATTTTTATCTTATATGATCTCTTGATCCTTCCAGTTTCAAAATTTCAAAAAAATTTATCCCTTAAGGTCAGAGGTTTCCTTAAGACTAGATCTCTTTTTTTTTTGGCTTTGCTCTTTTGGAATAGAATATTCCTAAGGGTGAATCCTTGATGGGTTGACTAGTGAGTAGCTAGATTCACTAGGTGGTTCAATTCCATCTTTCCAGTTACATTGTTTCCTTGTGTGGTTCACACTGGGACATAAGTTCTCATTGGGTGAGATAATCACACCCTCTTCTCTCCCTTTTCTAGAGATGTATCTCTTATTGTAATCTTGGAGTTGATGAAGACTTGAGTCCCTGGGGGCTTGAGGATTCCTTTGTCCCTTTGATTTCAATAAGATTATCTTTTCATTGTAATCTACTTTACCAAGAGTTTTCATCAAGTTCATACTCTTCTTAAAGTGGGGGATAAATGTATCATCGAAAAATGGAAGCACTTACATTTAGAAGTGGTTTGGGGTAATTTCAAATACCTTGAATGGGTCTTTGACTGAGATCTAGCTTTTCCCCCCATGTTATGCTTCTCTTTCCACCTATTTCCAGCCTGTTTCTGGCACCTAGTCATGAGAAACTAAGATTCTTGACCTTAGGGTCAAGGTCAACCTTGACCCTAACCTAGGTCAAGGTTGGCCTCAACCCTGACCTAGGACAAAGTCAACAACCTTGACCCTGGGTCCAAATTTCAAGTTCTAGAGGTTTTGAGATGTCGAGCTTTGAAAAGTTTATTTTCCCGCTTCTGGGTTGGCTATTTCAGATTTCAAAATGGTAAAATCTTAAATTATATTTAATCTAGGTCCATTTGTAGGGTTTAAGGTTTAAATGGGAATTTCATTCTCCTATGTTGGCCTCTCTAGAAGTTTGTGCCCTAGACTAGTATAAAAGGAAGCCTCCCTCTCTCATTTCAATCCATCAATCAAGTATCTATCTTTTTATAATCTCTCCAGTGCAATCAAGTGATCAAGAAATTATCAAGAAAGCAAGAAGGAGAAATAAATCATTCAATCATTCATTCATCTTCAATTATTCAAGTATTCAAGATCCAATTCATCAAGGAGATCCATTGGTAGCCATTGAAGGATTCAATCTCTTTGGAGACCTCTTGTTGAAGATTTTTGCATCCACATCCATTCAAGCTTCTTCCTATTCCAAGATCCATTCAAGATTGGTGTTAAATATCTAATGCAATTGATTTGATACATCCTACATAAAATTCTACATCCATTTGGAGCATCCATACTTGTGGATTCAAGGATTCGAATCCTCCCCAATGGTTCCAACATAAGCAAGATGAATAGTTCCATTTACTTTGTTTATTTTCTACAATTTCAATTACATTTCAAGGTTGATTCCAAACTAGGGTTAGACCAAGGCAAACCCCTCATCCAAACAAACAAAACCCTTCTTCTTGCAGATTCAAGTGCGAGACAGAGAATTGCAGATTAGATCTGAGTACCCTTTTCTGTGAACTTCTGGGATCCGCGAACATAATTTTCGTCAGAGAAGTGCAGGTCAAGGTCAACTTTTTGAGGTAATACTATGCCCTGAGGTAAGATCTTACCCCTATTTTGGGTCAAGGTCGACCTTTCTTAGAAAGACAAAAGGTTTCTAGGTTTTCTCTATTTCTATGTTTTCGGGCTAGATCCTATTGTAGAATTTCCTGAAACTAAGTACAGACACCAGAAAATAGAAATTTTCTATATTTTTCCTATTTTGAGGTACTTTTCTACAATTCAATTAAGATTTCTATATTTCCTTTCTATAACATAATATAGGGTTTTCTCCTTTCTTCATATTCTTCATCGATTGATTCATTTGTGCATTAACCATTGTCTTTTGGTTGATCAATTTGGATATTTCCTTTGGGAATTTGAGGTTAAGAATAAAATATTACTTTTCCCACACACTATATCCCAACCATATTTTATACATTACATCTTGGTAATAAACAGTCTCTTTCATCCATCATAGATATATTTTCATCCATTACATCTCTATTTGCATCTTTGAAATGAAAAATAGGAAGTGAGGATTTTAAATTGAAATCTTACTTATGTTTTGGAAGTACAAATGATTTATGTGTAGATAAGGTTAATGGGAAATAGATGAAAGAAGAAAGGATAATTATATTTATTTTATGAGTTAATTGATGTGTTATTTGTTTCTATCTCTTTTCTAGAAGTTGAATGATATGTAAGTAGAAGAAAAGAAAATGAATTCAATTAGTCAATTAATGGAATGCAACTGGTTTTGATATTGGTAAAAAAATCAATGAGGGAACCTTTAAGGAAATTTTTATTTGTAGATGTAATCAAAGAGATGTTAGTAATGTTTAAAAAAAATATTATTAGTTGTAATTTTGGTACTTAAGACCTATTCCTTATGGGTTCCCTGGTGGGGGGATTACATTTGGTATTAGAGCCCTAGGTTGCTACATTGGGAGCTCTAGGGTCTATTTGTGTTTAAGTTAGTCAATTATTATCATTAATTAAAGGTTAACTAGATACTTATACTTATTTTGTATCACTCTTCAAAGATGCCTTCCATCGCCCATGGAAGAGCTAAGGAGAGAGTTAAAGATTCTCCCTCTACATCTAAACAAGAAATTTTCCATGGGGAATATGAGGGAGAACAAAATCAGACTAATGAATCTGAGGGGGCTCAAATGAGACAACTCTAGCAACAGATTTGGAAAAGGCTAGACACCATCGAAAACAAAGTGAATCCTAAGGAGGCAAACTAGGCTTACCATAATGATAGGGGTAGAGATAGAATCCCTAGGTTATCACACTAAGAATCTTGGAACTCTTAGCTGGCCTATTCATAATACTTGAATATATTGTGTTTCTTCTTTTGATGTTTTCCTTAAGTTAACAAACTTGAATAATAGACATAAAAGATATCTTTTATGTATTCCCACTATATTATTTTACATGAGTACACCTTTTCTTCAAGAAATGATTGTCTAAATAGATTACTTGTGTTTTCCATTGTAAGATCCATGTGGTTCAAATAGATATATTTATAATATGGTAATTGATTCCTGGAAGTTGGGTGTTGTCTTATTATTGTAATCCTAGTTCTAGAAAATCTCAAAGAATTGGATGGTAAGTTGTTTTGTAGTTGATCTTATCTCCTGATCCTATCATGCTACCATCAATGTTTGCCACAATAGTTTCCAATTTGATTTGAAAAGTTATATACTTTACTTTCCTATAATTACTAGTTAACTTCATGAGTTGTTACATATGATTATTTAAGCTATTTAATGTGAAATTATAAGTAAGATTTGAAGCATTTTGAACTTATAGTAGGAAGTAAGACATGATTATATGGATACTCATGAAGGATTGTAGTGTTACATGGTTATAAAACATATTTTATAGGTTCGTATAAGATTTTGAAATTTATTTTCCTCAAGAAGTTAGTGTTGGTAGTGCACCAGCATCCCTCACCAGGTTCACGACATGGCTTAACCACCTCTTGTGTCTTCTATAAGTCTAGTGTTTGTATCGGGCATTAACAAGTTGATCTTTTGGTGCAACAACAACTATTACTTGTACCAAGTGGTATCAGAGTTTGGTCATAGGTTTGAATCCACGCAGACCATGATGAGTGATGCTAGGAGGGGGATTGTTGGCAGTGGGCCAACATCCCTTGTGAGGTTCATGACATGGCTTAACCACCTCCTGTGTCTTCTATAAGTCTAGTTGTTTTATCGGGCATTAACAAATCAATCTTTTGGTGCAACAACAACTACAACTTGTAACACTTAGGAATTTATTAATTTATATTTTCTTTGAAAATGTAATAACATTTTGAAATTAGGTAACTTCTGATATTTCATAAATATGGTAAGATTCAGAAGTATCTCCCTTTCATATACCTTCTTAAAGTAAGAAATTGAAAAGAAAATACAAAATCTATTGTTGATAATCAAATGTGTGTCTCCCTTCCTTTTTATCAAGGAATATATTTAAAGGACTAAATTTTATAATGTGTCATTGAGAGGAATGTGCTTACTTAGAGGAAACCCTTAGGTAAAGTACCTATGTCCCCTGTTAGCACGTGCAAAAATTTCATGGCTTTAGCAATTTTTGGCCGATCTATGCAATTGTTTTTAGGTCCCTGGCATAAACCCTTAGCAAAATTCAAAAAAACTAGCTGTTGGATCTAAAAAACACTTAGTAATACCTTGGCCCTATTCTATTTGTGCATTACCTTTTTAGGGTGACTTAAAAATTTAAATCTACATGTGCTAATTAAAATGACCACTTTACCATGTTCACGGTTAGGTCTTTCATGTGTCAGCAGGGTCCCCTTTAATTCCGCCTAAGTCCTAAGTTCCCCCTACCATTTATTTTCCTAAGTTCCTCAGCATTGATTTTCCCTATGTCCTGAGCTTTAATACTTCCTAATGTTTCGGCTTTGTATTTTCCTGGGCCCGGTTCTCTGACACCATCTCCATCTAACAGTGGGCATATCTTCTCATGAGATGTGTCAGAAGCTTAAGAACTTAAGACGTCTGTTGATTCTCCTTTATGACAAAGCTTCTCAAATGGGTGGGTCCACTGCCATGTTGGCATAGTTGGCATTCTCTCATTGGTCAATGTGCTGCTGAGAGGGATCCTGTCAATGGGGCCTACAGTGAAGGCTTTTCAATCTACGGTCAATGCATGATCTTAAGGAATATTCTTCCCATCTGAGATCATGCGCCATCCGTTGATTTTGAATCCAACTCAACATGTGTCAGTGGGACCTGATTTTTTGGATGTGACAGTGGGTCCTGATCCTGTAAGTAAATTGATGAACGACATATAATCTTATGGGATTTTTTAGAGGCTTGAGATTAGGTGCCATCTGTTGATTTTGTTTCTTGTCAGTAGGTTGTCAGAGATGAGAGAATATTCTTCATCAATGGTTGGTGTGTAAGTGCATAGAATCTTTTGAACTTTTCAGATCTTGTGCCAGCCATCTGATCTTCTAGGTGGCTTAATGTTCTCAATGAGGCCATTTGCCAGGTATTGTGTAGTTGTTCAAATCTTATTGGTCGACATGGATGATGCGACAGGTGGGGTCAAAAGGTTTAGTGGTCTGAATAAGTGAGGTTAGTGGTGCTGACAAAGTTCAAGGTGTTTGCTCATTCATGGAAAGATTTGGCAGCACTCCAAATTGTTTGGTGATTTAGCGAAGGAATGTTGCGTAATCGCTAAAATATTTAGTGGAGGCAAAAAGTGTTATGCGAACTGGCAAAACTCCTTTGTCACCAGTTTGCTAAATTTGACTAGGGCCCTTTTAAGAGGTAAATAATAAAGCCCAAGAGATGAAAGGATCGGACGCTCAGGACTTAAAGTTAATCTGAGATTGAATATCAACTGTCGATTTGTTGAAGGCACCATGGAGTAGCCGTTTGATTTCAAATTCAAAATTTTGAAGGGTTTCTTGTGACCAGAAGGACTAGAATTCAATGCAGCAGTGACTAGTAGTAGTGAGAGATGATCTGTTTGTCATTGCAGCGTGGTCTAGGGTGTTGAGTGATCATTTGCAGGGTTTGTACTATGTGGTTTTGTGCTCAAGATGTGTTGCAGGGCTGACATTTTGAGCATTGTTCATGATTCTCAGTACCTTCACAAAGAAATTTTCATGATTGAGGATCATTCCAAGATTTTCTTTCTCCTAGTTATCTAGGTTTCCACCACTGTAATAACTTTTTTACCATTTCAGGTTGGTTGGGTGGTTGAAACCATAACCCTAAGTCATCCATAGCTTGTTGCATTCTCTTTGAGAATTCCAAGATGACTAGGGAGTATAAGTTACAGTTCTTTTTTATTTTGCAGGGGTTCCAAAAACTTTCTTTGGTCCCAGCTGGTTGTTGATAGTGTTATACTGATAGAGGAGTGGGATTTTGGGTATTTCCTACCTTTGTGTTGTTTTGATTGTATATTGATCCTAAATATGTTAATGAAAATACTATTGAGTTCCAATCTTGCATTTGTGTATGTCTTCTTGTTTCGATTCTAAGCTCATATATGTTAATGTCACAAAGTGTGTTAGCATATGGTAAAAAAAGAGTATTGTGAAGTCATCTCTGAGTTCCTAACAAAGTTAGGATTAAAGTCTTTTGGGTGGGTTCAGTGAGTTTGCAACCAAGCAGGAATCTGATGTCCTTGTGTCTGAGGGAGAAGGGTAATAGGCAAAGTACTTATCTTGGATTCCATTGTGTTTGAATTAAGGTATTCAGTTGATGTATGTAATTAGATGACTCTTTGCCCTAGGTTAAGGCACTGGTCCATCCTCTAGAGGCATTTCATTGTCATCAACCACACACACACAAACATTCAAATGATAAAATCTTAAAGCAGTTAGTAAAGAAGTATATAGTTGTATATCATTTAGTGATTCCTTTCAAGAAGTGAATCAAGGGTACACCCGCCTGAGCAATAAGGCTCAAAGCATAGGAGGATCTCTCTTGATCCTTGTTAATTGTCCCTCTTCCTTGTAGACTTTGGAGTGGTGATAGAGTCAAAGTTATATTAAATTTATCCATCAAATTATAAATTTGCAAGTTGAAGATCAAAGGGAACTCCCAACAAAAATGGCAAATCTGCTAGGGAGAGTCTAGAGATAAAGGTTGTAAGTGCACTCTTGTTTTCCTATTGTATTTCAAGTAAATATTTCCCATCTAGGTGGGTGGTGACTCAAAAAGGTTAAGAACCAGTGCTATATATTGTAAATCGTGGGCAAGAGGAGGAATACTCAGTCCTTTGTCAAGAAGAATCCGGAGGTCACTCTGGAGCAATTGCCTAGATAGGAGAAGAAGAGTCAGATTAGAAGGAATGGTGAGTCTACTAGTGCTCCCATTAGAGAACAAAGAAGTACTAGAGGTAGAGCACCACATGTTTCCTCAAGTGAGGAAGGTTCACATGATAGAGTTTCTAGATCAGATGGTGGTCGCTCTGAGGATAGATTTTATGATACCCCAGAAGTTATATTTCAGGATAAAGGTCCATTTCCTATAGGTCAAGATGAAAAAGCTAGAGAGATGGGTTTGGAGATTGATTTAGATCTTGATAGGGACAATTTCAGAAGTGAACCCATGAGACCAAGGCAAGTCCACTTCCCATATCAAAATCTTTCTGATATGGATATGTCATCAGGTTCTGATGACATTACAGTGGATCCTGATGATTTAAATGCATTGAGGTTATAGTGGGCAAAGCAGGATGCCATACATAAGAGGTTACAAGAGGAGAGAGAGGCTAAAAAGGTGAATGCTTTGATAGAAAGACAGTCTCTCCTTAGAAAGATTAATGAAATGAAGGAGAGAAACAAGATGTTTGCTTCTGCTCCTAAAACTTTGTAGCATGATGTCTTTGGTGATCTTGATGCCTTGAGGAGTGACCAAGAGCACTTACTACAAGATCATGAATTTGATAGGGAAGGCCATGTGGTTAGACAAGGGCAAAGTTATGTTCCTTAGCCTAGAGATAAAGATAGGCATGAGATCACTAGGCCTGATGTTTCCGCTAGTGAGAAAGGAAAGCAAAAGATGGTGGGACATCAAACAAGTAAATCATTGACAATACCCAGGGTCCCACCACCCAATTTAAATAAGGACATAGAAATGGAGAGAAGAAGAAAAGAAGATGAGGACCTTGCAAGATAATTAGAGAGGGCTGAAATTGAAGCTTCCATTGCAAAAAAGAGAAGAAAGATCCAGTTCTTGAAGGCTTCATCAGCTAATCCTTTTGGCCCATCTGCTATTGAACTAGGTATGCCATCTATGACTACTACTATTCCACTTAGTAATGCTACTAGTTCAATTCCTTCTTCATCTGCTAGGATAGGTGCTGATCCTAGGCAGGAGTCAAATGCACAAATAAATAAAATTGTAGATGCTAATGTTGATCCTAGGGTTAACACTAGTTCAAGTTTTCAAAGAAGACCTCTGCAATTAGAAGGCTATAGGCAAATTAGTTTTGATGGAATTCTTAGCTACCCAAATGCTTTCCCAAATGATATTAGAGATAAGGTACTTAAGATTGCTGGTAATAATGCTATTAGTTGTGAGGAGCATCTTAGGTTATTTGTTGATATGCTTAATGATTATGAGGTAGAGCATGAGGATGTGGTCATGAAGTTATTTGTTCAATCTCTAATGGAGGATGCTAGAGATTTGTTTAAGAGACTTCCTGACAAATGTATTGATACTTGGGACTCTTTTGAGAGATGTTTTAAAGAGCAGTATGGTGATAGGCCTAATGCTAGTTTCATGTTGAATGAATTCAATACCATAAGGAAAAATCAAAATGAGACTGTAGCTGAATTCAACATGAGATTTCAGAAGGGTATGCATAAGTTGTTCCAAGTTATGCGGTTAGATGACAACGTCTGTCTAACCACATACTTCAATGCATTTGATGGAAAGATGGGATATTTGTTGAGGGACAAAGAACCAAGAACTCTTAGGGATGCTTTTAGGATTGCTGTCAACATTGAGAACAATATGAAAATATCAAGAAAATTGGGTGGAAAGAGAGATGACCCAAAGTTGTTTGGGGACAAGAAATACAAAAAGGAAAATGATAAGAATCTTGGAGCTAGGAGGCAAGAGGAAGATAAATTGGATAAGGTGCTTAATGCATTGAAGGATTTGAAGGAACCTGCAAATAGGAACATCAGTGCTCCTGCCAATGAGAGGCCTCAATTCAACAACAATTTTAATAAACAAAATAGATTGCAGAACTACCCCTACAACACTCAATGGAAGGATGGCAAGCCTATTGTCCTTACTATGAGAGGAAACAATGATAAAGGTGTCCCTGACCCTCTACAAAAGGCTTCAATAAATGTCATGGAGGACATACCTTGGTGTGTTGCATGCCAGTCCCCTCATTCTACAAAGCATTGTGTGGTTGCACATTCTATGGCTGCAAATCAAGATTGTGGCAATGAGGAGATAGATCAAGAAGAAGATCAAGATGATGTTGGATGCAACATGGCTTCTTCATATCTAGGATATGAAGATGATTCTGATTTTGATGAAGAGGCAGATGTAAATGTAAAGAGACACAATCAAGCCCTTTTTCATCAAGAAATTTTTTCTGATAGTGAAGACATTGATAGGAAGACATGTAACATGAACTCTTCTTCTGAGCTAGTACACTTAAGAAGACCTTCTAGAGAAGAGATGGATAGGATTATTGCAGAAATGATTGCCCAAGTGCAAACTAGAGGCATGGTGGCAAGGAATACAAATGAGAAAGCTACAGGAATGTTTATAAAGAGTACCAACTCTGGAGAACCTAATGAGAACAAATCAAAAGGTGATCACATGGTAAAGTTCAAGAATGTGAAAGGTAAGAATTGTGAGCCTAAGGGAGGTGGAACTGAAAAGATTTCTAGTGAGATTGAGAGGCTAGTTAACACAATGGCTAAGATTGAAAAAATGAGGATGGCCAATACACCTAATATGTCAGATAAGCAAAAGGATATTAAGGCAGTGCAGATTGAGATTCCTTCTTCTGCTCCTGTTGATATGTTATCTGTATTGTCCCAAATTATAGTTAAGGTTCCATTGTCAGAGTTGTTGAGGATCCCTGAACACAAAGACAAAGCTATTGCATTGGTAGGTAATGTTCATAAAAATGATGTTGCATGCAATGGATCTCATGATAAGGCTTTGAAAGGTGTTATTGCTCAGGGAATTGTGTCTCAAATTCCTCCAATATACTTGGATAGTTCTATCAATGCCAACCTTGAAAATATTGATCCATTCTTTTTAAGTGTCCTTGTGAATGGAATGAAATTGAGAAATTGTATGATTGATAGTGGTGCCTCTAATACTGTCATGCCTTTCAAAATCATGGAGAAGTTGGGCCTTAAAGTTGATACAGTGCAAGGCAGATGTTGTGGAATGGATCAGAGGGAGGTACCAGTTATTGGGACTATCAATGCAATGTCATATAGGCTGGTAGCATATCCAGAGAAAGAGCTAACAATGAGTGTTTTGGTGGTGGATATCCCTCCTCATTATGGGATGCTGCTATCTAGAAGGTGGAGTGCTGCCATGGGTGGAAGTTTATAGTGTGATCTGTCATATGCCACTTTCAAGATTGATGATCAGTTTGTCAAGATTGAACAAGAGCCAAGAGTATGCCACATGATTGAGAGAAATATTGATAATGAAACTACATGTTTTGTGGATACTGATATTAATGCTTTTAGGGTAGAGATCCCTTTATTTGAAGAGGAACCTATTTTGTCACCTATCTTTGTTGAGGTAAGTGTTAATTTTGTGAAGGGTGATTTGTGGGTAATGTACTTTGATGGTGCAAATTGCAAAGATGGTGCAGGAGTAGGTATCTTACTTATTTCTCTTGATGGAAACACCTACAAGTTTTCTTTCACATTGAATTTCTTTTGTACCAACAATATAGTGGAATATGATGCTTTGTTGTTAGGATTGAGGTTGGCACAAAAGCATGGTATTAAGTGTTTAAGTGTTGTTGGTGATTATGAGTTAGTGGTGTCCCAAGTCAGGTCAATATATGCTTCCAAGAATAGGAGGTTGAAGTAATATAGGAATGCAGTTTGGGATTTGATTGAACATTTTGATGCTTTCAATATTGAGTGGAAGGATAGGAGTAATAATAAGATGGCTGACTTGTTAGCCAATATTGCAATCAATCCCAATGATATTACATTTTCTAGTATCTCTAAAGTTGAAATTTAGGCTAGGCCTAGCATACCAGATAATATTGAGAATTGGAAATTTTTTGATGATGATAATGATATCTTGAAGTTTATGGGTTGTGAGGATCAGTATCATGGTCAGGAATTTGATTGTTCAGCCCTGGTTGAGTCAGTAGAAGGAAGGGAGGTTGTCTTTGGCAATGAGGTCATTCAGCTTAGAACTAATAAGGTGCCCAAGGGGCTTGTTTTTTTGGAGACTGTCTTTGATAATCAGGAAAGAGTTCAAAATAATATCAGAAGAGAAGATCATGATAATCTAGAGGAGATAAATCTTGGAACACATGAGGCACCTAAGAAGGTATACATTGGTAGAGACATATCTCAAAAGGTAAAGAAATCTTTGATTGAATTATTAAGAAAATTCAGGCATGTTTTTTCATGGTCGTATGATGACCTAAAGGTTTATAGAGAAGATTTGTTTCAGCATATTATTCCATTGAAAGAAGATGCTAAACCTTTCTGGCAAAAACAAAGGCCTATTAATCCCACTTTGGCACCCAAGATGCAAGAAGAATTAATGAAGATAAGAGATGCTGGAATTATCAAGCCTATAAGACATTCTTCTTGGGTGTCAAACCTTGTTTCTATGAGAAAAAAGAATGGTGACATCAGGCTTTGTGTGGACTTCAGGAATCTGAACATCAGCTCATTAAAGGATAATTATTGTCTACCCAATATGGAAGCTATGTTGCAGAGAGTAACCGGATCAGAATTGATGTTTATGATGGATGGTTTCTCTAGCTACAATCAGGTCATTGTCAAGGAATCAAAGCAATTCAAGATAGCTTTGACAACACCTTGGGGGACATATGTTTATGTGAGAATGCCTTTTGGCCTCACAAATGCTGGTGCTACTTTTCAGAGGGCAATGGATGTTGCCTTTTCAAATTTCATAAATGATTTCCTTGTTGTATATCAAGATGATCTAACTACTTATTCCAAGGAGGAGGAAGACCATTGCACTCATTTAGAAAGAATATTTGTGAGGGCCTTAGAATTTGGCATTTCTTTGAACCCAAGGAAATGTGATTTTGGTGTCATTGAAGGTAAGTTGCTTGGCCACTTAGTTGGGAAGCAAGGAGTGAGAATTGACCCTGAGAGGGTAGCAGCCATTGATAAAATTTAGAGACCAAAGAATATTAAAGGAATCCAGTCCTTCTTTAGTCAAGTCAATTTCTTAAGGAGGTTTGTGACAAATTTTGCAGAGGTTGCTAGACCTATTTCTAAGATGTTGAAGAAGGGATCTGCAATCAATTGGGAAGGTAAGCCTGATGAGGCTTTCAAAAATATCAAGCAGGCTATCAAAGATGCACTAGTACTTAAGGAACCTTATTATAATGTCCCAATGCATATCTTCTCCTTTTCATCCTTTCACACTATTGCTGTAGTTTTGTTACAAAAGAATAAAGATGGTTTTGAGAAGCCTATTGCATTTTTCAGTAAATCTTTGCAAGCTGCTGAATTGAAGTATGACATAAATGAGAAATAGGCTTATGCACTTGTGAAGGCAATCAAGGCTTTTAGGTGTTACTTGATGGGAGCAGTTGTGATTGCTTTTGTGCCAAGTGCAACTGTGAAGGATATTTTCTCATAGCGAGAGGTGTCTGGAAGAAGATGCAGATGGATCAATAGGATCCAAGAATTCAATGTTGAGGTCTAGATTACTAAGTTGGTTAGAGGACAAGGATTGGAAAAACTAATGGCTCAATCCAATCTTGATGCAAATCAGGTAAATCATGTTGAAATTGATTACACATGTGATATGGATGACTCTATCGGGTATCAGGATATTATCTATTACTTGAAAAACATTAGATGTCCAAATAACATGAATGATAATCAAAAGAGGACATTAAATTACAGGCCATCAAGTATGTAATTGTGAAGTGTAAACTGTATAGAAAGAATTTGGATTGCATACTTTTGAAGTGTGTAGATGAAGACTAGGCTAATAAGTTGTTGAAATAAATGCATGAGGGAGTTTGTGGTGGGCATTATATGGGTAAAAAAACTACTCACAAGATCTTGAGAGCGGGGTTCTGGTGCCCCACAATCTTCAAGGATGCAGAACTGTTGGTGAGTAGGTGTTATGCTTGTCAAAGGTTCTCTGGTAAGCTTAAATTTTTAGGTAATGTGCCATTAAGACCAGTAGAAGTTCAAGCTCCTTTCCAACAATGGGGAATTGATTTCATAGGGGAGATACCAAACAAGTCAAGTGGAGGACACTCATGGATCTTAGTTGCCACTGATTACTTTACAAAGTGGGTAGAAGCTATACCTACAAGAAATGCAACGAGTAAGGTGGTAATTGATTTTATGATGAATAATATTGTTACAAGGTTTGGGTGCCCTAAGAGAATAGTAAGTGATAATACCATGTGCTTCAGGTCTTCTGAATATAAAGACTTTTGTAAAGGTTTGGGAATTAAGATTTCTAATTCCTCACCTTATCATCCACAAGGAAATGGTCAGGCAGAATCTACTAATAAGAGTTTGATTAAAATCTTAAAGAGAATTCTTGAAAAGAATAAGAGGGCATGGAATTCAAAGCTACCATTAGCTCTATGGGCTGATAGGGTAACTATGAAGAGGGCAATTGGTTGCACACCATTTGACTTAGTATATGGAATTCATGCAAGAATGCCTCAGAATAACTTATTGGAAAGTATAAATTTGTTCAGCTATATGATGATGACATAGATGATGAGATGCAGTTGAGAATTGAGGACCTCAGTAGGTTGGAAGAGACTAGAAGAGAATCAGTTGTGAGGAATGCCAAATTGTAGTTGCAGGTTAAGAATTTATATGATAAGAAGACTGTTGACAAAAAGTTTGAACATGGTGATTTGGTGTTAGTTTGGAATGCCAGACTGGAGGATAAGGGGAAACATGGTAAATTTGATCCCATCTGGCCGAGGCCATATCTAATTCATGAGAAATGGGGCCAAGATTCATACATTATCAAAGAATTAAATGGTGGTATTCAGGAATTGCCAGTTCATGGATAATTCTTGAAGAAATACTTCAATTGAGGTATTCTGTTTTCCATGAATAGTAGTCAGGTTTTTATATTTTGTAATTTTTATAAATAAGCTGCTTGCCCCTACCCTGTTTTGTCCCGGTTTGTCAATTTTTGGTCCTGTTGCCTATTCTACCTTGCTTGTTCCCTATTGTCTTCATTTTCCAGTGGGATGGTCTACTTTAAACTAGTGATTCTAAGTCCTTTCTATGCCTGCAGGAGGCATACATCCCCAACTAGAGTCACTGTTAGCATGTGCAAAAATTTCATGGCTTTAGCAATTTTTGGCTGGTCTCTACAATTTTTTTTAGGTCCCTAGCATAAACCCTTAGCAAAATTCAAAAAAACTAGCCGTTGGATCTAAAAAACCATTAGTAATGCCCTGGCCCTGTTCTATTTATGCGTTACCTTTTTAGGGTGACTTAAAACTTTAAATCCACATGTGCTAATTAAAATGACCACTTTACCATGTTCACGGTTAGGACTTTCATGTGTCAGTGGGGTCCCCTTTAATTCCCCCTAAGTCCTAAGTTCCCCTAGCCATTTATTTTCCTAAGTTCCTCGGCATTGATTTTCCCTATGTCCTGAGCTTTAATACTTCCTAATGTTTCAGCTTTGTATTTTCCTGGGCTCAGTTCTCTAACACCATCTCCATCTAACAGTGGGCGTATCTTCTCATGAGATGTGTCAAAAGCTTGTGATCTTAAGACATCTGTTGATTCTCCTTTATGACAGACCTTCTCAAATGGGCCGGTCCACTTCCATGTCGGCACAGTTGGCATTCTCTTGTTGGTCAGTGTGTTGCTGAGAGGGATCCTGTCAGTGAGGCCTGCAGTGAAGGCTTTTCAATCTAGGGTCGACGCATGATCTTAAGGAATATTCTTCCACTTTGAGATAATGTGCCATCCATTGATTTCGAATCCAACTCAGCGTGTGTCAGTGGGACCTGATTTTTTAGATGTGTCAGTGGGTCCTGATCCTGTCAGTAAATTGATGAACGGCGTATAATCTTATGGGTTTTGTCAGAGGCTTGAAATCATGCACCATCCATTGATTTTGTTTCTTGTCAGTAGGTTGTTAGAGATGGGAGAAGATTCTTCATCGATGGTTGGTGTGTAAGCGCATAGAATCTTTTGAGCTTTTCAGATCTTGCACCAGCCGTCTGATCTTCCAAGCGGCTTAATGTTCTCAGTGGGGCCATTTGCCAGGTATTGTGTAGTTGTTCAAATCTTATTGGTTGACATGGATGATGTGGCAGGTGGGGTCAAAAGGTTAAGTGGTCTAGATAAGTGAGGTTAGTGGTGCTGACAAAGTTCAAGGTGTTCGCTCATTCATGGAAAGATTTGGCGGCACTCCAAAATGTCTATCGATTTAGTGAAGGAATGTCGCGTAATCACTAAAATATTTAGCGGAGGCAAAAAGTGTTCTGTGAACTGGTGAAAATCCTTTGTTGCCAGTTCGCTAAATTTGACTAGGGCCCTTTTAAGAGGTAAATCATAAAGCCCGTGAGATGAAAGGATTGGACTATCAGGACTTAAAGTTAATCTAAGATTGAATATCAACCGCTGATTTGCTGAAGGCGCCATGGAGTAGCCATTTGATTTCAAATTCAAAATTTTGAAGGGTTTCTTGTGACCAGAAGGACTAGAATTCAATGCAGAAGTGACTAGTATTCGTGAGAGATGATCTGTTTGTCGTTGCAGTGTGGTCCAGGGTGTTGAGTGATCATCTGCAGGGTTTGTACTATGTGGTTTTGTGCTCAAGGCATGTTGCAAGGCTGACATTTTGAGCATTGTTCATGATTCTCAGTACCTTCACAGAGAAATTTTCATGATTGAGGATCATTCCAGGATTTTCTTTCTCTTGGCTATCTGGGTTTCCACCCCTATAATAACTTTTTGACCGTTTCAGGTTGGTTGGGTGGTTGAAACCATAACCCTAAGTCATCCGTAGCTTGTTGCATTCTCTTTGAGAATTCCAAGATGACTAGGGAGTATAAGTTGTAGTTCTTTTTGATTTTGCAAGGGTTCCAAAAACTTTCTTTGGTCCCAGCTAGTTGTTGATAGTGTTATGCTGATAGAGGAGTGGGATTTTGGGTATTTCCTACCTTTGTGTTGTTTTGATTGTATATTGATCCTGAATATGTCAATGAAAATACTATTGAGTTCCAATCTTGCATTTGTGTATGTCTTCTTGTTTCGGTTCTAAGCTCATATATGTTAATGTCACAAAGTGTGTTAGCATATGGTAAACAAAGAGTATTGTGAAGTCATCTCTAAGTTCCTAACAAAGTTAGGATTAAAGTCTTTTGGGTGGGTTCAGTGAGTTTGCAACCAAGCAGGAATTTGATGTCCTTATGTCTAAGGGAGAGGGGTAATAGGCAAAGCACTTATCCTGGATTCAGTTGTGTTTGAATTAAAGTATTCAACTGATGTATGTAATTAGATGACTGTTTTCCCTAGGTTAAGGCACTGGTCCATCCTCTGGAGGCATTTCATTGTCATCAACCACACACACACAAACATTCAAATGATAAAATCTTAAAGTAGTTAGTAAAGAAGTATAGAGTTGTATATCATTTAGTGATTCCTTTCAAGAAGTCAATCAAGGGTACACCTACCTGAGCAATAAGGCTCAAAGTGTAGGAGGATTTCTCTTGATCCTTGTTAATTGGCCCTCTTCCTTGTAGACTTTGGAGTGGTGATAGAGTCAAATTTATATTAAATTTATCCATCAAATTATAAATCTGCAAGTTGAAGATCAAAGGGAGCTCCCAACATCCCCAAGGTTTTGTAAGAAATAGGACTGTAATACACATTTAGTTGAAAGGAGAAGTGTTTTATTTATATGGTGATAATTTTGAATTATATGTGATCCACATTAGTGGTGTAAGTTAAACTAATGTAAAATGCCAATTGTAAGGGAAGAGTATGATGATAAATAGATGAATTATTTTATAAGTATGAAATAAAGTAAAATAGACTACTTGTCTTATAAAGTTAAAGTAATATTTCCCTTAAAATGATTCTTAGTAAGGTTACCTCCTTGCTAGATGCCTAGTAAGGGCATTAGGATCCTAGATGAGAATAGTAAAAATAAATTTGCGTGGTGAATAAATGCTTAATTGGCTTTATGTGCGTGAAATGTGAGTTTGAACTAACAATATTATTGCTAGTATAAAGGCATGATTATTCATTATGAAAGGAATGGTTATATATGTTTATTAGATTAGATTTAAGTTAAACATTAGATTTTCTTAAAAAGAAAATATTAAAAGAATATGTATACTCATGCGATGCTATATTGATGATGTGTAAAGATAAAAATACATGTGGTTACTCTTCAATGTGCTCCTATCAAGATAACTGTAAAATTTATGTGCATAAGGCTAGTGGGTTAAAAGTGTTAATGAAAGATTAGATTGAATAAAAGGACAGTCATAAGGCTCATGTATTTCTCTCTCTCTTAATGAATCTATGTATGTTTCTGAAAAATAGTAAATTCGAATGGACTTTTTATATTAAGGTTAGAATTGCATATAATTATATATGGCATATTATGAATTTTAGGGGTATGAAAGTAGCTATGTTTCTAGTTAATAAGTAAAATTTTATATAAAACTCTAACTTAAAAGATTTATGGTCAAATTTCTGAGAATTTTCTCTAGGAGTAGTGGATATTGTTTGAGGGATAGAATAATAATAATTGTTACAAGGTGTGTATTATGTCTTTCATAAAAGTTATATGTTGGATATTATCCTTTATACAATCAACCTCTAAGAGTAAATATTAACTTTGTTTCATTAAAGAGAACCATTTTGTGTCATCTAAAAGATTACTCACGGAACTATGTGCTGATGTATGTGTTCAGTTTTGAATATTTGTAAAGTTTTAGTTTTGAATAGATGTGCAATAATAGTACCTTGTGAACTCACATTGAAAAAGGAATAAACCACCCATATTAATTTTTTATTTAGTTTAGAGCATAAATATTGGACCAAAATTCTTAATTGCATTCCACCTTTGGGAATTTTAAAATAATTCTTGTTATTGGAAGAACTCCTAACTTTTGAGGTGTAAATTCTATCTAATATATTGATGCTAGACCAAAGTATAAATATAAATGCAATATCATTATGTTCAAATTATGATGAAGAGATTGGTAATCTCTGACTTCCAGGAGTAAGTCAAATTCTAGGGGGGGGAGGATGTAATGCCCCTCCAACCCTAACATGTTCTGGATGTGCTCACTACAAGTTAGGAAGTGTTATATGTGAATGTATGGTTATTTTTATAAGATTATGATCCAAGCTAGGTGTTTTCATAACCCAACTCTCTTCCAACCATATAGTTGGCTATGAATATTTGGAGGATTGGAGAGATTGGGAGAGGGGAGAAAATTGGAAAAGATTTGGAGATTTTCTAGGAAGAAATTGAGTGAAATATCTTAGAGAAGAAATTTTGGATTGAAAGATTTAATTGGGGATGGGAGAATCTTAGAGAGAAATATGGTGTTTGGTTTCTTTAGAAGTTGGAAAATTTTCCCCAGAAGGACAACTATTAATCATGTAGCTTGGAAGAAGGTGCTAGTTCATATAGGCATTATGGATCGCACAAAATTTGGAAGGGATTATCCGCACGACTCCAGGTAGGATCTAGAACCAGGAAGAATCACCTTCTTGCTTGTATACTTATTGTGTGTGTGTGTGTGTGTGTGAAATATGTAATGTTTCAGTATGGTTTATATAACTCTGTGGTTGTATGAATTATTAAAAGCAATTGCGTGTAAAAATATATTGTTCACAGAAAGTTGTAATACATGTGGTTATAATATTTCTTGGTTAAATATATTCCTGGAAAGATTACTATTGTTTATTTGGTTGTATTTAATCTTCTCATGGTCTGCAAAGTATCTATTTCTGAATGATGTATTGTTTTGGTTTTGAAGTTGGATATGTGTAGTTTTTTCGGGAAGAATGTTGAATTAAGTTATAGTATATCTCTTCCAAATTCTTCCTAGGAAGGATATTGTCTCATATTTGGATGTTATTAAGTGTTTTTATATGTGTATGTATGGCTTAGGGAAGTTTAGGAAAGTTTAGGGAAGGTTAGGAATGTTTAGGAATGTCTGTAGGGAGTTTTCCTTCCTGTGTGTTATGTAGATTTAGATTTTACTTTCCCAATTTGTTACTTACCTATTTGGTTGAGGATTAAGTAGTGAGTTGGAGAGGAGTTATGGATATGGTATTAAGGTACCTAAGCTAGGTATACCTCAGGGAACCTTTCCTAGGCACTCTCCATACTTCATTCTTGTTATACTTCATTTTGCTATTTTGAGCCGACACTATTGTAAAAAAAAATTTAAAAAAAAATATTTCTAGGGGCAGTTGGCCTTAATGGCTAAATTTTTGGAACCTTCTTGGGTGGTGGAAATTTCCTATATAAGGAAAGCCCGTAGTGTTGTCTAGGGTAGTTCTGAGTAGATTTGGGTAATGATTCGAGGCTTTGTCCTACAAAATATTGTAAGGGAAAATGCCCATGTGCCTTTGCATATTGTAATTCTAAAATTTGTAATTCCACATTTGTGGAGATAATAAGAAGCTCATTTTCTATTCTTGCAAATTGTTGATATTTCTCTATTTCCATTATGGATTTGTGGTATCAAGGGGAGCACCCTTCATCAAAAAGAAAACACTAAACACATACAACTCTCCATTTGGTTGACATTGATACACATAATAGGTTGAAATTAATGATAACATTGAACACATTTTTCACAAGTGAATCATAAACCATAGATCTATTAGGTCTAATATCCTCAACACATATTACTTGTAATAATTAAACAAAACTACTAAATAAATAAATAAATAAATATAAGGAATTTTATATTATACATTAATACATAAATTATTTGTAACTTACTAATTCCCATATTTTTTATGTCACTATTAATGGAAATATATATGGTGAGCTTGCAACCTTCAAAAATGAAATCACATAACACAATATCCAAAATAAAATTTTGAAAGGATGTAATGGTTCAAGAATCAAGTATATCTAAATTAGGTGTAATGAAAATGAGTAAAAGATCAACTTAGATTATGAGTTTAATTTATAAATATTGATGTTTGGTCAATCCTGTATTGTTGTAAAAAGATGGATTAAAAATATGTTAAATACGAGCTATGATTCTAAAATAAAGGATACGATTTTTGTGTGATTCATATCATGATCTAAAATATTTGTATGTTTTCTAAGTTGATTCAGATCTTATGATTTGCATGGCATTATATTGGTACTAGAAAAAATATTCCTCATGCATGGTCCAATTTCCATAGCTATTGAAAAATATATTATTTAATTTAAATGTTTCGTTGATATTGTAGATGATTCCTATTACACATGTATAGTTTATTGTGGTAAAAAATTATTCATCAATACATCATAAATAAATTTATGGTGAATTAGTAGACACATAACTAATAAATCATTAAATCATTTAATCTGGGTGATTTAGACCCTAAATGATTGCATGATATTAATCAAAATCAAATTAACCAATACAATCTACTTACCTAATAGTAATGATTTAGCCTTACAACATTAATAATGTCAACAAGGGGAAAAATGAGGCTAACATAGCTACAAACTACTTAGAACTGTTATTGAGAAAACCTTTAAAGTAGCATTTAATTATTTTGCATCAATATTTGATGTAACTAAATATTAATTGTTTGTTGGAAGTCTGGTACATCCAAAAATAATACAACTAAACTATTGTTTTGTTGTTATACACACTTTAGATTCATGTAGGAATTTAAAAATATTGTTGGTTAACGAGAAATATACTTTTTCATAGTGTCTAAAGGGAACATGAGTGCAAATAATCCAAAGAAGAAAATGTTACATTTATCAAATATTTTTGTTTTAGTTATACAAATGACATCGAGCAATGCAATGTTTACTATACATTTTAATACTTGCAAGGCTAGCATTTACTTCCTAGAAACCTAAGAAGACATTAGTGCAATCTCTATCAATTATAGAAGTAGAATATACCATAGGTTTTAAGAAAAGAAGAGAAATATTATGGTTTGGAAGAATTCTTGAAATCCTTACCTTTTATAGATAATAATCGTTCTCCAATCAAAGTAGTAGAAATTATAGCATACAATGTTTTATTTGATTAAACATCATTTAAAAGATAGTAATATACAACTAGAGTATTATTTGGTCCTAGGAAATATTCCCTCCCAAAAATTTGGAAGAGATAAACTTGAAATATTTACATGATGTTTTTATTTATTTTTTAAGTCACTTTAATGAAAGTGAAATGCAACAAATAAATCTTTAAAATTTCATATTTATACATTTTAAAATTCTCCATCTCACTCATTCATATATATATATATATATAGACACACACACACCAAAGTTATATTACACCATTCTCCTGCAGTACAATCTTGAAGTGGCAAGAGATCTATTGGATATACGTTGTATGCTCACAAAAATATACTACATTTTATTTCCATAGTGCTTGATTGATTAAGGGTCTATTTGTTTGCCGGAATTAGAATGGAATTGGGATTGTCAAATCCTGGAATTGACATTTTTGATGTTTGTGTTCAAAACATGAAACTGGAATAGGGATTTGTTAATTCCCATTTACCCCCAAAACCAGCATTTGAATTTTCCATCTAAATAGGTGTAATTGGAAAATCAATTCCAATTCTACTAGAATGGGAATTGGGGGTAAAGAAAAATGTATAATATTTTGAAATCTATATGAAACAACATTTTCAATCTTCTCATTATGAATTCTAGGTGATTCAAACGGTTCCAGCCATATTCCAAAAACCATTTTTCAACTTTAAAACTTCTAGAACTGTCAAATACTAGAATTCGACAATTCTAATGTTATTTAATTTCAGCAACCAAACGTCCAAATTAAAAACTTCTAGAATTTACTAGAATTTGACAATTCCAACATTATTTAATTCCAGCAACCAAACAAACCAAAGTCAATAAGCATTAAATACTGATACATCCATGGGGGAATGTGTGAGAGTGCAAAGCTGTCACAACCGCTTTTTCGACTCTAAATCCATGCCCAAAAGTAGTTGATTTTTATGGTTTAAATCATTAAAGAGTCGTTGAGTATGAGGATAACTGAATGTAGTTTTTTTTGTTGACTGTTTGTATATCTGAATTGAAGGCAGAAGAATGAGATCTGTTACCGTAAAAGATTGACTTAACTGTGGTTTCCATCTTTTTGTGGCACGTTGATAATGAGTACTAATGCAACTGTGAGTGGTGTGTGGGAAAAGGGGAAAGTGCGCCATGACTTTTGGAAGGCAGAGCATGGGTTTTAATAGAGGAAAAAAGGAAGCGGATAAGGGAGTTGGAATGCAACAGAAGGAAGGAGGAAAAAAAAAAATTTTAAAAAAATTGAGAACAACTAAGGAACCAAGGAATAACAAAGGAGTTTTATGCAAGAATTTAGTGGGAGTTAGTTTGGAAGAGATCTGTGCCAAATGATTGAGAAGGCTTCTATCTATAGAATTTCACCAGAATTTCAGGTTCCTTTCTTGTTGAATAGTTTCTTAAATGATGATATAGTAGTAGTTTATATTGTTGGTTTAAAATTATGCTTACAAAAGTTGTTTGTTAAGCATCCTTTTGTTACTCTGCTAAACTATATCTGTTTTTATGAAGTCTTGTATCAATAATCACAACTATCTTAGAAGCTTGACTGGAATTGATACAGGGTAGGAGATGTGTTTTTTTTTAGTTTAGCATTTATCTTCTCCACTACCAATTTTTCCTTTTTCCCTACTCAAATCAGTAATATCCAGCCTCGCTATTGTCCCAGAAAATCCCTAAGCTCGTTTTCACCAAAATTTGTAGTTAAAAAAAAAACATGCAGGAGGAAATGCATTTTCTTTTAATTCTTTCTCTCTCACCGAAATGGTAAACGCACCTTATAATTTCTAAATTTGAATGCACTTTATAAATTTTGAATTTCTTACTGCAGAGGAGTTATTCAGAATTTAGCATTACTTTTCCTTTCCATCAAATTTGCTTGGTTCAATTTGATAGCCCAGTTGTTCTTCGCTGAAAACCGTATAATTTATGGGACCCCATAACGCATTTCACTTTCTACAACAACCAGGGATTTAATTTATGATTGAAGATTAGTTTATTTTCATATTTTGAAGCTCTCTAGTCACACAGGGAATGCATTCATGGTTGGAATTCTGAGGAAATAACACCCCTGAGATTTATTTTTCCCTTTCAATTTTTTTTCATTCTTGATTTTGGCGACAAGGCTGTCCTGACTGCGTTCTATTTTTTGAGAGTCATTTTAGTTAGAGAAGCGACTTGGCTATATGATGGTTGCATGTATAATGTGGAATCTATTTGTGGACATAAATCACATTGCTTGGCACAAAATATGCTTTGATTGATTGGCTACTTACCAAAATGCAAATCCACAGCCTGAAATGGTCCATGCGATTTGGATTGATGAAAGCAAGCTCACAAGGAAGAGTAAAACTTGAATGCTGAAGCTTGGTTTGTCATCATCCACTTCAAGGTCAGAAGAGTACAACCTTTAAAAAATATTATTTTTACACTTCTGTTACGTATTTCCAAAGCTGCAGATCTCAAACCAAATTTAAGAAAAGCACTCAAAACACAAAGCTTAGTATCGCCCATAAGAACTTGAGGTGTCTGTTTAAAAACTGTTCGACTAGTTCTTTTTTTTTCCAGATAAGTTTGCCGCTAACTTGAATAACAGTGATTCTTTTCAATGAATGGAAGTGAATATTAAAAGAATCTCAGATCCATTAGATAGTAATTTTCTGTGTGCATTAGTGCCTTTTTAATTCTTTTCTTCTTTGTGGATTTGTCATCATCAATGACTATTGGATTCTTTTATTTCAGCAAACACTGCTATAGACAGAGAACGTTGTGTATGTTTACAATATAGATAAATATACTTTCAGAATTTATGTGAATATTGAATGCGCTGCTTGAAAGATTTTTCAGTGTTAGGAAAAGTCTATTTATCATTTGGTGTTAAGGGCATATTTTCTAATACAGAAATAATTTCTGATTTTATGTGATTATTGAGTGTGTAATCAGGAAGTTGTTTTTCCAATGTTAGGAGAATCTATTGACCTTTTGTGTTAAATGCTTAATTTTTGCTACAACATTTTTTCTGATTTAGTAGTAGTGTTTTTATACTACAGAATTATTGTGTTTATTTGTCTATGTTCAAATACTTTAAGTAAGATATCTTGGGAAAGGGTGCCGAATATGGGTCACAGAGAAGGGTAAATGTAGTTTATTTTACCTGCCAGTTGAAATCTGGTCTTTTATGCTTAGGCCTAAGCTTGTAAACACATAAATGAAATTGTGTTGGTTATGTACTATCTCTCTGCCATATCTATGTTTGTACTACTTTGTGTGTGATAAAGTAGCTAGATCACAGCATGCACCAGATTCCTTTCCGATCCACCTGTGTCGATTTGATAAATCACTCGCATAGGGTCGGCGAGCTCTTCATTTCAGGATGAGCCCCGGGGGAGCTAACCACTTCGTGGTTGGGTGGATAAAACGCCTGGATCACATTTCTGTCTCAAGTTATGCAGATGAATGACAGACTGTTCAATGGCATAGGAGACTTGAACATGCAGATGGATGACTGACAGTCCGATGGCGTGTAATTGGATATCTTGTACTTCTTCGACCTTCGGGTCTTGTGATTATTGTATGTAAATCTGTATGTAGTCATTTTATGTTCGACAGTATGGTCGACATATTTCATGTAATATTTTATCATTGATGTATACTTCGACAGTTGGTCAAATTTTCTTATGTCATGTCATGGATGGTCGATTGTATATGATCATTTGATGTAATTTCTGAATATAAATGTAATTGTAATTGATTTTTAGTTTGAAAAGTCAATATGTAAATCTTAGACTTGTTCTGAATTCGACTATATGAGTTTTTCGGTCTTTAGCTTACGTGTTTTTTATTTTTTTTTGTCTGTTTTTCGGTTCTTACAAAAGCAGCTATACAAAACTGGGTAAAGGAGCGTGGATGAAACCTTTCTACGCTAGTACATATGAAAGCTGGATTTCTGCTACACGAGAAATGAAGTTATGCGAAAAGACCGCAAACAGGGAAACAAGCGGTTTCGATCATTGAATTAATGAAAACCGGACTGCATACTTTAAAAAATGGTGGATCACCATTTAGCGTTCCATCCCGCAATCTCTCTTTCGTTGTTTTCTTCTTTGAATGAAGATCACTTTTGAGTTGGGCCGCATAGTTAACCTTGATCTGATTTCCCATATCTAATGTTCACATTTGACCTGTTTCATTGTTAACTGTATGTGTATAAAGTAAGTTCTTGAGTAAGCATCAACTCAACTCGTGGTAGAGAGACATTTTTTTAATTTTTTTAAATGGGAAAATTTTGATTTGGCTGCTTCTGTGACAGTTATAGATACCCTACGCGTCTTTGTAACCTTTACAGGGTTTCATATCATTTTGGGTTTTCATTTGATATGGGAGGAGTCTACGTAGAATCATGGTAGCCACGTGAAACACATAAAACCACCACAAATTCTACTTGTCCTTGCTAATCATAGGAAGCTTTGAGCATGCAATAGTCGCTGGTTTAATCATGACTACTGTATTACCAACCGCATTATGATAATTTAATATTTAATTCTATCTTAGTCACCACAGTAAGATCCCTTTACACATATAAATAAACGTTGTTCGCTTGTCACACTACAGACTGATTGAGATGACGAATCTCAGTACAATTTGGTTAACCCTAGTATTTTTTTGTATTATTGCATCTTTTTCATTCATTGCTTGTGTAGATGCAGGAGCCATTAGCTTTAACTTCCCCCCCATAACCAATATCACTTCTTCAGCAGATGCTTTCTTTTTAAAGGACCGAATAGAGCTTAGTGCCAATGAGTTAGATAATAACCTGAAACGCAGCCATGGATGGGCAACCTAAAATAAATTAATTCCTCTGTGGAATAATTCTTCCAAAGCATTAGGGAATTTTTCTACACATTTTCAATTCACCATCTGTAAGGTCAATGATAGTAAACTCGCTGGGGATGGGCTCACTTTCTTCCTCGCAACTGCTGGACTACACCCTTCGGACAACTCTTCTGGAGAATGGCTTGGCCTGTTTAATGCTTCAACAGATGGAGTCTCATCCAATCAAATTGTTGCCGTGGAGTTCGACACATTCAAGAATCTTCCTTATGATCCCAATGATAACCACGTGGGAATAGACGTCAACAGCAGGATATCCAAGAAAACCTTTTCAGTAAATGATCTCTACAACGACACGTCTCTCAGCAATGGAGAAAAATGGGAGGCATGGGTGGATTACGATGGCACGGTGGCGCAGCTTCAAGTGTTCCTTTTACTCAACCCTGATGACATTCATACTTCTAAACCTGGAACTCCGGTCTTAAGGTATGATATAAATTTTACTCAGGTTCTTCCCCCGAATGTCCAGGTTGGCTTTTCAGCCTCCACTGGAAACTCAATTGAGATTCACACTTTATACGTCTGGAATTTTTCATGTCAATATTCATGGGAGATTCCAATACCAGAGGTGAAAGTCTCTGGCCCAAGTCCAATGAAAAGAAGGAAAGCGTATGGAAATATAATCTGGAAACCCACCTTGGTCTGTTTCGTTGCTATATGCTGTTTTATTTTGTTTGGGATTTGGTGTTATATCAGGACAAGGAAAAGCAAGCGGGTGAAAAGCAATGAGGAGTTAAACCAATCGCTTCGCAAGACAGCCCAATCTGCTCGGGAGTTTCCATATGCTGAGCTCAGCGCTGCCACAAACAATTTCAACGATGACCAAAAGATCGGAGTCGGCGGCTTCGGATGTGTGTATGGAGGCACTTTGCCCGGCACAAAAGAAGTTGTTGCAATAAAGAGAATATCTCCATCCTCTAAGCAGGGGTTACGTGAGTACGAAACAGAAATTAGAATAAACAGTAAGCTCAATCACCATAATCTCGTGAAGTTTATGGGATGGTGCCACCGAAAGGGCGACTTGCTTCTTGTTTATGAATTGCTCCCAAATGGAAGTCTGGACAGATATATTTTAGAAACGCCAGATACTCCGCTTGAGTGGGACCGAAGATACAGCATAGCATGTGACGTGGCATCCGCCCTGGTTTACCTTCACGAGGATCGGCATGAAAGCGTTGTGCACAGAGATATCAAAGCGAGCAATGTGATGCTGGATTCAAATTTCAAAGCGAAGTTGGGTGATTTTGGCCTTGCCAGAATGGTGGAAAGCCAGAGAGGTGGACATACGACTGCGGCAGCGGGTACAATTGGGTACATAGCGCCGGAGTCCGTAACAACGGGAAAGGTCACTCGACAGTTGGATGTGTTCAGCTTTGGAGCGCTGAGTCTCGAAATCGCCTGTGGACGACGACCGGCAGACTGGAGCTTGCCTGAACACAATTGCAGAGTGGTGGAATGGGTTTGGCACTTGCATGGAGAGAACAGGATTCTCGATGCAGCAGATGAGAAACTAGATGGAAATTATAGTGGTGAGGAAATGGAACGGCTGATGAAGGTAGGATTGTTGTGTTCGCATCCAGATCCCAATTCCAGACCAACTATGGAAAAGGTTGTCAATATATTGAGAAGGGAAGATGAGTTGCCCGATGTTCCTCTGAAGTTTCCTCTGCATGTTTATGCTAACCGTGCTCCTCATGCTGTGCTGCCATCATCCTCTTCCTCAAAAACAGAAGTAGCCCCAACTCCATCCGAAATCAATGCCTAGGCGCCTCCTTGCAGGTCGGTCACTTTAATGCCTCTTCTACTTCGGTCTCAATCTCATTCCAATTCGAATCAGCCAGATTAGGTTTTACTTGTAAATTTTGCAAGAAAAGGATTGAGTTAGTTTAGCTTTTCACTATGTTTTTGGTACAATTTCACCATACAAGCTTTATTAAAGTGTATCTCTATGAATAGTTCTGGCATTAAGATTCAGCAATCAGGTGAAGTTTGAACGATGTTATATTTAAACATTCTATAATAGTACTCCCGGTAAGATTTGGCACCATTGCTTTATTGTGTGATATTATTTGATTACATTTTATGTTTGAAAAAGTTAATGATTAATGATTAATTTTTAATTTTTAAATATAATTGAGAATATTCAAAAAAAAATTATAATTAATTGTATTAAGGGAAGAGTACTAGTTATTATCTATGTAGGTATCAAGCGACATTTTCAAATGATCACTTTTTTACCTTTGCACACATAATAGATTTCACATTGTGCATCTTTACTACCTAGAAGCAAGAACAATAGCTATAAATAGTTAAGTTAAATACAAATACAACTAAAATTATCATCAAAATATGATGAACTATGAGTGCATGAAGTTAGTTAAAATGATGAATGGTAGGCTTCCCCTGATTATTTATATTTTAAAAATTTTATATTATAAAAAAAAAAAAAATTAATCTATAATAGTTGAGTTAATTATGCAAGGTATTTCCAAGAAGAAAAACAATACGTTTGACTGCATAGTAGGAACATAATTATATTCGTTTGTAACTTGTTAAGTGTTTGCTATGTATTGTTATATAATTTTGATTATATTTGTAAAAAGTTAATTATTAGTTATTAATTTTTATTGTTTGAATATAGTTGAAAATATTGTATATAATAGTTAGACGGTTAGTGAAAGTTGATTTTTTAAGTTGTTTATATTTATGATGTACAATATAAAGTTTTACAAAATTATTTTTTAATTATTGGAAAAAAAAATTTAACACATTTCATTGTATAGTAAGAATAAAGTAATTTCAAACTAATATTTTGCATATCTAATTTTAGTGATGATTAATTTGTGCATTTAATATCATTTAATATATAATTCACAATATAAGGTTAAAATAATTCAAAAGAGGTTAGACTGTAATGCCTCATACTAGATTATTTGAGCTTTGAAGAGAAAAAAATTAAATTATTGTAAGACTTCAAAGAAAAGAAGAATTTCATGAGAACTATAAAGCATTTAAAATGGAAATATCTAAATGAAATAGTCTCAATCAAATTCTTATCATTTTAAACCAAATCTATTATAATTCCACAATCCATATGTATGATATCTTAGTTTCTTATCATTTTATCAATATTATGTGGTAAATATTGAATACATCTCTCAAATAAAATGTTACACAAAAAAAACCATTGATATATCTTTTTCATTAAATCGGCAGAGAGAGGGCCCTAATCCCAATTACAACAACAAATAAAGTATAAAACAATAGTAGCACCCATTGTTTGGACCATTATAGCTAAAAGAACCCCAAAACCCCACTACCCAAAATCAATAAAAACATAATTAGTATCCACATCTAGTCTCATCCTAATTCCACTACTATCAACAATATTATCAGTATATTTATTTAACACTATAAGGTTTCTACAAGAGTACTGTTTTTAAAAAAAATCACAACCAGTATAGTCCCTTCTCTTTAGATACATATTGTCCATGAAACAACATCTATGCTGAAAATATTGAAATAAAAACAACTAACTAAGACTAGCATAATTTGCAAAATAACAAGCAACATAAAGAAAAGAAACACTAAGAATTTCTATCTTTACTATCATTAAACTTTGAAATGATCTCCTAGTCCTTTGAGACACACTTTATCTCACCTATCCAGTATTCCATGTCCCCATCCTATGCTTCCTCCTCAATTTTATGCTTAGGATTCCTTTTCTTCACAATCTTACTCATTTTGATCTTTCTAGTGACCATTAGAAAGATAGCATTTTTCATGAAACTTTCTAAAACCATGTAAAGAAAAATAATAGTAGTAGTGAACTACTCTTTGGTGATGGAAGAAAAAGTAGTAGATTCCTTGAGGGAAATAACTCTCTTCTAGATGTCATCAAATTGATCCTAAATTTTGGAATTACTATATTTTTAGTACCCAGGCCAAGGGAAGGGGGGTATTTTCCACAAACTCTTCACTAGAAGGAGGAGTAGAATTGTTAGCCATATCCACAGCTTCCTCCAACTTTTTCAAGTTAACCATTATATCTACAATTTTTTTATTTTTCCTCTTCCCTTGACTCCTCTCCTTATTCATAATCATCATCCTCAGAATTCACCAGCATTACTTCTTCTATGACTTGTTTATCCTTATTTTCTTTATTTATACAATGAGAAAATCTCCTTTCCCTACAACTCACACCATGCTTCAGCTCCTCCACATTTTCAATTTCTTCTGCAACATGTTATTCCTTATCATCATCAATTAGAAGGATCATTTTCTTGACCATTTTGCTAGTTTTTCTTAGTTTCAAAAGGGTTGACCTACTAGAAGGAGTTTTTATTTTTAAAGGAGTGGTATCCAACAAAGAAGCTTCAAAAGGGATATTGGGCTCGTATCATATTTCAGGGTTTTCCCCTTTTTCTTTCTACCTGGGTTAGGGTTTTTAGGCCATAGGTTGCTCTTAATAAGCTCAATTTTAACAGAGATTTGAGAGGGTTTCAAACTTTGGTTCAGATCATGTTGAGGGTAAGATAGGGAATAGTTATGAAAGGGAAAATTTTTTAACTCATGCTTGTGTACCAAACAGTGAGGTCACTTCTATAAACCATTACACTTGAGGGTATCCATGAAGAACGATATCTCAAGAAGTAGCTTTTAGCTTCATATCCATGATGTGCAAGAACCATGTAGATATTATGAATGCCAGATCTCAAATGAACTTTAATAAAAGACCCTTGTAATGTGCACCATAGAATGAAAGACTCAAATGATAATGCAAAGTGGATCTAATATGAGATGTAAGATCTAAGATAAAATTAAAGTAGATCTAAGATGATATGCAAGATCTAAGTGAAAATGACATGCAAGAATGCAAGAAAAGTAGATCTAAGAAAAGATGGATGAAGTTAGATGCAATAAATAAAATGAAAATGATGATGCAATTCTTCAATATGAAAGATATAATAATTTCATAGCTCCAAGAAGCCAAGATTACAAGACTCCAAGATTCCAAGATGCTAAGATGCCAATACTCCAAGAACCTGCAATAAGATTTCAAGATCACAAGAAGCTAAGAATGCTATGAGAGTGGGGATAATGCAAAAGATGGGATCTCAATAATGAGGAGAGAGTCTCCTTTTAAATTAATTTAGAAATGAACGAACGGTCAAGATTATGAGGAAAAAAGAAATGAGCAATGGTGGAGATTAAATCTCGGTTGATCCATGTGCTCAAGATTCTCAAGAGGAATAATAATAAGTGGTTGAGATAAAGAGGAAAAAGCCTTTTTTAAAAGTCAAAAGATTCCATCTCATTGAAAAGTGCACTTTTCTTTTTATTTTTAATTTATTATTTATTATTTATAGTAAAGTGGTTTCCATTATTTAATTAAAAGGGGACATGTTCTTTTAATTAAATGTGGCTTAGGATAAAGTGATTTTATCATTTAATTAAAAGATATTTTAATTAATTAAAAGAGAGAATGTTCTCGTAATTAAATAAATTTTAGGATAAAGTGATATTATTATTATTATTATTATTATTATTATTATTATTATTATTATTATTATTATTATTATTATTATTATTATTAATTGGTAAAAGGCTGAAGCCAATAATAGATTAGCTATTAAAATAGTGATACAAGTAATGCAAAGGGACCCCGCTCTGTGCAGGCACTGGTAAGAAAGAGCGGAGTTGAGAAAACCTCCAGCCTTGCCTGGGACCTAAGTCTGGATTCTGATACATAAGAATTTTAGGTGGGCATAGCCACCATTATCAAATAAATGCTACTAGAATTAATGCTTAATACAAAATTATACTAAATCATGTTATTCTGTAGAAATTTGTAGTGTTCCTTTGTGGATTCACTTTTTATTGAGTTGTCTCTTTCCATTCTTCTTAATTTACTTCAATGAAGACCTTGAATCAGTCTTAGGAATGGTTACCCTAATTAATTGATCAGATAGCTATTTCCAAATGATGAATCTTGAAACTGAAAATCCAAATCTTAGGCTATGATCTTTGTTAGTATATCCATATAAAAATTTATTAGTCAGAAATTCTAAAAGCTTGTTCTACGGAGATTAAAAATTTAGAGTGAAAATACTTGCTAGAAAAAGGATACTTTTACCTCTCATTGTACCACCTATTTCAATTGAAGAGGTAGAGTTAGTAGTCCTATTTCCTATATATGTTCTAGAAGATTTGTCTATGCGTATGATTAAATATGTCCCTTTTTAAACAAAGCTAGTATATAAGCTTATGCTCAAGAATTATATAAATCTATTGAAACTAATATCCATATCCATTATTTTTAATAGATGTGATCTTTTAGTTGTCAATAGAAGTTTTCTCAGCACTAAGAATTTCTAATTCATATTCTAATCGACACTTCTTTGCAACGTAATCCATATAGTAGTCTAAATAGATTATAGACAACTTACAACTCTTAAATTATTCTATCAATTTGAATAGACATCTTCTCCAAACTATATTAATCCATGCTATACTTATTCTACTAATAATTAAAATACAATCCTATAACCCTTAAAACCATATGAGATCCGTTAAGTATATTCCATAGTGTAAGTGTGGGTTTGCTAAAAGGTGTCAAGTTATCTTAGAAATTGCATCTATAATTAGAAAGTGATCTAAGCCTAGAGTAAGAGTATGAACTTCATAAAAACATGATCAACCCTAAAATTGTAGCAGACATAAAAACACAATTTATCATGAAATAGGATTTTATCATAATACCATTCAAGTGTTTTACCCTTAATGATGATCCCGGTAGTAATTATAGTCTTCCTAATTAATATGCCTCTTATTATTTGTTAACATTTAGCTCGGTACAACCATTTGGGATAGTGTTGTCAGTGTTTAATGATCAATCCATAATTTAAAGAGGGTAAGTAGGGAGGAGTGACTAGACAGTCAATCTTAATTCTTAACAAAGTATCTAAGGCATATTGAGACATACCTGTCCTAGATGTTATGGGATGATTCATGCTAGGATCTTTATATACATTCCCATTTGATTATAGAAAAAGCTATAAGACAATAAAATAGATTATTACCAGTTATGAATATGGTATACTAACTGAATGGGGATAGTGTATTAACCTTTCTTAATCTATTAGTAAATTGGAAACAATAAGCTACTATGTGTAAAAAATTATACTTTAATTTGAGATTTGTTAAGTATTAACTTTCCCTGTTCCATTAGGGATAAATAAGATCTATTACAAAAATTTAGAAGATTACTTATAATCAAATGCTTTAATGAAATCGACATGAGTCTTTTTTATAAAAGGTTATCATGATATTTTCCTAGGCCCTCTTTATTTGCAGCAGGGTGTCATATTTTCTCCTTATTGTGATACTTACCTTCATCCAACCAGAGGTCAATTAGATTTTCAGAACCAAATTCTCCAGAGCACTCCATATCTGTAATTCCTACCTCATCTAAGTGCCAATAGTCATAGAACCGGCCTTCCTTCTCAGGCTTACGGACATGCAAGTAGTGTAATAAAAAGGTTGTGTTTCTTATAACTATGGCCTTTCTCTCCTTGAAGTCCTCCATGTTCCGAGTTGCAATAATAGATGAAGATGTGAAGACGGGTGCCTTATCAAAGATTCTTGGCTTGACAATAGTATGGTCCCTTTTAATATATAGGACTTTATCTAGGTTGGCTAGGAATCTAAGTTTAAAGATTTTGTGACTAAGTTTCCATATTTCCTATTCATGGAGACGCCAGGAGGAAATGACGGCTACAAACATGGAGGAGATATTAGAGAGGACCCTACAATTATCCTCTAAATTGATGAATTTTGGCCCTAAGATGTGGAGGATAGCTCTGATAATGAGTGAATGATTACTAATTAACATCTTCTTGACATACTTTGGCATAATCTTGCCTTCAAAGGCCAACTAGCCCTTGCTACAGGTGAGTTCAAATGAAGTATCCATGTTAGCCTATGATTATGTAGGGTCAATATGAGCAGGTTATAGGGGCATGGGCTATTTATAAGGATAATCTTCCAATGACCTGACTATTGGGTGCCTACAACTATTTGGGTTTCCTAGTTTCTCTTTAACTATGTTACTTTAGTTTCTAAAGGGGAGACGAGGCATTTTCTATATTTATGAAAATACTATAAGGTTTCTTCCCTCGATTTAATTTCTATCTCTACAAAACCCAGAATTTAGACACAAATGATGTAATGCCAGTGTTTCTAATTAGTATTATGTAATGAGATGACAAACATAGTAGTGTTCACATTTTTCATACTCTAAAATATATAAAAAAGGGAGGAAAATCGCTAAGATTCAAAAGAAGATACTACCTATTTGAAGAGAGATCCTGGTGGATATAGTTACTAACAGCTATATATTAATAAGACCCATACTATTATGTACATTTATATACAATAAGGAGTTGTTCACTTAAAGATATATAGTGATTGTTTTAAACTATAGTTTTAATACAAAAGACCATAGTGTGTTGCCTTATAAACCGACTCGATAACTACAAATTATAGACTATCCGTTCTTACTTTGTAAGTATTATCTATAGTAATTACCAAAAAGAAGACATTAACTATTGTAGTTCAGATGACACCATTTTTTGAACCCTTGTGCAATACCATATGTTATCTTCCTTTCCCATAACGACAATACACTCTTCTTCTGGAGCCATCTTCTTCAAATGACGGGTGCATCGTTGGACCTCAAGAGCCATAATGTGGATCTTATATGTCTCTACTTTATAAAATTCAACCGGGATATGGAAGCCCTCACTTCTCCAAAATTTGAGGAGCTTAACTATGTCCATCTCAGTCTAGAGTATTTCTCTATACAGAAAATCTAGATTTCTAATCATTAATGGCTAGTGGGCATCAAAGCACTCTTCATCCTTGAATGTTAACATTGGGATGCACTGTGCTTGTGGGATTTCTACAAGCTTGATAATCTCAACTCTCATTGCAATTTCTAGATGGGGAATGGTAAGTTGATTATCGATACAGAGAACCATTCTTTCTAGACCTCCGAGGAGATCTTTGTTAAAGGTTGAACTAGCCACCTGGAGGATGTCTTCCTTCCTTTTCCCCACAAAGACTGAGATGGAAATGAACATACCAATAACCGCTCCATTGATTCTATAAGTAAGCTCGTAGTCAAAGAAGTGGTCTCCCATGGCTTTTTCAATTGCTCTTCTTGAGGAGTTTGACAGGGGGTTGAGGATCTGATTCCACCTTTTTGGCAAAATGTTGCCTTTGAATGCCATAGCCCGACTGCCTTTGTTAGAAAAGGTGGTTAATTTTGTTTCCATTGCTAAGAGAGGTTTGAAAATTATCGAGACCATTTCTAAAGCCTAATCTAAGGAGAACTTATTGGGATAAGAGAATTAGAGTTTCAAGACATGATTATCTTGAGTTCTCTCCATTACTCTTCACGAGCCACCTCTTGTGCGTCTGAGATAATGAGTGCATTTTTGCATGATCTACTTTACCTATCATGAAAAGGTATGTCAAGAAGGGAAGGCTAATTCTTGAGAGATCAAGGAACCATTCTACTCTAAAGTGATCAGTATGCCAATATTATTAATGATTGTCTTATGCTACATGGTTTCTACTCTCTGAGAAACATAGCTAATGCTAAGAGATAGGCTCAAAATGTGTGGAGAAGTTAAGCTAAGCATTAGAAGCTTATAAAAGTCTAAAGGAACTGGGAAAATATGGCTGAGTTGAGGATATAAGGGAAAGGTAGGAAAAATAAAGAAAGAGATAGAGCTAAACTATGGGAAATGAAGTTAATCTAGTGGGGATACATGGGGTGAAAAGAGGGGCTAGGGAAATGAGGGCTAGATGGGGAGAACAAAACTAAAGCAATTCTACTAGCCCAATCTTAAGCTTGCTAAAGGTAGTGGGAAAAGGGGAGAAATAAGAATATTAACTATTAATTATCCCGGTCAAGTGTGGGAAACTTAACCAATAAGAGACCTAGAATAAAACATAGAAGAGATACTAGGGGCTTAGCTTTCCTAAGATCAGCTTGAGGCCCATGAGGGTGAATGGTCCAGTCTATAGATAAGAATAATAGATAAGTTCTACAGATAAAAAATCTCATTGATACTTGGTTCCTAAGCTAGTTTAAAATTGGTGGGAGAGAGATAAGGCATTACCCTGACTCAAAGTATTTAAGCAAAAGAAACAAAGGCCAGAAGGATCTTAAGGGACAACTAATCACTATAATGCAGGACTAATCCTATAAAGGACCTACCCCAAGATCTCATTGATAAGGAGAAAGCTATACTATAGTGATATCATAATGCATATATATCTAGGCGTGAGTGTGTATCCTTATTAGATTACATGTGGGGGAAAGATCAATAATTATCTAGGCAATGAGGCTCTCTGATAGGTAGTAGAAAATGGACCTATGAATCTATCTAACCTCCTCATAATTGATGAGTGGATATGCAGATTTAGCTTTTTAAAAGACTAATTTACTTAGGTTAAAAATTGTACCCCTTTTAAGACATTCTTTCAAGTTGTGAGATATTAGCAAGTGGGGTGGGTTTTTTGGGGATTTAAAGTTCTAGGATATTGAGATATCTACAATAGTGTTTCCACTCTCAAATACATGACCTTCCTTTGGTGCTCGGTCTCCGCAGTCCTTGCTTAAATGAGCGACCTTATGACAATGCATCCATGTCATTCTAGTGCTTGTCCAGCTTCTTGATTGTCCAACCCATATTTTCCTGTTACAATTCGCTGCAATGTGCCCATATCTACCACATGCAACACAGTTAGCCCATGTGTTATAATCCCAAACATAAGAATTACCTTATCTCTTCGGTTGATACAGCTTGTGTTGTGTCTTTTGCTTAGGAGTCCATACTTGTTTCATCTTAGCCTTACACTCTTGTGCAGTGTGTCCATGTTTATTACAATTATAGCATATTTTCTCCCTAGTAGTATTGTTAGCAATATCATTCTATTTAGCTCTACACTCATAAGCTTGGTGACCATATTTACCACAATAATAGCAATAACCATTGAACTTAGGAGTGATGGGAGGTTTACCTTGTGCTTTGCTTCTACACTCATTAGATGCATATCCCGGTTTGCCACAATGATAACATGTCAACACTTTAGGTCTTTGAATTTGATTGTTGTTGACTTGTTCAACTTGTTGTGATGATTCTCCTTCGCTGGTATAGCCTAATCCAACTCTACTTCCAAATCTTCTTTGATTAACCAAAAAATCATCAATCTTCTTAGAATTGTTCTCAGCTAGCCTCATCATCTCATTATATTGTTTTTGTGTCTTTATTTCATTTCTCAATTTTTCATTCTCTTCTCTGAGTATTGCAACATCTTCAAGTCTTCTAGACAATTCTCCATTCACTCGATTGACTTCTTGATTCACAATCATCATCTAATTAAATACTTGAAAGTGATGATCGGTGAGTCTTTGTATCTCACTCTCTTTAGCTTGTAGTTGTTCAGTTATCTATCTTCGGTCTTCAATAGCTAGATTGCTTTCTTATTTAGCCTATCTAGCATTGTTCATTATTTCAACCATTCTTACCATCTGAGATTCTTGACCGATTTGTAGTGCTTTCACTTGTTCAGTTAAATGCCGATTCTTCTCAGACAAATCAGAGATCACGCTTTTAGATCCGTTAGAAATACTTCTAGGACTATATCCAATATGATCAAATATATCATCAATTGCTTCTCCATGGTAGCCAATCTCATTTTGCATAATAGCTAGGTTCTTTCTTTCAACCATTAATTTCTTCAGTCATTCCTTGGCTTGTTTATATTGTTCAAAAAACATCTGCATCTAAATCTTATGATTCTCAATAGACTTATCTAGCTTATACCTCTCCATGACATAGATCTTTACCCTTCAGTGGTTAAACTGTCCAATAAGAGAATTGCGCTCTAATACCAATTATTGGAATTAGGAGAGATAGGGTACTAGGAGGGGAGGGGTGAATCAGTGCCCACAAAAACTTTATCACATCAACCTTTCAGATCTACAACAATAAATAGTAGTAACCTTGCAAAATAGCTTGTATCTAATACATGTATCATTCAACCATTCAACTTGTGAAAGTAAACAACATGAAATCAACAATATAATAGTCCCATAACACAAGTATTTTGGTAACACAAAAACCCTTGTTAGAAGGTAAAAACTATGGTGGGGATGACACCTGTACACACTAAAAGGTGCACTTCTATGAACCATTACATGCAAGGTTGCTCAAGAATGAGGCCCCACAAAGCGGCTCATAGCTCTCTATGCATGGAGTTGCAAGGGACTATGATGTGTTTGCTCTCAGCTAGAGCTACAAGCTTGTGACCTTGCTAGTCAACCATACAATGAGAGATTCAAGTGAAGACAAGGGCAACAATGCCAATATCTCCAAGAATCACTATGAAATGTAATGCAATGCAACTAAAATGAAGATGCAAATGTGCAAGCTATGCTATGAAAATGGAAGTACAAACTAAGCTATGAAATGGAAATAACAATGTGTTACAAATCCCTCTTATTAAGCTATGTGAGCTTATTCTATTGCATAAAAGGAAATCTACACTAAGAATGCCATGATCATGCAACTAAGAAAGGAAATATGCAACTACAATGAAATGCAACAAGTCCTCAAAGTCTTCAAACTCCAAATGCAACTAAAACCTGCAGCATAACATTAGCATAAAACAAGTGGATATGCAAATGAAGGAGAGAGCTCTCCTTTTATAAGAAATGAGGTGAAATGGACCATTGAGATTAAGAGGCAAAAAGTATTAATCGGCGGTGGAGCTTGAAAGAGGAGCAATCCATGTGCACAAGTATCCTCCAATGAGAGTGAAGTGTTGACTTTTGAGCCTCATGTGAGGCAAAAAGTTCTTTTTCCCTTTTTATAAAATAGGAATAATGCTTTATTTGTGCAACTTAGGATAAGAAGAAAGTGGGGGCTTTTTATTTAATTAAAAGGGGAGGAAATATTTCTTTTAATCAAATAAAGACTTAGGATAAATGGTTAGCCCGTAGGATAAAAATTGAATATATGATCGAAATTAAGACTTGATCAAGAAATTGATATTGTTGAAAATATTGATTATTGATAAAATTGATTCAGGATTGATAAATTGAATAAATGGGGCCCAAAGTCTAGGCGACCATTTTTGGGTGCATACATTTGCCCCTCTTTGACTAATGTGTGATCGATTTGGGAACACATGTAGTCAAAGAATGAAGTTGAAATGTGAGATCGATCTGGGATCACAAAACAACTCAAATATGAGGTCGATTCAGGATCATATCCAGACAAACATAGACAAAGGCCTTTGAACATGAGGTCGGTTTGGGATCACATTCAAAGTAAGAGATAAGAATCTCAAATTTGAGCAAAAGCTCACAAAAGATGTCTGAATCAGGAAAATCAAGGAATCGGGGATGAGAATCCCATAAATACTACCCCCTCGGAATCGAAATCGAAATCAGGTAGAGGAGAGACAACAAATCAATAAAGATTTGATCAAATCAGAAGGAAGTCATAATCGAATGTAAAGGTCAAGAGGTTAACCATCAGGAAATGAAAACATGCCCTAGTGAGGAAGTAGAAGAATAGAAATAGAAGACTAGAAATAGAGCGAATGAAAGACTAGAAAATTTGAGACACATGGAAGGAAGAAAGTCCATCAAAGATCAAAGAATTATGCCTCAAAAGGTCAATCAACTACGTAGAAGAATGAGAAAATTTGGAAACGCAACTCAGATTTCAATTTCAAGTCTGAAAATGGATAGAAAATGATGTGATATGAAAGACCAGAAATGAAAGATATGATCAAGAAGAATCAAAAAAATGAGCACAGTTCCGTGTAAGATGAAAAAAGGAGAGCTCTCTCCATATGCAAGGTGCAGAAACTAAACTAATATGAACCTAGAAATGCAAGCTACTATGAAAGTGGTTGACTTGCAAGGTCACAACGCTTATAAACATCTAATTATCATCATCAAGTGTTATTGGTAGTGTCATAAGATCATACAATGCATACTAGCATAACTATGTGGATATGAATATGATCTTTATCAAATAGAAATGTAGAAATCTCACCTAGGCATCAAAGACATATAGGTCAAGATGACTAGTGCAGTGAGATGACCTAAGTTTGATATGGTGAGATTATGTTTGTATCAAGACACATGAAAGTCAGGATAGCTATAAGCATGCACTCGCAAAATGGTCAAGGATAATACCTTGTCAATCCATAGTGTCAAGTAGGACCAGCATAAATGCTCATGACAGTTAGGATCAACAAAATATACCCACAAGCAGATAAAGAAAGAAAACATGTTCTCATTCCCTCAGTCTTCTAGCTATGCATCATCGAAAACTTCTCAGGGAGAGATCACTCATCAAAGAAATCCTCATAGACAGCACACAAAGAAAAATAAAGTCATTATATCATCATCGAGTTAATTGTTTAAGTGTGTGTGTGTTGGTCATAGAGTCAGACTATGAGTATCGCATCTGCACATGAGCACTATCGCATTATACTTAGACTATAGGCAAGACATCTAATAAGTGTTAAGAAACACTTGACGCAAGGGTAGTGTTGAAAAACACTATTTGGGGTGGTGTTGAAAAACACCTGTTGTGAAATGCCCCAAGAGACGAACGCACCTAAAAGACCAATGCTAACAGTTATGCCCCCTAGACAAAGACAAAGACCAATTCCAGACTAAGCCAAATAAGGTCAAGGTATGATGGGAAGTGGCTAAGTGTCAAGGATGCATGCTAACAAATAGGAGTGCAAAGGCCTCAAGTAGCGCCTATTTCCAAGTTTTCACCACTTGGAATCTTTTTTCATTTTTATCATTTTTTTGGATTTTTGCTACCAAGGCGCCTATTTCCAGGTTTTCACCAAGGCACTTTTTCTATTTTTTTTGAATTTTTGAATATTTGATTTTTTTGTATTTTTTCAGGACTTTTTATGCTTTTTAGGATTTTTTCAGCATCATATATCAATTTTTTTTGTATTTTTTCAGGATCATAAGATATGTACAAAGGATGCCCCTAGACAGAACGGGCATCAAGGATAGAACTTCTTGAGGTGCACAATATTGATGGGATCAGGGAGCTATTCTCCATCAGGATCTGACAGTAAATATGCACCAGTACCAAAAGCAGCTGTGATGACATATGGTCCAAGCCAGTTAGGTTCAAACTTGCCCTTTTGCTCTCTATTTTGTTGGTTCTTAGGGTTCTCTCGCAAAACAAGATCACCTATTTGAAATTCTCTAGGGCGAACCTTCTTGTTGAATGCCTTGGACATACGCTTCTGATACACTCGCATATGATCAAAGGAAGCCTTACGCTTCTCATCTAGAAGTTCTAGTTCCTGTAACCTCATGGCGCGGTAATCCTCATCTGTAATCAAACCTTTGAGTGAGACTCTAAGTGATGGTATCTCGACTTCTAAAGGTAATACTGCTTCAGCGCCATAGGTGAGAGAAAAAGGAGTAGCTCCTGTAGGTGTGCGAATGCTTGTTCTATAAGCCCATAGTGCTGGATTGATTTGTAAGTGCCAATCCCTACCATTCTTGTGTACTGTCCTATGAAGAATCTTAAGAATGGTTTTGTTAGAGGCTTCTGCCTGTCTGTTTCCCTGTGGAAAATAGATGGAGGACCAATTTTGCTTGATTTTAAACTTTTTGCACAGGTGCTTTAGGTCCTTATTCTTAAATTGACCGCCATTGTCAGTAATGATCTCAGAAGGCACTCCAAATCGGCAAATGATATGATTCAAGATGAACAAAGAAATGGTCCTCCCTGAAGCAACAGAAAGTGGCACAGCTTCCACCCATTTTGTGAAGTAGTCAGTGGCAGTAATAATGAACTTGTGTCCACCTGATGAGTTGGGATGAATCTGCCCAACCAGATCAAAGGTCCAGCGCTGAAATGGCCAATGAGAAATAGAAGGGATCAGCTACCTACCTGGAGCATGAATCAGGTTGCCATGTTTTTGACATTTTTCACATGACTTAGCAAAGGTGACTGCATCTATCTGCATTGTGGGCCAATAATATCCCATCCTAAGCAACCTTCGGGCCATGGCAAGACCATTAGAATGTCCACCACAAATGCCCTCATGGATGTCAGCTAACGCTTGGTTGGATTCCTCCTTTTCCAAGCACCTAAGGAGCGTCCCATCTAAACCCCTCCTATATAAATCACCAGAGATGAGGGTGTGGCAAGAGGTGTTACGGATGAGGTTTCGACATTCAGAGCATTTGAATGTGTCGGGAATGATGCCATCACGAAGATATGAATAGATAGCACCATATCGGGAAGACTTGTGTGTGATAATGGCACAAATGATGTGGCTTTCAGACAAGTCAAAGATGGGATGGTGTAGCTCTTCCACCAGGAATTCAAATTTGGATTCATGTGTCTCCAACTAAAGAAGTGAAGCTAATGTGGCCATGGCATCTGCAGCTTTGTTCTCTATCCTAGGGATCTGTTGAAACGTCACAAAGGTGAAATAGCATCTCAAAGAATCAACCATCTTTTTATAGGGTATCAATTTGTCATCCTTGGTTTGATACTCTTCATTGACTTGGTTGATGATTAACTGGGAATCCACAAAGACATGTAACTCTGTGATATTCCATTCTATAGCCATTCTCAAGCCATTAGTTAAAGCTTCATATTCTGTAATATTAATAGCTTGTAAGACTTCAGAATGTTGTACCCATGTGGAGAAACAAATAACACTCCAGCACTTGATCCATTTTGCATGTGGGAACCATCAAAGAACATTGTCCAAGTGCGAGTAGTTGTATACAAGATGTGTTCGTCTAGGAATTCCACTTGGACTGGCATGCTATCTTGAATTGGGAAATCAGCTAATTGGTCAGCAATAGCTTGCCCTTTTATTGCCTTCCTTTCAACGTACTCTATGTCAAATTCAGTTAGGACCATCATCCATTTAGCGAGTCTACCCGTCAGGGCAGCCTTACTAAGCAAGTATTTAAGGGGATCAATTTTGGCAACCAAATGTATGGTATGAGCAAGCATGTAGTGGCGCAACTTTTGAGAAGCAAACACCACCGCCAGACAAGACTTCTCAATATTATTGTAATTGATCTCATAGGAGACTAGAGTATGGCTGATATAGTATGTGGCCCGTTCTTTCCCAGTATCATCTGATTGAGCCAATAATGCCCCCAGGGAAGTGTCTATAGCTGAAATATATAAGATCAATGGTTTCCCTGGAATAGGAGGCATTAGGATCGGAGGATTAGCCAAGTATTGTTTGATCTGATCTAGGCTCTTTTGACAATCCTCATTCCAAACACAAGAAGCACCCTTATGCAATGTCTTGTTGAAGGGTTGCGCTCTATCTACAAGCTGAGAAATAAACCTCCTAATTGATTGAAGACGTCCCTGAAGACTTCTCATTTGGCTGATATTCTAAGGAGGTGGCATATCTAGGATTGCTTGGACCTTTTCGGGGTCAACCTCGATACCTTTTGCTGATATTATGAATCCTAAAAGTTTGCCTGAGGTGACGCCAAATGCGCACTTCTTTGGATTCAATCTGAGTTGAAATTGTTCCATACGATCTAGAATTACTTCCAGATCATTGAGGTGTGTGTCCCTTTTTCTTGATTTTGCCAGGGTATCATCCACATAATCTTCCATGTTTTTGTGCATCATATCATGAAAGATAGTCATCATAGCTCTTTGGTAGGTTGCTCCTGCATTCTTTAATCTGAATGGCATGATGTTCCAGCAATAGGTTCCCCATGCACATGTGAATGCTATTTTCTCTTGGTTTTCAGGAGCTATTTTGATTTGATTATACCCTGAGAAACCATCCATTAGAGAGTATATGTCATAGCCCGCCGTCATGTCCACTATCATGTCAATGTTTGCAAGTGGAAAATCATCCTTTGGGCATGCTTTGTTTAAATCTCTAAAATCTGTGCAGACACGAATGGACCCATCATGTTTGGAGATAGGTACTATGTTTGAGATCCATTCTGCATAATCGATGGCTCTAATAAATCCAGCTCTCAAAAGTTTTTCTAATTCCCCTTTGACAAGTAGAGCTACATGTGGATGCATTTTTCTTAATCTCTGTTTTATTGGCTTGACTCCTGGAGCTATGGATAAGTGATGCATTATGAGATTTGTGTCAAGCCCTGGCATGTCTGAGTAGGTCCATGCAAAATTAATTTTCTTTTTCTGTAAAAACTGTACATATGCCTTGGTCTCTTCTTCTGATAAAGACTGAGCAAGATGGACTATCTGAGGATTTTCTTCTGTGTTTAAATTGATTGGCTTTGTTGGTTCAATCAATATTGATGATCTATCCTGGAAATAACTCAGCAAGTTATTAAGTACCCCATCCTTAGGTGCCTCAAAGAGGTTTTCACCCTCAGATGCGTCATTTCTTTTTACTATTTTTGGTTTTGACACCGCCACAAAGTGGTTTTCGCCATCAGACCTATTTTTCTTTTTTTCTTTTATTTTGAGACTGAGGTACTTAATATCAGGCTCTATCATGCTGGTTGTTGGTTCACTGGTGGAAGAAGCCACAGGTTCAAGAGCATTCAGATAGCAGACAATTTCATAATCATTGTGGAAGGTAAGGAATGTGGGCTCTTGATGGCGCTGAGACCAGTCAATTAGGTCAAAGTGAATGAGGGGTAAGTCAATGGCGGGTTCGATGTTGTTTATGCGAAAGGTGTCATCTCTGGTGACCATATAATCGGAGTTCATCAAGTCTTCTCCTAAGATACCTAAATTAGGACTCATCCTATCAAACGAAGCATCATCCACTAAGTTGATTTGAGGAGTACAATCCTCTAGTCCTACACTAGGATCATTAGTCGCATCGGGTTGGGTACTATAAGCATGGATAATATCTATGTCCAGATCAACTATTGCATCTAAAAGTGAGTCCCATTCATATTCATGGGAGTTTGTCTCTGAGTCATCATTTAGGCCTCGTGATGTAGAAGCCTCAAGTTTAGGAAGGGTTTCCCCCTCTCTAGTGCTAGTATTGGTACTATCCATCTCAGCTAGAACAGTAACACTTTCCTTTGTCAATCTAGCAGTCACACAGTCACTATCCGTCGCAGCTGGGATAGTAGGACTATCAAGTATCAAATCTATGGAATCTCCCCAAAGGAGATTCATTGAGGGCACCCAATCATCAGACACATCTTGTTGATTGGAAAGATCAGGCGTATAATCTGAGTCACTGTCACTGTCCGTCACAGCTGGGACAGGGACACCTTTCTTCTTTTTATGCTCAAAACCTAAGCCAACCGTGGACTTATTCTTTCATCCAAAAAGAGCATGATCAAGAGGCTCAGCTTTAGCGTCTAGCCTATGACTAAGGGGACCATATCCCGGATATCCCATATTTTTAACCAGTGTATACCCTTTCCCATAAACTTTAGGTGAAGGAGCAAAATTCTCATTATGTTTGTATTTCTCCTCGTGATAGATCCAATCCCTTACAACAACTTCCTCTTTCTCTTCTTGAATGGGGACTGAAGACTCAACAAATTTCCCAAATAATGTCATTACTGATGACGAAGGCTTCACATGTGGGGATGGTCTCCCATAAGACCTAGGAGAGAGTGGCATGTTTGTAAGAGAATCCATTTTATAATCTCCCATCCCAAGATCAATGGTCTTGAACTTCTGCTTGTATTGTTCAAGTGAACTACTAGGACTGTCAGCTTCCCTATTCAAAGGTACATGTGATCCCGCAGAAATGTTATTAACTGATAAAGCACTATCTCCAGGGATGCAAATTTCTACACCGTTATGGGGAAACTTAATACACTGGTGATATGTTGATGGGACTGCTTGCATTTCATGAATCCATGGCCTACCTAGCAAAATGTTGTAGGCTAGAGGTCCAATATCAACAATTTGAAATAATATATCTTTTTCTACGGGACCAATGCGAATAGGCAAAACAGCCAATCCCTTAGAACTTCGTTCTGCTTCGTCATATGCTTTGATTGTGATCCTTTTCCTTGTGTCAATGACATTCTTGGAATATCCTAGAGCCAACAACAAACTCAGGGTACAAATATTGAGCCCCTCACCCCCATCTATCAGTACACACCTAACACCGGTTTTATGAATCATGATGTGTAAGGCCAAGTTATGTGGGTGACTGATGGATTTGTCATCTTCTTCGGAGAAGGTGAGGTAATGAGGGCTAGCCAAATGGTTGACCATGTTCTAAAATTGATCAATATCTAAGTTGTTAGGGATGTTGGCTGCTCGCAAAGCATCCTTAAGGATGCACTTATGCTTAGGAGATAATTCTAAAGCTCAAAAATGGATATCTGCACGGGTGTACGTTGTAGCTAGTCAATAAGATTATAATTGGAATCAGGACCGATGGCAGATTTGGGAGGAGCACCTTTGGACATGGGCTGCTTAGACTTGCTAGTGCTAGGACCTCTAATGATAATGGGCACTTGGGCCTGTGCCCTAGTGACAGCATTGAGGGACTGGGGCATTCTTTGTGAGTGAGGACCTCTTATCACCACAGCTGGTCTTTCATCAGTCATAGGAGTTGAGTCCACATTATGTCCATAGGGATCTTTCCCTCTCATCATGTTGACACTATCATCCACAACTTCAAGCATGTTAATAACGTTCTCCGCATTTGTGTAGGTGTAGTTGATAGCCGCCTTGCCATTCTTATTGTTAGAATTCTCTCCTTTCTCATATTTAGGCAAGGGCTCTTTAAAGGCTTTATGATCTGCATTAGTAGTTAACCCATCCACTTGTAATTGTCCTTTCTCAATAAGGTCTTGGACAAGATGCTTGAGTTTAAAACAATTTTCTATGTCATGCCCAATCCCATTATGGAAAACACAAAAAGCCTTAGCATCCCACCAATGAGGTAAAGGATCCGGTATGCGATGTTTTGTAGGATCCTGTGGGTGTGCCAAATTATGAGCAACTAATGTCTTAAAAACATTTGCATAAGATTCTCCCAGTTTGGTAAATTGTCTTTTCTCCGTTTTAGATCTCTTTTGATATTTAGGTTTGTCTTGTTGTGTTGAAGACGTTTGCAGCTTCATAGCTTGAACTGCATGAGAGAGGTTAAGAACTCCTTCATTTTTTACCTAAGATGAGTCAACAACTCCGTCGTTGACCACTTGCTTGTTTTTGTTCCAATAGGAGTTCTTTTTGTCCTTGTTACCATTAGTATTGTTATTTTGGCTATTGTTGTTATTTGTTAGTTTAGCCAAAATTCCTTGTTCTTTTAGGACATCCTCAATGTGACATGCCACCTCTACCATAGTATCAAAGGAATTAAATGGGATTTTCTTGACTTCATATCTGAGTTCTGGTATTAGATTTCTCACAATGATATCAATTCTCTCCTCTTCAGGGATTGTCCTTGGGTATTTCGAACACAATCACCTCCATCGTTGTAAAAATGTGACAAAAGATTCCCCTTGATTTTGCTTAAGTTTACACAAATCAAGCATTGTGACCGACCTCGATAAGTTGTAAGCAAAATGCTGAACAAATCTTTGGACAAGCTCTTTAAATGTCTTTACTGGAGGGGAAAGGTTGGTGAACCACTCCATGGCTTGACCTTTTAAACTCCTTGGGAATAATCTCATCAAGTAGGAGTCTTCATGGTGAAAGGAAAAGCTCATTATGTAGAACTGTCGAACATGGTCGTGAGGGTCACCAGTGCCATCATATTTTTCATATGTTGGGAACTCAACTTTCTTAGGGAATTCTACCATCACCACACTTTTGTCAATGGGGTTAGGACATATGGAGTCCAAATGAAACATGCTCTTGGGAGCCTTCATCCTGTCTATATCCTTTTGCATTTGTAAGATCACCTCATCAGTTGAAGGGCTCTGTTTCTTGATCTTTTGGTGAACATCAAAATTATATGGAACTTTAGCGCCTTTGTTGATAAGACTTTCCAAGAATTGGTCTTTGTTTTGTTCCACATATTGCTCCACATATGCTTGAAAGGATGGTTCTTGTTGCATAGTCATGAAGTCCATATGATCAAATTTAGCATAACTGCCTCCATGTTGTGAGCCATGATGTGCTCGTTGGGAGGGTTGCTTTGAACGTCTATGAGACGACTGTCTCCTATGATGGTCATATCTTGAAGCCCTCCTTCCTCTAGGACTCAGGGATCGTGAGGGCATCCTTGATATTCTTCTAGGGCTAGGGGAAGGGGTGGATGGGGGTGAGTTGGTCCCACTATTGGCTTCCCTCCCGTTAAATCGGCTTTGGAGTTGTTGTGCATAGAGTCTATCTTCTTCTTCTTGGGTGACTCTTTTCTGTATATCCAACAATGCACGTTCCTCTTCCTCTAGTTGTCTAAATTTTTCCTTTTTAGCAGCCTGTTCATCTAAGTAGGCTTGCTTCTCTCTCTCAATGCTTCTCAATCTTGTATTTGCATATCGAGAGGTGTCTTTAAGTGGGGAGGATTGTCTTGACTGTCTTATTGCATTAGCTGCGTTTATGTGGTGATCACTAGATTCATTGTTCTGGTCTTCGTGTTGTGACCCTGAATCTGAGTGAGCCTACTTATGATGTCTCTCAGCTCGTTGGTGAGCATCAAAATACCTCATGTTGTTGGGAGGTGACCCGGGTGGACTAGCATGAGAAGAACCACCATACTCTCTTCTATGTCATTGGAAGATATCCTCAAGAGTTTGATTCATGGCTTCTCTTTGTTGTCGGGTAAAAGTGTAACTCATGTCCATGCTTGATGAGAGTGGTATGAAAGAGGTGCTCACTTCACTAGGATTAGCTCCCAGATTAAAACAAACCTCAGATTCACTCTTAGGAGATTGATCAAAAAGGGGACCTTTTCCCTTAGGTTGTCGACGAGTCTTGACAGGTGGTAACTGGCTAAAGGCAATAGGGGTTCGCTTCCCTTGATTGACTTTGTACCTTTTCGTAACTGACATGAAAGAAAGATACTCTCAATGAAAAGGTGACCTCTCAAAGTGTCAATGCCAAAGTAGGATAATCAAAGTCCTCTATTGTCCAAAAAAAGAAATGAGAAGAAAAAAAAGGGCTTTACCAACACTGTCAAAGAGGTGCTTCAAATCAAAGGGTGACTACCCTTGCACTTTTGAATCAGGAGGTTGGACTAGGCCAAAAGATAATTGAAATTGAGATGAAAATTATTTGGACAATAAGAGTACTAAAATTTTCCAAGAATGTAGCTAACAATCTTAGAGATGAACCTTGGCACTAAGAATGACCTTCTAATTTGGCAATTATTTCAAGGTGATTTCGTAAATCAAATGATGCTATCCCGGAGGACTAAAACCAAAAATTTAGAGTCAAGACAGGCCTCAAACATCAGGGTGAGAAGCCTACTCTAAGACCTAGCCTGATTAATAGCAACTGAAATTGCCCAAAATTTAAGCACGGCAGAAATAAACCAGGCGATATACTCTAGGCTACTGGGGTGATAAACCTATAACTGCGTGATACTTCACCTGAAGCCAGGTGATACTTCTTGGTACTGGTGAGCGATATACTCTAGGCAGGTCAGGTGATAGTCCGTCAGGGGTGAACTATCGCGTAATATTTCTCTTCAAAGAGGGTGATATTTCTAGAAAGTGTGAAGTATCACGCGATACTTCGCTTTACAGGGTGCGATACTATTGCAAAATTGTTTAACTCTTGACCAGAATTGTGTAAAATTTGCATTTTTGGGTCTGTTTGGTCAAAATTCCCAGTCTGAGGGTTGATGTTTTCGATTTCAGTCACAATATCAGCAAAATTTTGGCAGGTTTGCAAATAGTAAGGGATCAAAACATGGTCTCAAACACTTGAAACAAGGGCAAAAGCAACCTTGCCAAGACAAACACTTGTGATATCAGAATTGAAAAAGCACCCTAAGAATGCTACCGATTGTTTGTATATAAGAACGTTTGCACTAGTATCACACAATCAAAAACACTTCAAGCAAATCTATCCTAAAAAGTCAAGGCTCAATACTTACCAACTTAGCCCACAACTTGATGCCCCCTCGCCTCACACCAAGTGGTTACCCACAAGAGATGTTGGCTTTGTCATGGAAATGTCAAATGACACAACCAAAGGGACACATATGGTGAGTATCTTAAGGTGATCCGGGTAAACCACTTGGATCAATCCTTGCACTAAGAAGATAAGCGGCTAAAATAAGGTGGCTTCTATCTAATGGTTCTTAATAAGGATTTCCGTTCACAACACCCCTCTTGCTCCTCATAAAGGACTAGGACCTCACGGCCTCAAGAGTACCTTAAGCATTCTTGTTCAATGTTTTCCCCATGGTCGCAATCCCATGAGCTACTCACATCAAATGAAGACAAGTGTTATGTCTACCAAGGTTTTTGGTGTCCTTGATAGCCTTGAGATTATAGTGAGTTGGAATCACTTGCCACCAAGGAAAATGATGACAAGGTTGTCCCCACTTGAGTCATTCCTCTTGATTGCTCAAGAGCAGGCCCGCTAAAAGATTCCTAAACTAAACAAAAATGGATAATTTATGAGGTTCAAGGTTTTTGGTTCACCTCAAGGGTGAAGAGCATACTCCCCTATCTCAAAAACTTCTCCCAAACACACCAAGCAAAGAGATTCAATTACTCACTTGCTTCCAAAACCTTAAGATGGGTCAAGATTTTTTGATTCACCTAAAGGTGAAGAGCATACTTCTCCTACCACCTCAAGATCCCTTTCACAAGGTATTAAGATTCCTACTACAATTAGTGAATGCCACACTTGAAAGGAAGGCAAATAAATAAGCAAGAAAAATAAAAATTAAAAAAAAATTGTTTTTATGCTTGGGCAGCCCTGCAAAAACTGTTAGTAGCCCTCTTTGACATGTGTTTTTAGCAATTTTCAAGCAAATGAGAGCACCTACAAACACAACTTGTTAGACCCACAAGGTTAGCAAAATCAAAATCCAAATGTAAACATGCAATAAACTGCTAGATTTAAGTTAAAAGATGCGGGTTAGACCTATCTAAACACATCAAAACAAAACAGCAAGCTAAAACAATCAAATTCGGATGAGAAAATAGGAAATGCAAGTCTTTGTCAGACCAGGCGATATTTCTCAGACTTCACCAGTATCGTGCGACACAGTTTCCTATAGTCGTGCGATATTTCTCAGTCGCGCGATATTTCTTAGTCGCGCGATACTTCTCACTATGGGTGGGCGATACTTCGCCCGATAACAAGCGATGTTTCTCAGTACTGGCAGGTGATTCTTCTCTCGCGTGAAGTGTCGCAGCGCTATACAAAGGTATATCGCGCGATATTTCTGAGAAGTATCGTGCGATACTCTGAGACAGAAAACCAGAGACTGAAAACCAAGCCGAAAATTGATGAAAATTTTGACGGAAAATACAGAATTAAAGGGACAAAGCTAATCTACTCAGGCCAACGGTGGGCGCCAGAAATGTACACACTAAAAGGTGCACTTCTATGAACCATTATATGCAAGGTTGCTCAAGAATGAGGCCCCACAAAGTGGCTCATAGCTCTCTATGCATGGAGTTGCAAGGGACTATGATGTGTTTGCTCTCAGCTAGAGCTACAAGCTTGTGACCTTGCTAGTCAACCATACAATGAGAGATTCAAGTGAAGACAAGGGCAACAATGCCAATATCTCCAAGAATCACTATGAAATGTAATGCAATGCAACTAAAATGAAGATGCAAATGTGCAAGCTATGCTATGAAAATGGAAGTACAAACTAAGCTATGAAATGGAAATAACAATGTGTTACAAATCCCTCTTATTAAGCTATGTGAGCTTATTCTATTGCATAAAAAGAAATCTACACTAAGAATGCCATGATCATGCAACTAAGAAAGGAAATATGCAACTACAATGAAATGCAACAAGTCCTCAAAGTCTTCAAACTCCAAATGCACCTAAAACCTGCAGCATAACATTAGCATAAAACAAGTGGATATGCAAATGAAGGAGAGAGCTCTCCTTTTATAAGAAATGAGGTGAAATGGACCATTGAGATTAAGAGGCAAAAAGTCTTAATCGGCGGTGGAGCTTGAAAGAGGAGCAATCTATGTGCACAAGTATCCTCCAATGAGAGTGAAGTGTTGACTTTTGAGCCTCATGTGAGAAAAAAAGTGCTTTTTCCCTTTTTATAAAATAGGAATAATGCTTTATTTGTGCAACTTAGGATAAGAAGAAAGTGGGGGCTTTTTATTTAATTAAAAGGGGAGGAAATATTCCTTTTAATCAAATAAAGACTTAGGATAAATGGTTAGCCCGTAGGATAAAAATCCAATATATGATCGAAATTAAGACTTGATCAAGAAATTGATATTGTTGAAAATATTGATTATTGATAAAATTGATTCAGGATTGATAAATTGAATAAATGGGGCCCAAAGTCTAGGTGACCATTTTTGGGTGCATACAACACTCACAAATTCTTCAATACTGCAGATAGAAAAGGTTTGCCTATTAGGGCTACAATTTTTGATCACTTCTGGTGATCTTACCCTGTTAGGAGTAACATATTAGATCAGCTAGATCTACCTAGTTATAGGATTTTAGCAACACTACTTGAGTGTGCACTCGGTTAAGAGATTTACAAAAGACTGTCAAGTCTACTCTGTTAAGAGATTTTACAAAAATCTATTACAATGATTAGAAAGAAATAGGTATCTATCTGCTAATGATAACTTAATTGTCTGATACAGATCAATAAAGTACTGATAAAGTATCACCTTTACTATGATGAATCTATGCTCTGAACTACTCAGTTGGCCTACTCCGATTCTGCTTAATCTGATAACCTCTGAATACTGATCTTCTCTGTCAACTAATAATCTTGAAGGTTGGCAAGTCCTTCAAGTTCTTCTTCGCTCATACATCAATTCACATAAAAAATGATGTAACATATAAAATTTATAGCATACAACATTATGTCACTTATACAAAATTAGGTTTACAAATCTTAGACAAAACCCTAAGATCTACGGTGTACAAAAATAACCTAAATCAAACTTTTACATAGGATCTTCATCGTATCTCAACAATAAATTGTTCTCGATCTTGGTAAAATGCTTTTTGATCTATTGTAACCATTTGCATAGAAGAATGTGTCATTCCTAATTATTATGATGTTTCTTGTGATCCTCGGTAAACACTGTATAAACTACTCGGTGTTTATTTTGATGCTTAGTGTTTACTGTCGCTCAGTATCAGTGTCTATTGATGCTCGGTAAACTGTCTGATGCTTGGTGTATATACTTAACTGACTGGCCTATTTTTCTTATAGTTAGTGACTGGGTTGTTATATGTAATTAACTGATATCTTTGATAACATTTGATACTAGTGAAAATCATTAATCCTCAATAGAGATAACACCTTCCCCATCAGCTTCATAAGAATAAACACAAAGAAACCAGCTGAAAATAAGGGGTTTTGATAGGTTATCGAAACCATTATAGAGGTTTTGGTAGGCTCCCCAAACCATTAAAAGAAGCCTCAAAAGAATAAACCATTATGCACCTATAGAAAATATGGGTTTAACAAAGATCCCATAACCTTGAAAACCATCATTAGGTTTTTAAAGACTCCCCAAACTTGCAATGTGGGTTTTTACTTAGCTCCCACAACCATAAACCACTTGCTAGAAACACAAACCAAAAAATTATTTGAAGGATTTTGTAATGCTCCCTCAACCTTATAACTTGGTTTAGAAGTGGCACAAAAAATAAAGAATCAAACAACAATAATAACTTTCCAACTACAAGTAAAAAAAACTCCAGTAATAACCTACTCCACCTCAATCAAAGCAAAACCCACCTCAATAGGGAAAGAGGAGAATGAACTAAGCATAGACAAGAGCCAACCTATACCACACATCAAGATCAAGCAACCATGGATGAGGAGAACCCTTAAAGAGATACTTTCATCCTCTCCCACAAGGTAAATCTCCACCTCAATAACAAATACCTCTACCTCAATTGATGAAGTAGAAGAGAAGGAAAGAAGATAAAAGAGATGTACCTGAACCAAATTTACATGAAATCTCTCCACCTCCATAGGAGAGGGATCCACCTTTATATAATTCCAAGGGGACAGGAAAGAGAAAATACCACCATAAGCCTAAGAAAATAACACCAAGTAGGCACAGGGTTTAAAAGGAGTCACAAAGGACCCACCCATAGAAGAACACTGCTCCAAAGAATAAACGTTGAAAGAAAAAGAGAAGATAAAAAGACTACAAATGAAAGAGCCTAGAGAGAAAAGCCCACCCCAAGAAGTTTGGGCCAAAATAAACCCTCCACTCAGGCCACTAAGGATCAGAAAAAATAGAGAAGAGATCAAGGAAATATTAGGGCCAAAATAACTCCTACACATCAAAAAATTAGCAATAAAGGCGTCACTATCTAGGAACCATTTTGACTAAACTAGAAACTATAAGAACCAAACCATGCCAAAAAATATGAGGATGAGCCTTGGCCAGGACAGAAAACCAACAAAATTTTATCAAAGACTAGCCACAAGGACCAAAGATTGCATAGAAATAAAACACCACCCACTATGGATCCAACAATAGTGAACCCCACACAAACCTCTAGAGGAGATGACAAGATCCACCAAGACATGAATAAGCCAAAGATGCACTCACAAAACTCAAGCACCAATCCAATGCGAATGCCCACTATAGGGGAAAGGTGTACCATATCTTTTCGACCAAAACCCCATAAAAAATAGGGTACAAAACTCCATCCAAAGGAAAATGATCCATCTCCCACCTTTCATAAATAAAGCATCAACAATAGAGAAAAAATCCTCCAAATGGGTCCACACCAAAGTCCAAGCAAATAAACACTAGCTCTTCAAGCGACCCACACACCAAAAACATCACCAAAACCTTTATCATGTCATCATCTCCAACAATGACAACAAGCCCTAAGTTTCAAACTGTTGCTCCTGCTCCTTCTCCCACCCTGTGTTATTTTTATCATAAAGTTCTTTTTATTGATTACTATTTATTGGCTTAATTTCTTATTCTTATATTAAGAAATGAATGAGGTGAATACTCTAGATTGTGTATGATTCAAGGAATAGGTATAAACCTCATACCTCATCCATGATTTTACAAACCCATAATAAGTTGTGGCCTAGATAGGGAAAGAAAAACCTTAACTCTACAAAAATTTAATGGTAGAGAGAATATCATGCTATATGACTCTTTGTCACTTTCTAGTTATCATCTCTAATCGAATAATATCGAGATGTCTTTTTAATTTCTCTCTTTCATCAATCTCCTTTATAATTCAACCACACACATCTTACCACTTTCACATAGATGTTTTAAATAGGAATATAAGTTGTAGGCTTGTAGTTGTTTTGGGATCTAATTGAAATTTGGTGTTGAAATGCTTAGCCTATATTCATATATGATCTATAGGCACTAAGAAAATAAATTCATAGACCCGCCATTAATGGTGTTAAATATCCCTAAGGATGAGTAGTCTCTAATAAATGATGAATCCCATTAGGGTGATTCAAAAGCTACTAGATCATCACTATATTTGTATGAGGTATTCTTTTCTATAAATAATTTTTAGAATATTATATATGTATTATGACTTGTACATCTTACAAAATAACACCTATTAAATCTAGGGCTTCTGAATCATTACATTTGTACAAAGTTTTATTTTACTACCTCATTGCGTAAGTAATTTTTTGTTTGACACCTAACACACTATGTGACTTGTTTGGAAGATAATATCATTCTTGTATTTGGTGTGTACATGAATATAGTTTGAATCTATGAACATATATGAGCTATTATATATTTCTAAGTTACACCTTTTTGTTACTGGTGTAAGTACATGAAAAATTATCCATCTAATGAGGATAAGGTCTTGCACAATACCCTTCCATTCTTGATGTAACTATTTCCTTACTTTTATGCAACCTTCATAAAATGGTTTCCTTAGTATTCTATGAATATTAGGAAATATATTTTGAATTTTTTATGTTATATTGCAGTAGAGTTTCCACTTTTTCATGATAACATAATCTATTCGTTTCACATTTAAATTTGTTGTGATTCTAGTTAGGTTGTAACCCAATATAGTAATTCCATTTATGCATTTATCCACTTTAGCCTAAGATGCAAAACCTTGTCACCCTCTTCATCGTTGTCATCAGTCCACTCATCATCTGACTCAAGATTCTTGCAACGAAGCGTTGATAGTTTTTGGACAAGTGTGCGCCGAGGAGACGTCTACGCGGCATACTCTCATCTGCGAGTCTGTAGACATGTAGGTTGTTGTTGGAACATTACAAACCTGCCAACCTGCGATTGTAATGCCCAAAATAATGGCTTCCCTGCACAGATTCTCTGCGGGTCTATCAAATACCCTTCATTTTCCCTCATTTGGTCTTCTCGACTATTATTCACATCTTCTTAGTCATTCACATAATCTTCTTTGACACTCTCACACTCACTTGGTTGGATTCCTCACATATTTCTAGCTTTCATACGACCATTTTGCACAATCTTTGGCTCCATACACCATTTTTTCTTGTAGGTATCTCCTTCATTGAATAGCTCAAGCTCTCGCATTTGGCTCTATCTGACGCATTTGATCTCTCTTCTTTCATTGTGTAGTTTTCTTCATATCCTCCTTGTATCTTCGAGCATATTGTTGTTCTTGTCATATTTCTATTTCATACTATTATTCTTGATCTCTTTTACTCAGTTATCTATCACCGGATTTATTGTGTCTAACAGTTGTCTATGGAGGTGGAAACACCGTAGCAGGAGTTTGACTAAGGTAAGCCTCTTTAGGGCCACGACCATTTCCCCTCTTCACTTGTGTGTAGGTTTTTATCTCAAATTCATGGGTTCAAAAGCTCCTGTTGGATTGTATCATCAACTGTCAAACCAGGTTTTATCTCTCTCATCTTCTCTCTTTTATCTTATTAATCATAAAATACATAGTCTATTCGTTTCACATTTAAATATGTTGTGATTATTGTTCGATTGTAACCCAATATAGAGGCTGACGTGATGTTAATTTTGTGAAACATCCGTTCCTGCAAGTTACTATTGAGAAAACATTAACTACAGCAGAAAACATCAACTACAATAGAGGACTCTATTCCTAAGATTTATACTTAGGAACAGAATAACAAGTCAAAATGCAGATTTTAAAAGTAGAAAGAGACAAGTTCAAGTCATACCAATAAAAAAAAATACACCAATGCCTCTTTCATTTAGTATTTACCTTAGAATATTCCAAGGACAAAACGGACAAAACATGACCACTGGGCACCATCACCACCTCTAACGCAATTGAAATTGGTAGTTGTGATTCAGAATTTTCAATTAATCGATCTTTGTTCTCTGTCATTGCCGATTCTTTTTTGACAGGTTTATTTTGTTCTGTCTTAGGGCGACAGCTTCTACTACTTTGATTTTCTGTCGTGAATCGGAAATTTTGCCTAGGCCAGAATCATAAGCCTCGTCAATACTTTTATTTTTTTGCTGGAGTCCAAAATTCTTCCTTAAGCCGAGTCATATATTATCCTCATCAATGTTCATGACTTGTGAGATTCTAAGCTTGTGCAACTTTCTCAAAGTTCATGTTTCTAGAAGAGTTATAAATTATTAAAAACTTGTGGCCACTGGCCATACGCTGGCCAACTCTGTTTTCTTTTTACGTTTTTCCCCAGCTTTGTCTTTTAAAGTTTTAATTTTCTCCCTTCTCGTGGCCATCTCTTTCAATCTTTCACTAGTATCTCTCAGAATTTTCAAAATGTTAGAAATTTCAGTTACATGCCTGCTTGGGCGGCTTTGATAGTTGCAATAGCAGAGCACCTGTTTCTCTTTTCTGTCAAGGTTCACAGTAGAAAAGAATTTAATGTCAATTCAGGAAGTACCGTGTCTCAGATACTCATCGTATCAAGTTTGAAGCCCATGGACAATATTGACTGGGTGTTATGTTTAAAGAAAGTCAAACAAACAAAGGACCCTTATTCAAGTAGATTATATGAAATCTAGTGCAAGATTTCGGATGCTTGCATAGCAATGCATTTTGAACTGCCTTTTTGATGTGAGGCTTGTTTGGATATAACTTAGAGGCTGGTGCATAAAAATAATGAATGTTGAAATCTAATATGAAGAGAGCTGAGGAAACCTAAAGCATATAAGCCAGCCCAGAGGAATAAGAGTGCAAAGACGAGAACTACCAGTAAAATAAAAATGCCTGGTTTGACGAATATCAAGAATAACGTGCATATAAGAGCCCCGTAGTCATTTGAAGGGTCCATATCCCATGTAGCATTAGAGAAAGACGTAGTAGCCTGTGTAAAGCAAGTGAAGTTGTATGTTAACATTACGTCTGTCACCCACTTAGCAATTAAAGAGAAAAGTTGCCCCTTGTGTAATGCTATAGTCTTTGATGTTTCATACCTTCTCAAAGTTCTCCTATTAATTTCCCTGTACTAGTTTTGTCTCACCATTTACACCTGGATTGATTATTAGTACCGAATTACACAAATACTTCCACGCATTTTTTTAAGCGTCTATATAGAAATCCTTCCCCTGATAACCGCTTCTATTCTTTTTTACGTTGTAAAAGGTGCATTCAAGAGTTAAAAATTATGCACTCTTTACAGACTTTGTCATCTTTGTCATCTTGGCTCCTCGCCCAAAATTTACGATTGCAAACAACTGGTTTCTCATCTGGGTCAAATAATTACATAAAAGTTCAGGTTAACATAATTCTGTCAAATCTTAAGAATTGGATCAATAGCAGATGTCGTCGTCACTTGATCTAAGTTTTTGTTAGGGATGGAGCATTTTGTTTATATGGGTAAATTTCACATACAATCTCTTTTGGAAAAGATGTGTGATAACCTCTCGACCTTAGTGGGTAGAAGATTAAAAGATAACAAAGAGAAAACAGGAAAACCCAAACCCTTAAAAAAGTCTTTGATGCCATCAAGCCCTCAGTTGTTGAAATCAAGAGTTGGTCCTGTTAATGTAATTTATGATCTCGTTCAGTTAACTGTCACAGGGAAACTAATTTTATAGAGAAATACCAATTCAGAATATCTTTTGATGTGTATTTATTTTTGTTTCATTTCAAAATAACATTACAGATTTCGCTGGATTTAGATCTATGAAGCTCAAAGACAACCCCCAAAAAATGTCATGTAAATTGGTTTTCTCCATCAATCATATTCCACCACAATCAGGTAATCTACAATTAGATAGATAGCAAGAAAAATGAAGAATTTTAAAATGTAATCATAATGATAAATTATAGAATGTTTTAAATTTGAATGTATAACCTTTTGTGCAATCCAATCTTCTCTGAGCCCTACCATCCCAAAGGCTCATATTCCTTCTGTCCTATGACTTTGGCTGCATAATGCAGATTGCTCTTATTATCATTTTGTTATATTATTATCTCTTCTAACAGCGATGGAAATATTGTTGAGCAGTTGTTGCTCTTCTTCTCAATTCATAAACTCAAATGCAATCACAATTCTTGTACTCATTATGATTTAGTTTTGTCTCTGCCATTAAATATATAAAGGATACCGAATACAAAAGTGAGTACTTAGGTGACCGTGGTAAAGGACTCAAGGCTGGAGATGTTACAGTTGCAAGTCATTTATAGTACAAAATGAGGTTGGAGGTATTGCAGGGCGAATTATTCTTATTATTCTAATTCTCATAACTGAGGATGTAATGGCATGAAATGATTTCTGACTGGAAAGAAATGGTGTGGGAAGGAAAACCTACTAAAATTGATATGTTATAATTTCATCATAAGTGGAAGAAATAAAATTAAACAAAAATCACTGAAATTTCGTAAGTCTGTGCAGGGCATAGTCACTAAGGTGATTTGAATTGAAATTTGGATTTCATTGACAGTGTACCACTTGTTTACCTAACTCTATGTAGTACATTGTAATGTCACCTTTCAAAGGCGATCTTGGTTACTTCTTTTAAAGTTTATCTTTTGTTTTGTGGTCCTCTAGTTTAGGAGTGGTGCAATCCTGCAAGTAACTAAATCTCTATCTTCTATTCTCAAAGTCTACCTCTGCAGGAATCATTTGTTAACAAGAGATTTGGTTTGATGCATAGCATCCGTATTGTCCTATACTACTTAGTTGATTCCTCACTCAAGGCATTGTCCCATACTACTTAGTTGATTCCTCACTCAAGGCATTCGGGAACATTGAGTCTAAAAGGCACAATCTAATGGTGGATTTGGCCTTTCTGTTAAGTTTGGCACACTCATCTTCATCAATGCCATTAGCCTAAAGCAGTTACTGAAATCTATTGATGATGCTCCACTAATAGGTCCTCTGACTTAAGGTTCCAAAGCTCAAAGTTTGTGATGGTGAACTTCTCACTCTCCATTTCCAAAGTCTCAACCATTTCTTTCATTCAAAATAAGATCCAAAAAATCATTAATGGTTTTCCAAAACTATGGGCTCTAAACCATAGCAGATTTCTACCTTAGCATAACTACTTTTCAAATATAAATAGACTCCCCATAATGGATTTTCACTTCTATGATGAAGAGGGTCGTATGCAACTTCCAAGCATTTCACATTGGAGCACTAATTACTCTTACAACCCTATTATGTACAGCTATAAATAACTAGCCACAAGTGCTCCTTCTAGTCCACTATGTAACCCTTATGTTAAATGTTCTATTACATTCTCATAAAGTGGCATTAGTGTATCATCCAAGGAATCTCATGAATTTTCCCAAAATTTGGCACCTCATTCTGTGATGGTCCCAAGATGCAACATATTACAGTAATTAAATTATTATATTGTTCCTAGGATTTTCAATATGTTCAACACATAGTCATAACAACTTCATATTGTAATAATCTTGCGAACCTCTTGTAATGACCAAAAGATTATGCAGTTTTATCAAAGATATTTTACTCGTTAGCGGAGACTTTGAAAATCCCATGTTCATAATTTATGGGAAGTTAATAATTAATTACTACAAATTAGTTTTTACATTTTTTTGCATTTATCATAGTAGGGTATTTTTGTCTTAACATGGATTCAACAACCCAAAATTTTGGGGCAATCCTTTTTAAAAAGTTAGCCGAAAAAACATAATTATGAATAAAAAAGAAATTAAAGTATTAGAATCTCAAAGGGTAAATTTAGAGAACATAGAAGTCTATTTTGATCATAGTATCATTACTTGTAATTAGGATTGACTTGGTAAACCAAAATTAATGGAACTCAATTACATGGGATTTAATTGAGAGACAAACCACTGAAAAATCCATTATTATAAGTAAAACTTATTTTGTTAGTTCAATCCAAATAAAGGGGAAAACTTTTCTTTTCCTTATAACACAACCCAAAATAATTTTTTGTTTTACTTTTGAAGCTACAATGAACATCTAAGAACATGAATCATGACAGACATTAAAAGGAAAGGCCCTTGGTGCATTCTCTATTGCGATACATGGGTAGGTCAAGGGGCATACCCTTGTCATTAGGTCCAAAATAAGGCCTTCAAGGCCACATGGACCTTTACACTACATGTTATTTTTCATAACTATATTACTATAGCCAACTACAATACAAGCCTTTTAGGCCTCATTTCATGTTTTCTTCTTTCATACACATATATATAGCACTCTCAAAATGCAATATTCCAAATATTATTAAGAATGTGTATGTATGATGGCCTCCTTTGCATGATTTGTTTTACAGATATTCAACCATTAGATAAGTTGATTAATAGACAAGAAAAACAATTCTAGCCTCTTTTTGGTGAAACCATAATCACTAACCAAAATTAATAACACCAATATCAAGATCCTCATTTGAGAGTATGTTAGATGATTTAAAATCATGAAAAAATATCTTCAACACCATTAATAATGAGATGAGATTATGTTGGATGATTTAAAATCATGAAAAATTATCTTCAACACCATTAATAATGATATATGTTTGTATGTAGAATAGTTCTTGAGATTATATTACACTAAAAAATATTTTGCTAAGACTATTGTATTGTTTTGAAATAAGAAGGAAATATTGGTTACCTCAGTTGTAGGATACTAGAAGAAAGATAAAATATTTACATCTTATGGTAAGCTCGAATCATTCATGTACTTTATGTGTGACATAAAATAGTGGGATTTTAGGCAAGAATCAGGTTTTAGATGTTGACTATACATCACATTCTTTATGTCATTCATACATTTACATAATCATTTGACTTTACCTTATTGTTTTGATCTCTTTTTAGTTACTAAATATACTTAAAGTAGATTAAGGTGTAGGGCCTATTTCCTTGGCTTAGCTTGAAATCTTAGATGTATAATGATTTAATATGATTGCTTCTATCATTCCATGTTTTAGAATATATGTATTATGTATATGTTCAATAATACGATTGTGTAGGTGCTATTTCCTTGGCTTAGCCTGAAATCTTAGATTCATAATGATGTCATATGATTTCTTCTATTGTTTCATGTATTAGAATATATGTACTTTTGATATGTACAACAATATGATTCAAATAATGTGGCTACTATTGATAATGCTATGGATTATGTAGGTGTGACTAGGATGTTGTTCCTAGAGATTGAGCAAGACATATAAAATGTAATTAGAAGTTTTAAGATTAATAACCCTAGATTCAAGCCACCAAATAGCTTGGTGAACTTTCTAGTAGATTATTGTTAAGGTTTTTGATGAAATGGTCATTCCATTATTAAATATTATATTTTAATCTCTAATATGATTATAGTATTTTTTAGGAAGCGAAATGGCCACACGTTAATTGAAAAAAGTCATGTTGGTATCATTGATTTAGGGAATGCTTTTGGTATCATATTTGACTTCATAGAAAGATTACAAAGGAAACAACTTTGGATGTTAGGTAAATGATGTTTAGGGATAACCATAGAAAGTGTCTTCCTCAGTCAAGGTTGTTACTTTAGAAGTAATTTTTCTTGACATTACCTATAAGACATTCAAGATATTGATTTGAACACAAACAAGTCATTGCAATATACAACCAACAATGTTCTAGAATTTTCACTTAAGATACCAACAACAATTGTATACCATGTCAATATCCTTTTCATCTTAGATGTCAATCTTATGAATCACTAGCTTAGATGCCAATCTTATGAATCACTAAGTTTAATATTATATGAGATGAGCTTTAGGGATTCCAAAAGCTTATAATGATTTTGTTAAGTTATCTATTGTTGTTGAAAGTCTTACAAAAGGGTTAGTTGGGTAGAATTTTTTGTTTTAGAGAGAAATCATAGTTATTTATGAAATTTATTACATGGTACATCAACAAACATTCATATTTTTAAAGTGAATCCAATCATGAAATTTGTATGGCATATTGCAAATTTATTGAGATAGTTCTCCACATTCCTTAAATATGTACTTGCATTTAAAGATATGTTTTTGTTCATTTCTTGGTCTTGGATGCACCAAATATTGAACATTATCAACAAAATTAGATGCCCTACAATTAAAGTTCTTAAAAATTAAAAGGATGATCACCTTGTCTGATTAGCCATATCTTAGTCACTTCCAAATGTATTTGATTCAACTTAGATATCTAATAAATTTTTTAGCCTAGTTTTATTGGTCTTATCTTCATTATATCAGTCTACCCAATTTTAGAAAACTCCCATGGTGTCATCTTGGGCCTAACAAAATTTCAAGGAAAACTATTTTCTTTCACCTAAAAACCCTAGTGCAGACTATGATGGCATTAGGAAGATAGTCCTTTGTTGTTATGTGACCCAACCTCACTTTTTCTATTGTTGTTGCACTCAGGTCCATTGATGGCCCACCCATTTTCCATTGCTAGCTCACCTTCTATCCTAGCTTTGTCATTATTTTTAGCCTACTCTTGTCCCAGGAGTTTTAATAAAAATTTATAACACTTGTTTTAGATACCATTTGATATAAGACAGTCCTATAAAAATATATATTTTTCTTATTGTATGATTAATGTTGTAGAATTCTTGAAGGTTGTGTAGTAGTTATATATTTAGTTGTGGCCAAATGTAATGCCACTTCCCTTTTGTTAATGTTCTTTTAATTCTCATGTTGCATGCAGGTTGCTTGAGGTACATTAGAATATGATCCACAAAGAAGAAGCACTAGATGAACTACTTAGATCTTCAACAATACACAATCACATTTCATGGGTTGTTTGGCCATACCAACATCAATTTGTGATCATTATTTAGACACACAATGAGCTAATACATTCAAATCTGCAAATGCTATATTGGGTAAATATTTATCTCTATAATTTTTTTAATTTTAACTCCAATTTATTGTATCAACACTGTAACTTGTTTTTGTAGCTCAAATTGAGTAAAATTGGTTTTATAAATTTGTGTCTCCAACTCTTATTCATTTTCAAAAACTATGGTTTATAAATCAGCTTTTGTTTTTATGTAGTTTGCTAAACTATTGGACCAAACAAACTTTCTCCTACTCTCGTACAAATTTTATCACATTGAGTCACTAAGTATTTTAGTTCCAAGTATTTTCTTATATCCTAAGCAAGAGACACCCATCGAGAGTTCTAAAAGTGAAGTCCTATGTAAATAACTCTTTATCTTGTATATTTTATGTGCAGTCTTCTAAGCTTGTTTGTTGTGCAGTCTACTAAGTTTTTCATTCATACACCACTGGTTAACCATATATTTTAACAATTACATGTTTCTTAGCTAATGGACTACACAAACTTTCTCCTACTCTCCTACCTTATGCATGGACTCTAGCTGCATGCAATCCTTGTTGATTTTTTTTCTGACATAGGTGACAAATTTTTGTATTTTCTATTTTGATAGTGTTGTTATTTTTTACAATACTTGCGCTACTATTTTTACAGTATTTTTCCTTCTTGTATTTTCTCCCTCTCTTAGGTGTGCACCACAATAGAAGGAAAAAGTAAAAGGGGACATCACAAAACATTCTACTGATGTTGTGCATCCCCAATTCACAAGCAACTATGATAAAAAACTTCTAATCATTGAGATTTCTATTTTATTTGTGTAAATATTATGAAGAGAAGAAACAAGTGTAGAAATATAAAATAGAACAAAAAATATAACAAAGGAAGAAGACCAAATTTATAGTGGTTCGACAATTGCCTATACCTACTTTACAGTAGGGAAATTATTTATTATAATCCATTTTTAAATATACATTCTGTTAGAGTAATGACGCAGGACAGGTAAGGAGGATCTAATTAAGGATAGTCCAAACAAGCAACCAAACACCACAATATGGAATAACACAACAAGACAATGTTTTCAACTAAATTTTCATTAACATGCCCAACTGTAAGGCCTTCTGGGTTAGGGCCAAATATAATCAAAAGTATTTCTACAACCTCTTAGCTAGTCCAGCTCTGAAACAAATCAACAACTGATGGAAACCCTAAGGTAGATCTAAACTTGAGCTTGCAAGCCTCCAAGAAATCTCCTTATCTCCAAGCAAACAACCACTAGCTCTTCTATTACAAACTATCAAATAACAATCTGATCTTCAAGATCTCATAGGATCCAAGTCTATCAGATCTACTTCCAAATCTAATTCTCAATCTTATGCCCTTAAACAACTACCCAATACTCCTTAAATACTAATGTTCGGCCACAAGTCGGCTAGAAGAAATAATTAACTCCTAAGTTAAGTCGGCTTCTACTACCAACAATTATTAAATGCAACAACAATTGGCTCTCAAATAGCCTTACAAACATTTAATTCTCCATGTCAGCCTCAAGATCTACATAGGAGAATACAACAAAAGCTACCAACAATAAATGCACCAAGTCTACCAACCAAATCTCCAAGAACTCCTGTCGGTAAACCAGAACTACTGAGCGCCAGAGAAACAACCAAGCACTAGTAAAAAAACCGACCACACCAAGCAACACCGAGAAATAGAAACATCACTGAGCACAAGTTCCACCAAGTGCAAGAGGTTTCACCGAGTTCCTTCAGCGACCGAGCTTCCTTCAATAATCGAGACCATCGGTTAAAGCTGCAACCGAGTATCATAGAACTTAAATAATACACCACCATGCAGATTCACCAAGTACCCTAGAATGCCCCTACATCAAGTAATAAAGTGTTTTCTTATTAATTGAATCATATTTTATTTAATTACTAAGGCACTATTTATCTCTTTCTACTTAAGCTAAAATTTAGGCATATAATAATTAATTATTTTATTAATTATTATTGTGCAACCTAGGTTTTACCTTTTTAGGTTTTTAGATCTCCTTTTATAAGGATTTATCTCCTTTGTTTTCATAACAGATTGAGAAACATTCATTTTATTAAATTGCAACTTTTTTTCTTACACATCAAGAATGATTTGTCCTCTTTTGTGGATCAATGCGTTCAGGCCTCCATAGCTTCTTTCTTCTTCTTCTCTCTTTTTCTATGACACACATTTGCATTCAGGTGTTCTTGGGAGCTATGTTTTTTTAACTCATCAACTCCAATATGGTATTAGAGGTTTAGATCTATTTTCCCTTGTCCTCTTCCTGAGAGATTCCTTTGTGTTCATCAGATCTGAGTTTTTTAGAGGGTTTTCTGTCAGATCTAGGGGCCTCTTGTTCTGGTCACCGTGGGCTTAAATGGACCTCACCATTGTGTTTAGAGAGCCCAAGAACCCTCAAATCCATATAAAATTTATCAAATTTGGACAAAGTTGGAATTAGTAGCATTTGTTTTTGCAACTGGCCCCAACACAGATCCCAAGGTGGTCAATGTTATTTGGAGCATTTCTAGCCCAAACGGACATCACGATTGCATCCATAATGCCCAAAAAATCCTATTTCCATATAAGGCACGTCCAATTTGGCACGCTTTGCGAGGTAGTGCATGCGATTTTTCAAAAAATATATATTTCTTTTGGTCGGTGACAATCATTTGGCCATCAAATTTAATCTCATTATGGCAGCAACTTCAACCCTTGGTCCTATGGTGACTAGGGGCCCATTTTTTTAGCCCCCAAGTGGAATTTAGCCGTGACGACCATTTTTCTGCCAAATTTAAGCCCGTCAGTCACTGACGTCAGCATGCATCGAGTTTTTGACACCATTTTGGGCCCTCCGGAGCACTCGGTAGTGTTTTGCTCATAACTTGAGCATACGGTGTCAAAATTAGGCAAACAAGATATCATCAGAAATCTAGTTCTAAGCTCTATCTAGATCTAGAGCTTTGAATTTCTAATTTTGCATTTTTTATGATGATTTTTAGTGTCAAATCCAGATGTTTAGTTTTTCACTCCTAGAGCTCTATCTTGTGCATCCAGATTCCGTTTTGGGCAAATGATACATCGTTGGAAAGCTTTTTCTGAGAGATTTCCAGTGTTGTGAGTATTTTTTAGAGATTCTAGTCTAGGTACATTTTATTCAAATTTTTTGTAGTTTTACAATCTGGTGGATATCTTGGATGGTTCAAGTCCTGGGATCTCTTCCCTTTGATGGATGGCTCATCTTAGGTTGTTCTTTTATTTTAGAATCCTTCATTATTCTTTGAGCATTGTATAGTTCACTTTTGTAGCATTTTTTTATGCATGCGCATTGAGATAAAGTGCCATTTTATTGCATGTATTAGATTTTATACATGCTTGTGCTCTATGTACTCGCACTCCATTATAAAGTGCCTTTGTTTTCCATCTACTTTTGTCATGTGAGTGTTCCTCCAATGAAATTATCCTCAGGTATCTCCATATGTGTTTGTACTCTCTCTGCAATTCATATTCGATAATCTTTTCAGTGTACCTATCATTACTCCCTTGTCAACATTTTGGGGGAGTTTCTACTATTGGTTCTACTGCTTCCTTGGTTGAATAGTGTGAGCTATGTATTTAGTATTTGATTAGATGTACTATGTGGATGCAATGGCTGGTACCTATGCATTCTGGTGAGATGGACCATTTACTATATGGACACTCTTTCTTTCTTTTTTTTGGATGCACTCTTCCAACTTTGATTGATCAACTCTTTAGAATTTTGGTATTTTTATGCCATCTATATTTTTGAGTTCAGGTGTTTGCCTTTTTTTTTCCTCCTAATTCGAGTAGTGTCATTTGAGGGCACTCGTGCAGATTACAATATTTTGTATCTTCGAGTTCAGGTGTTTGCCTTTGTTTTCCTCCTAATTCGAGTAGTGTCATTTGAGGGCACTCATGTAGATTACAATCTTCTCTACCTGGTCATATTTTAGTGGAGGATCTTCAGATCATCAATTACTTCTTGGCAGAGTTTGCAGCTTATTGCTTCAGTGATGTTGTACATGTTCATCCTTATTTCTATTTTCTAGAACATTCCTAGTTTTGGAGGCTTCTTCAATCCTTCAGACTAGTCTTTGTCTCTTTTAGGAGTAGAGTTTTTCCCATGTGGTTTTCTCTATTTCTCCATTTTATAGAGACTCTCTTTTGTACTTGGATACCTTATCAGGCATTTTGTTGCCGAGACTCATTTTCTTTCAGTAGTTCTTTCTAGGTTTTTAGCTTCTCCCAAAGTTCATCTTAAGGGGGGTGTTAGAGTAATAAAGTATTTTCTTATTAATGAAATCATATTTGATATAAAATTACTAAGGCACTTATTATCTCTTTCTACTTAAGCTAAACTTTAGGCATATAATAATTAATTATTTTATTAATTATTATTGTGCAACCTAAGTTTTACCTTTTTAGGTTTTCAAATCTCCTTTTATAAGGATTGATCTCCTTTGTTTTCATAATAGATTAAGAAAAAAATCATTTTATTGAATTGCAACTTTTTTTTTGCACATCAAGAATGATTTCTCCTTTTTCATGGATCAATGCAATCAGGCCTCCATAGCTTCGTGCTTCTTCTCTCTCTTTCTGTCACAGGTGTTTTCATGCAGGTGTTCTTGGGAGCTGTTGGTTGTTTTCTCATCAACTCCAATACATTCAACATCTTGAAATATTCATTTTTCTTCTAAATACAATAACCATTTAGCTCATAAAAAGGAGCTTACAATAAGAACATGAATGGCCATATAAAGGAGAGAAAATAAAAGGTGTCCATTGGGCTTCACACCACCAAAAAAATCCCACTTGAAGGCCAACAAATTTTGCAACAAAGACATTCCCCCACTTTTATCATGTTATCACATCTGAATAAGGCCAAGAGAAGCTTGGAAAAACTCAAACTTCTCCCGTGGAACAATCTTTATCAAAGCATCAGCTGAATTTCCCTTGGTGTCAATCTTCTCCACTTGGAGCTTGCCTTCTCCAACCACATTTCAAATGTAATGATGACATAAGAAAATTTTTTAGAATGATACTAAGATGTTTGATGTTCAGTAATGAAAATAGCATTTCTGTCATTAAAAAGAATAAAAAAATAAAACTGCTTCAAGACCAATTTTTTGAATAAAAGTTACAACCATACTATCTCCCTTGCTCCTTTGGATAGAGTCATGTATTTAACCCCTGCAAAAGAGAGAGAAACTTAATGTTGCAATTTGGAACCCCAACTAATAGCTCTTCCAATAAAGGTGAAAACATAACTAGTAGTAGACATTCTCTATCTAAATCCACACCAAGATCAGAATCTACAATTCCTTGCAATTGTTCCTTATCCTTTCGAACATATAAATAAAAATTAGAAGCACCTTTCCAATACCTTAAGATCCATTTGAGCACCTCCTAATGAGGTTTACTATGATAAAAACATAGTTGATTTCCCACAATTCAAACCTTTAAGGAAAGTAATTGCAAATTGAATATCTAAGAAATTTCAATAGGATTACAACATATAGATTTAATATTCTAGAATCGTGAAACTAGAAAAATGAGACACAATAGGAAACATAGATATGCATGGGGAAAATCCTTCCAGGTTAAAATCCCTATACTCCAAAACCTCAAGCCAATGTATTATTCAGAAACAAGTTACAATACATTTTCAAGTTCTAAGCCTTTACATGAAGATTTACATCTTGTTCCATCATAAAGAAAATCCAACATCATAACCTTGTGAAATGAACTCCTCTTCTCTCTCACTCATACTATAAAACACCTAAGGCTGAAACATATATCTAGAGCTCAACACAAGAGGTAGGTGTCCATGGTTTCCAAAACCATCTTCAACACATAAGAGGTAAGTTGTGTTATAATGTAAGAAACTTGCTAAGTCCATGACATGTTGGTCATAGAAACTTCAAAGGAAACAACACCTATTTCATCCATAATGGTCACCTTTCCAAATGCAATGCAAGTACAACATAAAAATTACCATTTGACCGGGAATAGCCACCTTCCTTACCTCACACCACTTGTCAATTATGAACTACACCATATATGCCAATTGCTAAAATACAACTCCAATACACAATAGGAATTAGCAATCAAGACTCTTTAGTCAACATAGGAAATTGCCAAATCAATTTCCACACAAATAGAAATATATGACAATATATTCCAAAAATTTAATATCTTCCAAGAAGGTACCAACTTCCTAGAAAATAAGAAAAATGTCATCTCATCAACTGCCATGTAGGATGCCACCTTACTAAGAGCTACCACAAAGTGAATGACAATTTAGGAAGTTAATAACTTAAGATAAATCAATAAATTAAATAATTGAACATGTTAGGACTCTAAGATTGAGACACCTCAATCCCAACATGATTGTCTAATTATCATTCATTCGTTTAACTAAACATTATAATAAAAGTTAACATTTAGGTAATTGTTTTGCAAATTACAAAGAGATACCAATTTGGTGTATGAAACCGTTGTATTTACAATGAACAATGAGTATAAGGAATATGAATGTTTCTGGTTTGTAAGGTCCTTACTTTTGACAGATTTTTGTTGAGACTAAAATACATTCCTCTTTTTCTTATTTTCTTTGCCTTATTTGCATTTAAATGCAAAATTAACCATGTATTGGGTGAAAACTTTTATCTTATTGGAAGAATTAGATCTGTTACATATTATTGTAAATGTTAACTAAGAGTGTCATGATCATACGAGTGCAATTCTATGTATTTGTAACTTGATTTTATTTACGTATTTGAAATGTGCTTATAAGTTCTTCATGAGTACATTGTTAATCTTGTGATCAGAATGATCATATTATCGTAAAATTGGTTTGTTAGTTAGCAGGGAAGTTTGAGCCGGTTGAATATGTCCTTATGTTGGGATTTCATATCATTTGAATTATGCTTCTAAACTAATCCCCAACTTATTTATGCTTCAATGGATGTCTATACCTGTTCCAAAGCCCCATTCTACTATAGACAGGTAGAACGTTTGAAGAAATTGAGGCTAAACCGGCTGATTACATTTTCTTAATTGTGGTGGAATTTGTCATTTTGTGAAAAATTATACTTGAGGAAATACGAGAGGGAACTTTGTTTCAAATCTAAGCAACTAGAGATGTTAAGAATCAACCTTATGAAGAAAATTGTAGACCTAGCCTTCCTCAAGCGTTGCAGAGATTCAAATCTGATTCCATGTTTTGTAAAAATCAGCCACCATCTTTGGAGCGTGCATACCAAACAAATCTTTCTCCGTGCAGGTCTGTCTCTTCTCAAATAAGTAATCTAGTCTACGAGGAGGTTGATCAGCCATCTTAAGGACAAATTGTTTCCCCTTCACCTTGAGCTTGCCGCATTCCTTCATCCAGACCTTTAGATTCGTCTGGATACTATTTCTTACGCCAGGGCCTTGGGGAGGCATAAAGAGTGCATTAGAAGACAAAAGAAAACGTTTTTTACTCTTTCTCGGCTGTCTCGTGGTTGGCACTATGCTTCATCTCTTTCAGAAGATCACCGAGTTCATTCCTCTGGGAGTCCTCATCTGCATTCCCTGTCTGGCCTCTCATCTTCCCCAAGGGTGACTCAATATGTCTGTTCAGAAGGGGGCAACAACTGCAGTTCTGTTGTTCTGTTCCATCTGGTCCTAGCTTCTAGTAACCGCTTATTATCTGCAGACACATTGTCTTTACCTTGCGCGGGCCAGTCTACAGCATATGGGGGAGATCTCATTCCATCACTGAGCAACTCAATCCCTGTGGAGCCTCAGGGATTGGGGACTTGTCACGATAATGGCTTTCACTCAGTTTCTCAGGAGTGAGTCTAGTTTCATTTGCATGCGAAAGCTGATCGGTCTACAACCAGCTCGAGGTCCACCATCCTCCAATGGTCCTCTCCTCTCAATGGCTTCTTGCCATAGTGAGCAGGTACGTCCATCTACCACAATTTCTCTTTCGTGCAGTGCATGTCAAATATTTGTTTCTCTCATGATGACTTTCCGGCTCGAACCCCCCATCGAGCCCCTCCCGTGGTAGATCTGGGTCGTGTCATCAAGGATAATGTTGAGCGGCTATTGTCTTACGGGGAAGCTCCAGTCACCTCCAGCTTGGGATGTCCTTCAACATCCCCCGCGGTGGCCTCCTTGGTGTTTGAGCCATCCACCTCTTCCCGCATTTTTGAACCCCCACTCTTGCTGTTAACCATGTGGATAAGTTAAGGACTTCCTTGGACCCTATTGTCTCTCTTCCTTGCAGCCCCCCGCGTGCAGATTTTAGCTCATCTGTCTCCCCTTCTGTTTCACCTCTTCTTCACTCGGTACGTGATTGGGAGAGCAAGCTTGTGGTCAACTTATCTAATGCCACCATTGACCCCCTATCGTTCGATTTTTTAAAGGGTCTTAATTTTGCTTGCGCCCCTTGTACCATCCCTCATGTTCTTTTTCTTATTGAGATCGAGAATGCGATTCCTTCTCTCTCTTCTAATGTTGCGGAAGAAATTAGGCAAGATTGTGTGGTCACCAGACATGCCAAACCGCCTAAACTCAACATCCTTAAAGCTGAGACGCTTGCGTTTAATAATTTGATTAGTAATAATGACATTGTTATCACCAAAGCTGACAAAGATAATGCCACTATCATTATGAATAGGCATGACTACATCTCCAAGATGCCTGACTTGCTCTTTGATTCTAGCAACTATAGGACCCTTTCTCGCAACCCCTGCTCCAAGATCTTTAAGAAAATCAAAGATTTTGTGTCCAAGTCCTCCTTTCATGAGGCAACAAAGGAAAAATTGTTGCCTTCTAAAGAAGTAACCCCTCGCATCTATGGGGTTCCAAATATTAACAAAGGAGGCATTCCTTTGAGACCTATTGTAGATGCCATTGGGTCACCCACTTATTTTTTAGCCTCTCACCTTGCCAAGATAATCTCATCCTTGGTGGGAAATTTTGACTCATTCGTCAAAGATTCCAACCAATTTGTCTAATTTATAAAGGATAAAAGGTTGGAGCATGATGATATCTTGGTAAGTTTTGATGTGGTCTCCCTCTTCACCAAAGTCCCTATTCCTAACTCTATTCAAATCATTAAGCACAAGGTTGGTGATGAGATTGCTGATTTGGTAGAGTTGTGTTTAAGGTCAACTTTCTCTTCCTTCCAAAATGTCTTCTATGAGCAGGTTGATGGGGTGGCTATGGATTCTCCCTTCTCCCCCGTCATTGCGAACCTCTATATGGATCATTGTGAGAAGATGGTATGTCCCTGTTTTCCCCTCAAACCTAGATGGTGGAAGCGATATGTTAATGACACCAATGTTTGTTGGCCACATGGACTTGACAAACTTGAAGAGTTTTACAAACATGTCAAAAACTTGGACACAGACATTTCCTTCACAAAGGAGCTTGAGCTAGATAACCAGTTACCTTTCCTTGATGTTCTTCTCTTCAAGAAACCTATTGGTACACTTGGTTGGAGTGTGTATCATAAGGCCACCCATACTGACTTATACCTCCACTCGTCTTCTCACCACCTCCCCAGCCAAAAATTTGGCCCATCATTAAGACCCTTGTCCTAAGAGCCCATAGAATTTGTGATGAGGACAACTTAAACCAAGAGCTTACCCATCTTCGCTAGGTCTTCAAGTTAAATTGTTATTCTTATAAGAAAATTTCAAAGGGTCTTAACCAAGCCAAGTCTTTCTATCTTTCCAGCGTCAGTCCCAAATGTTCCTTGAACCCTCCTCCCTTGTATGTCACCCTTCATTTTGTTTATGGCATCTCCCAAAAGATTGTCACAATCTTATCAAAAAATGCCTTCATGTCACTTTCAAACCCCTTTCAAGGTTAAGAAATTGTGTCCCTCGGCTCAAAGATTCTAAAGCTTCATTTCTAGACTCTGGAATCTATAAGATTGTGTGCTCTTTTGGTAAACCCTATATAGGAAAAAAGGGTGGCTCATTCCACACCAAATTTTGTGAGTATAGTACTAACATCAAGCACAATAGGGTCCACAAATCTGCTTTACTGGAGCACTCCTCTTCTACCAAACATCATATGTATTTGGAGAGAACCCAAATCCCATCCAAGGAGGACAACTATTTCAAGAGGAAGCTCAAGGAGGCTATTGAAATCAACTACCATCCCATCAACCTCAACTGAGATGATGGGTGGTCATTAAGCCAACCTTGGCAACCTTTCTTAGGTACACTTGATAGCCACCATCATCCTTGATGTTTTCTTGGGACCCCCCTGGGTTGTCTCATTTCCTTGGTTGTATTCCTTTGTCTAGCATGCCTTGCTAGCCCCTTCATCTCTTTTCTTTGTCTTGGCCTTGCATTTCTTTTTCTTTTCTTTAGTTTCCCCCCTATCCACATTTGCAGTTTGCTTCATTTAGTCTAGGAGACCTTCCTTTTAGGTTATCTTTTGTCCTTTATTTTCTTCATCTCATTCTTTGGTTCTTGGTTCTCCCTCTTCTCCCTCTCCCACCCCTCATCCTCCACTTCCCCTCTCCTCCCCATCCCCCTTGTTTTCTTTTCTTCTCTTGTCTCTTTGTTTGCTTTCCTTGTTGTTGCTCTCATTTAGGTGCCCATTTTTTCTATTGCTCTTGTTTTGTCCTTTTGCATTAGTTCATTTTCTTGCCCCTTCTTTTTTATTTTTTTAGGGTTTGTTAGTTTGTATTTATATCTCTAATTTTTTGTTGGTGTGTCTATTTGGGCATATTCCTAAGTTCATTTTCCTATTTTCTTCTTTTTCCTCTTTTTTTTTTCCTTCTTTTTTTTGCCGTTTATTCATTTTTTGTGGGTTTATTTAGTTTCTCTTTTTTGGTTGCTTATATTGTTTTCGTGTAGCTTTTTATCCATAAGGTTATGTTATGTTATGTATATATAATAGTGTTTTATCATTTTTAGTTATTTGTATGTTTTATTGCATATATATAGACCCTCCTTGTGTGTGTAGGCGCACACGTCCTTTTTAGTTTTTTTTTTTAGATTTATTTTATTATAGTGCTTCTTTTTGTATTTGAGTTTTTTTGTACTTATTTTTGTCTTATTGGTATGCATTGATTACTTGATTTCATATTTTTTTGTGTTTCTTTCCATTTTTATGTGGCCTTTCTTATCTTGGTTCTTTTTTTCTTTCTTCTTCTTCGTTGTGTTTTCTATTTTTTTATTTTTTTCTCCTTTTTATTTATTTTTTACCTTCTCCTCATTGTTTTGTGTACTTCCCTTTTCCCCATCCTTTTTTATTTCTCCTTATTGAGGCTTGGTCTGCATATTTTTCTATTCTATTCTTACATTCTCTCATCATGATGATGGATCATGAAGTGTGATCCAAAATGTTCATTCTAAAAAAATATACACAATTGAATAGAGAAACAAAATTTATACATTTCATATGGATTGTGGAAATCTGATAGTGTTAATTGTAGCTACATTGTTGTACCACTCCAATTTTATTCTTCTTGAAATAAAATTTCTAATTGAACGAGAAGTCTTGCATATTTTTTCTTATGGTTTGATACCATTGGTTTTACCATATTTCAAAGTTAACATTTGGGCACAAGTGGGGAGGTCATTGACAAAGAAATTGGCTCGCTCTTGTAATTTTCATCATTTGAATGTTCTTAAGGCTTTCAACAAATACATTTTGTGCAATATTCGACATTACCCTACTAGTAGTGCTATTTTGTAAAAGTATAAGTTCATTTCTTTCATCTATCATATAACACATATATTTACATTCTTTGGTTTTCCTCTTACTCAAACAACATAACACAAATTTGAAATATAGGTCTAGAGATGCATACTATGCTATAAATTTGGCACATTTAAACCACTTCATGACAAAAACCCATGGGCAATGCGTTGATAAGTTAATGCAAACATCATGATTAAATTCACATCCATTCACAAAGTTTTCTTACATGCCATCTTTGATGTAAGAAAATAATACATATTGACATCATTTCCACTATAATAGAAGTAGTTCCACCAAGACCATAATTAAACATTAGAAAAGGCATCTCCTAGTTTTTGTGCTTTTGTCTTTGTTGTTCCTTTCATTGTGCTTTATGTTTTGAAGATTAAAATAAAATCATTTCGTGATATGATATGATTGTGCCTCCACCAATAAAAAATGTATAAAATCTTTGTTTATATATTGATAAAATTTGGCATATAGTTTGTTGGGTTGTCTACATTCATGGTGTCCATGATGGAATGGAATGGAGCTACATGATAGTTAGAGAGGGTGAAATGGTGTAGAGTTTGTGCTCTAAAGAAGAAACCATAGTTTAAATGAGTCTTTAATTTATTAAAGACTTAAAGTCCATTTATGTACTTAGACCAATATGGGTCAACATGGATTTGAGTAAGAAAGAAAATTCTTAATTTCTATATCATAAATATTACTACTTTTAGCAAAATTAGGGACTTGTTATAGGTTCAACCACTCTGATTTCAAAATTTAAATGTTGGTATGTTAGAATCATGGTTATTTATTTTATATTAAAAGAACTACAAGTGTTCCTTTAAGAATGTCTTTAGCTATGTTTTATAACTAGATCAATGATTATATACTTGTGAAAGGCTTACTTGTTCTTTTAAATGAAAACTTGTTGAATAAACCTTACATTATAATTGAAAATGTGTTCATTTAATTTGGTACTTACCAGGGGAATATTTGGTACAGATATTTTATTGAGTAGACAAAAAATTATGTTTTCCGCAATAAGTCTATCTATTTATTTATTTATTTTTAATTAACATTTACATATTATTTGTATATATCTAAGATTATAAATATTGATTTACTCAAACACTATGAGAATTCCCTAAAATTAAGTACTTTATTCTTTGATGAGTGTAACATAAGAGGACAAAGAATTAGGTAATTTGTAACTCCACCTATGCAATTAGAAATTGTGTAGGTTGGCGTAGAAGATATTAATTTATAACATCTTTTCTCTACCTCGGCTATAAACCTTTAAGTAGGCCTTTTGAGAATACCTTATGAGGATATTTATGTGTGATTTGTCTTTATGTCAAGTCTAGCTAGACTTTGTCCTTGTTTCACCTATTACACATGATCATATTATGAGTTTTCATTAGTGTCACACATATAGTTGGTAAAGGAATAAAATAGACTAGTCGGTCAACACACTAAGTATAGTAACTGAGTAGAGCACAAGGGAAAATAACAAAGTAACCGAGCATAGTCTTGACCAAGCACATACACTGAGCCAAATTATTATTGAGCACATCAAGTATAGTTATAACTGAACATTCATATTTATCGAGCATCAGTATTTTACCAAGATAGGAATGGAGTATATACCGAGTAATACAGGAATGGCATAGAAGTATGGAATGACACAAAATACAATGCAAATGATTTATATCAAGCAAGAAAATGGTTTACATAAATTGAGGTAAATATTTATTGGAGATGTAATAATTAAATGGTGATGATCCCTATGTAGTATTGATTTAAGTCATTCATTCAGATCATAGATCTAATTAACAACATAAACTTAATTACAACTCCATTTTTTCTAATCATGTGTTCCTTTCCTTTTGCTCATCAGTCTGTGTGTCTTCTCTCCCCCTTTCCCTTCATATTTCTCTTGTGAGAGGCTGAGTCTACATTTTTACTCTTAATCCTTGCACTTTCTCTTTCTTGATGATGGATCACAAAGTGTGATCCAAAACGTTGATGCTAAAAATACTTACACAATCGAATCTAGAAAACTTACTTTGCATTCATAGATCTAATGTTTTCTAGATTCTATAACCCTAATTAGGCCAAATCATTATGATATAAAAATTGTCAAGATATCAGTTAAACACATAGACACATGAGAAGTAGCTTCCTACATGAGATATCTGAAGAGAAAACAAGCTTATAATGTTATGCTTTTGAACAAGTATTCAGAATTGAATCAGTATTAGACTAGAGGCTACCAAGTAGTATTTGAAGGAAAAATCTATCACAAGAAGGTGAAATGAGTTAAGGGATAAGAAGATTTGGAATTCAAAAAAGTAAGTTGAAACATCCAAATCAATTTATTGTTACTTTCTAACAACTGTGGCATACTAGATATCTTAACAGAGTAGACCTAACAAGTCTTTAATAAATATTTTAACTAAGTGCACACTTAACAGTGTTGCTTAAATCATCTAACAAGGTAGATCTCAACAGGTCTCAAATGTTACTCCTAATAGGATAAGATCATCAAAAGTGATCAACATTGTAAGCTCTAACATGCAAACTTTATTATTGCAGTAGTGAATATTTTTGGGTGTCATCCCCACCATATTTTTTACCTTGTACCAAGGGTTTCTACAATACCAAAATCATGTGTCAAGTGTATGAAGTTTCATGAATGTTTACTTATTAGATTAGAAAGAATTTCTTATTTCAGTTATGTTATCAATGAATGGAAATGTTAATATGACAGTTAGTTAATGAAAGAGATTATCTTAATGATAAAGAATGAAAAAGTTTTTAGGGTTATTGATTCACCCCTCCCCTCTTAGTAACTCACCTTTCCATAATCCCAAAAATTGGTATCAGACCTAAATTCTCTTGTTGAAGAAGTTTAATCGCTAAAGAGGAAAGACCCATAGATATGGAAAGGTATAAGATTGATAAGATAATTCAAAATCAGAAATTGGAGATGCAGATTCTCCTAGAACAACTTAAGGATGTTAAGGAAAAGTTGAGAGAGTCATTGAAAAAAAGGAAGGAATTAACATTTCAGAAAAATGATACTCAATATCAGGAAGAAGAGATAGAATAATTATCCAAAGGATCCATAAGTATATTTGATGCATCTGAAGGAACTATCACAGATATATCTAAAAAGAATCAACACCTCATTGAACAAGTGAAAGAACTGCAAATTGGATAAGAAAATCAAATGGTAAGAATGGTTGATGTTATGAAAAATGAAAGAGAAGATGAGAAAGAAATGAATATGGCTATTGAAGATAGAAGACAATTAACTGAAAATTTGGAAGAGAAAGAATCTAAAATACTATGGCTAACCTAGCATCACTTTGAAATTTCCAATCAGATGGTTTTCATGAGTTAAGAAGTCAACCAAGTAAAGAATGAGATTTATAGGAAATTGGAAGACATTGGTGAATTAAGGGAAGAGAATGAAAGACTAAAAAATAAAGTGAAGATGCAACAACAACACAATGAAATGATAAAGAAAACTAAGGAAAGCACCAAAAGGATGGATGAGTTCTTAATGAGTCACAAAAGACTGGACAATACCACTAGATTAGGCTATACCAAGCAAGGAGAGTCATCAAATCAAGCAGAGAAAAAGAATGCCTATGAAAATCCCAGACCAAAGAAGCTCTCATGCTATCATTGTGGAAAACCAGGTCACACAACAAATGTCTGCAGAAGTAAAGCTAAAGGTACTCCCAATTCTACTCCTAAATTTGATTGTTATTGTTACAATTGCAACAAGTATGGACATCAAGCATATGAATGTAGATCAAAGATGAAAAAGTCACCTAAAACATACTATATGGAAAAGCATTATCACACTTGCAACAAGCATGGTCATATATCACAAGAATACAAGGAAAACCTGAAATAAGTTTGCAAACTGAAAAGACAAAACAATACCTATCAACCAAGAAGATAAGGTAATTATTACACTTGGGTTAATTGTACAACATGTGGAAGATATGGTCACATTGTAGAAAATTATATGAGACTACACTAGAGAGGTAAATATAGAAATTGGACAAATTCTGGAATGGCATGTTTGCACTACCATAAGGTCGGTCACTTAAGTAAAGATTACAGAGACCGAGCACTAGAACTGAATGTTGATATGAATGAAAATACCATTGATAGAATCAGATGAAAAATGAGTCAAATGTAGAGAAGACCAACTGAAGACAATGGAGGAACAAGCACAATAGTCCATGACACCTCGTCCTTTGGATTAGGTGATTTCACCTCTTCTACCTAAGCAAATCAAGTAAGCATGGAAACTAAATTTTAATCAGTTATATCTTACAAAAGTTTCTTATATCTATTGCATGAATACCATATCTACATAAATTAAGATGCACTAGGTAAAATGGTAAGGTTAACCATGTTGTGTAGTAAACCGAGCATTGGTAGTGTTAACCGAGCTGATGTATCTAAAGGAGATAACCAAATATTTTATGTTTAACCGCATTGTGGTTGGTAAATCATTTAATGCAACCAATTTATGCCAAAAAAGATTTTTGGGTATAAATAAACATCGATACAACTCATTTTCACATTGCATTCAAAGAGTGAAACAAAGTGAAAAAGAGTAAGATTTGTGAAATTAGATTCCAATCTATTTACTGCAATTCGAGCACTTCACGGATTGTTTGGAATCTATCCAAGTAAGTTTACAATGAAACTGAGTTATTTGAACACTATTTGAACAAGCCCTAATTTGTTATCAATTGTGACATCTAGTTCAAAAACTATTCAATCAAAGGTTGACAAGGAGAATAAATTTACACTAATCAAAAGCAGAACCTATGAAGAACCAAGATACACGATACACCCTGAAGTTTCTTCACAGATTGATGAAAAAGGCATATTTTCATCAATATTGCCTAGGGTTTTGTTGGTAAAGAATATTTGGTCTTACATTCACTGCAAGGTCAGTGAGATTGGTGATTTTGAGATTCAATTGACTTATCAGGAGTTATGTGTGGATGGGAAATTGAAGGATGAACACACAATGAAAATAAGCAATAGCACGTGGAAGAAGGCATCTAAGGAGAATGTAGAATCAAGTAATGCTGACGGTGAAACCTCATCCACTGGATTGGGTGTCATCGGTACCTCCACTTAAGGTGATATAGGTATGTATGGGACTGACATTTCAAAATGATCACATTTTACATACAACTCCCTATATATGTTGTGCACATACCAAATCTGCATGAATGAAGATGCATTATGGTTTATATGTTTTGAGCTAACAAAGTTACATAGTTGGTAAAAGTTAGACTGAGCATTGGTTACCCATCTGTAATCACTATTCAAGGTTAACTGAACAATAGTATCAACCAAGAAAAGAAGTCTTGTGTTAACCGAGTTGATGAAAGATTGTAGTTGTCATTGAGATGACAATTGTCATGAACCGAAAAGTAGGTCAAACATTTATTGCATAAATTTTTGAGTGGGAATATTGAAAATTCTATAAATACGTAGAATACAGAGTTTATTTTTCACATTGCAAATTTAGGAGAGCTAGGATTTCACAAAGCGAGTTCGAGCAAGAATCTTTCATGCAAATTCAAGCAGTTGTAGATCAAACCCAACACACTCTTTGATACAATTTGAGTAAGTTGAAACCCTACCGAGCACATTTCTCATACTTCTCAGAAAACCTAGTTTGTTGAAATGGCATCTACTACGAGTTCATCTAAGGTTGTGGATGAAGAAGTTAATATAATAGTGTCAACAAGTTATAAGGAACCACCTTATAAGTTACACCTTGAAGTTGCCTCAAAAATGGATATAGGGGTAAAAGTACAAAGCTGTGTCACACTTTTATAAAGGAAAAGGTCAACAACACACAAAAATTTTAACTTTAATGACATAAAAATGGCATTTATGTTTAAAATTTGGAGATGATGTAAACTAATGAAATGTGTAAAAGTGGATGAAGTTTATGGCTATAATTTTTATTTTTATTTTTGAACAAGAATTCACATAGTTTTTAAATTTTTTAAGTCCATTTTTTACTTGCTGAAAAATGAGGGTCTTGTCCGCACCAAAAAAGTATATGCAAATAATCTCTTTTTCCTTTGATTTCAAAATATGTCATAGATAAAATGTGTAGCTAGTGCAGAAAAGAAGAAAAATTAGTTTTCAATGTATATTTTCTCTATTATAACTACTCAAAGTCGAACATACCTGAAATCGACAGTTTTCATCTCGCGTCAAATTTCCCCTATCAAATCTACACCATTCAGAAAATAAATTACACACTCTTGAAGATAACTCTCTCCTCTAGTGTTAAATATAAATTTTCAATTTTTTTGATAAGCTTTACTATTTTTTTCTATTTTTGAAGCATCTTGTTCTCGAATGTTAAAATACCTACTTGTAGTATTTTGAAATTATAATATATTAGATCTAATTAAAATACTATAAAAATTATATGATGATAATCTTGACTCTGTGCTCTAAAGAAAGGTATTTTTATATTTGTAAAAAAATATCATTAAAAAGAGTAAGAGTTATTGAAACGTCGCTTTTCTGAAATAATTTTATTTCTTTAGTAATTGTTATAAAACATGCATTTAATAGATATTTCCAATTGGAAAAGGTGAAGAACTTATCTAACTTAGCTAGAATGAATCTAGCTAGACCATATGTTTGACAAAAAATAATTTTAGTTAGAAATACTCAAATTCAACTGTGCTGATAAGTTGTCCTGAAATGTGACACAGCTTTGTGCTTTTACCCATAGCAGGCACTTTTTCAAGCATCCCACCTAGGGTTTTGTTGACGGAAGACATACGATCATACATACACTATAAAATTGGAGAAATTGGAGATTTTGATATGTATGTTACATTTCAAGCACTTTGTAATGAGAAAATGGAATTGACGCCAGAGCACAAATTGGTTGAGACACTTAGTCTTACTCATGCCTTAGATTTTCCAAAGAATTTTAAGAATGAATGGATTAGGGTTGTGCTGAGTTGCTATCATGAGGGCACATTGTGGCTAGATAGACTGATCAAGGTCACAAAAAGAATGATTAGTAGGGTTACTGGTTACCCTACTACTATTAAAGCCAAAGCATTTTGAAGCTCATCCCGAGCTGATGTTGAAAAGAATACTAGTGCAGCATGGGATGGTAGAGCACTAAAAGTTTCAACAATTATGGATCCCAAAGTCAAGTTCATAGCACACATAATTGGGTACAAGATATATTAGTTGAGCAGGTTAAATAGCATACCTTGTAGCGCAGTCAACATGGCACACAAACTAATAAAGAAGGGTCATCAGATTGACCTAGCCGAGCTACTACTGAGACAGGTTGAGGATAACATGAATACAATCAAGGCACAGAAGTCCAATACCTATAATTTTGGATCACTCCTAGTATGCTTATTTTTCTATCTCCAGAAATTCTTTCCCTCTATCAGTCACACTGACTAGATAGATGATACACTGATCACTTCACAAATATTTGATATCATGAAAGGTCTAGGAGATAAAGCTGAGAATGTAATAAATAGTTACTTTGAAGATTTTAAAGTGAAGATGAATTTAAGAAGTAGAATTCCTGATGAATTGGTCGATAAATATGTGATGGATATTTGTTTCTTAGTGAACACCAACCACACTATGATAAAAGTTGTAGAACCAAGAACAAAATAGCTAGCACATATGGGTTATGAAATGGATTATGATTTTGGTTTGAAATCTATTAAGGCACTGCTGGCATTACCGAAGGACCCTAAGGCTGCAAGGATTGGAACCTTTGAGGAAGCTAGGTCAAGAATAAAAACTAACCTGGTCATTGGTAAAATGATAAGAAAATCAAAGAAAATGAAGAAAGTTCTAACTGATCACTTTGGAGATGCATCAGACACATATGAGGAGTCACTGGTTGAACCTACAACTAAAGGTCAATTGATGTTGGCTAACAAACCATATGACAATGAGGAGACCAAATTTGAAAAAGAACAAGAAGCTACACCGATTCCTCCTACTAAAGCTCCAAGGAAGATGCAGTTGCCAATGCAAATAGGTGCACGCACAAGGTCAGAAACTACAGCTTCACCACCAAAGAAGGTAGCTAAGAAGGTAATAAAATGAAAGGCTACTACACCAACAAAGACTTATGCAAAGAAAGGACCCAAGGTTGTAGAAGAGGAACCAAAGAAAAGGATAAAATTAATAAGAAATAGAGAAGACCTTGAGGATGATGAAGATGACAAAAATCAATTCAAGGTTGTCAGTAATAAGAATAGGTCAATTGATGAGGTTGCTAAAGATATAATTGAAAATGGGAATCTTGTAGATCTAGAACTCAGTAAGTTTGACAAAATGTTAAATGAAGACCAAACAAAATTGAGGAAGCCATCATCCAAATGATGATTCACTTCAAATGAGTTCCATTATAGTTTGAATTATCACTACCCAAGACATTAGAGGACCGAATAAATCAAAAGTGGTCATATGCCTTGGACACCAAGAAGAGGATGAGGGAACAAGCCCTTGTAGCAATTGCACCAGACTTATCTCATGATGAGATTAAAGAGCTTATGGACACTCATGTGTAGCGATTCAAAGTCAAGCACCGAGAAATGCAAATAATAGATGAGAACTTGGTAGAACTCGATGAGTCTAGTCAACCTATCTAGAGTTCACTTTTAGCTATCAAAGAGTATAATGAGAAAGTTGCATTCCAAAATTTATCTAAAAAGAGAAATAATTCAAAAGGTAAAGGAATATTTATTGAGGATAATGTAGAAAATAAGAATAAAGAGTCAAAGGTATCACTTACCAAGGTAATTGATACAACAATTGGTCAAGCAATTAAGAATAGTACACAGGATGCACTGAATCTAGAAGTGATTCAGATTGAGGATACAAATGACAAGGATGTACTCATTTAGGACATCACAAACAGTGATCCTTATGATAGGGATGATGATGATGATGTGAATAATGCACTAGACAACACACAGGATGAAGCACAAGTTATCGAGTGTGCATTTCCATCATTACCGGGTGAGCTTCCTGTACTTGTTGAAGCTGTAGAGATTCTATCTCAGGAACAACCTGAAGGCTCTATCCTCAAGAAACCTAATGACACAATAGGGGAACCAAGCAATGAACCTCCTGTAGAGACAAACAAGCCTAAAGGAAAAGAGGTTGATAAATCATAAACTAAAGGAAAAGAGGCTAGTGAAACAAAAATGAAGACACAAGAAGAGCCTAAGACAATTGAGAACACCCCACCTTGTTAGGCCATTTTTCTGTCATAGCAAAAATCCTTTGAAAATGGCCTCCTCCCTACAAATGTTTTTGTAAAAGTGTCTTGGCCTCTATGCTTCATGTTGTCACCAAGCTCTAGTCCAATTGCACGTGCTGAATCGCAAAACCCAGAAAGTTATTCAAGTTCTAAGGTCTGCAGGGAAACAATTTCAAAATCTGCCACAGTGTCGAAAACCCATAGTATTTTTTAAAATCCATGATGTTTTCGACCTTTTTGGCCTGCATGAAAACCCTTGATGTTTTTGGCTTCCCTTCTACCTTTTGATCTGTTCATAATCTTGTGTGTTTTTGATCATTCACCATTGTGAAAACCTTCGATGTTTTCGATCTTTCACCGAAAACCCTGTGTGTTTTTGACCTTGCATTTCTTCTTTTCTGTCGGCACTCCTTGTTCATCAGTCTTAACTGTGTAAGTGCGATGATGTGGGGCTAGATTCTTCAAGCGGCAGAGGGAGGAGGTCGACGGTCGGCATGTGATCGCATGGAATATTCTCACCCCATGCGATCATGCGCCTGCCGTTGATCTTGTTTGTTTCCAACATTTCTTCGGTGAAGTGGGCCCAGTGTCAGAGGGAAGGTAGGGAGGCATGTTCTTATTGGTTTTCGTAGGGCCACATGTTAGAATTTTCTGACATGCGATCATGCGACTGCTTGCCACCTATCTGTGTGGGTCCCAGTTCTATTCAGCTACCTAGCGGTTTACTTTGCCTTAGTGCGCAAGTGCGATCAATGGTGGGACCTAGTTTCTGGATGAATCAGAGGATCTTGACATCTCAGAGCATCAATGATTGTCATCAAAGCACAAAGGATTTGTCAGGGCTATGTGAAGTTGTGACAACCGTCTGATCCTCTAAAAAAGGTAAAGCTTCTCTCGGTCCGAGGTGGTGATGTCGCAGCCTGGGGTTGGCTATCGCATGATCGCATAGCCCAATTTTTTTCTATGCGATCATGTGACAGGTTGACATGTGTCCTTGGGTCCCAATGGCAGATGGTGACATGTTGAGTTCTAGTTGGTTATCAGTGTACTAAGGTGGCAGGGGGTTTGTAGGTGGGTCTTGTGGTAGGTGTGACTCGGCAGTTGCAGCGAATAGCTGTGTGACATGTGGTGTATGGCGGGCCCAAGTCTAAGGCATGGCAGTTGTTGGTAGGGCCGAGGTGGGGTAAGTATTAGTTTTTTGCATGATCTCATAGCCTTTTTCAAGGCTACGCAAGGTTAAGGGGTGCGGCTTGTCGCATGTTTGCATAACCCATTTCTGAGCTATGCGATCATGTGACAATGGTCTAAATGTTGCTATTGCAGAGGTAAAGGTTTGGGGGGTTGTCGTGGTTGTGGGGTTGTGGAGGTAACATGGCTGAAAACTTTGTGGTAGGGTGTGATTGTAACCACGCAGCTAGGAGACCGCGGTCGCATGATCGCAAGGGTTAGTTTGGTGTCTTGCGATCATGCGACCAAGTATAAGATAAAACCGGTTTCCTGTGGTGGTGAAGTTCATGACCGCACGGTGGTGCGACTGAAGATAATGGTCAAGTTGCTGAGCCCGGGAAGGATTTGAATATCAAAATGATTTTCAAACTATAAGGAACAGGTTTTGATTGCTTGGGTGGCTAGATTTGGTGGAATCAATCCCGAGTACTGGTGTGGTGTGGTTTGAACTGCTTGACAGTTAATTGCAGAGACTTTGTACTGTATGGTGATGGACAAATTTTATTGCTCGAGGCTTTTTGTAGGCTGGTGTTGGTTTTCCCTCCAGTGGTTTTTTTTGAAATTTTTTTGTGGTTAGCCATTGTAAGCTTGGCCCTAGCTGTCTGTAGCTTGTTGCAACCTATTTTGGGTTTCCAAGGTAGTTAGTGGTATAAATTGTAGAATTTTTGACTTTGAACAGGTTCCAGCTTAGAGTTCCTTTCTTGTTCCAGTGAAAGGTTCTGTTCTACAAATTTCCCCTTCTCTCTGCATATAGGGTGTTCTTCTTCCATTGCTGGTTCAGAGAATATAATACATGCTGTAGCAGATTTGTCTTATGTATGAGAACTCAATTTATTCTTACTATTACCAAGCTATCTCCATTTGGATTCTGAATTCATTAATCACACATTAAGGGTGTTTGATTTGTCTACTTGTATTGCCTATGTGTTTGCAAGTGGAGTTGTCTAGGCAGAGATAACTGGTTCAGGGTTAGTGTTTATGTATGTATGGGATGAGGTGTCAAAGATATTTCATGCCTGTCTTCCAGTGGATGTTGGTTAATGTATTATCTATTTATAGGTCTTTTCTAAGGGGAGGGTTGAAATCTTTTGAGTGGATAATAACATACTTAAATATGCAGGTGGGTGTTAAGTTGAGGTTTGGTCATGGTGTGTGATTGATGTTAGGCATCAACACATTGAGTATATTGTTCTTGTTTCATAGTTGTCCCTTGCAATATTGTATTTGACTCTGTGGCCCAATGGACAAGGCACTGGTCTATGAGAGACTTAGGGCATCTCAGGGGACCTTTCAATCCATTCAAATCATTTTCATTTGGTCACACCCTTTCCCTTTCATGTTGTTAGTGTAGGTCTCTGGTTTTCATACTCATTCCATGCAAGTAGGGCTATTGCATGAGATCTTGGTTTCATTGAGGTATAGGATACCTAGAAGAGTTTGAGAATCATTCCATAGTCAATTAGTTGTAGGCCTGTAGTGTGACACAAGTTGTATGAGTGTGCAGATGAGGTACACCGGCCTGAGTGATGTGGAGCTCAAAGTGCAGAAGGATCCCTCTTTGATCCTTATCAGTTGGCCCTTTTTCCTGTCAGATTTGGAGTGTTGAGTGAATGTGACACTAGCCCTATCAATCGTAATGCCAAGCTGACCTTTGGGGAAAAAGAACACCAATAAGATGGCGACTCTACTGGGGACTCTAAATTCAAGAAGAAACAATGAATTACATTCCTCCTAAGGAGGTGGCGACTCTATATTCGAAAGAACCTGAGATCTGAAGTTTTCTTTCAGATCTTTGCCAGAAAAGGTCAAGACAACTGCAGAAAAAGGAGGTGTTCCAGGTATTTCTCCTTTTTCCTTTTTTCTTAAAATTTGAGAAAGAACATGGTCCTTATCCAGTGATTAAGTCACTAATGAGAGGATAGTGAAGTTTGTGCACACTTAGCTCTTAAAATTTAGTTGACAAATTTGTCGGTTAAGTGTGTAGTGGTTTCAAAGGAGTTTTGAAATTAAGTTTCAAGAATTTCAATGATAAATGATTTTACTCCTTTGAAAAGATTTGTTAAGCCATGGGTGTTAATGGAAATTTTTGCATAAGAGGTTACCCAGCTGTGAATTTTGTTGGTATACCTGGATACCCAAACTCCATTCCCCTAAATGTTATAAAATTTTTACCAAAGTTCAGTGGGGAAAACTTTGAGTCTACCTATCAACATGCTAGAAATTTTTCAGATCTAATGTGTGACTATGGTGTTGAGCATGAAGATGTGATAATGAGATTATTCATTCAGTCACTGATAGGAGATGCAAGAGAGTGGCTCTCATGTTTTTCAGATAGTGACATCTCTTCATGGGATGATTTAGTTGCAATTTTCTTAGTCCGATTTGCTGAAAAGGTGAATGACTTTGACATGCTTAAGGCCCTTATGGATATACAAATGGAGGAAGATGAATTGGTTCCTAGTTTTAATGCCAGATTTATCAAGACATGGGAAAATATCCTTGGGAAGTGCAGGCCAAGTGATGATATCTATTTGATCATCTACTTGAATGCTTTTGATAAGAATTTCAATTTTGACTTAAGGGATAAGGAACCACTAGCTTTGTATCAGGATTTTCAGTTTGCAATGGATATTGAATCTAATTAGAGATATCATGTTGTAAGAAGACCACATGTTGCTGCTGATTTTTATTCTTAGAATGTGGTAGATAATAGGAAAAGGGATGCACTAAAAGGTTTAGAGCCATATCAGCATATTCTTGTCCCTATTAGTGATGTGCCTTAGTTTGCTAAGTAGGATGTGATCCATGATCATGTAAAGGAAAGTAACTTACAGCCACATCTTGCATCACTTGAAGAAGAAGATTGCATTGTAACTAAAGCTTGTGTGGATGATGAACTTATTGCTGATGTATATCTAGCTGAAACTCAATATGATGAATGATTGTATGCATGGCGTTTGTAGCAAATTGAAGAACTGGAGTTAGCTCTTTCCATTAATGGTAAGAAACTTGAAGAACTAGAGGTGTGTAGAGCCATGGACAAAGAACTTGCTCAGCCCAATGAGTGTGTACCTTTGGATTATGACAATGAACTGGATAGCTATCTATCAGAAGAGTGTTATGCTGAAAGTGTATCAGATGAAGGTATGATTAGTAATGTTTGTAATCAGTCTTTTGCTGATGATGAATGTTCATCTAATGAAGTGGGTAGTTCTAGTTCGAATGATGATAGTCGGGTAGCAGTTTTGCATGAATTGAATGAAGATAGGTGGTATCAATGTGAGTATGATTCTTTTGATACCAATCATGAGTCTACAAGTGTGATGAATTTGAACCAGCAAGAGTTTGTTGATAAACATCATTCAAGTTGTGAATCTGAAGGTAAGTTTATTTTGAAGATAAGAACATGTATGGAGATGTTAGTATGATCCCACTTTTAGATTTATATGTGCCAGTGATTGAAGGTTTTTTAGTGGAGACCTATGGAGATATGGAAGAAGAAATCAATATTTTAATTCAGCCAGATAAGGAAGAACTAGATTGTAAAGTGAATGTAAATATTGCTTATCTAGTTGATTCAAATTCTAGGTCTACATTGGAAAGTGAAGAGGAAAGAGGAAGTGATTTTCCTCTTGAAATGTGTTTTTCAGATTTGGAAACAGTGAAGAGTTATGATGTTTTGAAAATGCACTGCACTTTATTTCTAGAGCTATTTCAGCCGGAATATGTTTGTTTCCAACAAGATCTGGCTAGTGATGAAAAGGATGTTTGTGATAGTTTGCTAGTTTCTGATGTTTTGTTTCAGAATGAGCTTGAAGACATGCCTTGCTATGAAATTTTTTCTTTTCATAGTTGTTGCAGTAAGTATTTGCAGGGTGCTGATTATGTTTCTAAGTTGGATGAATGTGAGTATGAAGATTTTAGTTTTGACTTGAAGGCAAGTGCTAAACATAGTGATAGACTTGAAGTCAATGTTCAGCCGGTAAGTATACTCACATTTCATGATGATCAGCCTTACATTAGCTTGCAAGATGTAATGGGAAAAGGTTACAATTTTTTGCTGCAAACTAATTTTACTCTTGATTTTGATGAGTGTATGTGTGAGGCAGTCTAGTATGATAAAATAGATTTTGATCCTCATACACTTGGCAAAGATGAATACACTTATTTTATTCTTGTGGATTTGCCTATCAAGAGTCTTCATGAGTTTGACCATGTACATGAAAGGGAAAATTCCAGGGTCATCTCTATGAAAAGTGATGAGGACCAAGTGTTTGACAGAGGTAAATGACTGACAGGGCTCAGAGGTTCCAGTTGATGTAAATATGTACAGTTGTTTCCCTTCAGCAGTAGTGTTAGTTGGAATAAAGAGCCATTTTTTGAGAGCCTTGGAGTTTTGAGTTTTGAGAATTTTGGAGTGAAAAGGAATGTGATTGTGGTTGGTCTACTCTCCTAGTGATTCTGAATCCTTGCCATGCCTGCAAGAAACATGCATCCCCAACTACAGCCACTGTTAGGCCATTTTTCATCATAGCAAAAATCCTTTGAAAATGGCCTCCTCCCTGCAAATGTTTTTGCAAAAGTGTCTTGCCCTATGTGCTTCATGTTGTCACCAAGCTCTAGTCCAATTGCACATGCTGAATTGCAAAACCTAGAAAGTTATTCAAGTTCTAAGGTCTGCAGGGAAACAATTTCAAATTCTGCCACAGTGTCGAAAACCCATAGAATTTTTGAAAATCCATGATGTTTTTGACCTTTTTGGCCTACATGAAAACCCTCAATATTTTTGGCTTCCCTGCTACCTTTCAGTCTGTCGATAATCCTGTGTGTTTTCGATCATTCACCATTGTGAAAACCTTCAATTTTTTCAATCTTTCACCGAAAACCCTGTGTGTTTTCGACCTTGCATTTCTTCTTTTCTGCCGACACTCCTTGTTCATCAGTCTTAACTACGCAAGTGTGATGATGTGGGGCTAGATTCTTCAAGCAGTAGAGGGAGGAGATCGACGGTCGGCGTGTGATCGCATGAAATATTCTCACCCCATGTGATCATGCGCCTGCCATTGATCTTGTTTGTTTCCAGCATTTCTTCGGTGAAGTGGGCCCGGTGTCAGAGGGAAGGTAGGGGGCATGTTCTTATTTGTTGTTGCATGGCTGCATGTCAGAATTTTCTAACATGTGATCATGCGACCGCTTGCCACTTGTCTGTGTGGGTCCCAATTCTGTTCAGCTGCCTAGCAGTTTACTTTGCCTTAGTGCGCAAGTGCGATCAATGGTGGGACATAGTTTTTGAATGAATCAAAAGATCCTGACGTGTCAGAGCATCAACAGTTGTCGTTAAAGCATGAAAGATTTGTCAGGGCTATGTGAATTTGTGACAATCATCTGATCCTCTAAAAAAGGTAAAGCTTCTCCCGGGCTGAGGTGGTGATGTGGCAGCCTGGGATTGGCTGTCGCATGATCGCATAGCCCAGTTTTAGGCTATGTGATCATGCGACCAGTTGACATGTGTCCTTGGGGCCCACTAGCAGATGGTGACATGCTAAGTTCCAGTTGGTTACTGGTGTACCAATGTGGCAGGGGGTTTGTAGGTGGGTCCTATGGTAGGTGTGACTTGGCAGTTGCAATGAATAGCGGTGTGACATGTGGCATATGGGAGGCCCAAGTCTAAGGCATGGCGATTGTTGGCAGGGCCAAGGTGGGGTAAGTATTGGTTTGTCACATGATCTCATAGCCTTTTTCAAGGCTATGTGATCATGCGACTAACTGCCAGGCTTAGCGGTGATGGTGGTGGTTGCGGCAAGGTTAAGTGGTGCGGCTTGTCGCATGTTCGCATAGCCCATTTTCAGGCTATGCAATCATGAGACAATAGTCTGAACATCACCGTTGTGGAGGTAAAGGTTTGGGGGGTTGTCACGGTTGTGGGGTTGTGGAGGTAACATGGCTGAGAACTTTGTGGTAGGGTTTGATTATAACCACGCAGCCAGGAGACCGCGGTTGCATGATCGCAAGGGTTAGTTTGGTGCCTTGCGATCATGTGACCAAGTATAAGATAAAACTAGTTTCCTATGGCGGTGAAGTTCATGACCACACGGTGGCATGACTGAAGATAATGGTCAAGTTGCTAAGCTTGAGAAGGATTCGAATATCAAAATGATTTTCCAACTGTAAGGAACAAGTTTTGATTGCTTGGGTGGTTGGATTTGGTGGAATCAATCCCGAGTACTAGTGTGGTGTGGTCTGAAATACTTGACAGTTAATTGCAGAGACTTTGTACCGTATGGTGATGGATAGATTTTATTGCTCGAGGATTTTTTAGGCTGGTGCTGGTTTTCCCTCCAGTGGTTTTTTTTCAAATTTTGCTATGGTTAGCCATTGTAAGCCTGGCCCTAGCTATTTGTAGCTTGTTGCAACCTATTTTGGGTTTCCAAGGTAGCTAGTGGTATAAATTGTAGAATTTTTGACTTTGAACAAGTTCCAGCTTAGAGTTCCTTTCTGGGTCTAGTGAAAGGTTCTGTTCTACAAATTTCCCCATCTCTCTGCATATAGGGTGTTCTTCTTCCATTGATGGTTCAAAGAATATAATACATGCTGCAGCAAATTTGTCTTATGTATAAGAACTCAATTTATTCTTACTGTTACCAAGCTATCTCCATTTGAATTCTGAATTCATTAATCATACATTAAGGGTGTTTGATTTGTCTACTTTTATTGCCTATGTGTTTGCAAGTGGAGTTGTCTTTGCAGAGATAACTGGTTCACGGTTAGTGTTTATGTATGTATGGGCTGAGGTGTCAAAGATATTTCATGCCTATCTTCCAGTGGATGCTGGTTAATGTATTGTCTATTTATAGGTCTCTTCTAAGGGGAAGGTTAAAATCTTTTGAGTGGATAATAACATACTTAAATACACAGGTGGGTGTTAAGTTGAGGTTTGGTCATGGTGTGTGATTGATGTTAGGCATCAACACATTGAGTATATTGTTCTTGTTTCATAGTTGTCCCTTGCAATACTGTATTTGACTCTGTGGCCCAATGGACAAGGCACTAGTCTATGAGAGACTTAGGGCATCTCAGGGGACCTTTCAATCCATTCAAATCATTTCCATTCAGTCACACCCTTTCCCTTTCATGTTGTTAGTGTAGGTCTCTAGTTTTCATACTCATTCCATGCAAGTAGGGCTATTGTATGAGATCTTGGTTTCATTGAGGTACAGGATACCTAGAAGAGTTTGAGAATCATTCAACAATCAATTACCTATAGGCCTTTAGTGTGACACAAGTTGTATGAGTGTGCAGATGAGGTACATCCATAAGGGCCTTAAGCATGTCAAAGTCATTCACCTTTTCAGCAAATCAGACTAAGAAACTTGCAACTAAATCATCCCATGAAGAGATGTCACTATCTGGCAAACATGAGAGCCACTCTCTTGCATCTCTTATTAGTGACCAAATAAATAATCTCATTATCACATCTTCATACTCAACACCATAGTCACACATTAGATCTGAAAAATTTCTAGCATGTTGATAGGCAGACTCAAAGTTTTCCCCACTGAACTTCGGTAAAACTTTTATAACATTTAGGGGAATGGAGTTTGGGTATCCAGGTATACCAACAAAATTCATAGCCGGGTAACCTCTTATGCAAAAATTTTTGTTAACACCCATGGCTTAACAAATCTTTTCAAAGGAGTAAAATCATTTATCATTGAAATTCTTGAAACTTAATTTCAAAACTCCTTTGAAACCACTACACACTTAACCGACAAATTTGTCAACTGACTTTTAAGAGCTAAGTGTGTACAAACTTCACTATCCTCTCATTAGTGACTTAATCACTGGATAAGGACCATGTTTTTTCTCAAATTTTAAGAAAAAAGGAAAAAGGAGAAATACCTAGAACACCTCCTTTTTCTGTGGCTATCTTGACCTTTTCTGGCTAAGATCTGAAAGAAAACTTTAGATCTCAGGTTCTTCTAAATACAGAGTCGCCACCTCCTTAGGAGGAATGTAATTCATTGTTTCTTCTTGAATTCAGAGTCCCGAGTAGATTTTCCATCTTGTTGGTGTTCTTTTTCCCTAAAGGTCAGCTTGGCATTAGGATTGACAGGGTTAGTGTCACATTCACTCAACACTCCAAATCTGACAGGAAAAAGGGCCAACTGATAAGGATCAAAGAGGGATCCTTCTGCACTTTGAGCTCCACATCACTCAGGTGGGTGTACCTCATCTGCACACTCATACAACTTGTGTCACACTACAGGCCTGCAGGTAATTGACTGTGGAATGATTCTCAAACTCTTCTAGGTATCTTGTACCTCAATGAAACCAAGATCTCATGCAATAGCCCTACTTGCATGGAATGAGTATGAAAACCAGAGACCTACACTAATAACTTGAAAGGGAAAGGGTGTGACTGAATGGAAATGATTTGAATGGATTGAAAGGTCCCCTGAGATGTCCTAAGTCTCTCATAGACCAATGCCTTGTCCATTGGGCCACAGAGTCAAATACAGTATTGCAAGGGACAGCTATGAAACAAGAATAATATACTCAATGTGTTGATGCCTAACATCAATCACACACCATGACCAAACCTCAACTTAACACCCACCTGTATATTTAAGTATGTTATTATCCACTCAAAGGATTTTAACCCTCCCCTTAGAAGAGACCTATAAATAGACAATACATTAACTAACATCCAGTAGAAGATAGGCATGAAATATCTTTGACACCTCAACCCATACATACATAAACACTAACCCTAAACTAGTTATCTCTACGAAGACAACTCCACTTGCAAACACATAGGCAATACAAGCAGACAAATCAAACACCCTTAATGTATGATTAATGAATTCAGAATTCAAATGGAGATAGCTTGGTAATAGTAAGAATAAATTGAGTTCTCATACATAAGACAAATCTGCTACAGCATGTATTATATTCTCTGAACCAGCAATGGAAGAAGAACACCCTATATGTAGAGAGAAGGGGAAATTTGTAGAATAGAACCTTTCACTGGAACCAGAAAGGAACTCTAAGCTGGAACCTGTTCAAAGTCAAAAATTTTATAATTTATACCACTAGCTGCCTTGGAAACCCAAAATAGGTTGCAACAAGCTACGGACAGCTAGGGCCAAGCTTACAATGGCTAACCACAGCAAAATTTCAAAAAAAACCATTGGAGGGAAATCCAGCACTAGCCTACAAAAAGCCTCAAGCAATAAAATCTTTCCATCACCATATGGTACAAAGTCTCTGCAATTAACTGTCAAGCATTTCAGACCACACCGCACCAGTACTCGGGATTGATTCCACCAAATCCAACCACCCAAGCAATCAAAACCTGTTCCTTACAATTGGAAAATTATTTTGATATTTGAATCCTTCCCGGGCTCAGCAACTTGACCATTATCTTCAGTCGCGTCACCGCATGGTCATGAACTTCACCACCACAGGAAACCAGTTTTGTCTTATACTTGGTCACATGATCGCAAGGCACCAAACTAACCCTTGCGATCATGCGACTACGGTCTCCTAGCCGTGTGGTTATAATCACACCCTACCGCAAAGTTCTCGGCCATGTTACCTCCACAACCCCACAATCGCAACAACCCCCCAAACCTTTACCTCCGTAGTGGGGATGTTCAGACCATTATCACATGATCACATAGCCCGAAAATAGGCTATGCGAACATGCAACAAGCCACACCCCTTAACCTTGCCGCAACCACCACCACCGCCGCTAAGCCTGGCATTTAGTCGCATGATTGCATAGCCTTAAAAAAGGCTATGAGATCATGTGACAAACCAATACTTACCCCACCTTGGCCCTACCAACAATCACCACACCTTAGACTTGGGCCCACCATATGCCACATGTCACGCTGCTATTCGCTACAACTACCAAGTCACACCTACCACAGGACCCACCTACAAACCCCCTACCACCTCGGTACACCGGCAACCAATCGAAACTCATCATGTCACCATTTTCCATCAGGCCCTATGGACATGTGTCAACCAGTCACATGATTGCATAGCCAAAAAGTGGGCTATGCAATCATGCGACAGCCAACCCCAGGCTGCCACATCACCACCTTAGACCGAGAGAAGCTTTACCATTTTTAGAGGATCAGACGGTTGTCACAACTTTGCATAGCCCTGGAAAATCTTTTGTACTTTAATGATAACCATTGATGCTCTGACACATCAGGATCCTCTGATTCATTCAAAAACTAGGTCCCACCATTGGTCGCACTTGTGCACTAAGGAAAAGTAAACTGCCAGGTAGCTGAACAGAACTGGGACCGACACGGACAGTTGGCAAGCAGTTGCATGATCACATTTCAAAAAATTCTGACATGCAACCATGTGACAACCAATAAGAACATGCCCCCGTGCCTTCCCTCTGACACCGGGCCCACTTCACCGAAGAAACGCTAGAAACAAACAAGATCAACGGTAGGTGCATGATCGCATGGGGTGAGAATATTCCATGCAATCACAAGCCGACCGTCAATCTCCTCCCTCTGCTACTTGAAGAATCTGGCCCCACATCATCGCACTTGCATAGTTAAGACTGATGAACAAGGAGTGCTGGCTAGAAAAAAAGAAATGCAAGGTCAAAAACACACAGGGTTTTCGGTGAAAGATCAAAAACATCGAAGGTTTTCACAATGGTGAATGATCGAAAACATAGGATTATCGATAGACTGAAAGGTAGCAGGGAAGCTGAAAACATTGAGGGTTTTCATGTAGGCCAAAATGGTTGAAAACATCATGGATTTTCAAGAATACTATGGGTTTTTGACACTATGGTAGATTTTGAAATTGTTTCCTTGCAGACCTTAGAACTTGAATAACTTTCTGGGTTTTGCAATTTAGCACGTGCAATTGGACTAGAGCTTGGTGACAACATGAAGCACACAGGGCAAGACACTTTTACAAAAACATTTGCAGGGAGGAGGCCATTTTCAAAGGATTTTTGCTATGACAAAAAAATGGCCTAACACACCTGACACCACATCCAAGGCTCCACCTCATTCAGCTGACACATAGGTTACCAAGGAGCAAAAGAAGGAAGATAAAGTGTCTATCAGGAAAAACACTCCGAGGGCATATGATAAAGCTATTGTCACCATTGTTAAGAATTCACCACTTGCACCAGAGAAGAAGAAGAAGAAGAAGAAAGGAAAAGGGTGGGTCACTCTAGATGAAGTCATTATGATACCTAATTGTGACCTGAGGACCCTTAGCCCTGACGAATTAAGAAAATATGGGGAATTATGTACAAGGAAAGCATCATAAGAGAAATTGAGACAAGAGAGTAAGAGCAAGGAAATACTGGAAAATGTAAGAGACATCTTATAACAGGTCATCCCCGAGATACATGTAGATGAGGACACATCGATTATGGACCAACTTGCTACTCTTGCTGAAGCAATCAATGCCCCAGATGTCGATGCTGACAAAAGAATTGAAGAGCGGGCACAATCAAAGATACTTGATAAATTAGCTAAAAGAATAAGCCAAGAAGTAGCAGTCAACAAGGTTAAACTTTTGGAGGTAATAACTGAGATTGAGTATATTGATAATTCTATTTTCCAAATCTTGTATAAGCTACGCACTGTCGGAACCTTCACTATAGAGATCAGTGAAAATATTACACAGTTTGAGAATGACATCTCAGTTAATGCACTAGCAGCTACAACCGAGCCATAAGCTTTTTCAAAGCACATACTTATAGTTCAAGAACTCAGGTGGTTGATAGTAGATCTCAAGAAGCAAGAAGAGTGCATAACTAATCAGGTTACTGAGTTGCAGATAGAACTCCATCCATACCTAAAAAATTTTGAGAAGCATATTGTCAAGGCACAGTCACTTGTTGCAACACCAGAGATTTCTATGTTAGACAACATATTTGATATGCATGCACAAGTCGGTCTTGAGAAAATTGCTCTCATCAACTTGAAAGAGGAATGGGAAAACCTCTTGGAGTCACTGAAGAAAACCCATCAACACATTTTTGACAAGCTATAAGTATACAATTTTTGTATTTAGCATTAATATTAAAAAGGGGGAAATCAATGTATATGCCAAATATGTACATTTTTGCTAAGTATACTACACATTACCTGAGCATGCACCGAGGGGGAGTATTTACAAATTTTTGATATGTATATGTATATGGCAGATATATAATTTTTTGAGACATAAGGTCTATATACATTCAAGTTTTGATACTAATGCCAAAGGGGGAGATTGTTATCTCTATTGATCATTAATGATTGTCATTAGTATCAAAGGTTATCAAAGATATCGATCGGTTACATATAAGAACCCAGTCCATAACTATAAGAAAAATAGGCCAATCATTTAAGTATATACACCGAGCATCAATAGACACCAATACCGAGTGATAGTAAACACCAAGCATCAGAATAAACACTGAGTAGTTTACACAGTGTTTACCAAGGATCATAGGAAATGGAATAGTAATCAGGAATGGAACATTCTTCTATGAAAATGGTTACAACAGATCAGAAAACATTTTACCAAGATCAAGAACAATTTATTGTTGAGATACGATGAAGATCCTATGTAATAGTTTGATCTAGGTTATTTTTGTACACTGTAGATCTTAGGGTTTTGTCTAAGATTTGTAAACCTAATTTTGTATAAGCGGCATAGTGTTGTATGCTATATATTTTATACATGTTACATCATTTTTTATGTGAATTGATGTATGAGTGAAGAATCACTTGAAGCACTTGCCAACCTTCAAGATTATCAGTTGACAAAGCAGATCAATATTCAAAGGTTATCAAATTAAGTAGAATTAGAGCAGGCTAATTGAGCAGTTCAGAGAAGAGATTCATCATAGTAAAGGTGATATTTTATTAGTACTTTATTGATATGTATCAGACAATTAAGTTTTCATTAGCAGATAGATACCTATTGCTTTCTAATCATTGTAATAGAGTTTTGTAAAATCTCTTAATAGAGTAGACTTGATAGTCTTTTGTAAATCTCTTAACTGAGTGCACACTCAAGTAGTGTTGCTAAACTCCTATAACTAGGTAGATCTAGCTGATCTAATATGTTACTCCTAATAGGGTAAGATCACCAGAAGTGATCAAAACTTGTAGCCCTATCAAGAAAACCTTTTCTATCTGCAGTAGTGAAGAATTTTTGGGTGTCATCCCCACCGTAGTTTTTACCTTCTAACAAGTGTTTCTACATTACCAAAATACTTGTGTTATGGGACTGTTATATTGTTAATTTCATGTTGTTTACTTTCACAAGTTGAATGGATGAATGATACATGTATTAGATACAAGCTATTTTGCAAGGTTACTACTATTTTTTGTTGTAGATCTAAAAGCTTGATGTGATAAAGTTTTTTTGGGCACTAATTCACCCCTCCCCTCTCAGTACCCTATCTCTCCTAATTCCTACAGAAGGTTGTAAGGTTTTGGGTGCCTTTTTAAAACCAAAGGTTTGTTGTTTTGGATTCAATAAAAACCCTTGGTTTTCTAACTAAGTTGAAGTAATATTTTGTGGTCTTGGGCTTTGGCCTATTATTTTGAAGCAGAACAAGTCATTTTTGGTCTTATTTTTTAGGTTGTTGTTTGTTTTCTAATGGTACAACTATTGGTGGTTGAATGTATATTCTCTATAGGTGGGCGGTCTTGGGTTATAGTTCCCCAAAAAAACTATTTATAATGAGTTTTAGGGCCCCATCAAAACTTATTTTACCCTTAATTAAAAGAAAGAAGAACTTTATGACATGTTTTTTGACATCAAACAACATTTAATGGGTGACATTTTTAATGGGACTCCCCACCCAAAACAACACATCACCTAATAAAGTTTATTGATCTTATATTTCAAAAGATTATTCAATATATATATATCTTCCAAAAAATACATGTCTCTCCTATTGAAGGTAGCCTTGTTAATGAAAAGAGAAAGAGAACATGTGGATATTTACGATAGTTGTTGAATAAATTCTTTAAAGAAAAGAAACAACTAGTATGAATAGAATCGGTTCTTTAGAAAAATAGTAGAAATTAGTATTATTATAATTATTACCATTCTTATTTGTTTCCTCTATGGAAAAAATAATTTTCAATCACTTGTATTGCTATGACAGGAAAGGTGTCTTTTTTAAGCCTAGTTTAAGTGAGAGAGAACATATGAATATTCACAAATTAAATAAATGAGATATAATAAAATTATAAAAAATTGAATAGACAATTTTATTTATTTTCCTTGAGAGTCGAGACATGAAATTTTGGAGGAAAGGTGTCTCATGTGAAGAAATTTAATTAGAGATTTGTATAGAAAAGGAGGGATTATTTTTACAATATTTTGTGAGACATTAGACACACTCAGAGGAGATATGTAATTTTGGAGGAGAGACATCTCATGTACGACACTAGAGGAGACATTAGACAAACTTAGAAGAGACGTGAAATTTTAGAGGAAATATTTCTCATTGTGTATGGATGTTGGGATAACTTTATGTTCTCTCATATTGTGTAGATATTTGTACATCCTATAGTCAGGAGATCCACTAATACATAGCTAAAGTTTGGAATTTCCTAGGTAAGCACGGAGGATATTGAAGGTGCTTCATCAAAGTATCTATAAGGGAGGGTTAAAAATGCTTGAAATGTTCAAATATTATTCAAATTAAAATAATAAGGGGTGGACGTTACTATTTTATATTAATTTTCTTAGTGTTTTTGATTAAGTAAAATAGGTTTTACAGAGTTCCTGAAACCTACATCCAAAAAAGAGATTAGATCAAAAGTATATAAAGCAAATTAAGCAGGACAACCATGAAATAGGCCACAAGTCGGCCAAAGACAAAGAAACCACCACAAAATTGAGCAGATCAAACTTTTATGATTCCCTCGGTACTTTGGAGTCTTTCCCTATCAAGGAGATCCTTCACTTCACTTTGGATATCTTCACCTTGTTGCCATATCATCTTAGCATCCTTCATGATAGCTAGGTTGGCAAACTAGTCGGCTATACTATTGCCTTCCCTGTACACATGAGCGATGTATAGATTTTTAGAAGAATTAAGAATTGCATGGGTTTCTTTGATCATATTGGATATCATCCAAGATGGAGAGTGAATGAGATTTAAGCATTTGATCATGTTCATCGAGTCTCCTTCGAGCTAGAGCTTCTTGACCCCAATTTCTTGGGCAAGTTTGGTGACTTGGATAGCCACACAAGCTTCAGCAAAGTGGTTAGATTGAGAGCCCAGAGGTAAAATAATAGCCGCAAGGCCAAAACCAAAGTTGTTTATGATTATCCATCAACTACCAAATTGGCCAGGGCTCCCTTTGGCAGCTCCGTCAAAGTTGGCTTTCACCCAGCCAGTCAAGAGGCAGCTCTAGAAGCAGTTATGTCTTTTCTCCTGGGTCTCTTCCTTAGCCTTTTCTGTAAGATGGTTAGTGCTTCCACAATAGAAATAGTTTTCCTTAATAGCATGTTGGATTTTTTCAAAAATTATTTTAGGGGGAGAGGAGAAATCACAGAAAATGCAATTGTTGCACTCTTTCTAGACTCCCCAGCAGAGGTGAGGAAGGACCCAAGTGCAAAATAATCAGAAGTTTGGGTTAAACATTTTGAAAGCCCATTGAGAAAAGAGATCATGGAAAGACAAGAGAAAACACCAAGATTAGTCCAGTGCCAAGAAAAGACATTTCCATATGTTACTTACAAAAGAGCAGTGAATAAATAAGTGATCCACCATTTCTTCTTGACATTTACAGAGAACACACCTATTGGAGATTTGGAATCCATGCTTGATAAGATTGTTGATTGTGAGGATATGGTTCTAGAGCAGGAGTTAGAAGAAAACATTGATTTTGGGCATTAGGCCTAGAATCCAAGCTTTAGCCCATAGTGGATTAGCTTATTGGATTTGAGGTATCTACAAGGAATAGGCAGAGGCCACAGTGTAGATACCGTCTGGAGAATCTTCCCAAATGATCTCATCCTGAGCAGAAGAGAGAGAGACCGCATTGAGGGATTTCATCAAAGGAATTAGATCTTGAGAGATCTGGGATAGGTCCACCAAGTTTCCCTCCCTTCTGTAGTTTCTAACTTAGGGCTCGTAAATTTGGGTGCAGACATGTCTCTAGGCAGATAAGGTCTCAAAATCTCTCAAACAACCCATCAGGAGCCATTTGTCATTCCAGAAGTTGACAAATTGTCCATTATCGATCTTCCATTTAGCTTTGGTTTTAGCCAACTCCTTAGCATTGAGGAACTCTATCTCCTCAAAAAAGAATATAATGGATCCTTTTGGGGACTTTGTCTCCTCAAAAAAGTAATTTATTGAGTTGTGCATTAGGTATTTTTCTTCAATGGTGTCTCACCACTCACCTTTGATGTTGAAGATTCTCCATATATGTTTGGCTTGAAGAGCTTTGTTGAACAGTCTTAAATTCCTTATTCCAAGACCACCATCTTTTTTAGGGCAAAAAATTTCTCCCAAGCAATAAGAGGGATACGCTTTTGTTCCTCTATGCCAGACCAAAGGAATCTTCTTTTTATTCTTTCCATAACCTCTGTAACTTTAGCAAGAATGGAGAAGAGGCTGAGAGTGTAGGTAGGGATATTTTGTAAAGTAGATTTGACCAGGTGAATCTTTCTTACCTGACTGAGGGAGACCCCTTTCCAACCAGAAATCTTCCTATTAAATCTATTTATTAGTGTATTCCAGAAGGCTTCAGGAGGTTTGACGCCTAAGGGTAGGCCTAGATAAGAGGATGAAAAAGTGTTAATACTACATCCCAAAATGTTGGCTATTTTCCTTTGTCTTCCCTTTGGGGTGTTGACAAATAAGATGGAGCTTTTATTCTCTTAATGGATTGACCAGTAGCTCTAATGTATTCATTTAGAAGATACTTCACCACTTTAGCTTCACCCACCAAAGTCTCTCCACTAAGGATGGTGTCATCCACCAATTGTTGGTATGAGAAAACATTGTTTCCTAAGGAGGGGTTGATGTCTTTCAGGTTCCCCTCCCTTTTAGAAGCAGAGACGAGTCTTCCTAGGCACTTAGAGAGGATAATGAAAATAATTGGGGAAAGGGGGTCCCCTTTCCTTAGGCCCCTGGAAGGCTTGAAAAAGGAGGGTAGGGAACTGTTAATCATTATCATAGGGATGGGGTAGAGATAATTTACTGGAGAATCTTACAAGTATGGGAATTGAATCCAAAAGCTTCAAGAACACTGAGAAGAAAATGCCAGTCTACCCGATCGTAAGCCTTGGAGAGATCAAGCTTGAGAAGAAATCCTTCCCTTTTCCCAGCTTCTAAGGAGTGAATAACTTCATATACCATCATAATGGAATCCAAAATCTATCTGCCTGGCACAAAACCTGAATGCTGCTATGAGATCAGGGAGGGGAGGATTTTGAGAATCCTAGATGTTATGACCTTTGAAATGATCTTTAAGAAAGAGTTGCAAAGATTGATGGGTCTGAATTAGTCGAAAGAATCCTCTCTAGTAGACTTAGGAATCAACACCAGAAAAAGTAGCATTGAGCTCTTTGAGGAGATTTTTGGAACCAAATAATTCCTGTAGTGCTTTAACCACATCTTCTTTCAACACATCCCAGAATAGATGAAAAAATAACATAGAGAAGCCATCAGGACTAGGGGCTTTGTCTCTAGGAAGAGATTCCAGGACCCTCTTGACTTCAGTCATGTCCGGAATAGAACATAAGGATTTGTTTTGGCTTTTTGTAATAATTTTTAGAATATTTTTGAGGAGTTTAACCTGATCTTTTTTTGATAACTCCTAGTCTTTAGAAAGGAGAGAGGAAAATTAAGCAATAGCTTCCTCCACAATCCTTATCCTCCTTCAAGGTTTGATCTCCCTTCTTGATGTTGCTTATCTTGTTAGTGGCTATGTGTCTCATTATGGAGAGGTGAAAGAAATGAGTGTTTTGGTCTCCTTCCCTTAGCCAAATGGACCTCGATCTCTACTTCTAGAAATTTTCCACTTGCCCAATGCTATTGTGATATTCAAATAGGATAGATTTCTCTTTATTCAATCTTTCTTCATCATATCCATATTTTTGGATTTTAGCTTGAGTTAGGTTAAGATCATTCAGATTCTTGTCTTTGGAAGTAAAGATATGACCAAATTCATCTTTGTTCCAATTTTTGACATTGATTTTGATATTCCTTATCTTTTTTTCCACTCTAAATATAGCAGTGACCCCTACATCAATGTTCCACCATTATTTTATTTTATTTAGCAAATTTGGGTGGGAAGTCCACATTTTTTCAAATCTAAAAGGGAAGTTCCTTTTCTTGGCGATCTGGTCCAGGGAGAGACAGATAGGAGAATGATCAGAGCCAGCGCAAACCAAAGTAGAGAGGTTGAGAGAGTAGTGATTCAACCAATCCAACATGATCAAGGCATGGTCCAACCAGACTTGGATGCAATCCTTTCCCACACACCTATTGCACCAGGTGAAATCAGCTCCTTGGAGGTCCATATCAAGAAGAGCCTGGTCATTGATGAAATCCATTAAGGCTTGGTTGCTTTCCATGTCTGGGGAGATCCCTCCCTATTTTTCCCCTTCTTTTAGGGGAGTATTGAAGTCCCCCATAATGATGCCCTTAGATAGATTTAAGGAGGCTAAGGTGGTTTTAATCTTGTTCTAGTAGACCTTTCTATCTTTTTTGGAATTAGGTGCATAAATATTAAATATGAACCAACTTTCATTATCCTTTATTTTAGTAAATTGAATGAGAAGTAGGTTACCTCCTTCCTATATGACTTCAACTCTGAGATGATAAGAAATCTACATAGTAATGAGACCTCTAGAGGAACCATTTGAACTAGTTGCTTTGTTTTCCATTACTTTGCTAAAATTGATACACTCAAGCTTGTCCTTCTGCATCTTAGTTTCTTAGATTAAGAAAATATCAATTCTATGATCCCTAATCATGTTTCTAATTACATATTTCTTGTGTGAGCTATTTAGCCCATGAATGTTCCAGGAGATGACTTTCATTTCTTATGGGTGTATACACCTAAAAATGGTCATCTAGACTATTAGCCCCTTTTGCTAAATCATCAATTGCTTATTCTTGATCAAATCCTAGCTTTATCATTTATTCGATTATTTTCTATGGGCTAACCATCTTATCCTAAGTCTTTATTTATTAAAAAGAATATTTCCTCCCCTTTTAATAAATAAAAAGCCCCCACTTTTCCTCTTATCCTAAGTTGCACAAATAAAGCATTATTCTTATTTTATAAAAAGAGAAAAGTACTTTTTATCTCATATGGACACAAAAGTCAACTCTTATTTTCCTATTGGAGGATACTTGTGCACATGGATTGCTCCTCTTTCAAGCTCCACCGTTGATTAAATCTTTTGCCTCTTAATCTCCATGGTCCATTCCTTCTCATTTCCTATAAAAGAAGAGCTCTCTTCTTCATTCTAGACAACTTTTTATGCTAATATTATGCTGCAGGTTTTCTAGGTACACTTTGGAGCTTTTGAAGATTTGGAGCATTGTTGGCATTCATCTTGGATCTTCATCAACACTCTATCTTCTTGTCTTCATTCTTGCATCATCATGGCTTTCTTGCTTCATAGTTAGATTTCATTTCTTGCATAGTAGCTTCATTTTCATGGCATTCTTAGCTTAGATTTCCTTTATGCTTTAGATTAATTCATCTAGTTTAACTAGGAGGCTTTGTAATACTTGCATCTTCATTCTTAGCTAGCTTGCATTGCATTGCATTTCATTTGATTCTTGGGGATATTGGCATTCTTGCCCTTGTCTTCATTGAATCTCCCATTGCATGGTTTACTAGCAAGGTTATTGGCTAAATAGCTCTAGCTGAGAGCATTCTTAAAACCCTTGCACTCCATGCCTAGGGAGCTATGGATCGATTTGTGAGGGCTCATTCTTGAGTTTCCTTGCATGTAATGATTCATAGAAGTGTGACACATTTATAGCACACATTTTTGGCGCCCACCGTGGGGCAGAGTAGATAGACTTTGTCCTTTAAATTCTGCATTTTCGTCATTTTTCGTCAATTTTTCGGCAAGTTTTTAGCTTAATTTTTAGCCTCTGGTTTTTTGTCTCAGAGTATCGCGCGATACTTCTCAGAAATATCGCGCGATATACCTTTATATAGAGGTGCGATACTTCGCGCATGCTAGAAATATCGCCCGCTTTGAAGAGAAATATCGTGCGATAGTTCGCCCCTGACGAACTATCGCCCGACCTGCCTGGAGTATATCGCCCACCAGTACTGAGGTATATCGCCTGGCATAAGGAGAAATATCGCGCGGACTGAGAAGTATCGCCTGGTGTCGGGTGAAGTATCGCGCGATACTGTTTCTGAACCTGGCAGTGAGCTATTTTTGGGCTATTTTATCTATCTTGCAAGTTTCGGGTTGTTAGCTATCTTTTTGAAATTTTTTGAAATTTCTAGCGTTTTCAAATCCGTGCCACTCTGGAAAATGGGTGCCCATTTTTTTTTGAAATTTTGCAAATGGTATCAAAAGTTTAAGTGTGATATATCGTTGGAAAGGTCTTTCCGAGCCCAATCCAACCATGATGGTTTCATTTTTAGATTTTATCATTTGATCAAGTATTTTTGTAGATTATCAGATTTTTCATGTGCTAACCATTGTGGGTCTAACAAGTTGTGGTTGTAGGTGCACTTGCTTGAGATATTTTTCCAAAAGAACGCATGTCAAAGAGGGCTACTAATTGTTTTTGTAGGGCTGCCCTAAGCATAAAAACTAAATCAAGTGCTTGTTTAATTTCTTTCTTTATTAAGTGCGGCATATACTAGTTGTTTCATTAGGCACTTAATACTTTGTGAAAGGAATCTTGGGGTGGTAGGAGAAGTATGCTCTTCACCTTTAGGTGAATCAGAAAATCTTGACCCATCTTGAGGTTTTGGAAGCAAAGGGGTAATTGGATCTTGCTTGGTGTGTTTGGGAGAAGTTTTTGAGATAGGGGAGTATGCTCTTCACCCTTGTGGTGAATCAAAAACCTTGAACCTCAAGAACTAATCCACTCTTTGTTTAGCTTAGGATCCTTTAGCGGGCCTGCTCTTGAGCAATCAAGAGGAACGACCCAAGTGGGGACAACCTTGTCATCATTTTCCTTGGTGGCGAGTGATTCCAACTCACTATAATCTCAAGGCTATCGAGGACACAAAACCTTGGTAGACATAGTACTTATCTTCGCTTGATGTGAGTAACTTGTGGGATTGTGACCATGAGGAAAGCATTAAGCAAGAATGCTTAAGGTACTCTTGAGGCCGCGAGGTCCTAGTCCTTTATGAGGAGCAAGAGGGGTGCTATGAACGGAAACCCTTACTATGAACCATTAGATAGAGGCCACCCTATTTTAGCCGCTTAGCTTCTTGGTGCAAGGATTGATCCAAGTGGACTTACCCGGATCACCCCAAGACACTCACCATATGTGTTCCTTTGGTTGTGTCTTTGACACTTCCATGACAATGCCAATATCTCTTGTGGGCAACCACTTGGTGTGAGGCAAGGGAGCATCAAGTTGTGGGCCACGTTGCTAAGTAATGAGCCTTTTCCTTCTAGGTAGTAATTGCTTGAATTGTCTTCGATTGTGCTATGCCAGTGTAAACGTTCTCAACATTCAAACAAACGGTAGCATTCATAAGGTTCTCTATTTTGATATCACAAGTGCTTGTCTTGGCAAGGTTGCTTTTGCCCTTGTTTCAAGTGTTCTATGACATGTTTGATCACCTACTGTTTGCAAACTTGTCAAACTGAAAAATTGCACTATCCAATCTTCGAACTTGATCAAAACACTTCAAAACTGAGATTTTTATGTTCATTGGTCAAGAGTCACACTGTTTGCCTGGGAACTATCACACAAAGTTATTTTTCTATCTCACTACTGCTTGCAATCTGAAGTTGATTTGCGTCACTTCCAGTCATCCTTGGTCAGTCCAGGTCAGATCTTAGAGGTTATTACATGTTGCTCAATATTCAAATGGACTTCAATAGTATCAATTTGCACAAAATGACTCTTGGTCTTCTTTTTTCCACATCTCCCATATCTTCCTAGTCTTCCATGTCTCTTCTTCCTTCATGCTTCTTTCTCTTCTTCCTATCCTCTTCATGTCTTCTTGATCCTTTTCCTCTTATTATCTAGTCTGCCTTCTTCTATTTCATCTCTTCTATTCATTTCTTTCATGCTTGATTCCTCCTCTTCTAGAATCATGAATTTCAACTATCTTGCTATAGAACCTCTCTTGAGAAGGGATGATCTCGAACTCATTGCTCAATTCGAACAGTATTATTTTTCCAAGCATCCCGCAAGTCATCAACTTAAGACAAGAGTAAACAAAAAGATGTTTGAGTCTGACGCCTTTGCTAGGATTATAGACATGATTCTCTCACAATCTCCTTCTTCCAAACACTCTTTTTCTTCTAGGTCTTCTCATCATTCTTCATCTTCCACATCCTACCATGCCTTTTCCAAACATCATTATCCTTCTTCATCTTACCATGACTCTTCTCAACATCATTCAAATTCTTCCTTAGCTAAGTTTTCTTCTTCCACTATGTCTTCATTTTCTCCTTCTTTAAGATCTTGTTCTTCTTCTACTTCCCCCAAGAGTCTTTCTTTTCTTCATGAGCCATACCATAATGAGCAACATGACAATCCTTGTAATACCTTTGATGACTATGATGATGGACAATGTAGTGATACTTATGACACCTCTACTCCTCAGAGTCCTCGCAGCCTCATGCTTATTGAAAATGGGTCATCCTATTGGATAGATTGTGATGGTGATCCATATGATTCTGATTTTGAAAGAGAGTTTAGTGATGTTTGTAGACAATACCTTGAGGATAATCCATCTACTACTGCTGAGGACTATAAAATACAACGTGCTGATTATAAACGTTACTACTATGAGCATTTTTTCTCTAAGAATTCCACTGCTAAAAATCAAAATTGTACTTCTGAGCAAGATCATATTAATGTTGAACCTTTGTCTTGTGATGGTCCCCTTCCATCCCCTACTTCCTCCAATACTCATACATCTCCTAAAGCTCCTGAGTCTTCCAAATCTTTCACAAATCCTTCACCCAACAAAGATCCTAATGCTTTTCATGCAGTTCCCTATAGTTATCCTCAAGAGCTACCTCTTCAAGAAACTCAAGCTAACCTTCACTTGGCTGAAAATAATTTCAATAATGCTAAACCTAAAGAGCCTAAGCCTTTATGCACTACAATGCCTACTTCAGCTAGTCCTTCACTATCTATTCCAAAGTCTTCCATACAATTTCAAAATGCTTCCTTGTCCTTAGAAGTGGCTTCATGTCAAGAGGACTCTAAAAATGATACAGAAAAGAATATAAAGAAAGATCAAGATCAAGAACCATCCATGTCATCCAATTATTTTCATGATGTCTCTGATCCATTTCATGGTTCTTTTGATCCTCTATGCTCTTCTACATTCATTCCACCATGTCTTAAGTCTTCTCCTAAGCAAGATCAAGCTACCACTTGCACTATTGAGCTTGTTGATAATCAAAATAACCTTACTACGCTTGCACTTTCCAAAGATGATACTTCCATTAAGGTTATTAAAAATGGTGCCATTACTTCTGATGTTAAGCTTATTGAAAATCAAGAGAAAAATTCTACGCTTATGCTATCCAAAGATCCTTGTCAAGATCAAAGTCTTCCATCTTCTTGTTCTACCACTCCATGTTCGCTTCCATTTTCTACTCTTCCTAAGTCTTTGCAAGCTTTGAACGATTCTATCAATGAATTTGCTCCTATTAAAGATGTTCATGATCCTATTGCAAATCCTAATGCTCACTCTAAAGATGCTGATGTCCTTGGTTGTCATATAGATGTTGATGAAATTATTGATTATCCTTTTGCATCTTCCACTTCCATCCTTGGACCTCTTCCACTGCTAAAGGCTTCACGCCTTCCTTCCATCTTGGGTCCTTATGTCCCTTCACTTTCCCCTCCTAACTCTCCTAACTCATCATCCATTTTGGGTCCTTACGTCCCTCCATCTCCTATCTTTCCTCAAGATCAACATAGATGCATACCCTTGAATCCTTTTCATCCACTCACCCATCTAAACCAGTCATATCTTCCTCCTTCTTCCACAAGTCCCAAGTCTTTTGGAAGTAACTTGAATGTTCAATACCAGAAAAAGAAGCAATACAAGAATCCATCAAAAAAAGATCACCATGTCTCCTCTAATCGACATGGGCACATAAAGTCAAAAGAGATATCTAAGAAGAAAACTACAAGACAAGTATGGGTTCCAAAATCCATCATTACAGATATTCTCTCTAAATCATCAAAAAGAAATAAAAAGCCTAAGGCTATATGGATTCCAAAATCTCTCTTGAAAGAGTCTTATGTTGAACAAAAAGTGAAGTTGACATTCAAGCTTCCAAAGGCTTCCACTTCATCTTCTTCCAAAAATGATCTTTCATTCCATGTGCCTGAACCGCAACCTCTGCTAAACATTCATCATATTCCTTCACGTATTCCTTTATTCATATTTCCTCCATCCTCTCGCCACCCTTCAAGGTGTGTGTCGATGTTGATCTTGCCTTCCTTCCCATCTACCCTTTCACAATCTTTCCATTCATTATCCTTCTACCTTCTATCCTTTTTCCTCATTTGCCTATTCCTCATATCTTCCAACCTCACTCGCTTTACATAAAGCCTTATCCTCCATTTTTCTCTTCCATCTTCCTTTCCCTATCAGCATCTTTGAGCATATCATTTTGAATCCTTGGCATGTCAAGGTTTATCCTTTCAAGGAGTACTATCTAAAAAGCTTGCCTTCTTCCAAAAAAAAAAAAAAAAAAAAAAAAAAAAAGAATGAAAAAAATTGAAAATGTGCCATGGTGAAAACCTGGAAACAGGCGCCTTGGTAGCAAAAGTAAAGAGAAATAAATTCATCTTATGGTGACAACCACTCCCTTGTGGCACCTTGGATAAGTACCATGATGAAAACCTGGCAATCAGGCATCATGCGTAGTTCTTCTACATGTTTCATCCATTCCATCTTCTCTCGTTGATCTTGGCAATGTTCAGCTATACACGAATATTTGGCTATCTTTTGAGCTATCTTACGATGATCTTGCTTTCATTCCATCCATATTCATTCCTTCATTTTCCTCCATTCATTCTAGTCTTTCTTTATCCTTTTCCCCTTTGGTCTTGATCTAATAAAAAAAGAGTAAAAAATGATGCTATGAAGCCTCTTGACATGTCTACTCCTTTGGAATGCATCCTTTTCTTCTTTTGCAGTGCGCTTTCATGACTTATCCTATGCTGGCCTTTCACTGCTTGTTCAATGCGCTTTACATGATAATTTTTCCCTAGCTTGGGTACTCTTGAGGAGTTTGACCTTGAGGATTTCTTCCCTCCATTCGCCTTCATTCTCCTTTCCTCCATCTCATTCATGAGCTTTCTCTCCCTCTTGTCCTCCACCTTGCTAGACTTTGGGACTACACGATGTGATCTTGCTCATGAGTTTGATGCCCGTTTCTATCTAGGGCATTCTTTGTACATACTTTATGATCCTGAAAAAATTCCAAAAAAAAATTCATATATGATGCTGAAAAAATCCTAAAAAGCATATAAAGTACTGAAAAAATGAGCATCCTAGTGAAAACCTAGCAATAGGCACTTCGATGTCTCACCAAAAAAAAATCAAAAAATTCAAAAAATCAAAAAAAAAAATAGAAAAAGTGCCTTGGTGAAAACCTGGAAACAGGCGCCTTGGTAGAAAAAATACAAAAAAATTATAAAAAAGTCCTGAAAAAATCTATCAAGTGGTGAAAACCTAAAAATAGGCGCTGCTTGAGACCCTCTGCACCTATGTCTATCAGTCTTGCGTGGCACTCATTCGCTCCACTTCTCGCTTTGCCTCTCCTAGCCTGGAATTGACTCTTGTCTTAGTCTAGGGGGCATATGTTGCTTTAAGCTTATCTTGGGTCTCTTTGTGCGTCTGGGTTTCTTAGGCACCTTGCAAATGGTGTTTTTCAACACCACCCCAATGGTGTTTTTCAACACTAACCTTGCGTCGAGTGTTTCTCAACACTTATCAGATGTCCTACCTGCAGTCTAGTATGATGCGATATTTCTCATTTGCAGATGCAATACTCAAAGTTTGACTCTATGACCTACACACACGCACTTAAACAATCAACTTGCTTGAGATATGTTGACTTTATTTTTCTTTGTGTGCTATCTATGAAGATTTCTTTGATGAGTGATCTCTCCCTGAGAAGTTTTCGATGATGCATAGCTAGAAGACTGAGGGTATGAGAACATGTTTTATTGCTTTTTCTGCTTGTGGGTATATTTTGTTGATCCTAACTGTCATGAGCATTTATGCTGGTCTTACTTGACACTGTGGATTGACAGGGTATTATCCTTGACTGTTTTTGTGCAAGTGCATGCTTCTAGTCATCTTGACTTTCTTGTGTCTCGATGCGAGTATAATCTTGCTATATTAAACTTAGGTAATCTCACTGTGCTAGTCATCTTGACCTGCATGTCTTTAATGCCTGGGTGAGATTTCCACATTTCTATTTGATATAGATCATATTCAGATCCACATAGTTATGCTAGTGTGTATTGTATGATCTTGCGATGCTACCAATAACGCTCAATGATGAATATTAGATGTCTATTGGCTTTGTGACCTTGCAAGTAAACCACTTTTCATGTAGCTTGCATTCTTAAGTTCATGTTAGTTTAGTTTTGCATCTTGCATATGGAGAGAGCTCTCCTTTATTTTTCATGGACTTGTTAATCAGCTGCGCTCACCTTTCACTTCTTCCCGATCATGTCTTTCACTTTCTTGTCTTTCATCTCACATCATTTTCTCTTCATTTCGAGATCCAAACTGAAATCCACATTCACCTTGACCCTTTCTCCTTTTTCTGCACAGTTGGCTAACCTTTTGAGGCCTGATCCTTTGATCTTCGCTGGGGCATCATAACCTCTTCATCTCCATCTCTTTCAAACTTCTAGTCTTTCATTCACTTTCAAATCCCAAGTTCAAATTCTTCCCCTCCATGGTGTTTTCAGGTTGAGGGACCACTTGGTTCGTGCCCCGGGTCCCATGTGTGGGGCATATCTTCACTGCTTGATGGTTGTTCTGTTCTATTTCTTTGATTATGATTTCTAGTGATTTGATCATGTTGCTCTTGCTTCTGCTTTCCCTCTACTTGGATTTCGCTTTCAATCCCGAGGGGGCAGACATATCATATCTTATTGGCTATCTCTTTCCTAAGTGTTCAGTACTGTTTCTACCAGGCTGATCATGCAGGATTTTCTATCTCTCTGCACTTCATTCTTTGGAGCCAGATCACTATTTGCTTGCCTTCTTGGCTATCTCTTGCCTTCTTGGCTGATCTGAGTTGCTTTGTGATCCCAAATCGATCTCACATTTCAACTTCATTCTTTGACTACATGTGTTCCCAGATCGATCACACATTAGTCAAAGAGGGGAAAATGTATACACCTAAAAATGATCATCTAGACTATTAGCCCCTTTTGCTAAATCATCAATTGCTTATTCTTGATCAAATCCTAGCTTTATCATTTATTCGATTATTTTCTATGGGCTAACCATCTTATCCTAAGTCTTTATTTATTAAAAGGAATATTTCCTCCCCTTTTAATAAATAAAAATCCCCCACTTTTCCTCTTATCCTAAGTTGCACAAATAAAGCATTATTCTTATTTTATAAAAAGAGAAAAGTACTTTTGTCTCATATGGACACAAAAGTCAACTCTTATTTTCCTATTGGAGGATACTTGTGCACATGGATTGCTCCTCTTTCAAGCTCCACCGTTGATTAAATCTTTTTCCTCTTAATCTCCATGGTCCATTCCTTCTCATTTCCTATAAAAGAAGAGCTCTCTTCTTCATTCTAGACAACTTTTTATGCTAATATTATGCTGCAGGTTTTCTAGGTACACTTTGGAGCTTTTGAAGATTTGGAGCATTGTTGGCATTCATCTTGGATCTTCATCAACACTCTATCTTCTTGTCTTCATTCTTGCATCATCATGGCTTTCTTGCTTCATAGTTAGATTTCATTTCTTGCATAGTAGCTTCATTTTCATGGCATTCTTAGCTTAGATTTCCTTTATGCTTTAGATTAATTCATCTAGTTTAACTAGGAGGCTTTGTAATACTTGCATCTTCATTCTTAGCTAGCTTGCATTGCATTGCATTTCATTTGATTCTTGGGGATATTGGCATTCTTGCCCTTGTCTTCATTGAATCTCCCATTGCATGGTTTACTAGCAAGGTTATTGGCTAAATAGCTCTAGCTGAGAGCATTCTTAAAACCCTTGCACTCCATGCCTAGGGAGCTATGGATCGATTTTTGAGGGCTCATTCTTGAGTTTCCTTGCATGTAATGATTCATAGAAGTGTGACACATTTATAGCACACAATGGGAAGTGCAGACTCTGTGGATGGTCTTCTAGGTCTCATCCACTATATTCTTGCTGGCTTCTTCTTTCCTGATCTGGCTAACCCTCTTCTTGCCTAGATTTGTTTGTTTGACTACTGCATTTTCTTTGTTTCTGCTTTTGGTAGTTGTAGGGGAAACAAGAAATGGGTCTCTGTTGATGGATTTCCTCTTATTGTGGATAGTGGTCCAACCCTCCTTTTCTTCTTTATACTTGGTGAAGAGCTCTTCCATTTTGGTGAATTGGTTAGGGGAGGTTGTTACCATTAGATCTTCCATCTATTGGAACTTCCTTGAGTCCGGCTTCTCAGAACAAGGTTAGGAGTCTTGAGAGAAGGTGCATCTCTCCATGCTCTATTTCAGGATGTAAAAACCTTCATCTGGGGGGGAAGCTAGGGAATCTGAAACAAAGGAAATAGAAGTGGTGCCAGGACATGAGTTGCCTCCTTTAGTCAGAACTAAATTCTTATTTTCTTACGAAATTTCTTGCTGGATGGTGACCTCCAGAAGGGGGGACTCTCCACTAGTTTCTTTGATTTCTAGTTGTTGATTTGGCAGCTTCTCCTCTACCAATGTTTCCTTTTCAACCCTGATTTTGTGGACTACTGAAGCGGTCTCAACTTGTTCTTTTTTCTTCCAAACTCTTTATATTTTGGCCTCAGTACCCTCCTGAGGGATTGTTATCTCTCTTTTTTGCCTCTCCTTATTCAAGATAGTTATTTCTTATATTGATATTATTTCTTTGTGCTAGTCTAGCTTTCCTTTCTTTCTCCTAGCTCTGGATTACAGGGCATGATTTAGCTCTGTGTCCTTCTTTCTTAAAGTGGAAATAGGTGAAGGGGATGCTTTTTTAGTCAAGTTTCTTCACTCATTTACCTAGTTTGGATCAGAGCTCAATGATTTACGGCATGTCCTAGACTTCTTCCACCTCTATGCAGATCCTGGTGTAGGTGAGGCATCGCCTTGCCATGTCACTGGGTCAATGGAAATTAGGGTGCCAAAGGATTTGTCTATCCCAGAAAAAACATGTTCATACCAAAATTCTAGGGGGAGTTCAAGAAATCTTACTGACACCGGGGCCTGGACAAAGAAGGAATCATTGAGATCAAGCTTAGCGGTCCATTTTTGTAGTGCCAGAGTGGCCTTTCCTATGGCCCTAGGTTTCGGCACAGAGGATTTTGTCCAGATATTCTTTGTAGGAGAACTCAAAAGACAGAAAGCCCTTCGCCATGGCTGTAACTTGGACATGACCCTTTAAGTCCCATTTCTTTTTTGCAAAGATCCCAATGATGTCTATATTAGATATTGATCCAACAAACTTGCCAACAAGAGTATGGTCCATGGTAGCTATATTGTGATCTACTAGTTTGTCGGGTATCTCTATAGCGTATTTTCCTTTTTCCTTGTCTAAAAGGTCCTTAATAGAAGGAAAAGAGGACTTGCCTATGTGTTTGATCCTGAAGAGGGTTGACCACTGATGGTTGATGGATTTTCCATCCTGGTCACATGCCTGGGTCTTCATGGATGTAGATGGTCTCAAAGGGATGCCCAGATTCTCATCCCCTACCCCGTCCCCCTTTCTAGGGTCTTTCTCCTTTTCATGTGGCACCCCATCCTTTTTCTCTAGATTTGCAAAGTCTTGTTCTGCTAGAGACTCTTCGAAGCATGCATTGCCTGAGGATCCCACAGCCTACAAACTTGGATTCCTACCCACCTTCAAATTCAAAATACCTCCCGCTCCTACTCACTCACTCATTATTTTTTTAATTTTCTTAGTGTTGGGTTAATAGTTTAATAAAATTAATTATTTATTATTTTAGTTTGGCTAGTTTCATTCTTGTAAGAAGTTATTCCTAATAAAATAATGGCTTTATACACCAATTCACATCATTTTAATATCCATCAGATTTAAATTAATAGATATATCTAATTATCTCAGAAATAATGGTATAACTTATGAATACTCTACAATTGTTAGAAATACAAATGAAATCCTACTTGGAGAAAGGAATGGGAGAATCTAAAGATGATCACTAAGCTACTAAAGTATATGTGAGACATTAGATTAGTTGTCATATTTCCATTGGTGTCAACTAGCTTTGACTTTAGTTATCATGATAGTTGCAAACATATGAAGAAGGTAATATTGGTGAAGGAAAGGAGATATTAGCATGAAGATGAAATGTATGAGTAAGTTATACATAAGGTATTCATTGGGAAACTTATTGATAAGTATATGACATTATGATAGTGATTTGATTGGCTCACATGATTCTATTAAGTGTTAAAGATCAAGAATGTACATGTTAATTTGGTCGATATATGAAGAACTTAGTATACACCAAGAAGATATCATGTATACTGAGTTGAATGTTAACGGAGCAAGAAGAAACCAACATGTTGTGGTATTGACCGAGTAGGAGAAATAAAGTGGAACATGTGATTGCCAACATGAGATAATGAGCTGGATGAATCTAGAATATTCCAAGGATAAAGAAAAAGTTAGTTATGAAGATCTATGGCTAGAGAAATTCAAGCTTGATTGGATGATGAAGATTGAAAACATTTTAAGGTACAAGTTCTGAGGAAGGTTAAAGAGGCAAAATCAATGATAGAGATTAAGAGGCAAAATCTATGGCTGAAAAGAAAATGGTTTATCATGTCTATATAAGGAGACAAGAAATTCAAATAGTGTGTTGCGTGAGAGTAAAAGATTGCATACATACAAAGTTGGTCAAATGGATTGAAGTAAGAACTGAGTGATCCTTTAGACCTAACCGAGTCATGGAAGGAGATAACTGAACAAAATAGAGTTATAGGAGAAAAGGATATTAAAGAGATTATGATGACTAGAGTGATACTCAGCTTAGCATAGATTTGAAAATGAGCAAAGGAAGTTGCATTAGAATTAGGTCATATACTATTGCTTTCTAACCATTTCTACTGATAAAATCTCTTAACTGAGTGAGACTTAACCATCTTTTTATTTCCATATTGACATTCTATGAATATTACTTTTTTTCTTGTTGACCCAAGTGAATGTATGGTCATAGAAAATTGTTGGTGATAAATCCTCTAACAAGGTCACACCTTACAATGTCTTTTGTAACCTTGAATAGGGTTGGATCTTAACTGAGCTCACTTCAAAAGAGTGAAAATATTTTGGGTACCGGTCTCAGGTGGTCTTGATATTTTACTTTACATGTTACAATAACTAGTTAGATCGGTATATGTACTAGATAATTTATCTAGCAGTCAATTAATTAATTAGTAAGGCACAGGAAAGTTTTTACCAAGCCGTTTAGTTTATTTGTTGAAGTTGGTATTATACATCAGGGAGGAATTTTGGATTGTAGGATAACTAAAGATAACTAACTCACCCCCCTCTAAGTTATCTAATAATTGGTATCAAAGTAAGATTAGTTAAAGGAAAAATTTTGAAGGACTTAATTTAAAGATCACAAGATGTTATAAAGAGAGAGGTAGTGAGGCTCAACAAAGATAATTTTTCAACATGGAAAAGAAGGATAAAGTTGTATCTATTAGGCATTGGGGATTCTACACTATATTATTTTTCAAATGACTTTGTAACACCTACTAGTCCTTTGACTATCAAAAAAATGAAAGAGAGACAAGAGCATAATGCAATGATGATTGAGATTGCTTCTTCTCTATCTGATGTTGAATTTGAAGACATTAAGAACTGTACAATTGCAAAATAAATGTTGGACAAATTGACAGTAGTCCATGGTGGAGATCAAAATGTGCTTAGGAAGAAAGAAGAAATCTTAAGAGGAAATTTTGATGATATGAAGATGAAATAAGGTGAAAACATTACTCATTGTAGTCACCGAGTCAAGGTAGTGGTGAATGCTATCCAAGGTCCAGGTGGAACTATTGAAGAAGAAATTGTGGTAAGTAAAATTCTTAGAACACTATTGTCTGACTATACTATTAGAGTCTTTACAATACATGAAATGAGATTTGTTCCTAGTAATGATGTTTCCCTTGATAGTCTAATCAAAAGATTGGCTGCATTTGAGCTTAAAAACTTTGATAACAATATTGTACCTAAGGTAGAATTTGTATTTGTGTCATCTTTGAATACTGGAAGATCCAACAGTAGACAGTAGATAATAAATGGAAGTGATTATGAAGTTGAAGAAGATGATCTTGAATAAATTGAAGCATTAATGGCTAGAACACTACCAAAGGGCAATGGAAAATACCGAGGTAAGCTACCCTTGACATGATTCAAATGTAAAGAGGTTGGTCATATTGCTGCAAGATATCTTGATAGGAAAGATGATGAGAGGACAAGTGAAAGGTCAAATAAAATAAATAATGAAAGAAGAGATTATTGAGATCACAAATGTAACCCACAAGAGTAAACAAAGACAAACAAAGAAGATTCTGAAGAAGAAGAAAGCTATGTACAAAAGGCACTTAGTTTTAAAGTAAGAAAAAAAACTACATGGATTATTGATGGTGGCTAGACACATCATATGACTGGTGATGAAGAGAAATTTGAATATCATGAAAATTATAATGGTGGATCTGTAAAAATGGAAAATGATGTAGCTAGTCAAGTGAAAGGTAAAGGATCAATACTGCTAAACAACAAGATCAGATGTGAAAATTCTTATTGGGTGAAAGGACTTAACTCTAATTTGTCGATTGTAGTATAGTTGAATAAGAAAGGTCACCAAGTTACACTTGAAAATAGAAGATTAAATATCTATGATGATGTTGGAAGACTAATTGGTACTGGTGAACAATCAAGAGGTAACCTATTTTATTTGGAGAATGCTAAAACTTATTTTTTAATGGCTAAGAATGATTATGTTTGGTTATGGCACAAGAGGTTAAGTCATGTGAATTTTGACAACATGGTTAGGATTAGTAAGAAAAGGAAAGTTAGAGGCTTACCAAGTATATCTATGCCTAACCATGTGATGTGCAAACAATTTCAAGTGGGTAAAATGACAAAGTATGGTTTCAAGAGAAAACAATATTCATCTAATGTAATTCAAGATTTAGTTCATATTGATTTATGGGGTCCAATGAGAATTCAAACATATTATGGAGATAGATATTTTATTGTATTTGTTGATGATTTTTCTAGAATGATATCAGTGATGTTTCTTAAAAACAAATTAGAAGCTTTTCAAATGTTTAAGTGGTACAAAGAAAAAGTAGAGAAAGAAAATGGTAAGAAACTAAAATGCTTGAGGCCATATAGAGGAGGTAAATTCATTTCTGATGAATTTACTAACTTTTGTAATGAGAATAGAATAAAGAGATAGGTATCTTCACTGGGGACTCCAAACCAAAACAGGATTGCTGAAAGAAGAAATAGATCAATTATAGATTGTGGAAGAACATTGCTAATTGAAAAGGAGGTTGCACAAATTTATTGGAGAGAATCTATCAATACTATTGTCTATACACTGAACCAAGTACGAATGAAGAAAGAGAAAAACAAGACACCTTATGAGCTATGATATGGTTATACTCCTAAGGTGAGCTATTTCATAATATTTGAAAGTAGATGTTACATTCTGAACATGATATCTAAATGAAAATTTTGATTCTAAAGGTGATGAAGACATATTTCTAGGTTACTCTACTAGAAGTAAGGCTTATAAATGTTTGAACAAGACTACTAAAAAAATGATTTAAAGTGCAAATGTTAGAGTTGATGAGTATGCTGATAAAAATATGAACAAATAAAGAAGGAACTGGAAGATTATGGAAGATTTGTTTACATAGAAGTTCCTAACACTTTACCTGAGCATCAACCTAGTGTTACCGAGCAACAAAATATTATTACCGAGTAACAATCCTTATAGATCAAGCAAAAATAAACAGTTACTGAGGAAAATGATGGTCATGCACTGAGTGGAGAAAACATTGAAGAACAAAGATTTGAGCCTTTCCTAGAAAAATATGTGAGAAGACACCGTCCATAGGATCAGATAATTGGAGACGAAGGAGAAGGAATGATGAAAAGAAGTAAGTTAAGGAATAATACATGGTTGGTTTGTGAATTTTAACCTAGAACTATTAATGATGCATTGGCAGATGATGATTGGATTAAAGAAATGAATGAAGAGATTGCGAAAATACAGAAAAAAAAGACATGGAAATTAGTACCAATACCTAAAGACAAAAATGTGATTCACATCAAATAGATTTTCAGAAGAAAAAAATTCAATGAGAATGAAGATTTTACAAGAAATAAGGTAAGATTAGTTTGCAAAGGTTATGCACAAGAAGAAGGAATTGTCTATGGAGAAACTTTTGCACCTGTTGTTATATTAGGAGTGAGAAGTCTACTTGGATATGCTTCTTACAAAGGATTAAAAGTATATCAGATGGATGTGAAGTCTACATTTCTGAATGAGATACTTGAAGAAGAGGTATACATTGAATAACCTAAAGGTTTTATAGATCATACTCAAAAGAACACGGTTTCCAAGTTACACAATGCACCTTATGGACTAAAGAAATCACCGAGTGCATGGTATGAAAGAATGCATTCTTATCTCATAAGAATTGGATTTGTTAGAACAAGTGATAACAATAATTTATATTTGAAAGGTGAAACTAATGATAAGATCCTTATTGCTGAAATATTTGTTGATGATATCATATTTGGAGGTCATGATACCTTATGTAAATATTTTTCTAATGAAATGAGAAAGGAGTTTAAAATGTCAATGTTTGGAGAGGGGTATGTGTAGGATCATGGTATGCAAAAAAGTGGTGATGTGAAAAAGAAGTCTTGATTGATAGACTCTTTGAAAAGTAACTATAACTTTCAAACAACATAACATTTTTGAAATCTCAAATATACATCACATTCTATGCTTCACCTAATACAATAATAATAAGCAATTCTTCCAATTTGATGAAGTTTAGACTAAGTTAAGGTGGTCAGACATGAGAATTTTTATATTCAGGAAAAATTGTAGCAGAAAAATCATAATTAATTATTTACTTAGAAAAAAATAAAAATAAATATACATCACATCTTAACATGAGTCTACTACTTTTATCTAGAATCTTATAAAAAAATATTATCATTTGACTTTTCTTAATGTGGTTAGACATACACCTACTTGTTATCTTTCTAGTCCTAATTGATGGACTTATTGAAAAATAGCTATAACTTTCAAATTGTACATAACATTTTTAAAATCCAAAACATGTGTCACATTCTATGATTTTACTACTACAATAAAAAAATTTTTAAAAAATCAATTTGATAAAGTTTAGACCAAGTTAACGTGATCAGACACAGGAATTTTTGTATTCTGGAAATGTTGTAGAAGAAAAATCATAATTAATTATTTACTTGGAAAAAATTACAAAAAAATATGTGTCACATCCAAACATGAGTCTACTAATTATATCTAGAATCTTATAAAAAAATATTATCATTTGATTGTGTTTAAGGTGGTCAGACATACACCTACTTTTTTTGTTTTTGAAATTTTCGTACTACTACAAAAATTTAAAATTTTCAACATATACAATAATTATTTTTCACAAAAGGCCTAGTATTTTAGAAACTAAATTCAATTTTCTACAGATTCTCTTCTTACATATTTTAGATATAATATTTATAACTTGTTCAAATTTTTATGTCAACTTGCCTAAACCTAATTTTCTAAATTTTTATTGCCACTTAAGGGCCTAGTTTGGCATACCATGATCCTGCACATACCCAGAGATAAATTATTTATTGGTTTGAAAATTCAACAACTAAAGGAAGGAATATACATCACACAATCTAAATACTTAAAATAAATCTTGAAGATATTTTTTATGGATGACTCAAAACTAGTTGGTACACCTATGGTAACCAAATGCAAGCTAACCAAGGATAAAAAGTCAACAAAGGTAAATCAAACCATATATAGATCTATGATTAGAAAATTAATGTATGTTGTGTATAGTAGACCAGTTATTGTACATGTTGTTGGTATTGTAGCTAGATTTACTACTAATTCTAAAGAGACACATACGACTGTTGTGAAAAGAATCTTGAGATATCTGAAGAACACTGAGAACTATGGATTATGGTATAAAAAAGAAGGAAAATTTGAACTTAAAGTCTATACAGATACTGATTGGCTATGAAATATTAAGGATAGAAAAACCACTACTGAAGGAGCTTTCTTTTTAGGTTGAAGACTAGTAACATGGATAAGAAAGAAATTATAAGGTTGCATCTCTCAGTCCACTAGCGAAGCTGAATATGTAGTTGTTATTTCTAATTGTTATAATATAGCCTGGATAAAGAAATTGTTGGAAGGTATGAATGATGAAGTCACTAATCCAATGATAATCTATTGTGACAACACAACTACTATTAATTGTTATATACTAAGTTTGCACCTTTTCTCAAGCTCTCTTGGTCTTGATAACTCAGTATAACTTGGGAATCATCTCCAAGTGTGGGACCTATGCTAACTGAGATGAAACCTCCAGGTTCTAGGCTGGTTCCTCTTGGATAATCACCTTAATTTTCTTCTAGATAGGAAAAGTAAATCTTTTGAGGGAAAGGGATAGAAGGAATGCTTGGAAAGGGAAATGACAGGAAAGAAAACTACATACTGGGTGATACACCGAAAAGATGGTATGAATTATAGTATAAAGGATGAAACTAGTACATAATCCTAGGTCTAGGAGATTACAACTTAATGAATATGCCTACATAAATAATTTATAGAGGGGTCTATAGTAAAGGACTACTATGCAGCGAAAAGGAATTTCTCAAGACAGTAGTACTCCTAAAGAGTCAGACACGGACTATAACCTGTAGACAAACATTCATCTTTGCAATTGGGTATAGGAATGAGATAGATTGCCAAGGGTGGAAGTATACCAACAAAAGCATTCAAATTAGATCATTCATAAGCATACACATGAATTACAGAAAGAAAGAGGAATCAAGAAACCTAAAAAATTACTGAAACATACATATACTAAATTCAATAAGAGATAATCCACACAAGAAAGCATAAGGATAGAAAGAATGTCACAAAATGCTTTGCAATATCTGAATAATGAATGGGAGACTACAATTGCAAAAGCCAAAGGGTAGAAAGAATGCCTCAGATGACTTCCTGGAAGATGAACTTTCTTCTTTTACAAACTGTAAAACTCTTGTAAACTTTGAGCTCTACAAGCTCCAAAAAACATTATATACATCACTACACTGCACGTAGGTAGGAGTCAAAATTTTAACCTAACTAGGGTTATAGATTAAACAATATAATATCAAACCCTAGGGTACTAATAATTAATGCCAAGTCTGATCATGAATATGTCTCTGCAATATCATGGCCGATCAGACATGCTTGAGTACCCATCCCTGTACCACAATCAACCTACAGGCAAGCAACCTTGACCTACCAACCCAGCTGCAACTCCACTAAGCCATTAAGGCTCCAAATATGATCTCCATGGAATTTGAATTTAAAGTTACAAGAATCAACATGCGACGGCCACCCAAATCTCCTTTAACATCTTTGTAACCATAAAATGTCCTCAGAAATCAATTTTGAGCTACCCTGCTACTTCGCACACAACCTACAAATCAACCATTAGCAAAAACTCAGGCTCCAAATCTAACTACAAATTTAACCCTAAGCTTTACCTCAAGTTCACTTTCCTTTAGTCACCAAGTCATTTAATGTTTTCCTTAACCCTGGTTCCATCTAGCAACTATGTGAAACCTTTAACTATGCAACCACACATTTGCTAAAAAGTGGACCCCTGCTAAATATACTCGCGATCATGCGAACAAGGAAACACCTAATTTGATACCACCAAGTTTAGAGGACAAAACCAACCTTGTCTAAACTTTGTGCCATTAAAATCTGGCCCCACTAACAACTACATTGTCATCACTAGCCCTCGGCCAATAAGCATCGAACACATCAGCACGAAAGCCATCGGAGCCACCTGTAGAAGAATCTCATCAGATGATTGTCACATGATCTCATGGGCTCAGAAGATTCCATGAGATCATATGACCACTGTATATCTTCATCGCACCTTAAACCCTATAGATTCTTTGACATGTCAGACCCACAAGCCACCGAGATTCTAATCGAATGGTTGTCGCATGATCTCATGGGCTCGAAAGATTCCATGAGATCATATGACCACCGTAGATCTTCACCACACTGGCACCCCACTTAAGAAATCTAGACCCACCTACAAATGTTCATCACCAACCGGTCAATGAAACATGAACACATCACAACACAAGGACCCACCACCAAACTGCAAGCTTTTATCAGTGCAGCTAATAGCTTGTTGCATGTTCGCATAGCCTAGAAAAGGATTATGTGATCATGCGACAAACTACTGGTAGTTCTTTAAAAACCATACACTAGGCCCCACCTGGTTGGAGTTGCACACATGGAAAAAGAAAGACACCAAAGAAGAAGTGCAAAGGAGTGAAGGTCAAAAACAACCGAGGTTTTTGCTAGACCACAAAGGCAGAAAACACAGAGGGTTTTTAGACTTTGAACATTTTTTGGAAACCTTGCAACCTGAGTATTTCCTGTAACATTAAAACTTGAATATTTCTGAGGGTTTTGTGATTCAGTGCATGCAATCTGAACAGGGGCTTGACAACACATCAAAGAACATGGGGCTAAGAGCACAAATCATAAAGCTTTGTGGATCTACTTTGCAAGCAAAAATAGGATTGTGGCCAAAATTGCATGACAGGGAAATTTGGGTAACATTTTGGCAACCTTTGTGGGATGTCAGCCTGCTAGACATTAGACCAGTGGCCTTGATGATTCATTGGGCATAGGAGTTATCTTAGGAACACAAATACTTGAAAGAGGGACAAAAACTGAACCAAAAAGAGGAACTTGTGCATGGGCACTTCTTGGAAAATAGGGAACTAAGCTAGAAAACTAGAAGAAAGCAGGAAACCTAACCTAATATAAACTAACCAATGTAGAAGTTGGTCAAACAAAACCATTCACTGGTTGTGAAAAATAGCTACCTTTTCTTATCAAGATATTTTTCATTGGAAGCATAAGGATAGCTACAAAGATGTGAGGTACACAAAAATTTATCAAATAATTATTAACTGCCTCTACAAAAATAGGATCAAGTTTACCTTCCTCTAATTGATCACATAGAGAGGTCTCGGTAAACTCCTTCTAGGCCAAGTATCTAATGGGGCAACCTCTTGAAAGTCTGAAGGTAGGACTTTCCCTGATGGTTTCTTCTTTATCTTCATGGTTGCCTTCCATCATGGATAGCCATGACAAACTCATTGTCCATGGATAGGGGACTATCATCCTCTACTTTTAAACAAGCCAAGAGCTCATCAAAGCTGTCAATATCCTGAAGATCCCTAGGAATGACCGGTTCTTTACAATCAGGCTCCATACACAAGCCATCCATGATGCTTCCCAAATAATCTTTCCTAAGGCTTTGGTTACCTTCTGCACATTGGGAAGTCTCCTCTAAGATGAGATCAAGCTCATGAATCAACATATCTTCAGGGTCAATATCTTCTAGCTGCTACAACTTCAAAGAGGTGGCTATGATCACATCTTTATCATCCTGCTCAACAAAACTAGGCAGCCTATCCATTAAGGACATGGCATCTTCTTCTATATCAACCTCCTATTGATGGTGAACCTTTTGTTCTGATTAACCTTCAACCATAGGTAATGGCATGGTCTCTTCTTCATCATCAAAAAAGAGGGGAAGCTCATCAAGCAAATCAACCAAGAGCTCAGGCCAGGCACCAAACTCCATCTCCTCATCTTGCTGCTCCAATTCACCAGAGTCATCATTCTGCACTGATACCTTAGATTTCTTCTCCTCCTCTTCAAATGAAAGCTCATTTACCACAAGTCCTTGCTCAGACACTAGACTAGTATCCTTGAAAAGACTTGGCATCTGACAATTAGGAGGCAGAGTCCATTGGGGTATCTGCAACACTTCATCACCTTGAGAAACTAGAGGGGCCTCTTGGGATAAAAAAATTTCTTGAACAAGTTCCTCTTGGAGAGTGGTGGGCTACATCTCAAGTATAGGCTCTTGAAAGGAATTTTTTTCCTTGAAACTTGGGATATGAAATTGAGGGGGCTCAAAGGGAGACATAGAAGGCATAGACAAATGGGCCTTCCAGCTTGGGATTTTAGGTCTAGGAGCCTCTTGTTGAGCAATCTGTGATCTCAACCTCACTGTCTCAATGTCTGCTCGGTGATTGATCTCTTCTTGGAATTTTTTACTTTTTTATCATCAACAAGAGTCTCTACCACTTGGTAAGGAATGAACCCTTGCTCATAACTTTGAGCTTCCATCTCTTGTTGCTCTTTGATCTCAGACACTTGCTTAATCAAATCAAGCAACACATTCTTTGTCTTTTCTTGCTCTTTCATGAAGGCTGAGCTTTGAATTTGCTGCAAATTAGGTTGAGAAGGGGAGGGTGGGTGGTAAGAAGGATGGGGCAATTGGCTTTGCATTTTTTGTTGTGCCCTTTGTGCCAATGATCCATCTTGTCGGAGGGCCCTTTCATAATCTTGCATGAGGGCATATTCATTTGGGGCATGCTGGATATAATGATAGCCTTGTATTGTATGGAAGCTTGGGATAAAAGGAGGCTCTAGGTGGCTTTGATAAAGTTGAGAACTAGCCCATTGAGCCTTACTCTCATAATAGGATGGTGGGTAACCTAACTATCCATAGTAACTTGACATGTCTACTCATGTATTTAGTTGGAATCTAAATATGAAAGATTTGAAACATACCAACACTTGATCTTTGAAACTAGTAGACTTTCCAGAGTCGCTAAATATGAAAAAAAATGACCTCTTCTAGGTCTATAACCTACTAGATGCATGCCAAAACTAGAAAGAATTATAAAAATTATGACCTCTTGGTCCCACCGGGTGTGCCATTTTTGTTATACACTAAGTTTGCACCTTTTCTCAAGCTCTCTTGGTCTTGATAACTTAGTATAACTTGGGAATCATCTCCAGGTGTGGGACCTATGCTAACTAAGATGAAACATCTAGGTTCTAGGTTGGTTCCTCTTGGATAATCACCTTAATTTGCTTCTAGATACAAAAAGTAAATCTTTGGAGGGAAAGGGATAGAAGGAATGCTTGGAAAGGCAAATGACAGGAAAGAAAACTACATACTAGGTGATACACTGAAAAGATGGTATGAATTACAGTATAAAGGATGAAACCAATACACAATCCTAGGTTTAGGAGATTACAACTTAATGAATAGGCCTGCATAAATAATTTATAGAGGGGTCTGTAATAAAGGACTACTATGTAGGGAAAAGGAATTTCTCAAGATAGTAGTACTCCTAAAGAGTCAGACACGGACTATAACCTGCAGACAAACATTCATCTCTACAATTGGGTATAGGAATGAGATAGATTTCCAGTGGTGGAAGTATACCCACAAAAGCATTTGAATCAGATCATTCATAAGCATACACATGAATTGCAGAAAGAAAGAGGAATCAAGAAACCTAAAAAATTACTGAAACATACATATATTGAATTCAATAAGAGATAATCCACACAAGAAAGCATAAGGACAAAAAGAATGTCACAAAATGCTTTGCAATATCTGAATAATCAATGGGAGACTACAATTGTAGAAGCCAGAGGGTAGAAAGAATGCCTCAGATGACTTCCTAGAAGATGAACTTTCTTCTTTTACAAACTGTAAAACTCTTGTAAACTCTGAGCTCTACAAGCTCCAAAAAACATTATATACATCACTCCACTACACATAGGTAGGAGTCAAAATTTTAACCTAACTAGGGTTATAGATTAAACAATATAATATCAAACCCTAGGGTACTGAGAATTAATTCCAAGTCTGATCATGAATATGTCTCCGCAATATCATGGCCGATCAAACATGGTTGAGTACCCATCCTTGTACCACAATCAACCTATAGGAAAGCAACCTCAACCTACCAACCTAGCTGCAACTCCACTAAGCCATTAAGGCTCCAAATCTAATCTTCATGGAATTTGAATTTAAAGGTATAGGAATCAACACACGACAGGCACCCAGATCTCCTTTAACATCTTCGCAACCAGAAAATGTCCTCAGAAATCAATTCCAAGCTACCCCACCGCTTTACACATGGCTTGCAAATCAAACACTGGAAAAAACTCAAGCTCAAGATCTGACTAAAAATTTAACCCTGAGCTTTACCTCAGGTTCACTTTCCTTTAGTTGCCAAGTTGTTTAATGTTTTCCTTAACCCTAGTTCCATCTAGCGACTATGTGAAACCTTTAACCTCACAACTGCGCATTCACTAAAAAGTGGAGCCCTACTAAATATACTCACAATCATGTGAACAAGGAAACACCTGATCGAATACCACCAAGTTTAGAGGATAAAACCAACCTCCTCTAAACTTTATGCCATTAAAATCTAACCCCACTGACAACCACATTGTCATCACTAGCCCTTGGTCAATAAGCATCGAACACATAAGAATGAAAGGCATTGGACCCACCTACAAAAGAATCTCATCAGACGGTTGTCACATGATCTCATGGGCTTAGTAGATTCCATGAGATCATACGACCACCGTAGATCTTCGTCACACCTTAAACCCTCCAGATTCTCTGACACGTCAGACCCATGAGCCACCAAGATTCTAATCAGATGGTTGTCGCATGATCTCATGGGCTCGGAAGATTCCATGAGATCATACGACCACTCTAGATCTTCACTGCACTGGCACCCCACTTAAGAAATCTGAACACACCTACAAATGTTCATCACCAATCAGCCAATGAAACATGAACACATCACAACATGAGGACCCACCACCAAACTATAGGCTTTTATCAGTGCGGCTAACAGCTTATCACATGTTTACATAGCCTAGAAAAGGCTTATGCGATCATGTGACAAACTGCTAGCAGTTCTTTAAAAACCATACACTGGGCCCCACCTGGTTAGAGTTGCGCACATGGAAAAAGAAAGACACCAGAGAAGAAGTGCGAAGGAGTGAAGGTCGAAAACAACTGAGGTTTTTGCTTGACCACAAAGGCAGAAAACACAAAGGGTTTTTGGACTTTGAACATTTTTTGGAAACCTTGTGAGCTAAGTATTTCTTGCAACATTAAAACTTGAATATCTCTGAGGGTTTTGTGATTCAGTGGATGCAATCTAAACTGGGGCTTGACAACACATCAAAGAACATGGGGCCAAGAGTACAAATCATAAAGCTTTGTGGATCTACTTTGCAAGCGAAAATAGGATTGTGGCCAAAATTGCATGATAGGGAAATTTGGGTAACATTAACATTTCAAAGAGTCCAGTGATGTATGAAAATACTAAGCACATATCCATCAAATATCACTACTTAAGGGAGTAAGTTTGGGAGAAATAGGTCACATTGAAATATGTAAAGTCACAAGAGAAACTTGTTGATATATTCACAAAACCCTTACCAAAGTATGCATTTGAGTACTTGATAAAAAGACTAGGGGTCCTTCCCCTTTCTAATAGTCACTAAGGTGATATGGGGTTGCATCAACCTAATCTTATCAGAAGATCTATTTATGTTGATGCAACATGTTCACACTTTGGGATTCCTAAGGTTGTGAAGTAAGTGAAAGACAAGTTGAAGCTGAGAATATATGTACATGCAAGGTATAAGAATATATAAAAGGAACAATAGAGATACTTATTTCTCTATTGAAGAGCTTATTTGTGGCATTGTTGTTAAAGGGATAGATGATCATGAAATATCATAGAGATGATAATTATGCATGAAATATCAATTAGGAAATAAGCTAACCGAAAGGGAGAGAATATGCATTGAACATAAAAGAGACAAATGTTGTATAGTAATTAAACATATTAAAAGTATAAGCTAAGAGAGAGCTACCAAGTCACAACATAAAGACCATTTTGTAGACACTTAAGATGTTTGGTATTCTATGGTATATTTCATATTGTGTTACCATCAATGCCAAAGGGAGAGATTGTTAGAACTAAAACTAAAAGCCTACTTGGAGAATAGAATGGGAGAATGTGAAGATAATCACCAAGCTACTAAAGTATACATGAGACATTAGATCTATTGTTATATTGTCATTGATGTCAACTAGCTTTGACTTTACTTATCATGATAGTTGCAAACATCTGAAGAAGGTAATATTAGTGACGGAAAGGAGATATTAGTATGAGGATGAGATGTATGAGTAAGTTATACATAAGGTATTCATTGGGAAACTTATTGATGAGTCTATGATACTATGATATAGTGATTTAATCATCTTACATGATTATGTTAAGTGTTGAAGATCAAAAATGTACAAGATAATTTGGTCAGTATATCAAGAACTTAGTATACACTGAGTAGATGTAGTGTATACCGAGTGTGGTATTAACCAAGTAGGAAGAAACTGACACATCACTGTATTGATCAAGCAAGAGAAATAAAGTGGAACATGTGATTTTTGACATGAGATGATGAGCTAGATGAATCTAGAAAATTCCATGGATAAAGACAAAGTTAGTAATGAAGATCTATAGCTGGAGAACTTCAAGGTTGATTAGATGATGAAGATTGAAAACATTTTAAGGGACAAGTTCCGAGGAAGGTTAAAGAGGCAAAATTAATGACGAAGATTAAGAGGAAAAATATATGGCTGAAAACAAAATGGTTTATCATGTCTATATAAGGAGACAATAAATTCAAAGAGTGTGTTACGTGAGAGAGAAATATTACATACATGAGTAACAGAAGGAGATAACTGGGCAAAATTGAGTTAGAGGATAAAAGGAGATCGAAGAGATTATGATGACCATAGTGATACTAAGCTTAGCATAGATCATAAAATGAGAAAAGGAAATTGTATTTGAATCAGGTTGAATATATTATTTCTTTCTAGCCATTTCTACAGACAAAATATGTTAACTGAGTGAGACTTAACTGTCTTTTTATTTCTTTATTGACATTCTATGAATGTTACTTATTTTCTTGTTGACCCAAGTGAATGTATGGTCACAAAGAACTGTTAGTGATAAATCCTCTAACAAGTTCACACCTTATAGTGTGTTTTTAACCTTTAACAAGGTTGGATCTTAATTGAGCTGACTTCAGAAGAGAAAATATTTTGGGTACCAGTCCTAGGTGGTTTTTCCGTTAATAGGGTTTCCATGTTAAAAATCAAATGTTAAATGTGTATGCATGTGATGTTTTGATATTTTACTTTACACATTACAATAACTGGCTAGATCAGTATATACTAGATAATTTATCTGACAGTTGGTTAATTAACTAGTATGGCACAGACAAGTTTTTGTCGAGCTATTTAGTTTACTTTTTGAAGTTGGTATTATATAGTAGAGAGAAATTTGGGACTGTAGGATAACTGAAGATAATTGATTCACCCCCCTTTCAATTATCTAACATATAATTTCTCAATAGGATGAAGGATAAGTTTGTTGAACACTCGGTATACTAAGAGGGGAGGGGTGAATTAGTATACCCTTAAAATATTTAAAACACTTAACTAATTTTCCACATAACATATTTTAGTTCTACTAGAAAATAAACAACTAAAAGCATAAATAATGCAACACATAATGCCAGTATTTGTTTTTGTTGAGACCCAAGATGGAAAAAACCACGGAGAGGGTTAGCTCTAAAGTATTATGTAACTAATTATATAATACACACAGTGGATCACTACTAGTGTAGCTCACAACTGATGTAGTCATTGTGATTAGGCTTTCTACCCTGATACAAAATAGAAAAGGTTTATAGATATTAAAAAATTAAACTGGTGGTCATGCATCTACACATTCACTAATTTTAGTTCTTAATGTACTTTAAAAAATTCTCCTTATCACCGGTGTAAAATTCCATTCATAGTTTGCATATATATACAACATCAAGATAACAACATTGAATTACATAGATCACATTTACTTTAATTTTTGAGATTGTTGGTTGAGACCAAAAGTAAAATGTGTTAAACAATATTCAATACATATATGTTTCCGGTCGTACCAAATAGATTTGAGTGTGATCATAATGAGTCTGGACCAAAATATTCATGCAATGTATTGATCATGAATGTCGCTCATAATAATATTATCTCTTCTATTGGTGACCATTTTCGATGATACCTTTAGATTAATATTGAGCCAATACAAAAGGATACAACTGTGATAACCAATACTTATAGTTCTAGAATAGTAACATCAATAACAACCAAAATTGGGATAGTCTAACAATATCCCCCATTATCATTCATGCAAAACCAAAATATTCTAGAAATCCAAAAAGATCATAAAAAAACCTAAAACTTCAAAAAATTGCAAATTTTCTAACAAAATTGAAGTACTAGGAAAACTCCCCCTGAAAGGGATATACCAATAAATTCTTTTTCAAAACCTTTATTCAATTTTTTTTTGTAGATATATTGTTTTTTTTCTATTTTTTCTTCACTACTCCCCCTTTTTTCCGTTAATGAGAAAGGGGTCACAAAACATAGAAGCTTAAATATAAATATAACTTACAAACTTTAGACATCAACCTGAATAGACTCGAGGATCTTCTCTATCCACTAGAGCTCTTTAATTCACTTATCTTTGTTACCATTCTATTCAAAGATAGCATGATTCAAATGGTAAAGGTGTACACGAGTAGAAGTCAACATGTCCTCTACATCTTCAATTTTGGTTGGTTCCACAAATGAGTACCATTGTGTAGTTAATATTTCATTACTTAGTGTTAAAATATATGAAACACACATGTCTTGTAGATTTCCTAATGAAAAAATTATATTTTATGTTTATTGTTGAAAATGGAAGAATATCCTTTGCATTTATATGAATTGAATTCTTAGAATTGATCTATCAATATCATTGGTTAACTTGTAAGACTAATAAGGATTTATGATTTTCAACTTAATTGAATCCAATGCTTGTTTAATATTTTTGGTGGCCATAATCCCTTGTAATGTGTAATCAAATAACTTATTTCTATCTTCAAAAAATTATTGATCTTCATAAATTGAGTTTTGTAAATTAAAAAATATTTATGCTACCAATCCCTAAGCTACTACAAAAACATATGTTTGGTTTCTTCTTCCTTAAGCTCTTCTATCTATCAAAATTGATAAGTCCTTTACTACAGTCACTTGTAACTTACACTTGTCTTTTATACTACAAGATGTGTTTATTGTACATGCAAGAAGAAAAGCTTGAAGTGCAAATGTAGTCTCTATTAGGATTTAGTAACACTCAGAAGGGGGGTGAATTGGTGTTGCAGTACTTTACTAAATTATTAAACTTATTTATCTTCTTCAAACAACATATAAAGATATAGCATAAGATAAATAACCATGCAACATAAAAAAACATGGGAGAACTCATAACACCATATTTTTTTTCGAGGAAACCCTATTAAGAAAAAAACCCCAGTGGGGATGGCACCCACAAATGTCTGCACTATAAGTATAATAACCCTGTTAGGAGTTCCCACCTTCGTAGGAGCTGGGTATTACAATAGGAAAGTCCTAATTAAAGGAAAAACTCTATTAGGATTTTTTACAATGTGATCCCACTTAATGAATCGACCCTGCTAAGAGTCCAACCTTATTAGAGGCAATCAAACCATATTAGGGGTTTACAATAGGTGCAACAACACTTATAATCAATCTATTGTCTTGAATATAAAGAGTTAACAAAGTATTCCTTGAATAAATCCTCTTGTTCTCCCTTCTCCTAATCTTTACTCTTCCCCTTAGATGTCTTCATAGTTCTCATCCATCTATATCATCATTATCCTCATCACACACTTTTACAAAAGTGTATGTATACTTATACCTTGTTAGAGGTATATTACAAAAGCTAGTCGGTATTACTCTAGCTAAACACCATATTATTTAATGTGCAATTAAAAGATTCATTAACATCCTTATTTAGCCTTAGATCCAAGAAGGCATCCAAAATTAACTTTCCAATCACTCACAAAGTCAGACTTGGTGATCGCCAATAAGTTATACTTTGTTTACTTTCATTGCATCCAATAAACTGATCATATCTCTTCGATACCTCAACATTAACATGTGAAACCTTACACATGTATTCACTTGGGTCTTGCAAGCATGTAACCAAGATCGTATGCTTTTATGAATCTCTTGGGAATTTTTCTATGCTTTTCTATCAGACGGGGTCATAGGAACAACCTGTGGACTTAGGCATTTTTTCCTTCATCAATTGCATACAAACATATTCATGATATCTAATATGTGCAATCATAAGGCTGATAAGTGTTTCTATAATGATAAAATTCCATGTGTTTAGGTGTCTACATGTGCATATGTGTGCATGTGTTGACCACTTGCCAATAATTTCCCCCTTTGGCATTGATGGCAACACTTAGTGAAAAAATGATTAAGTGCAACATCAAGACAAAAATGTAAAAGGAAATATTGAGATAAATGCAACACATAAAATTTTGACACATGCCTTTAGAGAAAACCTTTCTTTCATTTATGTTTTCATTTTTCATTACATTTTTTCTCTATCTCTCCCCCTTTGACATCAATGGAAAAGGGTGCCAAAAATGTCTTAAATAGCTTCCAAAACAATCAAAATTGAAGATATTCAAGATCACAACTGAATTTCCTATAGCACATCCTGTAGTTGGATTTCAAAATCTGCATATCTACATCCCAAGTTACCTTAATTACTTATGCAATCTTAATTAGCCCATTTAGACCAAATGTGGCCTTCTCTGCCTCCTCTACATCCTTAGTTATTAGCTCTTGGAATGTTTTCAGACCAAGCTAAATATCTTCATAAGTACTATCCAAGACACTAAGATTTGGAGTTAAGAAGCTTCTTAGCTTTGAGAATCTCTTCTAAATTCTATCATTTTCTAACTAGAGAGTGTGGATTTTGTCCATTATCCTATTCATCTCCTTATTTATATCCAATATTTTCTTATTTTCAAAATCCTCAGAGTTTTATCAAAACTTCTTCATCCTGAGCTATAATATCTTATATATTCTTTACATGCTTGTGCAAAGTCATGTAAAGTCTAAATAGCTCATGTCCATCCTTAAAGAAAGATTCTATTTCCTTTTCACTGGAAGTCAGTGTGTTAAGATCATCTTTAATTTCATTTAGAGTGTCTTTCATCCTTAATCTCTTGAAATCCTCTACTCCTTTTATTCTGGTTGCATCTTGTAAAGTATCAAAATTTTGTTCAATATACTTAGAACATTATCTAGACTACCTATGGGATCCTCATGATTATGTACAAGAGGTGTAGTCAAACATTTTCTTAACACCTATATTGCTCACTAGATTTTTTTTGAGGTCTTGTCAGATTTCTTCTTTGATTTTTCTTTTTCTTTGGTAAAAGAAAGTACTAACCATGCTACATTATGTCTGTAACATCTATGTCCTCTAAATTGGTTGGGAGTGATTGAGAGCCACTTGCCAACAAATTAGGTGTGGAAAAAGGAGTGATAGATATGTCTTTTGGTTTTTCCTCTTTCTTTTATGTTTCATTTTCCCTTGCTTGTTCTTCATCTACCTCTATTTCTTTTTCCTTTTCTTGTTCTTTTACCTTTTCTATTTTTGTCTTCCTCTTTTTGTTCTGATATCTGTGCTTTTCTAGTGTTTTCTTTTCTTACTGCACTTTCTCAGTAGGTAGCTCAATATCTCTTACTATTTTGTTAATGTGGGTTAGGGTTTAATTCATATAAAATGGATTTGTTGTATCTAGTTGTGTCTCAAGTGAAATCCCAATATTTTCTATGAAGAAATCAGGTAATATTGTGTCAACTACCTCTATTTCTTTTGGATCTTTAGCCTTTTCTGCAGTTTTAGGCTTTGTGGAGATTATTAATGGGGTTGGGGTCCTTTTAGATTTACCAAGATTAGGTCACTCCTCCAAGAGTAACTATCCAACCTTGTCATTTTTTTCCTATTCAACCTCTTCATATTTTCATGCCATGAATTTGATAATTCTAGTTTTTGTTCTCAGTTTTGGCCTTAGTTTTCAAGCCAATCTCCCATCTCATTCCCTGTCATGGTTGGCATATTCTGTAACAGAATATCTTGTCTCATTTTGATGTCCTCATCAAGGGCTCTTTTCTTTCTCCCTTATAATATTTCAAATAAGTCCTTACTTATTTGATCCTCTATTTCAATTAAGTTGTTTTTGAATGTGAGCATGTGCTCCACAACTATGTCTTCTATTTGGTTTTTATCATCCTCACCATATCTATCAAAGTATTTCTCAATAGAAATGAGCTTACCATCACTTACTACTCTCTTTTGTAGAACTTTGAGGTAGGGTTTGAATTGATTTATTTGTATACCCTGACCCTTCTTTTTCTCATCTTCTTCTTCCTTTTTTGTGTCTACTTCAATTACCCTCATATTATCTTCTTGAATCTTTCTTTCCTTTTCTTCTTCTTTCTCCTTCTTCTTTTGTTCCTCAATTTTCTCTTTGTCCATCATTTGGACTTCTTTATTTTTCTCTTCTTCTTGAGAATTCCTTTGTTGTTTATCATTTTCTTATGAAGATGGAGGAGTATCCAATTCTTTCCTCTTCTTTCCTAGTCTGCTAGCCATGGCCTTAAGTCTAGCTTTGGGAGGAGTTTGGCCTTCTATAGCGACTCTTTCTACCTATATATGTGATGTTCTTGTAGTAGGTGTGGTAGTGTCATATTTTTCTTTCTCTTCTTCTTCTTCAACCTCCACCACTTGAGGTGCCTCTATGTTAGATTGAGGAGGGGGAATATTGTATTTCTCCCCAAGTTCTACCACCTTTTCCCTGACAATTTTCATTTCTTCTTTTGATATTCCATTCTTCCTTCCTATTTTATCAACAAGGGATTCAACTTTCTTTTCCCTTCTCCCATTTACAAATTCTTCCCTAACTCTTGTATACTTTTCCTCACATGTACCCCATTTTGGAACATTGGGGTCTTTAGGTGAGTGTAAAACATACTGAATGTGAAGTTCTAGAATGGTGTAGTCTACCTCATATCCCATAGGATAAGCCAATTAAGTTATAGGTTCTACTACTTCAAAACATGTTATGTCAATTTCCACCATGAAGCATATATCATCCTTATACTTGTCCACTAGTCTCCAAGGGATCCTTTCCCTTTCATGCATTTTTTTGGAAGAGTTTCATCATTCCTGCAACCTCATCATATCTATTTTTCTCATCACTTCTTCTATAGCAGTCATTTATCATTTTCATAGTGCACCTATCTAATCTCCATAGATACATGTTAGGGAATATTCTCATAACATGAAAGAATATATACATTATTATAGAACCAAATCTAAAGTGTGTTGTTATGTTTCTCTTTATCCCTACCAAATTCTCCATCAGTTGTTCCCTTAGAACCTCACACAGGTCATATTCTCATCTTCTACTACCATTTTATATGCCATATGTACAAAACTGGCTGATACATTATTTATCCTGCTACTATACTGATACTTGTATCCCAATATCATTGCAACAAGCTTTACATCTTCATGTGCGATGTCATTTACTGTCATTTCTCTCTTGTTCCATTTACTTTTGGTTAGTTTCTCCACTTCAAATCTAATATTCTTTTGTCTTGTGGGAATTTTACCTATCATTGGTAAACCGGTAATTTCATGCAATAGTTCTTTGGTGATTGTGGTTGGGGTTCCACCAATCCATATGAATTCATCATGGATCCTACTTAACACAATTTTGATCCAATCTAGTTCATCGAATTCAAATCTCTCCATATATTTAACTATTGGTAGCCTGTCCACCTTCCTAAATTCTTCTCTTAGGGTTTTATTTACATTGTATAACCCTAAAATCTCATCATATATCTCTGTAGAGCCTATAAATTCAATTTTTTTATGTATATAGGCCCTGATGTCTTCAACATGAATAACACCAACTGGGGTATGAGAGAACACACCCTCTTTATCCTCTTTAGTGGATTGAAGGGATGGCTCTTGAATTTGTATCTATTTCTTTCAAGCACATTAAAAACCTTGGGTGTATCCATACTAATTCCTTAGCTACTATAAAGGAAAAATATTTCTTAAGTTTATGGCAAATACCTAGCTTGCACAACCATGTGAGGGTTTTGTGAACACAACTGTATACTCTTTAATCTCCAACAACTAATCCAAGCTCTTTAATGATCTCTGATATCAACGTAAATGGTAAGTAATTTAACCACATTACTACCCTTATAGACAATGTGGCACAAGTCGAGCAAAAAATTATGAATAAAGCTGCAATAAATGAGTGTTGGCTCAAATAGGTACATCTTCTCATAGCCATCTTCAAACAAGATGTGATCTTTTCCATGATCTTATAGAATACTATATAAGCTACCTTTAAGCTCGCATAGCTTAACTCATCCATATAGGGGCTTTGTATCTGACTGGTGTTAATCTATCATGCTCCCCATAAGGCATACATTTCCCATCAAAAAAGTGGTGAGGCAATGCACCCTAGTAATGATTCCACTAGACTCTTAGGCATCGTGTGAGTTCTTCCACTCTTCTCTTCATCTTTCTTAACTTTATTTTAACAAGTTCATTCTGCTTGACCCATTTCTCCTTGAATTCTTCTTTTAGTTTTGCTAGCTCTTTTTCTTCTTCATTTAGTTCCTTTTCTTTGGTGAATGGTCTGAAGGACTTCTTTACTAGTCCTCTAAATCTGCAATACTTCATAACATGTCCATCATTATTACATTTGAAGCATGTCACCTTCTTTTTAGGTTTCAATTATCTATAATCAATCTACAATTTGCAATACTTGGAAATATGACCAAAGTTATTGCATTTATAACATACAATCTTTCTAGGTCTAGTAAAAGGTTTTTTAACCTCTTAAATTGTCTTGTTAAATTCATCCTTACTAGCATTATAACCATTTTCTTGCATAGCATCATTTTCTTTACTTTTTTCCTTATCCTTAGATTGTTTGTGTTTTGTATTTTTACTACATTCACCTTTTCCCATATTTGCCTCATTCAATCTTTTCTCTTTTTGCTTCTTAATGAAATCATTTAGGTGATCATATGTAGGTCTACTAGACCTCATATATGGTTTTCTACATTTTCTTATCTTATTTCCATAGAAATGGCTTAAAACAAAAACTAGTAAACTTGGGCTTAGGAATACCTTTTTTAGTTGATTTCTTTGATTGATCTTTATGGCTAGAATCCTTGACATCATCCTTGCAAGGAGGTATCGCAGGGTCTACTATTACAACCTCATAATCTGACTTCTTAGTTGAATCAAGATTCACCACAACTCTATCTTTCCTCTGATCAGGATTGTCGTTGAATCCTACTCCTGTCATGTCTCCAATAGGTTTCTCCATGTCAATTTTATCATCCAATTTCTTTCTGATCTCATGAAGTTTTTCTATGCGACCTTTGATCTAATAAATTTCACCGATAATGGTGATACAATATCTTTCTACTTTTTCATACTTTATTTTAGTGCACTCATTTCATCCTCCAAAGTTTGCAACCTATCCCTTTTATTTGATAGTTCATTTTGCAACTTTTATTTTTCAGCATCAAGTTCTTTCATCAGGATCAATTTTGTGACCTCTACTTCATCCTTCTAGGAGTCCCTTTCATGTCTTATCTACTCATTATGATCTTGATTTGATAGCTCCTCAATTTTTTCTTCCATGAGATCATCTCGCAATTTTCTTTCATGTTCAAGCTTCCTTCATTAGCTTGTACTTTAGATCCACTCTATCTGCATTAGCAATGTCCACATCTTCTAATTCTATTTCATAATTCTTATTCAATTTTTCCAAATCCATCTTGATCCCCCCAAAGTTGTTAAGCTTTTATTTCAGGGGCCTGAAGCTCTGATCCTAATTGTTAGGATTTTGTAACACTAAGAGGGGGGTGAATTAATGTTTTAGTACTTTACTAAATTCTTAAGCTTCTTTGTCTTATTCAAAAAACATATAAAGATATAGTATAAGATAAATAACCATGCAACATAAATAAACATAGGAGAACTCATAACACCATATTTTTTTTTGAGGAAGCCATGTTAAGAGAAAACCCCCGGTGGGGATGGTACCCATAAATGTCTGCACTATAAGTTATTAAAAAGTGATGTTGTGAATTACTAGGGATCACTTGAGGGTTGTCATTCACGGAAACACTTATGCTGGAGTGATCACATGTGGATAGTTTTTCTACTGGAGTCACAGTCATAAAAATGACTAAGTCCAGAACTAGGGTAACAGGGTACAATGTTACAATTTTGGTTAGCGATGGAAATATATAAGGTATTATTGCTTGTAAAGTTAGTAGAAGGAATTTTGGGATATGTATATGCTTCAGTTAAGAAAATATGAGTTTTAGTGATTAGATTAGTGAGATTCAGTGATCTGAAGGTATGCAAAGATAGAGAATCAGTATAACAGGGCATATGAGCATGTTGGTTTTTTTTCTTGCAACCCCCCTTTCCTAGGTGGGAACTTGAGGACCAAATTGTGGGACTAAGAACTTGGAACACAAACTCGGCACCATCAGCAGAAAAGGGACAAGAAAATTCCAACAGCATAAGGTGCAAAGACCTTCACTTTGATCTCCACATCACTCAGGTAGGTACACCTTATCTGTACATACATGACTTCTTTTGACAAACAAAAGGCCTACAAATATGTGACTGTGGAATAGCTTTCAGACTCATTTAGGTAACAAGTACCTTAGTGAATGTTGACCATATCTTATGCAATATCCCTTTTGCATAGAGTAAGCCTAAAAACTAGAAACTACTCCTAACTCCTCCTATCAAACATGAAAGGGAAAATGATTTCATTTAAGTTTTCTGGGTGGAATGGATCTCTAAAATACCCCAAATCTACCATAGACCAGTGCCTTATCCAATGGGAAATAGAGTCAAATAAACATTGTGAGAGATACCTATAAAACAAGAAGACCACATATTCTAATGTGTTGATGTCTTACACCAAACATACACCATTGATCAGATTCTTCTTAGCAATTCACCTGTGTACTCAGATATGTAATCACCTATTCAAAGGAATTTAACCCTCCCCTTAGAAGAGACCTAGAAACAAGAAATACATTAATCAACATCCACTAAAAGACAAGATTGAGATACCCTTGATATCCCAACTCATACACATCTGAAAACCAATCCTAAACTCAATTATTTTTGCAAAAACAAATCTATTGTAGACATTTACAGACATACAATAGAAAGACTAAAACACCCTTGATGCTCTAATCAATAAGATCAAGAACCAAATAGAGAGAATCCAATGTTAGTATGAATATGCTGAAATCTTATACATTAGATAGACTTGTTACAATAGATTATCCTTTGAAAAAATAGAAAGGATACAAGACCACCCTATATGAGAAGAAGAGGGTAGTATATACAGAAGGAACCACTCATGGAACCAGAACTAGACTAGAAATTGGAACTCAAACCCTTCTAAATGATCTTGGAAAACCTTAAATAGGATTGCAACAAGCTACTGATGATTTAGTTCAAAATTAGGTCTACAACACTCAACCACTAGACTCAATAAGAAATGAAAGCAAACAAGAAATTTTGGGAACCCAAGAAGATCAAATCAAATTTGATTTACAATTATTTGGGCTTTTTCATCATCAGGCTAACTACAAATATAATTCACTAATTTCTTATTATAGGAAACACAAATAAATACCAAAACCAAATTGGCAAACTTGCGTGAAATAGGGCATGGAAAAAATTAACATCCATCAAACAAACCCTAGCCACCCTTTTCATATATTGTTCATTTGCATTAACTCGACATGGCACCCACAAGAAAGAAAATAAAATAGATGAAAACCCATATCTTGTTCATCGTTTCTCACCTACAACCATCCTGGAACAAACAAATCTGATCTGGCTTTTTTGTTTATGGTGTACTATATCAAACCCTAGCAAGAAATCCTTAATCAGTTTAAAATTCTAGCTCAATGGCTAACTGATCAAATTTAAAATGTGACTGTCAATTTATCTCCTTCTCGGCATATCAGGTGGTTCTCATTAATCATGAAACAATCAACTAATCCCTTTTAAAATCAACCGGCCACAGCATCTTTTCCTTCAACAACTAATAAAAAATGAACACCTCAGCAACATCTGGTAATAGACCCATCTTAACCTTAGAAATCTTACCTGAACTCTAAGTCATTTGGAGATCATGTGACTAAAGGCATTTTCCCAGTCGCTAAAAGTTTATCTTAACTTGGGTCATGTTTGGAGATCATGCGAACAAAGAAAACTCACAATCGCTGGATGTATCACCTAACTATAGTTCCATCTTGAGAACACATGCCAGCTGTCAATCAAAGAAAATGTCAACGATCCTTGTTCAATCTCTAAGCCTTTATCTTAACCTATTCTTGGTCTAGAGATCATGCAACTGAAGTATTCACATGATTGCTGAATCTTTTCCCAACCTAAGGTTTCATTCAGAGATTCAGTGACCACCGTAGGATCATATATGCATCAATGACCCCCACTAATTTGTGAAATCATTTAACTTAACTCATCTTCATCATGAGATCATGCGATTGAGGAAATCTCATGATCACTAAACAAATGGAGAAACCATGGTTAAATCATGAGATTCAGTGAGCACCCTTATCTCTGAATCACTAGATAAAAGCTTTAACTGTGGTTTAATCATGAGATTAAATTCCATTCATTAGTCTAAATCAATATCCATGGCCCACAATGAATCACTAAATCCATGACTTCAACACCAGGGACTTAACCATTTCTTTTCTTTGTCTTAACCCAAGCAATCTGGAGAATACATAACCAAAGGAAATCTCATAATCTCTCAATATTTTTCTTAACTAGTGCAGGAGCACCTAGGTTCTTGGCCAACCTAGCTCCTAGATACCTAGTTTTGGCTTTTTGTGACTTTGGTGAAGTCACTGTCCTTTAAGGACTTTTGGTTTTGTGTCTTAGTGTAGTGAGTTTGTTTGAGATCCAATATGTTCTTAGGTAAATGGATTAAGTCCTTGTGATTATCTCATTAGACTAGGCAAAGACCCAGGGGATATGACTTGTATACCATTGGATGTTGTAAAATAGTCAAAGGTATGTTTTGACTATGAAAATGAGTTAATTGAGTGAAATAAAGCTAAGAATGGGTCTTAGAAGTCTTAGGATAGTCTAGAGAGTCTTTTTAGACCTCAGGGCACAACTTTGACAAAGTTGTCAAGCAAAATGTAAAAGTTGTCATGACAACTTTCCAATTTGTCATGACAACAATGTGTCTTAAGCCTTTCCAAAGAGTGAGAGTTAGTTATAGGTCTAAAAAAAACCAAGCTAGGTTGACTAAGCCTATTTATGGATTGTTTTTATCAAGACCTAAGGTTTGACATTAGTTTTTTATGAGTACTTTTGAGATTTTCATTACTATTGTGACTGTACCCGTGTTGCTTTGAATAGAGAGCTTGGTCATCCTAAATCATGGATTGAACCAGAGAAAAGATTTTTCTTATATTGATACATCATGTTTTGATTAGTAGATTTGAGCTTTTTTTTGGTTTATTTGTTTCCTTTTAAGCATTAAAACTTAAATCCTCCTCTGAGACCAACTTGTTGGATTATTCAGAGTAGAGGCACTAAAAATGGCTCTAACTTAGGTTTCCATGGATGGTTTTGTACAGCCAACTAGACTATGTTAGGGCACTATATATACTATGTAAATATTTATTTTTATGCTTTAGTTTGCAGGGGAAATATTTTTAAGAGCAAGCCCTAGGCGAACCAGAGCTAGCCCAGTTAGGGAGCTTGCTATTGATCCAGTGAATGGAAGAGAGCTTAGGGATTGGTAATGCCAATCATATTCCATAATTAGTTCTATGATGATCAAAGACACTATCCTATGAAGGAGATCTCTTGATCAATTTGGTAAGAGGTGAAACCATCAAATCCTCACTAAAAACTGGTGAGGCCTAAATAGGCCTAAAAACAAGGCTTAAAGATAGGAAAGGGTTGTACGGAGAGGTTGGAGACATAAGGGTTTTGAAATCCTTTGTATCTCCAAAAAGGGTATTAGTAAATGTGATCTTTTTGGCCACTTGTGTGGAAAGTTGAAGAGTTAAGCCCAAATTTGTGTGTTGGAAAACCTACAAGGGCCTAGTAGCCTTTTGGTCTAAGATTTGAAGATCAACTTGTAGGAGGAAGTTGCTACATGGTGGAACACCTCAAATTGACTTAAACTAAGACAAATTGAGTCTTCACTCATTCCTATCTTGGTGAATCAAGAATTGGACTGAAGGGATGAATTCCTTAGTTGAATTCATAGGAAGCATTATGGAATCAAGAGTGAGTTATAACCATTGGTAGTGAGATCTTGTGTAGTAGAGGAGATTAAGAAGAATCCCTCAGTGTGAAGGGTTGAGAGAACCCTAAGATAGGTCAAGGAAAGGCCTAGGTAAGTCCTAAAGGAAGTAGGGTTAGGTTGAAGAAGATCTCCCTATCAAATTGGTATCAAAGCCATTGAAAGGCTTGGGTAAAGGTGTATGTCAGAAGGAAGTGAATCCATTGTAGATAACACAATGGTAACCAATGCTAGATTGACTAGAGAAGTAGTTGAAAAAAAATAAAGAAATAGTGTCTTAGAGGAGACTGTGGAAGCTTTGAAAGACAAGCTTGATGAAGTGGCAGTGATCACTGGGAAAATGAAGCAGAAGATGGTAGTTGAAGATGAGAAAGGTAAAGCCTTATCTGATGAAGATTATGTACCTGAACCTAATCCACCTATCCAAGAAGAACCTTTTCTAAAAGCCATTAAGGCATTGGGAGGCAAAGCATTATAAGGGATACCCCTATTCACTCATAAGATTGATTCAAAGCTAGTGATAGAGTGGATTGGAGGGATGGAGAGTCATTTTTAATGTGAAGGTGTCTTAGAGGCACAAAGAGTGAAGGTGGCTAAATCAAGGATAAGGGGACCAGCCCTAACATTGTGGAAGTTCCTTCAAGAAGAGAGGGAAAAATAAGGGAAATGACCCATTATAAATTGGAGAGCTATGGTCACAAAGATCAAGGAGAATTATCTGCCAGAGGATCATGAGATCCAAATGCATAAGAAAAGATAGAATCTTTGGAAAAAAGAGATGGATGTGGCTTCTTACACCGAGGAGTTTTAAAAACTCTTTTTGAGATCCAAGGTTCAAGAAGAGGAAAGTATCCGAGTTGCTAGATACTTGGGTGGTTTAAGGTGGAGTGTCCAAGAAGAGATCAGTCTTTGGACTCCTACTACTATCCACAAGTGCTTTCAACTAGCACTAAAGGTAGAAGAAAATAACAAGAAGAAGCAAGACTCTAACTCAAAAGGAAGAGGTAGAGGGAGAGACTCTAGAGGACATAGAGGTAGCAATGGTGGTAGGAGAAATGAAGCTAGAAGTCAAGGAGATTCCAAGCTGATTGAAAAAATTAGTGAACTAAGTGCAAGATGGAATTATGGAAGAGGTAGAGGATTTCAAAGTTGTAGAGGAAGATTAAGTGGATTCAATAGGGAATCACACTTTGCAAGCATGAGGTGTTATAATTGTGGACAGCTAGCCCATCCTACCTATAGTTTTCCTAACAAGGCTTCTAGTTCTCAAGGAGAGAAGAAGATAGCATATGCTCAAGAGGAATAAAGTAGTGTGAAGTCACCTCAAGTGAACTTGGATTTAGAACATGGAGAGAACCTCATTTTTAGGAGAGTTCTACTCAAGGAACCTCTCAAAGAAGAACTGAAGCATAGGAGGGATTTTTTTAGGATCAAGTGTAAGATCCTTGGAAAATTTTGTAAGGTTATCATTGATTTAGGTTCAACTAATAACATAATATCAGAAGAAGAAATCCAAAAGCTCAAGCTTGAAAGGATACCTCGTACTCATCCTTAAAAGTTTACTTGGTTAAATAAGGGATGGAATGTTCTTGTGAATGAACAAGCATGGGTAGACTTCCTGATAGGTGGCTACCAAGACAAGATGCTATGTGACATCCTACAAATGGATGCTTGCAATTTTCTATTAGGAAGGCCATGGCAATATGACCATGATGTAGTTTACCATGGAAAGAGAAATGTATATAACTTCAAGAAAGATGGAGTGACTTATAAAATTCAATCACTTGTGGAGGAAGGAGGTGCAAGTTCAGTTGATCCTAATGTACTCTTGATGAGTGGAAAGGATTTCTTGCATGAACTCAAAGAAGAAGGAGTAGGACTAGCCATAGTCTTGAAACCTAAGGAGGAGACCAAGGTTCTACATGATACATTGCCAAAGGATGTGCAACAATTACTGAATCAATTTAAGGATATTATAAGTGATGGGGCACTAGCCACTCTTCCTCCTCAAAGAGAAATCAGTCATCAGTTTGAATTTGTACCTGGAGCATCCTTGCCTAATAAAGAATCCTATAAAGTGACCCCAAACTAGAACAAGGAGATTGCAAGGTAGATTCAAGAGCTTCTTGATCAAGGGCTGATAAGAAAAAATATTAGTCCATATGTTGTCCTTGTGGTTTTGGCACCAAAGAAGGGAGGTAAGTGGAGGTTATGTACTGATTCTAGGGTAATCAATTGGATTACCATTAGATATAGGTTTCCTATCCCTAGAATAGAATACCTTATGGATTGTCCTTGGGAGTCTCAATACTTTACCAAAATTGACCTTAAAAGTGGGTATCACCAAATTAGGATGAAATAAGGGGATGAGTGGAAGTCATACTTCAAAACTAATGAGGGTCTTTATGAATGGTTAGTCATGCCCTTTGGTCTTACAAGTGCACCTAGTACATTCTTGAGGTTAATGAATGAGGTCCTAAAAGTCTATATTGATAGGTTTTTTGTGGTTTACCTAGATGAAATTCTCATCTTTAGCAAGACCAAGGAGGAACACATTCAGCACCTAGAGATTGTCCTAAGAAGATTACATGAGGAGAAACTAGCCATAAACCTAGAGAAGAGTGAATTCCTTAAACAAGAACTAGTGTACCTAGGTTTTGTGGTGTCTAAGGGTGACCTTAAGATGGATCCAAGAAAAGTGGAAGCCATAGTGAGTTGGCCCACTCCTAAAATAGGGACTGAAGTGAGGAGCTTCCATGGATTAGCTCAGTTCTATAGAAAGTTCATAAGAGGATTCAATGAGATATGTGCACCTATGCTAAACACTATTAAAGGTGGAGTTAAAAATAAGTTTGTGTGGACCAAGGCAGCTCAAGAAGGGTTTGATAAATTGAAGGAAAGAGTAGAAACTTGGCCTATTTTTCTATTACCAAGCTTTGACAAGTTATTTATTGTTAAATGTGATGCAAGCAACATAGCAATGGGAGCAGTCTTGAATCAAGAAGGGAGACCAATTGCATTTTTTAGTGAGATGTTGAATGAGGCTAAGTCAAGGTATTCCTCACATGATTTGGATCTCTATGCATTGATTCAAGCACTTAAAAGGTGGAGGCACTACCTATTACCTAAAGAGTTTGTAGTCTATACAGACAATCAAGCATTAAGCTACATTAACACTCAAGATAAGCTGAGTAATGGGAACATCAAGTGGATGGAGTTACTCCAAGCCTATACCTTTACTATCAAGCATAAGAAGGGCCTTAACAACAAGGTAGTTGATGCCTTTAGCTAAAGGTTGCTGACTATCCAAGAAATCTAGCTTCAAAGCATTGGTGTGGAAGGATTCAAAGAACTCTACAAGGAGGATGAGGACTTCTCCAAAACCTATAAGGTATGTGAAGATTTTGAGAATCATTTTCATAGTGAGTTTGTTGACTACACACTACATAATGGTTTTCTATTCAAGGGTAACCAGCTATGTGTACCTAAAGGTTCAATGAAAGAGAACCTTATACAAGCAAAACACAATGGTAGCCTTAGTGGACACTTTGGCTTGAACAAGACATTGGACTTAGTGCAAAGGTTATACTATTGGCCCAAGATGCCAAGATATTTAAGAAGACATGTAGAAAAATGTATTTTTTGTCAAAAATATAAGGGCACATCTTCTAATGCTGGGTTATATCAGCCTTTACCAATCCCTAAGAGGCCATGGGAGTGTCTAAGTATGGATTTTATAGTTGGTTTTCCTAAGACTAATACTATTTTTTATAGTGTCTATGTGGTGGTAGATAGATTTAGTAAAATGAGCCATTTCATGCCATGCAAGACCACACATGATGCCATCTATATAGCACATATATTCTTCAAGGAAGTGGTAAGGATTCATGGCCTACCAATCAACATAGTATCAAATAGTGATGTCAAATTCATGGGGCATTTTTGGAAGACTTTGTGGAAGAGATTAGGAACCAACCTTTCTTTTGGGTCAGCCTATCATCCTCAAATGGATGGCCAATTTGAGGTTATTAATAGGGTGTTGGGAAACCTCTTAATATGTCTTACCAAGGAGTATGGATAAGTGTGGGACTAGGTGTTACTACAAGTTGAATTTTCTTATAATGATAGCATAAATAGGTCAACTAGAAAGAGCCCATTTGAAGTGGTGTATGGCATGCACCCAAGAGATGTGTGTGAGCTTAGAGAACTTGGAAATAAAGTTGGAGTGAGTGGATATGCTGAAGACTTTCCCCAATCCATGCAAGAGGTCCATGAACAGGTTAGAAAAACATTGGTTGAAGCCAATCAAAAGGTCAAAGCTAAATTTGATGAAAGGAGGAAAGATATTTAGTTTGAAGTGGGAGATTGGGTAATGGAACATCTCAACAAAGAAAGGATTTAGAAGGGCATACCTAGAAAGCTACAAATGAGGAGAGTTGTACCTTGTAAGGTGCTAGCCAAATATGGCTCTAATGCATATAAATTAGGCCTACCTAGTGAACTATCTATCTCTCTGATTTTTGATGTTCAAGATTTGGTAAAATACAAAGGGCCTAATATGAAAGAGGAAGAACATGGTCTAGATGTTCATGCTGATGTTAAAGACCTCAAAATACTAGTCCAAGTGAAGCCTCAATATAAAAGATACTAGACTGAAGGGTTAATAAACAAACTAGGAATGGAGTGTACATGGAGCACCTTGTGAAGTGGAAGTCTCTACCTGAATCAGAGGCTCAATGGATTGAAGAAAATAACTTCAAGTAGTTAGGTATTGATGTGACACTCTTGTCTCCTAATGGGACTTAGTTTCTTTTTATAGGAGAGTATGGTGCAAGATAACCTAGGTTCTTGGCCAACCTAGCTCCTAGACACCTAGTTTTGGCTTGTAGTGACCTTGGCCAAGTCATTGTCCTTTAAGGATTTTTGGTTCTATGTCTTAGTGTAGTGAGTGTGTTTTGGATCCAATAGGTTCTTAGGTAAATGGATTAATTCCTTGTGATGGTCTCATTAGACTAGGCAAAGACCCAAGGGATATGGCTTGTATGTCATTGGATGTTTTGAAATAGTCAAAGGTATGTCTTGAATGTGAAAATGAGTTAATTGAGTGAAATCAAGTTGAGAATGGGTCTTAGAAGTCTTAGATAGTCTAGAGAGTCTTTTTTGACCTCATGGCACAAATTTGACAAAGTTGTCAAGCAAAATGTAAAAGGTGTCATGAAAACTTTGTAATTTTTCATAACAACAATTTGTCTTAAGCCTATCCAAAGAGTGAGAGTTAGTTATAGGTCTAAAACCAACCAAGATAAGTTGACTATGTTGGAGATTTTCTAGCAAGCCAGTGTTGACTATATGTTTTTCATTGATGACAACATATGGTAAGTAGCATGCTTGGAAGACTTATGTAGTAAGCTTTTAGTATATAAGGCATAAACATGTTATCAACATGATATCATGGGTGTAGAGGTTAATTGTTAGTACAGACAATTATATAGCAGCTTGTGTTAGCAGTGTTCTTGACAGAGTAACATGTAGTGTTCTATGAATGGTTGTCCGTATAGTTATCATGGAGCCTTGTACATTTGGATATGTGATGAAGACATATTATTGATGTTACATTCATGGATGCAAAGTCTGATGATAAGTACAAGTTAAGTTATGCAGTCGCTATTCACTAGTATCAGTTTCTTGTGTTTTTACAGAAGAGCTGACATAGATTATATTGGTTCAAGAGTTTCACCTATCATTTCAGTATGCACCCTTGGATATGAGCTTGGAGAAGAGTTAGTAATGTTTGGTTAAGAGTGCATGATGTAATCTAGCTTGAGTTGAAAGATCCGATTGATTTTGTATAACTGACAGTGTGTAGTGTGCATCTACAATTAGCTTATTGGACAGGTCTCAGAATGTGTTGTGTACTTAGTAGAGCCAACTAAATTATTATTGGATTTTGTTATGAATTCTCTATAATGATTTCAAGATGGTTCTAATAGGCTGACCTGATTATATCATTTAGAGGAAAGATATTTATAGGAAGTCATTTTTCATTGCTAGAGTGTGGTTCTTAGTTTGTGAAGAGAAAAGTAGAGTGTGTGAAGTGTTGAGCCATTAGAAGAAGGTCTATGTGACCAAGTAAAGTATTTGTGCTATACATTGTAACTAATCTAGATAGAAGGTCAAAGCGTAGTTCACCAAGATCCAGATATAGTATGTATCTATTATTTAGAAGGTTGTAGCCTTCACCAATTTGAGCAATGTGCTCTCAGATAGTGCATCCTCACCCCTAATAGGGTTAATTGTAAAAGAATCCTAACAAGGTCTGACCCTTGACCAGGTCTACTATACTAAATATATTGTAAAGAAACTCCTAACAGGGATAAGGATCTTCTAACAAGGATCATAATACACTAGTGCAGAATAATAGTGGGTGTCAATTTCCACTGGGGTTTTTAGCTATTTGGGTTTCCTTGTACCCAAAATATTGGTGTTGTATTGAAGTGTTCTTTCATTGTTTTTATGCTTTATGTTTAAGTATACTTAATTGGATAAAGAATTAAAACTTGTAGATAACTAATTCACCCCCCCCTCCTCTCAATTATCTCTTGGGACTATTCCTAACAATTGGTATCAGTGCTAAGTGCCTCGGAGAGAAAGTTTAATAGGTTGAGGTTGATCAGATGGAATTCTTTAGAAAAGAAAGTCCTAAGTTTGATGGAGATAATTATCTTGATTGGAAGAACAAGATGGTGACACATTTGCAATGCATTACTTTTGAAGTTTTTGATGTAACTATCAAAGCAGTCAAGATCCCTACTTTAGAAGACCTTGCAAGGGATGATGCTAGTGAAAAGCAAAAGGAATTGTTTCATCAGAATGCAATAGCTAAAGAAACCCCTATCAATGCCCTATCTGATAGTGAGTTTTCAGAAATAAAGTAGATATAGCCCACAAGATATGGAAGTACCTAGAAGACATATTTGAAGGAGACAAACAAGAAAAGGATGCACGCAGAAAAACATGGAAGAAAAGATACAATACATTAGAGATGCTACCTGAAGAAAACATCAGAGATTACAATCAAAGTATTAATGAAGTAGTTGTTGGAATTAGGAACAATGGTGGAGAGATTTCAGAGGAAGACATTATGGACAAATTGATGACTACTCTCACTCCATAATATGAAAAAAAGATCAACATCCTTGATGAGACCATGCATCTTACATCAAATTTCGAGAGATAGACCTTGATCAAAAAAATCTCATCTTTTGAGATTTCAAGATTGAAGACAGAACCTAAAAGTGAGATAGCCTTCAAACCAACAGTTCATGGTAAGAAATTTGTAAACACTTCTGGTCATTTTGATGATGATGAAGTGAAAACACTAGATGATTTCATTGCTATGATTTCCAAAACCAAAAAGAAAGGAAAAGGAAAATATGAAGGTCAATTACCATTTAAATGCTTTTCATGCAATAAGATTGGTCACTTTGCATCTAAGTGTCCTACAAGAGCTAGAAAGTTCAAAAATGACTACAAGCCTAAATACTCTAAGGAATGTTACTATGCTAGAGATGGAGTTTTAGATGATGATTCAGCTGAAGAAGAAAATGGATTTATTTATATTATAGAGAAAATGAACAATAAAATAGATCATGAAGATGAGAGAGAGGAATAAGAGCTAGCATTGATTTCACAAGATGATATAAGGATAGATTGGATTATAGATAGTCATTGTTTGCATCACATGATAGGTGATAAAGATAGATTTGTTCATTTGGAAAAATACAATGGTGGCATGGTTATATTTGGAGATAACACTCCTAAACCCATCATTGGTAGAGGAGCCATCACCTTGGATGGAAAGAATAGTACTGATGATGTTCTTTATGTCGATGGTTTGAAACATAACCTACTAAGTTTTGGGCAATTACTTGAAAAAGATTACAGATTGGAATTCAATGGAAACAAGTACATCATTAACAACAAAGAGGGAGAAATAATTGCATCAGGATCAAATACTAATGGTAATGTTTTCAACTTAATCCAGAAGCAAGTTGTTTTGTTGCTAAAGTAGATGACAGTTGGTTGTGGCATAAAAGACTATGTCATATCAATTTTGATAACATAGTAAAGATAAGCAATGTAAAGGAAGTAAGAGATCTACCTAGCATAGCAAAGCTAGTTGATACTATATGCAGGGAATGTGTGATGGAAAAGCATGTGAGAAACTCATTCAGGAGCAAGCTCAACTCAACAAAGAACAAGTTGGATCTAATTCATACAGACCTATGTGGTCCAACTCAAACAAGATCATACTATGGTGAAAGGTATTTCATTTTGTTTGTTGATGACCATACTAGAATGATGTGGGTTGCATTCTTGAAAGACAAGTCAGAAGCATTTGAGAAGTTAAAAATATTCAAAGCTAAGGTTGAGAATGAATCTGGACTTAAGATAAAATGTTTGAGATCAGATAGAGGAGGAGAATTCACCTCTGACATATTATATGATTACTACAAAGAACATGTCATCAAGAGGTAGTTGAGTGCACCTAGAACCCCTCAGCATAATAGAATTATAGAGAGAAGGAATAGGATCATCCTTGATATAGCACGTACCATCATAATTGAAGGAAAAGTTGCACACACCTATTGGAGAGATGCAATCAATACAACAGTCTATACCATCAATAGAATTCAATTAAGGCCTAGGGTAGACAAAACACCATATGAGCTATGGTTTGGTAATGTTCCCACAATAAAATACCTCAGAATCTTTGGAAGCAAGTGCTACATCAAGAGAGATGAAGCATTAGGCAAGTTTGATGCAAGAAGCGATGAAGATATTTTCCTTGGTTACTCTACTAAAAGTAAAGCTTATAGATGTTTCAATTTAAGATTGAAAAAGATCATTGAAAGTGCTCATGTTAAGATTGATAAAAAATTTATGGTTCAAGAAAGATATCATGATTAATCACCCATGATTGAAGAATAACCTAGACCCTCCACTAGTGAGATAGTCATTGAAGAAATGTTTGACAGTATTAATGTGTTATTCAATGACCCTAAGACAAGTGAAGAAGAAACTCCTAAGGTAGATAAGATAGTATACCCAAAGCTCCAAAGTTTACATCTAGATATCATTCTAAGGATGACATCATTGGAGATCAAAGTGGAAAAGTCACAACAAGATCAAAAGAAAAGAGTTATGCAAGCAATGATGCAGTATGTTTACTATCTCAGATTGAACCCTTAAGTGTTGAAGATGCATGTAATGATTCAGATTGGCATGATGCTATGAAAGAAGAACTAGATCAAATTATCAAGAATGATACTTGGGAACTCATCCCGATACCTAGCGATAAAAATGTGATTGGAACAAAATGGATATTTAGAAACAAGATGAATGAAGATGGTATAGTAGTAAGAAACAATGAAAGATTAGTGTGTAAGGGATATGTGCAAAGAGAAGGCATTGACTATTCAGAAACTTTTTCACTAGTAAGTAGATTAGAAGCTATTAAGTTATTTCTAGCTTATGCAACATTCAAAAACTTCAAAGTTTATCAGATGGATGTTAAGTCAGCATTCCTGAATGGTGAATTAAAAGAAGAAGTATATATTGAGAAGCCAAAAGGATTTACCCTATCAGATAGACCTGATATGGTATGCAGATTAAAGAAAGGCCTCTATGGACTTAAGCAAGCCCCTAGAGCTTGGTATGAGAGACTTGATGGATATCTAACAAAGATTGGACTCAAGAAAGGAGTAGCAGATTATAACCTATTCATAAGAGAGACATCTAAAGGACTACTACTTGTAGCTATATTTTTTGATGACATTATCTTTCAAGGTAATGATAGACTTAGTGCTGAATTTGCTAAGGAGATGCAAAGAGAATTTGATATGAGCATGATTGGACCTATCAAGTACTTTTTGGGATTGAATGTGAAGCAGATAGAGAAAGGTATTTTCATTAATCAGTCCAAGTATGTGAAAGAGATATTGAAGAAATTCAAGATGGATGATTGCAAGCTAGTAGGGACACCTATGATAACTGGATGCAAGCTTACAAAAGAAGATGACTGACCAGTAGTAGATATAACATTGTACAAGTCTATGATTGGAAAACTCATTTATCTTACTCAAACTAGACTTGATATTTCCAATGCAGTCGACATAGTTGGAAGATTTGCACTAGAGCCTAAACAAAGTCACCTCATGGAAGTAAAAAGGATATTCAGATACTTGCAAGGCACTATAGACTATGGTTTATGGTATCCTAATTTAGAAAATGTTGAGCTTCATGTGTATACTAATGTAGATTGGATAGGATGTGTTGATGAAAGAAAGAGTACATCAACTGGAGTAGTGTTTCTTGGTGACAAACTTGTCACTTGGACAAGGAAGAAAAAAAATTGCATTTCTCAATCAATAGCAGAAGTGGAGTATGTTGTAGTACCCTTGAATTATTCTACAATTGTTTGGATCAAGTGGATGATAAAGGATTTTGGAATTCAAATTGATTATCCTAGTGTTATTCATTGTGATAACACTAGCACTATCAACATGTCAAAGAACCCTGTGATGCATGCAAAGACAAAACACATTGAGATCAAGTATCACTTCCTAAGAGAGAAAGTGGTAGAGATAGAAGTCAAGGTGGACTATGTGAGTACTAAAGATTAGTTAGTAGACATATTCACAAATCCCTTGCCAAAGGATACTTTTGAGTATGTTAGGGAGAAGTTGGGAGTAATTCCTTTCCCTAATTCTGCTTAGAAGAAAGAAGAAAAAGCATCAGTCATCAGGGACTGATGGATGGTTGACTACTCTACTTCTGGAGTAGTACTGGTGCTTAAACTGATTGGAACCCTTTGCCATTAATGTCAAAGGGGGAGTAATATATAGTCATGAAAAACATAAGTAAAAAGAGGACTAATATACTAAGGGGGAGTAGTATTCAGTTATGGCAGAAGTTTAGTTGAGGAAATGGAGAATGTTGAAGAATATTGTAGTAGATGGAGGATTCATCTTTGGGGGAATTTTGAAGAGGAAATGGATAATGTTATAAAATAATTTTCCATTTGGATTGGTGGAGTTTTTCATTCCATATGTTGCCATCAATGCCCAAGGGGGCTATTTTTGGAGATTTTCCAGCAAGCTAGTGTTGACTGTATGTTTTTCATTGATGAAAACATATGGTAAGTAGCATGCAAGGAAGACTTATGCAGTAAGCTTTCAGTATATGTGGCATGAAAATTTTATCAACATAATATCATGGGCATAGAGGTTAACTTTTAGTACAGATAATTATATAGCAGCTTTTGTCAGCAGTGTTCCTGACAGAGTAACATGCAATGTTCTGTGAATGGTTGTTCATATAGTTATCATGTAGCCTTGCACATTTGGATATGTGATGAAGACATATTAGTGATGTTGCATTCATGGATACAGAGTTTGATGATCAATAGAAGTTAAGTTATGTAGTCTCTATTCACCAGTACCAGTTTCCTATGTTTGTACAGAAGAGCCGACAAAGATTATATTGGTTCAGGAGTTGCGCCTATCATTTCGATATGTACACTTGGATTTGAGCTTGGAGAAAATTTAGAAATTTTTAGTTAAGATCACATGATGTAATTCATCTTGAGGAGAAAGATCGAGTTGATTTGGTAGAGCTGACAGTGTGTAGCGTGCGTCTACAATTAGCTTATTGGACAGGTCCCAGAATGTGTTGCTTGCTTAGTAGAGCCGATTGAATTATTATTGGAGTTTGTTATGACTTGTCTATAATTATTTCAAGATAGTTCTAAGATGCCAACTTGATTATATCATTTAGAGTAAAGATATTTATAGGTAGTCATTTGTGATTGCTAGAGTGTGGTTCTTAGTTTGTGAAGAGCATAGCAGAGTGTGTGAAGTGTTGAGCCATCAGAAGAAGGTCTATGTGACCAAGTAAAGTATTTTTGCTATACATTGGAACTAATCCAAAAAATTGGTCAAAGCATAGTTCATCGAGATCTAGATATAGTGTGTATCTATTATTCAGAAGGTTGTAGCCTTTGCCCATTTGAGCAATGTGCTCTTAGACAGTGCATCCTCACCCCTAACAAGGTTGATTGTAAAAGAATCCTAATAGGTTTTGACCCTTGACTAGGTCTACTATACTAAATATATTGTAAAGCAACTCCTACCAGGGTTAAGGATATTCTAACAAGGATCATAATACACTAGTGTAGAATATTGGTGGGTGTCAATTCCCACCGGGGTTTTTACCTATTTGGGTTTCCCCATAACCAAAATATTGGTGCTATGTTGAAGTGTTCTTTCATTGTATTTATACTTTATGTTTAAGTATACTTAATTAGATAAAGAATTGAAACTTGTAGATAACTGATTAACCCCCTCCCTCTTAGTTATCTCTTGGGACTATTCCTTATAGACTAAGCCTATTTATAGCTTGTTTTTATCGAGACCTAAGGTTGGACATTAGTTTCTTATGATTACTTTTGAGATTTTCATTACTATTATGACTGTATCCATGTTGGTTTGAATAGAGAGCTCGGTCATCCTATATCATGGATTGAACCAGAGCAAAGATTTTTCTTAGATTGATACTTCATGTTTTGATTAGTAGATTTGAGCTTTGTTTTGGTTTATTAGTTTCCTTTTAAGCATTGAAACTTAAATCCTCCTCTAAGACTAGCTTGCTGGATTGTTCAAAGTAGAGGCCTTCAAAATGGCTCTAACTTAGGTTTCCATGGATGGTTTTGTATGACCACCTAGAATATGTTAGAGAACTATATATACTATGTAAATATGCTTTATGATTTGGTTTGCAGGGGAAATATTTTTAAGAGCAAGCCCTAGGCGAGCCAGAGCTAGCTTGGTTAGGGAGCTTGTTGTTCATCCAATAAATGGGAAAGGGCTTGGGGATTGGGAATGCCAATCCAGCTCCAAAATTGTGTTTTGTGATGATCAAAGATTCTATCTTGTTATGGAGAGCTCTTCATCAATTCGGCAAGAGGTAAAACCATCAAACCCTCACTGAAAACCGGTGAGGTAAAACAAGGCTTAAAGATAGGAAAGGGTTGTATGAAGAGCTTGGAGACATAAGAGTTTTGGAATGCTTTGTATCTTTGAAAAGGGTATTAGGAAATGTGATCTTTTTGGCCACTTGTGTAGAAAGTTGAAGAGTTAAGCCCAAATTTGTGTTTTGGAAGACCTACAAGAGCCTATTAGCCTTTTGTTCTAGATTTGAAGATCTACTTATAGGAGGAAGTTTCTACATGGTGGAACACCTCATATTGACTCAAACTAAGAAAAATTGAGTCTTCTCTCATGCCTATCTTCATGAATCAAGAATTTGGGTGAAGGGATGAATTCCTTAGTTGAATTCACAGGAAGAGTTGTGGAATCAAGAGTGAGTTATAACCCTTGGTAGTGAGATCTTGTGGAGTAGAGGAGATTGGGAAGAATCCCTTAGTGTGAAGGGTCTATAGAACCCTAAGATAGGTCAATTAAAGGCCTATCTAAGTCCTAAAGGAAGTAGGGATAGGTTGAAGATCTCCATGTCATTAACCCAGGTCCGATCAGGAGATCGCCTGAGTGAAGCATTTACTTGATCACCGAGTCTTTGTCTTAACCTGAGGTTTCATTGGGAGAATCAATGACCACCACCTGATCCATTTATCATCAATGGCTCACAATCATTTTCATAATGCTCTTTATCCTTAACCCAGCCTCTATCCAATGATTCAACAACCAAAGCATTCTCTAAGTTGCTAAAGGTTATCCCTGACTAGGGTTAGATTTATAGAATGAGAAAATGCCTTTATCTCTAAGTCACCAAAAGAATATCTTAACTTAGGTCCCATGAAGAAATTAAATGCCCACCATTGATCAAAGATCAAATCAACGGCTATCACTAATTTTCCAAGTCTTTTAACTTAACTCATCCTTTTCAGGTGATTCAGTGAACAAAGAGAAATTATTGCTTTTCCTTTAAATGTAGTTATATTTTTAGAGTACGTGACTAAGAATTCTCACATTCTTGAGACATATCTTTAAGGTTGGGTCTCATTAGGAGAATAGGAGATCACTACATTCACTGAATCGCCAAATGAAAAACTTAAATGCTGGAATCAAAACTTGACTTGCCTTTGACTTAACCTAGGCCCATTTAGAGAATTAGTGAACAAAGAAAATTGACAATTGCCAAACATTTGTCCTGACCAGGGTTGGAATAGGAGATCATGTGAACAAAGAAATCTACAAGTCACTAGATACATTCTTTACCTTGGGTTATATCAGGAGAATTAGCAACTACCGTCAATCCAAATCTACATCCACTACCCACGTTGAATCTCTAAGACTTTAACTTAACTCTTATTTTATCATGCAATTCAGTGAAAAAGGGAAAATTGTGACCATCCTTTAACTATGATCAGACTTGGAGATTACACAACAAAGGAAATCTCACAGTCACTGAATATTTGGCTAACAATGGGTTTCATTATGAGAACAAGAACCAAGCATTGATCCACATTACCATCAATGGTCCTCACATAATTACTAAATGTTAAGTGCCCTAGCCATGTCATCATGGGAATCAATGACTGAAGGAAAGAAAACCACCCACCAGATCATTGAAGGTTAAGCCATTAACTACCATGACTTAGAGAATACGCAAACACTGCATTTGCTATATCGCTGAATGAAAGTTTACCTACCTAGACAAGGAAATAGAACATGTGGAAAGGGGGGACTTAAGTGGCCTAAAAAGGTAATGAGAAAATAAAATGGGTAGGGTTTTTCTGGACTTAGAAAAATTTTGAAACCCTCATTCATGGATAAACCCTACTTCTTAGACCTTCAAGAAGCTATATCTTTCTAGTTGTTGCATTTCAACACATGCGCTCTTGATTAGAGCTTGCACACACAATGAACTATCCTAGGCTAAGGGTGCAAGTCATGAAACATCATTTATCTTCTTTATGGATTAGAACAAGTGGTTGTAGGACATGACAAAATCTTAGGATTTTAGTAGGAAAAAGACCATTTTCTTAGGATTTTGGCAATGACAGGAAAATGGGCTAATAGTGGCTCTAACTAGGGATGTATGCCTCTTGTGGGCATAGAAAAAATTTAGAATTTATGAAGAAGTAGACTACCCACTAGACAAAATTTGATAGGGAACCTTCTCAAAAATTGGTAGACAAACTAGGAAAATGGGAAGGGAAACACACAATTGAAAGGAAATTATTTACAAATATCTTACAAGATCAAAACTTTACTTGGTGGCCATGGGCCACCAAAGGAAAATAAAAACCCTCCTAAGTCAAAAGTTTAATTTTCATCCACATATGTGACTAGCCACCTGAAAGTGTCATGACAATCTTGCTGCCAACCAATGTGGATATTTATGTGCTGAAGAATAAAGCTATAGTTAAATCTACCCATGTTTTTGCAGTTATAACCATTATCATGTTCATACTCCAAAAAGTATGGAACATCATCCATCTCTTGCTATGGATTGGAAATTAAAAAACTCATCGAGTAATGCATTAGAATATAAAACATAGCGATCATCATGCATTACTACAAAATTACCTGGCTGAGAAGGACGTGGATCCTCTGATTTACCTTCATGCATTGCTTCAACCACTGAGCAACTTGGCTCCTCTATGATATCTTCATGAACTGGATCATGAACCAAGTGAAGGTCTCTTTCACAAAGTTTGTGACAAAGGGACAACTAATCTGCATCATCATTTTCATCAAAATATTTTCTATCCCAATCATTGAAGACAAAGTCCTCAATACTATCACATTCACTGTCATATTTAGCAAAAGAAGGAAAAGGATATGAACAAGAAACTTTCTCATCATTGGAATCTTCATGATAGAAAAAAACATTGTCATGGTCTTCATCTTCTTCTCTTGCAGAGTCACTACATGAGGTGAACTCTAACAAATGTGGATCATCTTCATCACTTTTAACACCTACCTCATTATCAGTGTTAAAGGATATGTCAATGGGGAGCTGCAAATAATAGTCCATGGCAGGTGCATACCTTTGGAATTCATCAGCCAAGAGTTTTGAAATCATTTCACTTCTCAATGGACTTTGAACCTCAATTTCATTTTCACTAGCCTCTCCCCTAATGCTGCAAACATCTCCCCTATCTGGAATAAGGACTGAGTTCTCTAGCCTCAAATCATCTTGTATAAAGAAATCAATACAGGAATCATCATCTACATCATAATTAGTTTCTTTCCTTTCACTCAAAACATCCTCAAATTGGGACAAAAAGACTACCTTCTCATGCTGATAAGAAGAAAAACCCATAGATAAAGTGGAAACATTGTCAACTACAGGTTCATCTTTAGCATCCTCATATGCATTGACCTCATTTTTAGCATCATAATGAATACTTTCTGCATAATAAGAATCAATGTCAGAATCACTCACTAGTAAATTTTGCCCTAAATTTTGATGAGAATTAGACAAATTTTCTACAAAAATTGGTCGAATAGATGACTAAAACCGTGGTCGATCTTTTTTCATCAATTATTCTATAGGAAAACCCATTGTCAAAATTTTGACCTTAGTAGTAGTCAACTTATCGACTGACTCTTCATCGAACTAATCGCATGAAGCTGGCAGAATTGAGACCAACTTTGGCAAACTTGACGTTGAAATTGAGATGAAATATTTGACCACTTTTCGACGAAATGGACGTCGAATGCATAGAATTCTTGTTGAAATTAATGTTATTTAAAGGTCAAAAAATCAACCAATACTATTTTTTGGTTAAAAAAAAATGACAGTGATTGAACAAAGCATTTTCATTGTACTGTATATTCACAGCCTCAAGAAAAATCAAACTAACTAAGAAAGCTTCGTTTACCTATAGATTTGTGTGCTTGTCTGAGTTTGATATGCAGATCTGCATATCAAACTCAGACAAGCACATAAATTTGTAAGTAAATGTTGATTAAATATTTTATTTTTAATAGCAGTTTAAAAGGCTATTTAAATGTTTTGATAGTTTGATAAGAAAAAAATTGGTATTCAGATATAAATTATTGAGCTTCTCTTTGTTTCGATAATAGTTTAACATTCTCTACTTAACAAAGCCAACCACGTGAAGGTGGAAGCTCATATGGCCCCTCCTAGGATCCTCTTATGACCCTTTATGAAACTTTAAGACCTCTAAGATGTATTCTTAGGGATTGTAAAGGGTCGTAAGGGTCATAAGGCATCCTAGGAAACAACAGCTGAGAAACATAAATGTAGGCATCATGGTCACAATGTTTTGGAAACACAACATAATTGAGTGGTATACCTAGACAATGCAACAAAACCACTACTCTTGTAGTTCTAAGTTGACACTGCGGGATCCAAAAACCAAAGATAAGGAATCTATATATGGTTTTTGGATCCACAGTGTCAACTTAGAACTGCAGGAGTAGTGGTTTCATTGCATTTTCTAGGTATAGCATTCAATTATGTTGTGTCTACAAACAATTGGGACCATGATGCCTAAATTTATGTTTCTCAGCTGTTGTGATACCTACATTTATGTTTTGTAGCTATCATGTTTATTTGCATGTTCTTTGTGTTTGGCTTCTCTCCCTCACATTGAAAATAAGATTTTTCCCACTTTGAATTGAGAATGCACATGCAACACAAGTAGAATATGCCCGGATAGTAGGTGGAGTTAAAAAAACACAACACGTTTACATTTTCATGATGGTCTATAACTTAAAATACGCAATTAAAGACCTGTACCAAAAATGCAACCCTATTGTGTTTTTCAACTCCACCTGATATCCTATGTATATGAATTGAGATTTCATATTGAACTAGGCTTCTCTTTCTGCATTACCTAAAACCAAGAGACTATCATAGTTAACATCTAAATGGTGTGTCTCATCATCACAACTAGTCCACCTTAAACAATTGAATATTTTTTCTTGTATTAAATATTCATTAATCAAAATTCGAATAGAAAATGTATACCTTGAGTACTACAATTCACATTAGAATCAATGCCTCCATCATGCTTAGCTGGTGTAGTATCAATATCGATGGGTTGCATTCCAATGTAAATAAAATTGATGTAGATTTAGATGATGATATCGTAGAAATCCATAATTCACAGTCTATCGTTTGTTCTCTGAAACACTAAATTAGGGATTTCTATGATATCTTCATCTGTATATATAGCTATTGCCTCTGTTGTTGCAAGTGCTTTTCCCCTATTTGATATTTATCTTCAGGTGTCCACACTCATTTTGTTGGTTGTTGCTAGCTTCTCTTTGTTTTGAGAATAGTTTAACATTCTCTGTGAAACATAATTGTAGGCATCATGGTCACATTTTTTTGGAGACAATGTAATTGAGTGGTATACCCAGATGATGGAGAGCAACTTCTGCACCTTCAGATCCAAGTTGTTATCCATCCCGCAGTGTCAACTTGTAATCAGAGGTGCATAAATTGCTCTCCATGTAGGTATACAACTCAATTATGTTGTCTCCAAAAGAATGTGACCATGATTCCTACAATTATGTTTCGAGAATAGTTTAATTAACATTCTCTACTTAACAGGGCCAACCACGTGAAGGTGGAAGCTCATCTGGCCCCTCCTAGGAGCCTCTTATGACCCTTTACGACATTTTAAGACCTCTAAGATGTATTCTTAGAGGTCATAAATGGTCATAAAGGGTCATAAGGGGTCCTAGGACACAACAACTGAGAAACATAAATGTAGGCATCATGGTCACAATGTTTTTGAAACTCAACATAATTGAGTGGTATACCCAGATGATGCAACACAACCACTACTCCTGTAGTTCTAAGTTGACACTACGGGATCCAAAAACCAAAGATAAGGAATCTATATATGGTTTTTGGATCCACAGTGTCAACTTAGAATTGTAGGAGTAGTGGTTGTGTTGCATTTTCTAGGTATAGCATTCAATTATGTTGTGTCTCCATACAATTGGGACCATGATGCCTACATTTATGTTTCTTAGCTATTGTGATACCTACATTTATGTTTTGTAGCTGTCATGTTTATTTGCATGTTCTTTGTGTTTGGCTTCTCTCCCTTGCATTGAAAATTAGATTTTTCCCACTCTGAATCGAGAATGCGTGTGCAACACAAGCAAAATATGCACGGATAGCAGGTGGAGTTGAGAAAACACAACACGTTTACATTTTTGCAATGGTTTATAACTTAAAATACAAAATTAAAGACCTCTATAAAAAATGCAACCCTATTGTTTTTTTCAACTCCACTTGATATTTGTGCATATTCTGTGAGATTGCATTTTGAACTAGGCTTCTCCTTCTGCATTGCCTGAAACCAAGAGACTATCACAGTTAACATCTAAATGGCACATCTCATCATCACAACTAATCCACCTTAAACAATTGAATATGTTTGCTTGTATTAAATATTCATTAATCAAAATTTGAATAGAAAATGTATACCTTGAGTACTACAATTCACATTAGAATCAGTGCCTCCATCATGCTCAGCTGGTGCAGTATCAATATTGGTAGGCTGCATTCCAATGTAAATAAAATAGATGTAGATTTAGATGATCATATCACACAAATCCCTAATTCATAGTCTATTGTTTGTTCTCTAAAACACTAAATTAGGGATTTCTACGATATCCTCATATGTATCCACAACTATTGCCTCTATTGTTGTAGGTGCTTTTCCCCTATTTTATATTTATCTTCAGGTGTCCACACTCATTCTATTGGTTGTTGCCAACTTATCTTTGAGCTTCTCTTTTTTTCGAGAATAGTCTAACATTCTCTATGAAACATAATTGTAGGCATCATGGTCACATTTTTTTGGAGACAATGTAATTGAGTGGTATATCTAGACGATGGAGAGCAACTTCTGCACCTCCGATTCCAAGTTGTTCTCCATCCCACAATGTCAACTTGGAATAGTTTCATCCCCGATGTGACCATGATGCCTACAATTATGTTTCAAGAATAGTTTAATTAACATTATCTACTTAACAGGGCCAACCACATGAAGGAGGAAGCTCATCTGGCCCCTCCTAGGAGCCTCTTATGACACTTTACGACATTTTAAGACCTCTGAGATGTATTCTTAGAGGTTGTAAATGGTCATAAAGGTTCATAAGGGGTCCTGGGACACAACAGCTAAGAAACATAATTGTAGCATCATGATCACATTTTTTGGAGACAACATAATTGAGTGGTATACCCAAATGATGAAGATCAACTTCTGCTCCTCCAATTCCCAGTTGACAATGCGGGATCCCAAGACCATAGATAAGGAATAAATTTAGAGAGTAGAGGAGGGCCATAATGAAAAAAATAATACAGGACAAACCTCAAGTTAATGAGGCAACTGCAAACATTTTAATAGAATTTTATTAAAATGTTTATAGTTGCCTCATTTAACTTGAGGTTCATCCTGTATTATTTTGGTCATTATGGCCCTCCTCCACTCTCTAAATTTATTCCTTATCTATGGTCTTTGGATCTTGTAGTGTCAACTTGGAATCAAAGGAGCAGAAGTTTCTCTCCATCATCTGGGTATACAACTCAATTATGTTGTCTCCAAAAAATTGTGACCATGATGCCTACAATTATGTTTCTCAACTATTGTGAAATCTACATTTATGTTTCTTAGTTGTTGTGTTTATGTCTATGTTTTTTATGTGTTTGGGAAGACATCTTTCTAGCCTAAGCCTAGATCCTTCGGCAATTAGCTTAATAATAATGTACATGACAGATGAGCAATTAGCTTCCCAAGAAAAATCCCATAAATGAACTATATGTACCCCAATTAATGTGCCCTATGTGTGTACCCAAATGATATATTTGAAATAACAAGGGTAAGGCTAAATTTAGCCTTGTTGTTTCAAATATATCATTTAGGTATGTGCAGAAGGCACGGGAATTGGGGTACACATAGTTCATTTACAAGATTTTTTTTGGGAAGCTAATTGCTCAGCTCTCATTTGCTTCATTTATTATCAAGCTAATTGTCGAAGGATCCAAGCCCAGGCTAGAAAGACATCTTCCCATTCTGTTTAAGCCATATTCCTTGTTCTTGTCAAACTTCCTTGGTATGGTCGGCCTCCTCTCTGTAGTACTCTTCTTTAGCAAGACTTCATACCATGCTACGCTCAAACTTCAGCGAGACTTCATACCATGCAGTGTCTATAGATTATGTTCAATGCATTATTTACGCTTGTGTTGGTGGGAAAACTCTTGAAAACATGCAAAAGAGATTGCATTCAACCATGTTTTTTACATGACACATGTAGTTTACCTCCAACCTAAATCAGCATTGTGTACAAATCTACGGATGCTACTTGGTATGAAGCCTCACTCAAGCTTGAAAATGATAGTCAATCCATAGTCAAGGTCAAGGAACAAATGGAACAACCAATAAAACACTATACGTTAAATCATGTGACTGATAGTAGATTGGGGCTCACCTAAGCCATAAACATGAACAATTATTCTAAAAAAAGATGTAAACCATATATATGCACACTTGAGGAAAAGAGAAGTTATGTCGTATCAATATTAAAATATTAGTTACAATATGAAAATACTAAACTAACTAATTCCTGAGTTCATCTCTGCATGTGCTCACAACAAATTAGATATGTGATTACAATACAGAGAAGGCATCGTAAAAATATAATTTCAAAATTTGCCCTAGCCTGACATGTTTTGCACTCAAATCCTTCATTGCAGATAAGTGGAGATGGGTAGATAGATGTAGATGAGTTGTCATCGACCCAACTAAAGCATCCCCAGCCATTATTTCACTGTGATACCCAGTCTACATTAGTTCTTATATAATAATGAATAGTATTTACATTAGAAACTTTAAATATATACACATTAGCAACCCATTTTTTATTAGGGCAGCACCAAAATTGTCATCCAAGGTTGTTCAATGTTCATGAAGTCTTCAACACACACTTCCCACCACCACATTGATAGTTTGGCACATTGACAACAGTCATCGAACCTATATCAATAATGCACTACACCATCATTACTACATTTATTATTTTTATATGATTATTTTTACAGTCCAAATACACCAAGGAGTACCATCAGAAATATTAACCATTTACAATAATGAAAAGTAAACCTAAATCAAATAGCTCATTTTTTTATCAGCATGTGTAGTCTATCTGTATATGAAAAATGAAAGAAATATGAAGCTGAAATAAAATAGTGAACAAAATAGTATTCCACATAGAGTGAATGAAATATACCATCAAAAGAAGGTGACAAAATCCTGTCATGAAGCATAGACATAGGAAATAAAAAATGGACAAAAGACAAGAAATAAGAAAAATCGTTACGACTATAGAAAAGTCATTTATACTATAATCAATAAAAGAAACACTCTTTGTCAACAATTTCCAAAATTATTAGGACTATAAATGGATGGTTCTGATATTGCTTTTCCATTACAACAATTGAGCATTCAGCATTTGGTACTTCTTGGTGTATTCAATTTAAGTTTTTCAGTTGCCGTGTTTATATGCATGTTCTTTATGTGTTTGGTTTCTCTCCCTCGCAAGGGATACATCAATAGGTAATTGATTTGAAAGCATAATGATTTGACAGTCTTTTTTCAGGATAGGTGTAATCATCCCACCAACCTTAATTAGCAACATTGGTGTACTATCATTGCACAAGTGCAAGACGGTAAGGGTCTATTCAAGGAGGGATGAAAAAAAGGTCATTTTAACTTTGCAAGGCAAGAGGAGAGACAGTCCAAATAATTATATGGTGATTGTCCCAAACAACAAACAAATGATGGAATTGCTAACATGTTTTCTTTTCATGTTTCTAACAAGTTTGTTGCGATGAGGCTAGTGTGGTCACAATTGAAATTGTGAGTTTCTCTTGGAATTGAATAGCAGACTTTATCTATTCTGCCAAAAAACATATGTAGGATTATTATGGTCACAAAGTAATTGTCTTAGCATCAACATTTCACTTCTAATATAATATTATTAGGAATTTCTTACCATTGATTGTCAAATTGATGGAACTATGAGGCTATGCTTTGTTAATACTTTACCACTGTAGCAAATTTGGGTATTATTTTTGAATATTTGAATGATTTTAATGGGAACTTTGAACCAGAGATATAAGTTTCCTAAAGAGTGATACTTCAACTTCCATGAAGGACTTAGAAAAAGGGAATTGAACTATAGTGGCTCCTTGTTTACCAATTTTCCATATAAAATGAGGCATGTTGTTAGTTTTGTCAGAATTGTGTGAAGATTAAGGGGAATTGTGAGAAGATCATACTAAGGAATAGTGAGGAAGTCGTCGAACAAGAGGAGAGAATGTGTTAAAAGACCAATTTAGTAATCCAGCTAGCTGATTAAACATACACTCAGCAATCAACGATAACATCAAAGTTGGAAGAATATCTTTGGTACAGACATAATGTAGAACTCCAACGCTATATAGTAAACTAAGACATAACTAGATCAGAAAATTAGGGGTTCTAGAATTATTATATCTTAGACATTATGTGAATAATAGACCCATAATTACATTAACAGAGATACAAGAATAAATCTCATCACTATTTCATAAGGAATAAATCTAGAACTATATATAATTAACATATAAGACCAAATCAAAACATTTTATGTTATATTGTGAATGAAAACTTGTTCAAATTTGTAGAGAATCAAAATATGTTATATTGTGATGATATCAAGTTTTATGTAGGTGTTGTCTTATTTCCATATTATATGACCTCAAAATACATCAATCAATGTTTACCAACTTGTATTAATCACAATGATTATTTGATCCCTACAATCTTAGGATAATTCACAAAGATATGCTCATTATTTTATAATATCCCAGTCCCCTCATATTTCTATTTTAAAATTATCTATTTTTTATTCAAGTTTATACTACGATTAAGTATATATCCTTATATAATTAAGACTGTGACTAAGTAAAGTTACATAGCATATCCCCACTCTTATATAAACACTTAGCATATATAGAGACGATGAAATATCAACATACATATTGCAAGTAATGTAATGAATAATAAGACTCTCTTCAAATATCTATAAGGAATTTTCCATGACTTTCTAATAGAGTCAAATATAATAGACTCTTCATTAAATGTAAGGGTGACTTTTAATCTTCACTATCGATCTATATTATTCTTTAAGTACTACCCTTAACTAAATGTAAGAATGCCTTTTGTCTCCACCATTGATCTCTATTTTGATTATTCTTCACTAAGTTATATGATTTAGTTATCGGGTTGTGAGTTTAGAGATCTTTATCTCTGTAATGTAGAAGCCAAGAATAGGGGGTACGAGAGTGGAGAATCGGTGAAGAGAGAGATCAATGGGAATGAGATGATCAATGTAATACATATGATGAATGAAAATAACAGTCTAGTTTTACATTTGATTATTCTTTGTGATTGTTCAGTGTTTCCCGAATGTTTCATTTTTATTATTTACAACTCATTTTGTTTGGTTTGCTCTTTCGGTTCAATAGTCTAACACCCATATTGTCGTCATGATCAAGCACATCTTTATTATGAATATGCTATGATGGAATTCAATAACAGAGAAAAATTATTTATTTTAAATGTTTTATGTTGCGTTTGGATGTAACTCAAGTCTTAGTATCAAGTTTATTGAAGAATTTTATCAATTTGTAGAAACCATTTCTGTGCGATAGAGAATGCAATTTAAATCTGGTCATTAATTGAATTGAGAATGGCTTCCAATAATCATTGCATAATTATTACATTGGTTTGGAGTAATTTTATTTCATTTTAAATAAGTTATGGCAATTTTATTTCATTGGTTTGGAGTCTTATTCCTTTTGGTTTGGAGTAATTTTGAATCCAATCTTGATCTTGATGATCCAATCTTCATTTAATCATTCAAATAATTTAATAAAACTTCCATTACTTATTTAAAATGAAATAAAATTACTCCAAACCAAAAGGAATAAGGGTGGTGGTATTCAAAACACAATGAGAATTGGTAATTTCAGAGATCTAGGCACTCTAGCCTATCAACAACCTCAAATGTTTATAAGATCTGACTTGTCAAGGCCTCCACAATACTACACAATGATGGATTAGATTTCCTAGGCTTCAAACCACTTAGACTCAAGAAATTCTAAGAATCTATTTTAATTCCCATGCTTCCAATACACAAAGTTCTTTCAAATTGTTCCAAAGGCTTAATAGGCTGCCAATAACCCTGCAGCAGACTTAGGATGGTAATAACTGTGTCTTCCCTCAAAAAACTTGACAAGATGAAAATATTTCTAGACACCCTTTTCAGAGTTCTATAACACACCAAAAGCTTTTATAGTGTTACTTTGGACCAACACACCTAACCATGACTGAACCCCTATTTTCAATGCATGAAAATGACCAAATTTTCAAAGCAACTACTCTCCTCACATTCCCTTATCCCACCAAACCTTCAGTAGAGTTATAAAATGACTCAAAATGGTTAAATCCACAAGCAATTAGACTCACGGGCCCTGCAACACCAAAACCAAATCTTGACTCCAAACCCTGGTTTGCTAGGGCTTCCCCAATCTCCTATTACAACTCACTCCTGCATCAAATTAGTGATCGAATCACCATTTATTCAACATGAAAAAACATTTTCAAACATAAAAACCCTTCCTTATATGGATAGATCATCCACTGCTACACATTGCATCCAACTTCATTGTATTTTCTCACTGTTCTTTAACTGTGATCACCTTTACTCCACACAACTCTGCATATGCACGGTTAATGATCTAATAATACAGGTTAGAATTAACATTCCAGAGTTAAAATGGTTCTCATTATTAGGTTAGAATGGCTCTCATTATTCTAAGTTCCTACTGCAATAACAGTAAACTAAAATAAGAAATGCTATTAGATAGACCACTGGCATAACAACAGTTTCAATATAAAATGAGACTCATTCGAAAATGGCATGAATTGAACAAAGAAACATTGAAATTCCTTTAGTGCATCAGAATAACCAAATTGAGACTTCAAGATGAATGAATTTTTTTTAAAATAGAGTATTTCTATTGCTTACGGTTTTATCCATTTTCAACTTATATAAATTCTAAACAACTAATTCTACCAACTTTTTGTAAATCCTACATCCACGGTTTATATATAGCATTCAATTCTGATTGGAAATAGATTTGACATACCTTAACCCTCTAGTTCAACTCTTCACCCTATTAGCTTCTACCAGCTCCTTCACGTTCTCTGAAATGAAATGCTCAAATGAAGTTTCAAATGAAATGCTTAAATGAAATGCGCCCGCAACCAATTTTTGGGCATTTCAACCTAGTTGATCAAATTAGGTTGGTGTCAACTGAAATGGATTGTGAGAGGGTACCTAAGACTAGTGTTATTGTTGTATTAATCCCTTTTCATTCACTATTGTAGATATTCATTTACTTCAGTGGTTCCACACATTGATTACACCCAAACTAGGGCATCAACCATGAAGCATAGTTAATGTCTTTCCCAATTCTGAGCACTAAATAAGTTAAATAACATTACCCTAATTTGTTTTTTCATCTAGTGGCATGGCATCTCCATGATCAAAGCATAAATTAGGGCCATGACTTCATAGCAGAGCTGACACAGTGGTTTTGAGTTCAGTCTGCCAGAGTGTCTCGTAGTTTTGGAAATTTAAATCCAATGCAAGTGAACTGGGATGACTTAACGAGATTCCTTTTTAATAGACCATGACACATTTTCCTCATGATTGACTATGGAAATCATGAATAGTTTAGGTAATAGAATACCATTCCTGTGAGTGTATTTGAGTACACTTCAATGCAGAATTTCTTTTGTGAACACAGACAAGGCTTATGGACCAACTAATAAATCCTTCAACAAAATGTGAATTCATAGATGAGGCAAGACAATATTTGTTCAGAGAAACACTTCCAGTCAATGCAAAGATTAGGATTTTAGAACTAAGTGCACATAAATTAAACTATAAAATAGGTTGTGGCCATCCATCAAAGAACAAAGATCAAAGCACATACCTCCTTCACTTCTACCCTGTTCTAGCTTCTACCTCCTTCACATGCACTGAAATGAAGTGTTGAAATGAAGTTTCAAACTTTTTTTTTTTTTAATACATGCTTGTGTCGGTCGCAATTTCAACTAACACTGTGTTGGTCGAAATTGAGACCAACACGGGCATGTATTAAAAAAAACCAAAAGTTTTCCTTCTATAATGCAACCAACCTAAACATTTTTATTTGATGGTTGAATTGTTTAGTCAAAATTTAAGGTCATATGTACTAGTGATTGGCCTCTTCATGATCAACATAAAGAATTTCCAATGCTCATAATCTCTTGTCCTCATCTAACTACCAAATCTTAGCATCAGAATCTACAAGTTTCTTCTTGAGAGTAGCAATTTTGATGAGCAAATTTTCATAATCAGAGTCATGGGTGGTGAGACCAACATAGACATTAATGTCTTGTATTTGATCTTTATATTTTTCTTCACACACATCTAGACCAGATCTTTCATCAAAATACTCTATAAATGTTTCTCTTAATACATCCTGATAAGGGATTGAACATGAAGGGAGGGATAAGAACCAATCCTGTGCATTTTCAGTAAATGTTTGTACTAAAATATTTATTACAACATCTTCATGATCAATCACAAACTTATACATTAAGTCTACAAGGTCATCTAAATTTTCTCTTGCTATAAATGATTCATTACCACTAAAAACTAGCAGATAATCCCTAATCTCAGTAGGAAACTCATTTGGGGCACCTTCAATGCCATAAAATAAAAGGGCCTGTATTCCTGTTATACACTAAGTTTGCACCCTTGTTTCAAGCTCTCTTGGTCTTGATAACTTAGTATAACATGGGAATCATCTCCAAGTTGTGGGACCTATGCTAACTAAGATGAGACCTCCAGGTTCTAGGCTGGTTCCTCTTGGATAATCACCTTAATTTGTTTCTTGACATAAAAGTGAAACTTGAGGGGAAAAGGGATAGACGGAATGCTTGAAAGGGAAATGACTTGAAAGAAAACTACCTACTAGGTGATACACTGAAATGATGGTTTGAATCATAGTATAAAGGATGAAATCAATGCATAAACTTAGGTCTAGGAGATCACAACTCACTAAATAGGATTGCATAAATATTTCATAGAAGGGTCTATAATAGAAAGAGGCTATTTAGGGAAAGAAATAATTTCACAAACAATAGCATTCCTAAGGGGTTACACACAATTTATGACCTGCAAACAAACATTCACCTCTGCAACTCGATATAGGAATGAGACAGATTGTCAAAGGGTTGAGGTATACCCACAAGATCATTCAAATCAAATCACCCACAAGAATACACATAAATTTCAAAAAGAGACAGGGATCAGGAACCCCAAGATATCATTGAAAACATATATATAATTCAATTCAATAAGAGATAATTCAGACAAGGAAGCATAGGGATAGAAAAGATGTCACAAAATACCTCTACAATATCTAAATCATCAATGGGAGATTATAGAATGTAGAAAACCAGAGGGTAGAAAGAATGCCACAGATAGTTTTCTAAGAAAGAGACTTTTCTCTTTACAAAATGTGAACTCCCCGCTCTAAAAACTCCAAAAAACAATACATACATCTCCTATTTTGCACGCAGGCAGGAGTCAAAACCTAACTAGGGCTACAAAGATTTTTTATTAGAATAATAGCAAACCCTAACTCTTTCAAGTCTGATCATAAATGTATCTTGCAATATCATGGCCGATCAGATATTTGTGTGCCCATCCCTGTACTGCATTCACCTACAAACAAGCAACCTAGATTTATCTAACTTTCTACAACCCAGGCTTGCCATGAATGCTCAAACTGGTACTCTTAGGAAATAAGAATCAACCCATGATGGCTGCCTAGACTTCTTTATCATCTTCCCAACTACAAATTTCCCAGCACAATTAAATCACAACCACTTCTTTGTTTTATATGGCTCTTGCTTCAAACCTTGGCAAAACCTTCTCAGAGATATTTAAATTTGAATATTAATAGCTAATAGGTTTAGGTTTAAAACATAGCCATCGATATCTATTATTTCCTGGCACATGAATGGCCCAGATCATCTTTGAAACAATCACAAAACCCTTTTGGAAAGTCAATGGTCATATCAGCATATCATGACCAATGAGAATTGAGCATATCATCACATCAACATCTCGGACCCACCTTGACCTTTACTTCCTTTAGTCACTCAGTGAATGCGTGACTAAAAGCACTTTTCTGAATTGTGAAATACTTCACATAACTTTGGTCTAGTCAAGCAACTACGTGAACACTTCAGTCATTGAATATCTAAGTCCTTTACTGACCCTTGGTTAAATTTTGAGAACACACAAAATCCTTTAGTCACCGAGTCACCAAATGCATTCTAACCTTGTGCCCATTCACCACTTGTCATTCTTTTATTCATTCTGACTGCTTCATTAGCAGACACCTTGGCTAATTCTGACATTGGACCCACTAAGAACTAGATTCACATCCAATGGCAGGCACATGATCTCATAGCCCCTGAATATTCCTTCCGATCATGTGGCAGCCATTGATCATTTTAATCTACCACCTCACTAAAAATACTCGGACCCACTAGAGTCTTCATCATCAAACTTGGCAACCAATCAAAACAATGCAAATCAGTACACCTAGAAACATGGTCCCACAGACAAGTCTTTATATCTTGGCCAATAAAAGATGGCATGTCACCCTGACTTGGCATGGACCCACCTCACAGAACCTGAACACCTGGCAAAATTGACAGTCGGCGCATAATCTCATGGCTCTGACACAACCCATTAGATCATGCACCAGCCGTTGGATTAAAAGGGGAGACATCACACTGGGCCCACTCTAACAACTTTCTAAATCACAATCCCTCGACCAATGAAAAGCCTCCATGTCAGACAACATGGTAGTGGACCCACTTAAAGTCTTTGAAATGTTGCATAAAGTGAAGATCAACGGTTAGCGTAAGATCGCATGTGTCTAAAAGGGGCTATGTGAAGATATGCTAGCCATTGATCTTGATTAACTAGGACCCTCACAAGTCTTGACCGCCAGACATTAAGCGATGATGTGACTGAAGAAAAATTAAACCATTCACTAAGTCACTGACTGTTGAGACTTAACCGCCAAACATTTAGCGATTAAGAGAACCATTGCATTCACCAGTTCATCGAAAGGAATAGATGACCACTGGAAGACTTAGAGAACTAGCAACCAAAGGTTTTAAATATGCACATGCTAAATATAGGGACTTAAGTGGCCAATAAAGTAACTGAAAAATAGAACCTGGCTTAGGGTTTTAGGGTTTTTGGGGTATAACAGCTAGATTTTTTTAAATTTAAAGGGTTTGCAGACCAAAGACCTAGAATAAATTGTAGAGGCTAGAAGACAAGGCGTGAAGCCATAAAATGTTTAGGGGTGCTTGGCAAGGTAAAATTACAAACTTCTGAATAGAGCCTAGCCAAATTTGCATGGAACAGGGAAAATTGAGTAATATTTTTGTGATTTCTGCTGGATGTCAGCCTGCTAGACATGGAAACCAGTGGCCTTGAAGAAATCCATTGGGCATGGGGTTTATCCTTGAGCACAAACTTTGACAGAGAGATAGATCTGGAACTGGGGGACAAAACTGTGCATGAGCACTTCTTGGAAAGCAGAAAAACTAACCTAGAAAATAGGGAAAGAAAGTAGAAAAACATATTTACAAGTACTTATAGAGAGGGATTAACCTCAAAGTAGGGCTTCAAGTGGAATCCATTCACTGATATAGGTAGGACATCTCCTTCAAGAGTTGATAGCTAAAAAGTATTAGGCCCCTTGCATTCTATAATAACAAATGGACCCTAGAATGAATCAAATTTTCTATGTCTACCAGGCTTGGATCTGAATTCATCCCACTTGAGGACTACATCTCCAATTTTAAAATTTCTGATCTTGGCTCTTTTATCAAAATTTCTCTTTGTCTGTATCTAGTGAAACTCCATATCTTTCATGGATCTGTCTCTAAGTTATTCTAACTCCATGAGCTGAGCATACCTGATTTGTAAAGGATCTCCTTCTTCAAATAGGACATATTGAGTGGCCAAGTCCAAAGTTGGTAATCCAATTGAAATGGACAACTTAGCCTCTTTTCCATACACTAACACATAAGGAGAATTCCCAATGATCTTCTTTGGGGTAATCCTATCTAACCATAAGGCAAACTTCAATTTAGTATGCCAACCTCTCTGATTATCCTACAAGGTCTTCTTGATTATCCTAATCAAGTTCTTGTTTGTTGATTCTGCTAAGCCATTACCCTAAGGGTAATAATTTGAACTTGTATTCAGATAAATGTCATTTTTGATCACCCACTCTGAGACTTTAAGGCTTGTGAATGCCAATGCATTATCTGATACTATGGAGTCTGGAGTGCCAAATCTATGAATTATATCATCATAAAAGCTTAATACAACAGTCTCATTTGATTCTTTCAAGGCAATTGCCTTTGTCCATCTAGTGAAATAATCTGTTGCAGTGATTATCCACTTGTGTCCTACACTAGATGGAGGGTTGATCATGCCAATAAAGTCTATACCCCATTTCATGAAAGGTTCTCTATTCTAACTGGCTATAGGGGAAAAGTTGCAAGCCTTTCTTTTCTTGAAAACATAGCACATTTGATGCATTTTCTCATATAATCATGGTTATCCTTAAAGATAGATGGCCAATAGTATTCGGCCCTCATGATTTTAAAAGTAGTAGTCCTAGGAGAGAAATGACCTCCAGAAGGTCCATCATGAAACTCAAATAGGACATCAGCTATATTTTGTGAATCAATGCATCTTAAAAGGACACCATTGTGATTCTTTCTAAAGAGAACTTCATCTATCAACACAAAAGGAACAGATTGTAATCTATAGTATCTTCTTTTTGCTGAACCCAAACTTGTAGGACATTGTCCTATCTTCAAATAATGAATCATGTTGGGTAACCAACTTGATGCCTCAGCATGTTCTTCTATAGAATGCACAACCAAAGATGCATCCATTTGCTCTGATTCCTTTGAACTCTCATCTCCTGCCAAATGTTCACAAAGACCTCTTCCTCTAACCAGCTTGGTGGTTTGGATATCAATGTCATATTCCATCACCTTGGTGATCCATCTCTTTTCTCATTTAGGTCCTTGGAAAGAAAAAATTCTTTGACACTTGGATGAGTAACCTTCAAATGTACCTTGTTATGGGTCAATAGGTATCTAAACTTCTTAAGGCTCTTCACCACAACAAGTACATGTTTTTCTACAAAAGAGTATCTTTGTTCATACTCCTCTAAACCTTTGCTTAAGAAAGCAATGGGCTACTCCAATCCATCTAAATTTTCTTGAGTCAACATTGCAGATATAGCATCATAACCTCCATAAGCATAAAGGATAAAATCCTTACTGAAATTTGGGTTTAATAGGGCAGGATCTTCTGTTAAGACTCCTTTGATGGCTTGGAAATTGGCTTTTCCTTCTTTAGTCCAGCTGAAGGTTGAACTCTTCTTAAACATGGTTGTCAATGGCTTCAATAAATCTACAATATTAGACAAGAAACGCCTGACAAAGTTAATCTTTCCTATGAAAGATTGGAGACTTTTCTTATGATGTGGAAATGGTAGCTCTAGGATGGCTACAATTCTCTCAAGATCTACTGTAATTCCTTTCTTGGATACTACATATCCCAACAATTTTCCTTCATGAACCGCAAACACACATTTCTTGTGATTAAGAGATTTCCCAAACTCTCTACACCTTTCAAAGATCTTCCTCAAATGTTTGATATGATCTACTACATGTTTAGAATAGATAGTTATGTCATCTAAATAGACCAGTACAAACTTGTACATGAGGCTTTTAAAGGCCATATCCATTGCCTTTTTAAAAGTAGCACCTACATTTGACAAACCAAAGGGCATCTTCCAATAAGCCATGGTTCCCCACTTGGTTGTAAATGTAGTCTTATAATGATCCTCTTCATTAACTAGGATCTAATTGTATCTTGAATAGCCATCTAATAATGAAAATCTCTCAGATCCAGAGACACATTGTAAGATTTTCTCCATAGAGGGTAATGGATGGTCATCTTTTAAAGAGGCTCTATTGAGATCCCTGAAGTCAACACATAATCTCAACTCCCCATTCTTCTTCCTCACAAGAACAAGGTTGGAAACCCAACTAGTATGCTTAATGGGGTAGATGATACCACTTTTTATCAATTTGAGCACCTCTCTATGCATAAGTGGCTCAAGCTTGGGATTAACAGGCCTTTTCTTTTGCCTTACTAGTTTGGCATTAGGCTCTAATTCAATAGTGTGTTGAGCAAGGGCTGGATCAAAACCTTTAAGGTCTTCATATTTCCATGCAAAAACATCACTAAATTCTTTGAATAATTGTGTGTATGCTTGCTTTTCCAATTCAGTGTTTACCTTTCCAAATTGTAAGCTTTTACCTGGCTCCAACTCTAATTCAACACAATGTTCTTGTTGAACTACCAGGCCAGCTTTGTTCTTCTTAACTTGATCATCCTTGTTGAAGATAGTCTCTAAGGTGACAAGAACTCTAGGCATCTTATTAGATTTAAGTTGTATCACTTGATCACCATAGTTCTACAATAATCTATCTTGATTATGCTCTGAAAAAACATCTTCAAACAAGAACTGCAAAATTTGTTCATCATTGTCAAACACCTGCCAATTGACATCATTATCAGGAATAGAGGATCTGACAATCACTTTGATATGTTGTTGGGTCTCCTCCTTTGAAATGCTATTTGGAATATCATATTTAGATCCAATAGCAGCTAATCTATCTACATTTTGATTTAGCTTCCTAGGGATAGCAACAATATTGAAAGCATAAAAATCTTCAATTGCATCCCAAACTCTATGTTTGTATGCTCTCAAGGTGTCATTTTTAGTTGCACTTATCCCTCTCACTTGGCTGACAACTAACTCACTATCACCATAAAATTTTAAGGCTTTGAGCCCTCTTTTCCTAGCCCATTCTAGTCAATTCACAAGGCTTTCATATTCTACAGTATTACTAGTGCAGGAGAAACTAAACCTGAAAGTAGTATAATACCTTTCTCCTTTTGGGGACACTAGCATAGTACCACCACCAGAACCATGTCTGCTTCTAGCACCATCAAAAAATAGTTCGCAAACCAGATTGCTCTGATCCTCTGAATCAGTGTCCTCTTTGAGAAGGTTTGGCTCTATAGATCCACTTTCTTGTATCAAATAACTTCCCAAACCAAAATCCCAAATGACATGTTCTGATTCTCTTTCATCAAGAAGAATATCAAGGATATTTTCCAGCTTAGTGTCTACTTCTCCTATGGTTTGGAAGTCACTTTCATCAAATATAGGGCAGTTTACATTGATGGTATTGGACACATATGGCTCTATATGGTGTGCTGCCAATGGTTCGAACTTAATGGTTACCTTGGTACCATACCTTGTGTGAAATAGCATGTGAGACCAATCAAAAGATAGGTAACCTCCTATCTTAGCTATATAGAAAATAATGCAGGGAGATCTATGATATATATATCAAGGAGGATGGAGAAATTAGGACTAGCATGAAGGATTAAACTGGTATCCTTGGCCACACCTATTGTATTGACTGAGGATCCATCAAGTTGTGAAACCTTCTTTTGAAAGGGGTCATATTTTAGTCCTAATTGGTCAGCTACCTTCTTGGGCATTACAGTGCTAGTAGCTCCACTATCTTCCATACAATTATGTACTAAAGATTTTCCAATGATTAAAGATACATAAAAGGGAGGTGGTTTTGAGCTCCTACCTTGAATGACATTTTCCTTGGAGTTGCTACTTGGAGCCTCCTTTTCTTGATCAATGTTAACCAACACTGGCTTTGTAGCTTCTTTTGTAGGCTGAGGAGTTGCTACTTCAGTTATGGCCTTCTTCAAAATCTCAGACTGCCCTGGGATAGCCAAAGAGTCCCACATAGACATGGTGGCATTAACCTTCTTCATGTTGTCTACAATATTGAAAGGTGTCATAGTGTGTACTCTTTGTTGTGATTTCACCATGATGGGCTCCACCTCTTTGGAAAGTTGTCCTTCTTTTCTTGTAATGGTAGGAGTCTTCTTGAGTGTGGTAGGAGTAGCTTCTTGCACTAGTTCTACAGATGTAGTAGCTTTAGTACTAGAGTCTACTCGCTCCATATCTTGAGCTCTTCTCCTTGCCCTTGTATTGGCAGCAATAGAAAATTCATCATTGATTCCATTGAAGTCTGGCTACTCCCAATTAAAAAGAGTAGTCTTATTATCTTGTGGTTCTTGTTGAGGAACTGATACACTAGATGAAGCCTCTAATTGAGCTTGTGAGGAATTTTGAAACATTAGAGCTTGGTTTATCTATCCATTTGAACATGTAGCTTGATTATGAGGATGATTATAAGGAAAACACCATTCATTATCCATAGCCATATTATTTTTGTCCAAGGTCTATATCCCTAACCGAATTTGTAGAATTGAGAGGTGTAGGGTTATATGGTTGGAATGGTCTTTGATTAAAAATTTTCCTTTGTCCTCGATAACCTCCTTGGAATGGTGGCCTATTTTGCTGATAAGGTTGTCAGTGATTTTGATATTGCTGATTAGGACCTTGGCCTTGTGGCTGAAAGGGTGGTCTGATTCCTTGCCCTTGCCTCTTTAGATTTGTGACCTCTTTAGTCAAGGTCTGCAACAAATTTGTCATTTCTTGCTTACTGCTTTCTTGACTATTCTTAATCTCTTGTAACTCTTGAGAGAAACTTGTTCTTAGCTCTTGACCATGAGTACTAGCCTTAGGTACTAATATGGTGGGAATAGGGGTAAATGGGGGTACTTGTGCAGGTGCAGTGGGTTGAAGGCTAGGAAAGATGGGCATAGGTGGCCTTCTAGTTATCATGCTTGCTTGGATTAAACAATTTTTAGCCCTGATAGCTGTGTCAAAAGCTTGGGGTAAAGAAGTACCACACATAGATTGGATCATGATAGAAATTTGACCATTCAAACTTTGTAAATAATATAGAAAATCATGGTCAGCTGATGGCCTTACTGAGACTGGAATTCTATTCCATGTCTTAAGGAATCTACTATTGTAATCTATCATTTGTTCTTGAGGGTATCTTTTAATGGTTGTCAACTATTCAACCAAAGACAAGTTATCTGATTTATCCTCAAAATGTTTACTCAATGCATCCCCTAATCCATCCCATGAATTAATGGAGCTAACAGCTAGAGTTCTAAACCATTCAAGAGCCTTACCTTTTAGAGAGGCTACTAATAATTTGGTGGCCACATCTTCTTGAGTTATGTTGTGTATGTTGCAGATAGTGGTCACGTCTCTTATGTGCTCAAAAGTAGTTGTTTTCCCTTCACCTGTGAAATTAGGTAAGCTCTTTAATGCCACCAAGGGAACATCATGATGTTGAGCAAAGACTAATGGACTTCCTTGGTTGAAAGGTGCAAAGGAAAGCTATCTAGCCATTGTAGGAGCTGAAATCTGAAGATTAAAAACTATGTGAGTTGTATTTGATGCTGGATTTGAATCTTCTTCTAGATCTCTGGTTAGAGATCTTCGTCTTCTTATAAGATGAAAGGGAAAAGGTCTCCTTTCTAAAGTATCAAGTGGTGTAGATGGAACTCTCCTTGTAGGGGATGTTCTTTGAGTTGACCTACCCTTGTAGCTTCTTTTTGAGGGCAACTCTAAAAATTCAGTAGGCTTTGAGCTTCTAGTCTCAATCTTTCTCATAAAATTTGAACAAGTTTATCTTTGAATCTGTGAAATCAGTGGAGTTGCCAGATATACTTGATAGAACAACTTCTAAAATCCTATATTATGCAATCTATATATCAGATATAACATACCTCTCACATAATGAACTTCTTTATCTATCCCACCGGGCATGCCAGAATTGTTATACACTGGCACCAAGGTGGGGTATCTTTGAGCATTAGGTCTATACTGATAGTCCTTGTGTATTGAACTTCTTTAATCCTTTTGTAGATGAACCAATAGGAGCACCTTTGGACTTCAATCTAATCCTTGGTCCCATCGGGCATGCCAGAATTGTTATACACTAAGTTTGCACCCTTGTTTCAAGCTCTCTTGGTCTTGATAACTTAGTATAACATGGGAATCATCTCTAGGTTGTGGGACCTATGCTAACTAAGATGAGACCTCCAAGTTCTAGGCTGGGTCCTCTTGGATAATCACCTTAATTTTCTTCTTGACATAATAGTAAAACTTCAGGGGAAAAGGGATAGAAGGAATGCTTGAAATAGAAATGACTTGAAAGAAAACTACCTACTAGGTGATACACCGAAATGATGGTTTGAATCACAGTATAAAGGATGAAATCAATGCATAAACTTAGGTCTAGGAGATCACAACTCACTAAATAGGGTTGCATAAATATTTCATAGAAGGGTCTATAATAGAAAGAGGCTATTCTGGGAAAGAAATAATTTCACAAATAATAGCATTCCTAAGGGGTTAGACACAATTTATGACCAGCAAACAAACATTCACCTCTGCAACTTGGTATAGGAATGAGACAAATTGTTAGGGGGTTGAGGTATACCCACAAGAGCATTCAAATCAAATCACCCACAAGAATACACATAAATTGCAGAAAGAGAGAGGGATTAGGAACCCCAAGATATCACTGAAAACATATATATACTTCAATTCAATAAGAGAGAATTCAGACAAGGAAGCATAGGGATAGAAAAGATGTCACAAAATACCTCTGCAATATGTAAATCATCAATGGGAGATTATAGAATGGAGAAAACCAGAGGGCAGAAAGAATGTCATGGATAGTTTTCTAAGAAAGAGACTTTTCTCTTTACAAAATGTGAACTCCCCACTCTAAAAACTCCAAAAAACAATACATACATCTCCTATTTTGCACGCAGGCAGGAGTCAAAACCTAACTAGGGTTACAAAGATTTTTTATTAGAATAATAGAAAACCCTAACTTTGTCAAGTTTGATCATAAATGTATCTTGCAATATCATGGCCGATCAGATATTTGTGTGCCCATCCCTATATTGCATCCACCTGCGGACAAGCAACGTGGATTTATCTACCTTTCTGCAACTTAGGCTTGCCATGAATGCTCAAACTAGTACTCTTAGGAAATAAGAATCGACCCATGATGACTACCCAGACTTCTTTATCATCTTCCCAACTACAAATGTCCTGGCGCAATTAAATCACAACCACCGCTTTGTTTTATATGGCTCTCTACTTCAAACCCTAGCAAAACCTTCTCAGAGATATTTAAATTTGAATATTAATGGCTAAGAGGTTTAGGTTTAAAACAAAGCTGTCGATATCTATTATTTCCTAGCAGACAAATGGCCTAGATCATCTTTGAAACAATCACAAAACCCTTTTGCAAAGTCAACAGTCATATCAGCATATCGTGACCAATGAGAATTAAGCATATCAGCACATCAGCATTTTGAACCCACCTTGACCTTTTCTTCCTTTAGTCACTCAGTGAATGCGTGACTGAAAGCACTTTTCTGAATCATGAAATACTTCACATAACTCTAGTCTAGTGAAGTGACTACGCAAAGACTACAGTCACTAAATATCTAAGTCCTTTATTGACCCTTGGTTAAATTCTAAGAACACGCAAAATCCTTTAGTCACTGAGTTGCCAAATGCATTCTAACCCTAGGCCCATTCGCCACTTGTCATTCTTTTATTCATTCCAACCGCTTCATCCACAAACACCTCGGCTAATTCTGACATTGGACACACTAAGAACTAGATTCGCATCCAACGGTGGGTGCATGATCTCATAGCCCCCAAATATTCCTTCCGATCATGCGCCAGCCATTGATCATTTTAATTTTCCACCTCACTAAAAATACTTGGACCCACTTGAGTATTCATCATCAAACCTAGCAACCAATCAAAATATCGCAAATCAGCACACCTGGTAACATGGTCCCATAGACAAGTCTTTATATCTCTGCCAATAAAAGATGACATGTCACCCTGACTTGGCATGGACCCACTTGATAGAACTTGAACACTTGGCAAAATCGACGGTCGACACATAATCTCATGGCTCTGACACAACCCATTAGATGATGCGCCAGCCATTGGATTAAAAGGGGAGACATCACACTGGGCCTTCTCTGACAGCTTTCCAAATCACAATCCCTCGACCAATGAAAAGCCTCCATGTTGAATAACGTGGCAGTGGACCCACTTAAAGTCTTTGAAACACTACATAAAGGGAAGATCGATGGTCAGTGTAAGATCGCATGTGTCTGAAATGGGCTATGCAAAGATACACCAGCCATTGATCTTGATTAACTGGGACCCTCACAAGTCTTGACCACTAGACATTAAACAATCATGCAACTTAAGAAAAATTAAACCATTCGCTGAGTTGCTGACTGGTAAGACTTAACTGCCAAACATTTAGCAATTAAGAGAACCACTGTATTCGCCAGTTCACCAAAAGGAATAGATGACTACCAGAAGACTTAGAGAACTGGTGACCATAGGTTTTAAATGTACACATGCTAAATACAGGGACTTAAGTGGCTGATAAAGTAACTAAAAAATAGAACCTAGCTTAGGGTTTTAGGGTTTTGGGGGTATAACAGCTAGATTTTTTTAAATTTAAAGGGTTTGTAGACCAAAGAGCTAGAATAAATTATAGAGGCTAGAAGACAAGGCATGAAGCCATAAAATTTTCAAGGGTACTTGGCAGAGTAAAATTGTAGACTTTTGGATAGAACCTAGCCAAATTTGCATAGAATAGGGAAAATTGAGTAACAATTCCTCCATAAGGAGCTGCCCACTATCACTCATCCCTTTACACTAGTACTGAACACTTGATAAGGAGACATTCTTCACAACTAATTTTCATAAAAGAAAGGCACATGAAAATCAAAATACCTAGAAGTACTGTAGTTGAAACTTAACTTGTTGACTAGGAGGCAGGGTAGATTTAGAGCCTTCTCTATAGCTCCATTAGGTTCTTTTCTTGTAGATTCACCACCTCCTTAAAAAGGAAAATGTTTTACTTATTTTTTTTATTTCCTTATAGCCAACCAAAACTTCACTAGGATCTTAAAAACTATTTATCAGAGACTACACTAATCAAATAGAGAGCTCAGAGTTTCCACCCACACTTGGTGAGAAGATTTAACAATTTTTCTATTTTACTGACTCTATATTATGGCCTCCCCACTAGAGTCACCATTTTGTTAGTTTTATTTCTTGCAACCCCCCTTTCCTAGGTGGAAACTTGAGGACCAGATTGTGGGACTAAGAACTTGGAACACAAACTCGACACCATCAGTAGAAAATGGACAAGAAAAGTCCAGCAACATAAGGTGCAAAGACCTTCTTCACTTTGAGCTCCACATCACTCAAGCGGGTACACCTTATCTACACATACATGAATTCTTCTAAAAAACATCATGCCTATAGATATATGACTGTGGAATAGATTTCAGACTCATTTAGGTAACAAGTACCTTTCTGAATGTTGACCATATCTTGTGGAATATCCCTTTTGCATAGAGTAAGCTTGAAAACTAGAAACTACTCCTAACTCCTCCTATCAAACATGAAATGGAAAATGATTTAATTTAATTTTTTAAGGTGGAATGGATCTCTAAAATACCCCTAATATACCATAGACTAGTACCTTATCCAATGGGTAATAGAGTCAAATAAACATAGCAAAAAAGAGCTTTGAAACAAGAAGACCACATATTATAATATGTTGATGCCTTATACCAAACATACACCATTGATAAGATTCTTCTTAGAAATCCACCTATGTACTCAAATATGCAATCACCTATTCAAAGGACTTTAACCCTCCCCTTAGAAGAGACCTAGAAACAAGCAATACATTAACCAAGATAAATTAAAAGATAAGATTGAGATACCCTTGATATCCCAACTCATACACATCTGAAAACTAGTCCTAAACTCAGTTATTTCTATGAAAACAACTCTATTGCAGACATTTACAGACATACAATAGAAAGACTAAAACACCCTTGATGCTCTAATCAATAAGATCAAGAACCAAATGGAGATAATCTGATAGTAGTATGAATATGTTGAAATCTTATACATAAGATAGACTTGTTACAATAGATTATCCTTTGAAAAACTAGAAAGGATACAAGAAAACCCTATATGAGAAGAAGAGGGTAGTATATATAGAAGGAACCACTCATGGAACTAGAACTGGACCCAAAACTGGAACTCGAACCCTTCTAAATGATCTTGGAAATCCTTAAAAAATATTTCAACAAGCTATCGATCATTTAGGTCAAAATTATGTCTACAACAACCTCAACCACCAGACTCAATAAGAAATGAAAGCAAACAAGAAAGCCTGGAAACCTAGAAAGATCAAATCAAATCTGAGGTACAATTATTTGGGCTTTTTCATCATCAGGCTAATTGCAAATACAATTCACTAATTTCTTGTTGTAGGAAACAAAAATAAATGCGAGAACCAACTTGGTAAACTTACGTGAAATAGGGCATGGAAACAAATGACATCTATCAAACAAACCCTAGCCACCCTTGTCATATATCAGTCATTTTCATTAACTCGGCATGGAACCCAAAGGAAAGAAAATCAAATCATATGACAACCCATATCTTGTTCATCATTTCTCACCTGCAACCATCCTGGAACAAGAAAATATGATTTGTCTTTGTCATTTATGGCTTACTGTATCAAACCCTAGCAAGAAACCCTTAGTTAGTTTAAAATTTTGGCTTAATGGCTAACTGATCAAATTTACAATGTGACCATCTATTCATCTCCTTCTCGGCTTATTGGGTAGTTCTCATTAATTATCAAACAGTCAAATAAGCCCTTTTATAATCAACCGGCCATATCATCTTTTCCTTTGGCAACCAATTAGAAATGAATACCTTAGCAACACCTGGCAATGGACCCATCTTAACATTGACAAGCTTCCCTTAAATCTAAGTCATTTTGAGATCACGCGACCGAAGGCCTTTTCCTAGTCATTGAAAGTTTATCTTAACTTGGGTCATGTCTGGAGATCACATGAATAAAGAAAACTCTAAATTGCTGGATATATCTCCTAACTATGGTTCCATCTCAAGAACACACACTAGCCATCTATCAAAAACAACATCGATGATCCTTGTTCAATCTATGAGCCTTTATCTTAACCCATCCTTGGTCTAGAGATCACGTGACTAAAGGATTCACGTGATCGTTGAATCTTTTCTTGGCTTGAGGTTTCATCTGGAGATTCAACAACCACCACCTGATCATATCTACATCAACAGCCCCCACTAAGCTGCAAAATATTTTAAATTAACTCATCTTCATCACAAGATCATGTGACTAAGTCAATCTCATGATCACTGAACAAATATAGAAACCATGGTTAAATCATGAGATTCAGTGAACACCCTTATCTCTGTATCGCTAGATAAAAGCTTTAACCTCGATTTAATCATGAGATTAAATGACATCTGTTGATCTAAATTAATATTCACATCCCACACTGAATTGTTGAATCCATGACTTAACCGTAGGGGACTTAACCCTTTCTTATCTTTGTCTTAACCCAATAAATCTAGAGAATACATTACCAAAGGCAATCTCATAATCGCTCAATATTTTTCTTAACCCAGGTCCGATCAGGAGATCATGCAAATGAAGCATTCATGTGATCATTGAGTCTTTGTCTTAACTTCAAGTTTTATTGGGAGAATCGGCGACCACTACCCAATCCATTTATCATCAAAGTCTCATAATCATTTTCATAATGCTCTTTATCCTTAACCCAACCTCTATCCAACGATTCAGTGACCAAAGCATTCTCTAAGTTATTGAAGGTTATCCCTTACTAGGGTTAAATCCGGAGAATGAGAGAATGCCTTTATCTCTAAGTCACCAAAAGAATACTTAACTCGGGTCTTGTGAAGAGATTAAATTCCCACCATCGATCAAAGCTCAAATCAACGGCTATCGTTAATTTTCCAAGTCTTTTGACTTAACTCATCCTTTTAAGGTGATTTAGTGAACAAAGAGAAATTCTTGCTTTGCCTTTAACTGTGGTCATATTTGGAGATTACGCAACTGAGCATTCTAACATTAACCAGATGTATCTTTAACATCAGGTCTCATTAGGAGAATAGGAGATCACTACATTTTCTGAATCACCAAATAAAAAACTTAACCATTGGAATCAAAACCTGACTTGCCTTTGACTTAACTTGGACCCATTCAGAATATTAGTGAACAAAGAAAACTCATAATTGCCCAACATTTTTCTTGACCAGGGGTAGAACAGGAGATCATGTGAAAAAAGAAATCTCCAAGTCTCTATAAACATTCTTTACCTTGGGTTATATTAGGATAATTAGTGACTACTGTCGATCCAAATCTACATCCACAACCCATGTTGAATCTCTAAGCCTTTAACTTAACTAATATTTTATCATGCAATTTAGTGACAATAGAAAACCATGACCAGCCTTTAACTATGATTAGATTTGGAGATTACACAACAAAGGTAATCTCACAGTCGCTGAATATTTGGCTAACCCTGGGTTTCATTACGAGAACAAACGCTAGTTGTTGATCCACATTACCATCAATGGTCCTCACATAATTATTGAATGTTAAGTTCCCTAGCCATTTCATCATGAGAATCAGCAACTGAAAGAAACAAAACCACCTACCATATCGCTTAAGGTTAAGCTATTAACTGCCAGGACTTAGAGAATACACAAACACTGCATTCGCTAGATTGTTGAATGAATTTTTACCTACCCGAGAAAGGAAATAGAACATGTGCAGAAAGGGGACTTAAGTGGCCTAAAAAGGTAATGAGAAAATACAATGGGTAGGGTTTTTATGGACTTAGACAAATTTTGAAACCCTCATTCATGGATAAACCCTACTTCTTAGACCTTCAAGAAGCCATATCTTTCTAGTTTTTGCATTTCAACACATGCGCTCTTGATTGGAGCTTGCACACACCATGAACTATCCTAGGCTAAGGGTGCAAGTCATGAAACATCATATATCTTCTTTGCAGATCAAAACAAGTGGTAGCAAGACATGACAACATCTTAGGATTTTAGCAGGGATAAGAGCATTTTCTTAGGATTTTGGCAATGATAGGAAAATGGGCTAATAGAGTAGTTGTGAAGATTAAGGCAAGGTTAGTGGATATGGTAACATGCTAAGTCAGGTGAATGAATTATATTGCCAACACTTGGGTAATATAAGATCACTGACTCCATACTTATCATTTACATTATTAATTATTATGTTTTGTATGGTATTTGTGAAGACGACTAGATGGCAGATTTTGTATAAGTATAGAATGATTTTGTGGAAGTGAAGATATGTATATATGGGATAATGAAGAAAGGTTTTGAATCTAAGAGTAGAGAGAAAATGCAAGATCAGTAAAAGATAGAGCTATAACTGGAACTATCTAAGCAAGATAAGTGCTCATATTCACATTTTGGAGAGCTCTTTGTGATAGTTTTATATTGTAAGAGCAGTTTTCTCATGACCTTTAACCAGGTGTTTTGTATACCCCTAAAAAGTTTTTGTATTCCTCTAACAAGGAAATGTACTTTGTAATAATTAGCTCCTAACATGGCTAGATCTCCTAATAGGGATATAATATTTTAGTGCATAATTGTGGGTACCATCCCCACCGGGGTTTTCCCTTGGCCAAGGTTTCCTTGAGAACAAATCATGGTGTCATGAGTTATGTGTTGTGTTTATATGTTCTTTTCATTTCAGCATTATTATGGTTCATTTATAATTAGTTGAAGTTTAAATTAAAGTACACTAATACTGATTCACCCCCCTCTCAGTATTACCTAATCCTAACAATTTCTATCAAAGCTATTGACCCTTGGAGAGAAAGCCTAACAGCTTAAGGGAGATTAGAATGGATTCGAAAAATTTGCAAGAGAACTTTGAAGCAACACTTGAAGATTTGGACAAATAGAAGGCTAAGAATGGTATATTGAAATTCAAATTAAGAAGAGTAGAAGGTTTCATCAGGAAACTAAAGGAGCAGCTTGAAACTTCAGGATGTTAGATACAAGACCTTATGGACAAAATTTGTGAAGAATTAGTCAATGATACATCAGACCAAGTGAAGAAGCTGGAGCAAGAAAAGGAGAAAATCAATCATTTAATGATTAAAGAGATTCAACATGAAAAGGATGCAAGGAACAAAGTTGAAGAGTCACTAAAAGAAGCAAATGAATAGATAGGACAAATGAAGACTGAACTTGACCATTACAAAGATAAGTATTAGGAATTGGAGAAATATAATAATATCATTAAAGGTGAACTCACTCAATCCAAATTATACATTGAGAAGTTGCACATGACCAGTGATAAGATTGATGAACCAAGAGAAAGACAAAAACCTAAAGGAGATATGACTGGAGTTGGATTCAATGAAGCATAATATTCTAAAACTCAAGAAAAAACACATGAAGGAAAGAATGAAGAAATAGCTACTCTTGAAAAAATACCTACTCATGAAGAACCTCAAGAACAAATCAGACCTTTCAGAGGTAGATGCTTTGGATGCAACAAAGTTGGACATATGAATAGAGATTGCAGAAGTAAAGGTACCTCTAAACCCTTTACCAACTATTGTTTTAACTATTATGATTATGGACACAAGAAAATAGATTCCAGAAAACCAAATCAATCTAGGTATAACAAAGATTACGTCAGAGAATAATTAGCAGTCAAGATCACATGTCAAAAATGCAACAACTTTGGACATACTGAAAGGTATTGTAAACTACAAGTAAATCAGGATAGAAGGAGACCTCTTACATGTTACAAATGAAACAACCTTGGACACATTGTGAAGTTTTGCAGATACAATGGAGAGGACAACAAAAGAGGACCAAGAAGATCAAGTGAACCAAGAGGAGCACCTCCTATGGTTATAAGGAAGAATGTTGGTGATAGTGGTAAGAGTCTTAATTATTACATGAATGAGTTTCAGAATTATTTCAAGAAATTAGAGGATGACAAGATATGGAAGGTGAAAGATTCTGGCAAGGCATCAATTCAAGAAGAGATAGTAGAAGATATTGTATCTTTGCATGATGAGTTATTTGAGGTATTGATCTAGAAGGTTGCATAGCCTTAAGGGGAGCATTGGATGCAGAGAAAAGAATATATCCATCCCCTTTATATGTGGAGTAATCTCATGTGATCTTAGGTATGGTGTGTCCAGACACTATGGAGTCTGTGGATGAGAGCACAACACTTGGAGATTCATTTTCTATGTTCACAAGTTTTGTGTTGACTAGATAGTATGTGAAGTTGAGCTACTTTTGTTTAATGCACTTACTCAACTTGAAAAGGATAAAAAGGTTCAGAAAATATCATTTCTACACTATTTGTTGATTAGTGACTAAGGAGAGCATAATTGTGAAGCATTTCAAGTCATCTAGCAGAGAGATTGTGTGATCGTGTGAAGAAGAGATCCGGATTTTAGTGCATTAAAGTTATTTAGACCTAAACTCATTGAGAAGTTATGGATGCACCAATAGTTTATGATGTTGTGGATAGACCTAGGTATAATTTTAAGAGACATCTATTTAAGTCTTGTGAGGATAATCCTAAAGGAGTGTTTTCACAATTCCCTATCGGTGTGTTCCATGTTGAAGACATTAGGGTATACATACATTGCAAGTATGAAATCATTAGAGATGTAAACATTTACATTGAATTGGATTCTATGATTGAAGTAGATAGATCTATGGTAGAAGAGTTCTAACACCTACAAGTCCAATCTATCATTAAACTAACCCTACTCACAGAATTCATAGAAATAGAATGGTTCAAGATTATCCTCAATAGGATACATGCTTAATTTGTTTGGATTGGAGAACAACCAGTAAAAATATGTGCACAAATGATTCATGATATAATAGGTCTCGATAATGAATGAGCCCTTCTTGTTGTAGAAAAGAATATAAGGAAATAGGCAGAAACCCTAACCCATTCCAAATGGGATAAGAGGGCGATGACAGTCAATGACATCTTGCAACAAGATGCTAGGTTGGTAGCAATGTTATTAGGTTACAAACTATTTTATTGTAAAAGACCAAACTCTGTATCAACTAGATTCATCATGATGGCATACAGAATGGTGAAGGAAAATAATAAATATAACCTTTGTGAGGTTCTATCACAATAGTTCCTAGAAAATGTAAAGGCCATAAAGAAAGATAAATCTAAAGAATTTAGGTTTGGGTCATTATTAGTTCATATGTACATTCATATCACTCACAAGTTTCCTAGCATGTACCCTAGGGCATGAAAGGATAATGTACCCACTAGAATTTAGATTTCAGAGAGTTATAGAAGATAAGAAAAGAATTGGGTTGATGGTGAGCTATTTTCTTGGACCAAGATACTACAAAGGAAGATGAAGGAAACGTATAGGATACCTAAAGATATTGTTGATAAGTATGAGGACACTATCTAATTCATGGTTGAAACTGATTATATTTTTTTTGAGGTAGTAGAACCAAGGAAGAAATGGTGTTACTCTATGGGGTATGAAGTAAGTTCTAAAATCTTAACTATGCAGGTGGAGCATGTTTTGGCAAAAGAAGTAGAACCTACTAAGGAGAGATGGGGAACTTATAGGGAGAAGTTAGGAAAGATCAAAGAAGAACAAGAGAAGGTGACAAGGAAGAGAAAAAATAGTAAAATTATTGAAGGTATTACTATGAAAGTAGGAATAATTAAGGAGTAGTTGATAAACATAAGAAATAAGATGGAAGAATCTTCAGGCATGGCCATTGATGCTCCTATTCCTTCAGAGCTAGAAAAGATAGTAAGTCCTAGACTTTTGATTTTATTGAGTTGTCAGTTACACAAGAGGAGGAAACACAAGAAGCTATGCCTGTGAACATTCCTAGAAGATCTACAAGATCTAGTAAGAAAAATAGTCTTAAGGAGAAAGAGGTAGAAGTGAAAAGGAAGAAGAAAGAGGAAAAGGTAATTTAGAAAGTAGAAGAGAAAGCAACATAGAAGGATCCAAAAACCTTGTAGAAACCATACCTTAAGTCACTACATAAGAGAGTGATAAAAGATGGTAACTTGAAGATAGTGGACAGGTAGCATGAGAGATATGGTTCTGAGGATCAAGCAATTATTGAAGACACCATAATTGAACACTTGTTGATCTTCAACAAAAACTTGCTAGAGATTGAAGGTAGTATCCCTAAGGAACTATACAGTAAGTTGGAAATTACAAAGAAGTTGGCACAATTAGAAAATGACAATATAAGGAATAAATCTACAAAAGACATGCTACCAGTTGTCTCTAAACAAGAAAGGGAGAGGATAATAAATGAATTAAAACCCCTCCTAAGGAAAAAGGCCAGACTAGTAAAAATCATGGCTAGAAAGTATGATGAAGTGATTGAGGACACTCAAAAGGCACGGGATCAAATCCTTATGAGTGATATGACAAATAGAACCTCACCTCCTAAGGTTACCAAACCTACATCTTTGGGATTGGGAGAAAGTTCCAAGGCAGTAGAAGGAAGTGAACAAGCTAGCATGCAACCAGATTTATTTGTCATTGGTTTGCTTGTGAGCCTTGACACTTTGCATGAAACAAATGATCCATTTATGGGTAACTTGGATAGTATGATGGAAGTTAAAGCACAAGGACAGACATAGGAAGAGAAAATAGAGGATAAATAGGAAGTGAAGTCACAAGAAAAATAAATTCAGCAGGAAGAAAGGAAGGAAGAAAATACTAGAATAGAAAAAGTAGATGAGATGAGAATGGAACAAAAATAGGAATCTAACACCTCCTTATTGTTGGAAATTATGGCCAAACTAGTGAGTGTTGATGTAGATAGCATGGATGAGGATGAGCTTATGAGGCTATCCTTCATGACCTTTTCTAAGGCTAAATAAAGGTTAGTACAAAAAGGGGACAACAAAGTAAAGGTAATGGATAGGGTTGTAGAGACAATAAATAAACTACTTCCTACACCTATTATCTTTCAAGAAAAGGATGAAGCTGAGAATCTAGGTATGGTACTAGATAGCTTTGACAGTCACTTTGACTCATTGCTAAAAACTGCAGAAGACAAGGTAGAGAAGAAATTTTTGGAGAAGAAGAGAAGTATGTCAGTCCATCTCATGAGACATAGATATTCTAAATGCTACTACTCTTAAGGCTAAGAGTTGCATAGTAGAAAGATCTATAGTTACTGCATAATTCCTTGCAGTCATATTAAGAATGGTGAAGATATTATAGCCAAGAAAAGGGTTACTCTTGAGAGTTTGATGGACAGTTGTGAAGCATCTTCACTAACTATGGGAGAAATGGACAAAGAGGTATCCAGGCTGCTCGATAAAATTAGTGTTCTAGAAATGGGGAAAGGGAGAGTTGTAGATAGATTTGGTTTGTTGAAGAGCCTTTTAACCCCTAAGCTTTCAATGCTAGAGACACATCTATCAAAGATGGAAAAGGTTGAAGGATCGATAACTATGTCTACACCTATCAAGCTTAAGGTAGCAAAAACAACATCATATGCACTGAATGGATTGATCCATGTCAGTGATCTCTTAATCAAATCATGGGCTAAGGAAGTAAAGACCTTGGAAACTCTTTCCAAGATATCTTAAAGCTAGTGAGTAAGCACTAAGTCCTTGTTGTGCTTAAGTTTTGAAATTTTGAATGTACTTTTTCCATTAATGTCAAAGGGAGCGCAAGAGAAAGAGAAAAATGAAGAGAGTAAAAAAAATTTAAAAAAATTATATAAAAGGAGAAAAGAGAAAAGAAAAGAAAAGTTCTATGTATATAATAGAGGGTAGTGCTTTTAACACTTAGTCATTTTTCTAAGTGTTTCCATCAATGCCAAAGGGAGAGATTGTTGGCAAGTGATGTTGTGAAGTACTAGGGATCACTTGAGGGTTGTCATTCATGGAAACACTTATGATGGAGTGATCACATGTAGACAAGTTTTCTATTGGAGTCATAGTCATAAAAATGATTAAGTCCAGAATCAGGGTAACAAGTTACAGTGTTATAGTTTTGGTTAGCGATGGAAATATATGAGGTATTATGGCTTGCGAAGTTAGTAGAAGGAATTTTGGGATATTTATATGCTTCAGATAAGAGCACATGATTTTTGGTGATCAAATCAATGAGATTCAGTGATCTGAAGGTATGCAAAGATAGAGAATCACTATAACATGGCATATGAGCAGTTGCGAAGATTAAGACAAGGTCAATGGATATGGTAATGTGCTAAGTCAAGTGAATGAATTATATTGCTGACACTTGGGTAATATAAGATTGCTGACTCCATACTTATCATTTACATAATTAATTATTTTATTTTGTATGGTATTTGTGAAGCCGACTGGATGGAAGATTTTGTATAAGTATAGATTGATTTTGTGGAAGAAAAGATATGTATGTATAGGATAATGAATAAAGGTTGAAAATCTAAGAGAAGAGAGCATATGCAAGATCCATAAAAGATAGAGCTATAACCAGAACTATCTAAGAAAGATAAGTGCTTGTATTGTTCACATTTTGGAGAACTCTTTGTGACAGTTTTTTATTGTAAGAGCAATTTTCTCACCACCTCTAACCAGGTTTTTTGTATACCCCTGATAGGGTTTTGTATTCCTCTAACAAGGAAATGTACTATGTAATAATCAGCTCCTAACAGGGCTAGATCTCCTAACAGGGATATAATGTTTTAGTGCATAGTTGTAGGTACCATCCCCATGAGGGTTTTCCCTTGGCCAGGGTTTCCCCAAGAACAAATCACAATATCATGAGTTATGTTTTGTGCTTATATGTTCTTTTAATTTCAGAATTATTATGGTTCATTTATAATTGATTGAATTTTAAATTAAAAGTGCAGTAATATTGATTCACCCCCCGCTCTCAGTATTACCTAATCCTAACATAAGTATAATAACCCTGTTAGGATTTTTTACCCAGTTAGGAGCTGAGTATTACAATAGGCAGGTCCTGGTTAAAGGACACAACCTGTTAGGAGTCTTTACAATGTGATCCAAATTAAGGAATCAACCCTGCTAAGACTTCAGCCCTGTTAGAGGCAATCAAACCCTGTCAGGGGTGTACAATAGGTGCAATAGCACTTACAATCAATCTGCTGTTCTAAATATAAAGAGTTAACAATGCATTCCTTGAAGAACTCCTCTTGTTCTCCATTCTCTTGATCTCTATTCTTCCCCTTAGATGTCTTCATAGTTCACATCCATCTATATCATCATTATCCTCATTGCACACTTTTACAAAACTATCTATATACTTATAGCTTGTTAGACCTATATATTACAAAATCTAGTCCTCGTTACTCTAGCTAAACATCATCTTATTTAATGCATAATTGCAAGCTTTATTAACATCCTTAGTCAGCCTTAGATCCAAGAACGCATCCAAAATTATGAATCACTCACAAAGTCAGCCTTAGTGATCGCCAACAAGTTATACTCTATTTACTATCATCGCATCCAATCAACTGATCATATCTCTTCGATACCTCAATATTAATATGTGTGACCTTACACATGTATTCACTTGGGTCTTGAAAGCATGTAACCAAGATCACATGATTTTATAAAGCTCATGGTAAGTTTTCTATGATTTTCTATCAAATTGGGTCACAGGAACAATCTATGGACTTAGCCATTTTTCCTTCATCAACTAGATACAAACATATTCATGATATCCAATATGTACGATCATAAGTTTGATAAGTTTTTCCATAAATAAAAACATTCCATATGTGCATGTGTCTACATGTGCATGTGTCTACATGTGCATGTGTCTACATGTGCATATGTGTGCATGTGCTGACCACTTGCCAGTAGTCTCTTCAATAACCTCTTCTTTTTCTTCAATCTGGGTGGCTCCAAGAGGTTGTGTCCCACATGTGGCCAAAAAGTGGAAGTGTTTTCCCTATTTTTCAAATTTTCTATCAATTGATGTCAAAATTTGAGGTAATTAGAGATTGAATCTCAAAAAACTTCAAAAACTTATAGGCAAATGCAATTTGGAGGTGTAAAGCCATTGTTTTTAGTGTCAACGAATATTGTGTCTTAATATTATCAAGAAATACAAGTGGAAAGTAACAACAGAAGGTTTGGTTTGTTGGGCTTCAAACACTTATAATTTAATATTATCAAGAATTTCTTGTCACTATACTAAATTTGGTTACTATTTTTAAATATTTGAATGTTTTTTGATGGGCCTCTATTGTCTACAACAACCCTCTATTGTGTACAATAAATTGAGATCTGACACAAATTTAGGAGATTTCTCCATTTGTGTGGTAGAGTTTATTAAAGGTGAAAGTGTAAGATTTTTGCCTAACCACAAGCATAGTTTCCACATTGAATGTGTGGATAAATGGATTATTTCCCACTCTTCATGTCCCACTTGCAAAGATTGTCTTCTTCAGAAAAGAAATGAAATACAATCTACCAATTTAGACAAATCTATTGACCAGATCAAGCTAGTTGAAGGTGATGAAGATGGTATATTTATATCTTTTGGGAGGATCACCATAGTATTATAATTAAGTTTGATTGTATTATGAAACCATAAAACTATAAACATCAAAAAACTATAGTGAATGATAATGAATTGACTTCTTTGTTTACCTAAACAACTACTACTCTTACCACAATGATCTGATGCCTAGAATCACTTATGTAAATAGTCATCCCATCAATGGCATGTGGTCCTTTCATGTGAGATTTGGGATTGGAAGAAAATGGGCACATGCTTTCACTTTTTTCAGAAGCATGAATCATCTTGGGAGCATGTCAACAATTTTTAAATTAATGAGTATTTTTATACCCCTATTAGATAATTCTAAAAACCATGTAAAGTTTATGAATCCCACAAACTTTCTCATCTAGTCACACAGGAAGGAAACAACTATTGACTCTCTGATGCCTATTATTTCTCTTTTTCTTGTTTGTTTTTAAGACTATAAGAGAGAGCATTCACTATCTTAATTGATACTTAAAATTAATATAAAAGATGAAATTATCTTACTAGGTGACGACCAAGTGAGACACCAATATGGTTTGTGAGATTATTTTTACAAGGGTACTGGTCATCTACTTCTTGATTCAATTGTACAATAAGATTGCTAAACAATATTGCTACTACAAGGGTTTGTAACCATGATGAAGATAAATTTTTTACTTTTCCTATTTTTAATTTAAAAATATGCATTTATACCTATCTAATGTTTATTAATATGCAATACACATTTGAAAGTATCTTAATCCACATTTATTCTAAAATGCCAGGTGCTTGAAGCCTAAAAAACCACCTAATGTTACTTCCCACTTGTAATTTCATTTTTGATTGAATGATTTTTTCTCATTTTACATCAAATGCTATTTCACATGCACTATTCAGAAGTAGATGGACAAAATATATTGCATTTATAATTCTAGCTAACCTTTCTCAAGTTTGAAATAATTTGCAGTAATTATTTTCTGATTTCTTCATTGTATGACCCCACATTTATATATTTGAAATTAATGTGAACATCTATTACTCAATGTTCAATAAGTTGATGACATATTTTCATTAGCTTCAATACCTGTGGTGAATTTTCCTTTACAATACAATTTTTTGTGGTTCTTACAATAGTAAAGCCTCACAAAGATAGGGATAAAAAAATGGCTTCTGAACACATCTTTACATAATTCTACCAAACAATTTACTTCCATTGAATGGACCATCCACAACTACCAAACAATTTACTCCCATTGAATTGACCATCCAACCATCCACACTTGTACCCATTGCACACCAACGTGCGATTACTAGTTGATATATATTTCAAATTGACATAAAAATAAAAATATAATTTTCAACCATTATTTATGGATTCGAATTTAGATAAATGTTAAGCATAATTTAAAATATATTTTAAATAAGATATAAAAAAGGTTGGAGCACTCTACAACTAGATGTCCTTGGCACCTCTTCGTAATTTTCATCTAAACCCTCATATGTGCTTCGGTCGGGATTGCATTAATGGCCTCGATGTCACTAGGAGCCATTAATGATGCTACCTCAGCCAAGCATTTTAGTCCTGAAACACAAGGTAGTTTTCTTATTTCAAATGGTGCCCTCACTGAGAAACCTAAGGATCCCCTTCAACCATCTCTAGTGGAGTTAGTCATCACTGGTGGAGAGAAGACATAGCAGAATGGAAGGGAAACACCAACCGTTGCCAAGCTGAAGTCATTCAAATAGGTCATCCAGAATGAATGAGTCTTCCCAGATGGAGCAGCCTTCCTCACGAGCACTTCCCAAGGGATTCCAACTGCTAAAGGAAATGGAGCTAAGGAATCTATTCCACCCAAGTTAATTGTTAAATCAAACTCATAGATGAATGTGGTTATAGAATAGGAGAAAGCTAGGCTTAAAGATTGTGCTATTTTTTTTGTTGCAGTTGATAGTTCTAGGGTTCCTTCTAGAAATTTTCTCAATGACTAGTTTCATAAAACTTGGGGGCAAAAACTAGGTTTTCACTTTACCTACTATCGTATGCTCTAGAAAGGTTTATTTATTCTATTTTTTTGTGACTATAAAGTCTAGAAATCTACTGTTGAGAAAGAGTTTTGGAGAGTTGACCCTTGTGAGTTTAGGGAAATTCCCTGGTCTCTTGAAGCCTCCCAAGATGAATTTTTAGCGCTATCCAGCCCTAGGTGGATTATTATTAGAAATCTCCCTCTATTTTTGCTGACAGTCATTTTGCTTGCACTGGAGCTGATTGGTAAGGTTCTTAGGATTGATCAGTCTAGCACCCTCATCCCGAATACAGATGTTCAGGTTCTTCTCTTTGTGAAAGCCAGAGTTGATCTCCCTAAGACCCTACAATTTGATATTGACCCCGCACCTATCTGTTGCCCAATTAGTTTTTTGGGTGGAATAGGTGGTTGCTTCATGTGTAGAAAAGAAGGTCACGGGAAGAATGAATGCCCTATCATCCTTAAAAGAAATGCTCTTAGAAAGAAGGCCAACCCTCCTCCAAACCCTAACAGTAAGTCCACCCCTGAACTTTAGTTGAATTTAGACAAATCCACTTCCGCTCCTAAACATCCTCATGTTATCTAGATCTCCCCTCCACCTATTTGGAACCAAGATTATGTCACCCTCTCTGCTACCCTGGATAGCCTCAAGGGTAAATTTGACTCTACCCCTAGTAACCCTAACACTAGCCCGACCTTCTCTAAACCCCTTGATATTATTAATCTTGATGATACACTTGACTTTGGTCTGAAGGGATCTAAATCAAAGTAATTTCATAGAACCAAAAATGCTCAGCAATTGGATGTTGAGAAGATCAGGGTTAGAGCCATGAAAAATAAAAATGTGACTCAGCCCAAGTGAAAAACCTATGAACTTCCTCATGGTCAAAGGCCTCTAAATAATATCTCTCCCCCCTCTACTCCCCCTTTAGGGAGGTTGAACAATTTGGATTCTATGCCTTTTCACACCTCCTCAGTAGATGTCTCCACTACCCCTCTGCTAGGTGGGGAAGCGGGATGGAATTCCTCCCCTTCTACCCAAGAAGATAAATTGAATGCATTCTCTATTGTTTTTATTGTAGCCCCCCCCTTCCTCCACCATCAGATAAATGGAAATATGTATCTATTGAGAGGAGGAGTGAGGAAGTGTCCACCCTCCCTGAAGGAGGACCAGTGATGGGAGAAGTGATGAGGCACGAAGGGGAGCTTGAAGAAGGAGAGATTGCCATCTCAGGAAGTTCCATTGTGAAACATCCTCTAGTTGAACCATTTGTATTTTATGCTGACCCCTCCAAAAATAATAAAGTAGAGGAGCATTATATGAAGCCAAGTGATCCCTCTTCAGGCTTAGTCAAAAAGAAGAAGAGAGGTAGACCACCCTTAATCAGTGGTAACCCTAAACCTTCTAAGATACCCAAAGTTGACATGCCTAAATGCTTTGAGGGATTTAGAAAACCCATGGATACTAACTAATTAGAAATTGCTATGATAATGAACTATGCTTAATTCTCATAAAGAGTTAGATTTTCTTCTACTTCAAGAGGTTAAAGCAGTAGGTTTTGAGATGGATATTGCTCTGAAATGCATTTGGAGAGATGCAACTGCATTCTCAACTAAACACCCAAGAGGTAAGGGGGGAACTTCTATCCTAATTAGCCCTTCCTGGAAGAATGTAGGACTATTATGGGGCACATCTCCACGTAATAGAGCAGTCTAGATTAAGATGGGAGTTCAGATCCTTGTCTTTGGTCTATGCTCAATTTATGCCCCAAATGATCACAGAGGTAGAATTGAGTTGTGGAAGTGGCTTGCTAACCTTAAGCCTATTCCTTGGATTGTAGTAGGAGACTTCAACATGGTTGAGAGGTCCCATGATAAGGTAGGAGGACTCAGATTTGAGTGGAAAGGAAATGAACCCCTTTTCTTGTGCAGAATGGTCAACAAGCTTGACCTATATGACCCTCTAGCAGGAAGGAAGAATGAATCAAAGGGTATATGGTACACATGGTCTAACTTTCAAAGAGGGGATAAGAGAATTTATTCTAGATTGGATAGATTCTACCTTAATAAATAGTGGTTCAGCTATCAACCCTGCAATTATAACAACTATGTGAAATTCACACCCTTCACCCTTTCAAACCATCATCCCATCTTTTCCTCCATACAACTCATTGAGGAACAAGCCTCTGATAATCTCCCCAAGCAAGGCTTTTCCCTAAAAACATCCCTTCTTAGGGATGAGGATGTCCAAGCAATGGTCAAAATCATTTCCTAGTACAATGAGGAGATTGTACAACATGAATCTGATGTTGACAAACAAAATCAGACCACTAAATCTTGGCAGGGTCTGCTCAAAGTTGTTGGTATTAAGAAATCTAAGGACTCTAGAATGATGGAATACCAACTGATGGAATCTCTATAAGAGGTAGAATCTTAGATCCAAGACAATCCAGAGTCTGAATTGCTCCTAGATAATGTTATAAAGTATAGAGATTCTCTCAAAAGACTTCAATTAGTTAAATCTAGAGGAGCTAGAATCAGAGCCAGGATTAATTGGATTAGTTTGGGTGATAGAGGATCTAAATTCTTTTCTCAAACTCTTAAGAAGAAAGAAGTCAAAGACATAATTGCTAGTATTAGTGTCCAGGACTCCATGGTGTCTTCTCAAAAGGAAATCCTCAGTGCCTTCTCCTCATTCTACCAGGAACTCTTTACCTCTGTAGATTTTGACCCCTCCATGGAGAGTGCTAGGAACAAGATTAGAACCATCATCCCTAAGAAGGTTAGTGAGGAGGATGCTAAGCTTTTGAATAGGGGCCTATCAGAGGAGGAAATCAAAGTAGCCATCAATAGAATGGTTGATGATAAAGCTCTAGGACCAGATGGATTGCCAATTGAATTTTACAAATCCAACATTCATTGGATTGTGCCTAAAATTCTACAAGTCTATGAGGAAGCTATTGGGGTAGGTAGATTGGGACCTAAGGTAAATGCTAGACTCATTAAACTCATTCCTAAGGAAGGTGATAGACTTCTAATCAAAAATTGAAGACCCATTACTTTACTAAATGTCATCTACAAGATCCTAGCCAAGATTCTTGCAATGAGAGTTGAGAAGCTTCTCCCCGCAGTGATTAATAGCACCCAAAATGGATTTGTTAAGGGGAGATATATCCTAGACACTACTACATTTGGGGCCAAATTTTGACAAAAGTTTTTGATGGGTAACTTTTTATTCTGAATTGGGTTTTTTTTTTGTAATAGGCCTCGATGATGTCATTATTCTGATGGGTTTTTAATTCACCATCAAAATTATGATAGATTTGGGGTATAGATAAAAAGAAAAAGTGAAACGGCCTCATCATTTTTATTTCAATTAAATAGAGGGAGTGGGAGAAAAGGAGTGAAAGCTGAGCGTGGGAGAAGGTATGTGATTTCTTCATCTTTCAAGCCTCTGGCATCATATTCGAATGCATTTCATTTTATTTGATCATGAATTCTCTCTGAAATGACCACATTCTACTAGTGTCATGTCATAGCTAGTGCTTTATCTCTATTATTTGATGTTATTGGTTGTTGTGCTCAAGGACATCGATTCACTCTATTCAAATATTTGCATTCATGTTTGTTGATATTACTGGCATATATGTTTAATGATGCCATTGTAAATTGTTGTTACTAAAATGACCACATTCTACTAGTGTCATTCCCTAGCCCATGCTTTAACTCCATTATTTGATGTTATTATTTCTTGTGCTCAAGGATATCCATTTTTTTGAAATGTTGATTGTGGTTATCAAATGGACAGCCTGTGAGCTTCTAGCTAGGCACCATTTGTATTGATAGCTTAGGGCATCAAATGTATTGTATCATTGATAGTTGATACTTTTTTAAAAGGAAATAGGACAAAGAACAATTTTTATTTAGTTTCTCTATTTTGATCCCTAAGTGGCTTACAACCCTAGAGAAGTATATGCAAATTTATGGATGTAGTTGCAGGATACATAGCAGTCGATAATTCACAATAAATCCATGCATCCAATTTGAATAGAAATTAATACAAAGATCTATGGTCCTCCAATGGCCCAATCATCTGGACCTTGATTGTCCCCTCAACCAGTGACCCTTCAAAACTGGGTTATCATGCAATCAGTGAGTGATCCTTCATTCTCCTAGTGAGCTTCTAGGTAGGCACCATTTGTATATTTGATAGCTTAGGGCATCAAATGTATATTGTATCATTGATAGTTGAGACTTTGTTAAAAGGAAATATGACAAAGAATGATTTTGATTTAGTCTCTGTATTTTGATCCCTAAGTGGCTTACAACCCTAGAGAAGTATATGGAGATTTACGAATGTAGATGCAAGATACATGGCAGCTGATAATTTACAAGAAATCCATGCGTCCAATTTGAATAGCAATTACTACAAAGAAATAGGGTCCTCCATTGGTGCAATCATCCAGACCTTGACTTTCCCCTCAACTAGTGACCCTTCAAAACTAGGTTATCATGCAATCAGTGAGTGATCCTTCATTCTCCTAGTTTTCCCTGCATCCAAACATATTGGAAATACACAATACAATGATAACAAGTCTTTCACAATCACCCTTCCCTCAAGGAACACTATCAACCATCCCTTCCACATAGCATTTCACTATTTTATGAGTGGATTGTGCAAGAACAGTTAACATTAAACAAGGAGCAAACTCCTCAACACATCTTGGAAACCATTGAATTAAATAATAAATGAAACCTAACACCAACACTATTCCTTCCATAACTGCAGGATACATAGAAGTCAATAATTCACAAGAAATTCATACATAAAATTTTTATAAGGATATCCTACTAATCAATAGGAATTTTCTTGAGATTACCAATGATTATACATTTTCATGGCAGTGTGGTAGCTCAAAAGGATAATATAAATTTGAAACAATTTTTTCTGATTTTCTCAAACTATAAATGTGGTTAAAGGGAAAATATTATGTGGAAAACCCACAAACCAAGATAGCAAATGATTGTACATCAAATTATTCCTATATTCATTCAAGTATTGCTATGCTTCAGCTACCTGACCTTTGAGCTTCATCTAGAGGAATGTGTAGCTTTAAGATAGAGTTACTTCTTGGGCCTTACAATACGGTGGAATATGATCAAGATTTGTTTAGGCTGTATCTTTTTTAGTCCCATTGTTAGGTTCTTATAGTTTTGTATTAGTTTCTAGGTTTGATTGGGTTTGACAAAAAATTCTACACAATCAAACCTAGAAACTAATACAAAACATTATCATGGATTGCAGAAATCTAACAGATTTGAGGTTCTTATAGTTCATGGTTTGAATCTATTATGGTTGTGTAAGGGATTTGTAGATGTTTTTTCTAACATAATTATTGGAAACCATGATTGGAACAACTAGTTGTTGGCTATTATACACATGAATCATATCTGTCAATGGTTCTTTGTGTTCAAGAATTTGTTGATCAATCTTTGAGATTTATTGTCCCAGCTTTAAAAGAGTGATAAAAGATATAGTGAGTGCTATTTTTTCCAAGTGTTTTGTGGATGCCATTATCTTCTAGGAGTAGTTTCTGGAACCAAATTATGTTATTTTCCTCTAGTAAATATTGCAAACACAACCATCTTCTTGGTGAAGGGTTTCTTCCATCCCCATGAGGCACTATTGCATGGTTTCCATTCCCTTGTAGTATACTGAACCTAATTTAATACAAGTGTGCACTATTTTGGGTTCCATAATTTATGGCCCCTACACTATGGTTGTTAGCCTAATTAAGATAGGCCTACCATTGCATATAATAAGAGGCCAACATGAAACAAACATCCAGAGGTTAGGGGGTTGTTCCCTCTCCATAATTTATTATTTAAGTGCTAAGTGATGATGGGTATATTGTGTAATTCATACCTAGTGTGTCTCTTTCTTTCTCTCCACATTTCACATTAGGAGTATATGTTATAAAATACTAATTAAATCAAGTATAGGTCAAATCTAATCAAAATTGCAATATAAAGATTAAAATAGATCTTGAAGAAATATGGGAACCATTTTTTACAGATAGTGTACAAACAAAGAGAATACTCCGAAGAGGAAATGCTTCAATGTGGAATAACTGAAGGACAATATTTTACTTTTATATGCACATCTACAATGTTTTTGATATATTTCTAAGATAACAAAACCATAGAAAGAATAGCATATATAAGAAAGTAAAGAATAATGATCATACTTTGAGATATTGTGGAAAATTAAAGGAAAGAATGCTTGGTGGGGTTATCATGCAATCAGTGAGTGATCCTTCATTCCCCTCTTCTAGTGACCCTTCAAAACCAATTTATCATGCAATCAGTGAGTGATCCTTCATTCTCTCGGTCTACCCTGCATCCAAACATATTGGAAATATACAATACAATGATAACAAGTCTTTCAAAATAGCCCTTCCATCAAGGAACACTATCAACCATCCCTTCCACATAGCATTTCACTATTGTATGAGTTGATTGTGCAGGAATAGTTAACATTGATCAAGGAGAAAACTCCTCAACACATCTTGGAAACCATTGAATTCAATAATAAACGAAACCTAACACCAAAACTATTCCTTCCATTCACTTCTACGAAGAATAAAGAATTTAATCCATTCAACATTACATATAATCATTAGATAGTTACATTTCCTAACTATGTAGAGGAACAGTCACGATCAAAATGATCAAAACTACTTTCACCCTTGCACAAGCTATTCCAAACTTCAAGTAAAATGAGAAATATGATATATCAAATCATTCATATTCATAGTAACCATTTGAAGGATCATTTTGTCAATGAACCCTCTGACTGTACCCCTGCGACAGAGAAAGGAAACTTAGTAAAACTAGTTTATGCTGACATTTGTGAGGGAAACTTAGTCATGACATCAAGTATCATCTCATCATGGTCTATTCACCATGTTTCAACACCACATTCACTCTGATCTATTCAACTTACACCATTCTTCTTCTCCAAGACTCAAAGGCTTGAAATAGTATATGTGGTAAAAATTCATGAAATACTAAAGAAGACCTGCTATTTGTCAAACATATCTTCATTGTCCCCCACAAAAAAAAAGTAATAACTACTCTACCCTTAATTTTTTTAACAATGCACCATATTAGATAAAGTAGGTTCTATCACACATGGCACAAACTCTCTTCAAACTCACAATATGTATCATGAGTTTTTTAGATAACATTAGATAATTGAATTACATATGTAGGCACCCAGACTCCTTTCATGAGCATCCCACATAGTCTCATGGATCGACAAGTATAAGTCAATACACCCTATAGAGATTAATGTATTTCACATTTTGTAAACTATTTTGCATTACTTTCTATCTCTCTCATTTGATGGAGTTTAGGTAGTAGAAAATAGGTATTGGTCAAATGTGTCTTCCTCAAGCGAAGAAAGTGAGTCATTTAGTATGTCTGAATTAGGAAGATCAACTAGAGGTCAAAAGACTAGAAGGAAATTCAATAGACACATGAAATTTTTCCTTACTCAAGAGGGGTCATGTTCTTATGATGATGAGAGCAAAGGCGACATTGAGGTGCCCTCTAGGTACCAAAATCTATAGAAACAATGGGTCCCCAAGGAACTTCCTCCAATAAACACTAATTTTAGTGTTAAAGGAAAGATATATCATATTGCACCATCATCAATACATGGTTTGGGCTTATTTTCCATGGATGGCATAAATGTCTCTTACAACAAAGTTGTTGAATTGATGGAGTATGTTGGACCTTGTTATGATTACAAAAGTTGGATGCGAATTGTTCAATATAAAAAAAGTATGCGTAGGTATGCACTCTCAGAAAATTATATTCAACAAAAAGACAATGAGGAAAGTAAAAGAGTGGCTATATACATTGACGGAAGGCCAAAAGCATTTGGGAATATTGTAGGTTTTATAAATAGCATGCAACCTCTGTCAACTATTAAGCAACCCAATTGCATATTTGAGGTGCGCAAGGGAAATCATGTATTTGTATGTGCGATAAAATCAATAAGTGTAGGGGAAGAGTTTCTTATTGATTACAATTTGAATCACATAGATACAAACAATGTCACTATCATTAGGGTGCAGGTACATACTATGTACCATTAAATAATTGAGTTTTTTTGCCAACCACATTTAGAGAGTCTCCTCACCATCCACCTCATCTCCATCATCATCTTCTAATGAAATTTATTAATGTAGTCCTTTCTAATTATTGGTTAACTTTAAATAATAACATAGGACCACAATATGGAGCAACCACGTAGTGGGGACAATGATGATCATGCATGCACTTCTTCCCAGTAGGTAAACCTCTTTGTTATTGAACTTAAAATTAGATAGAAGCAAAATGTTAAATAATTTTTTTTATTATATTCTTTTCATCACTGTTTCAAATTAATTCTAATAGTGTTAGTAATATTGTTGTCATAGATAGGTGGTCAGCAGAGAAAGGGAAAGGAACCCACAGTCTCTAAAGAGGAGTCATTTGACAAGGACCTAGTTGTTGATTTGGGTGCTTGTGATGAGTCGGCCTCTGCAATTAAAAAATGCCTCCACAAAATTGGAAATAGATTGGTTGAATTGGCATCTATATTCCCTCCGACTCTTGAGTCACAAAAGAGGGCAACTAAACCGATGCACCTATCTCAAAATTACTAAGTATTAATGTAATTTTTAATTATAACAAAAGTTCAATAATAGTTTTTATGTTATAGTAGTCTTTTATGTCATTAAAAAATAAGCAGATGTGTTGCTTTTACAACTTTTTTTGCATAATTTTGATCCTTGCCACCATGATGAGGGTACTACAGCTGGTTCAGGTAGATCGCATGTTGGACTATATTTTTTTTAACTCTCTAACAATATTGTCCATGATAATCATTGGTTTTATTATGCTCTAACAATCTTATTCTTCAACACATGTCAATGATCATTTACTATCACTGCCTCATACGATGGCAGGCTCAGATGTATCACATCCTGCAATGTCGGTAACACATAGCATGGCCACAAACGCCATGGCACCACCTACTTGTACAGGTATTTTATTTTCTCTATCATTATACATATGTTTATTTCCCTTGAAGTGTTCTTTCTTAGGGCCATTTCGTAATGGATTCAATTTATACAACAGGGGATGCAACACTTGATGGTGATTTTCCTAGATGTACTAGTATTGCTAGTACGAGAATGGTGAAGGATTGCATATTGCTTGTGTCTGAAGAAGGACTTCCCTTGAAAATAGCAAAACTTCCAGTTACTTTAAAGATTGGACCTTTCTTTTACTATACAATCATATGTTAATTACACCTTCCATTCAATATGAGAAGCTTACATCTATTTTGTTCTTATTTTATACTATTATATCCTTCGACTAATGATCCCATGATTATTTTGTAGGGAATGATGTTTTCTATAGTAAACTTAATGATGAGTGTTTGTGGCTATTCGGGCCCACCATCTATACAAGGTGAAACATCATATCCAAACTAAAACCCCAATCCACTATTTTGATTTCATATCATTGCTAGGATAGTTATCATTACACCCATTTTTTAATCTAACACTATTTTCTTTCTTAAAAGGTGGAAAACTCAAAATCAAAAGTTAAAGGATGATCTCACAGAGAGTATGACAAACTTGTTTGGACTTTGTGCATTTGAGAAGGGTAAGCTCCTTCAAAGAGCCGAGATATGTTTGATGTATATTAGGGACCAATACAGGTGTACATTAACCAAAAACCCACATTACCAGCACCCCCTTGCATTCCTAATTTAGAGTGAAAATCTATTATTCTATATGTGAATGAGAAAACTGAAGTAAAAAAAGGAAATACACCACCAGAGAATAGAAGAAGGTATGTGATACTATTAATCTAATGTAATTGTGTACTAAATACTCTTCATATTTATATGAACTAACATATTTCAATCTCTTCATAGATTGCTTGACATATCAAAGGCAATAAAGGCAAGATTGAAAAAGCACAGGAAACACAAGCTAGGCTCTAGCAGTTATTCGAAACTTGTTGCATGAGTTGTAAGTGTTGGAAAAATACAATCTTTACATGGCTTTTAACACTGAAAATAATTCTTTGATCTTTAAATAGTTATTTATAATTTGAAATCTTTTTTTGTTTTAATGAAACAATAAAATAAAATTCAACAATACCAAGCAAAAATGCAGGGTGTAGAGTTCAATATAAGTCTCACAGAAGAGGACAAGAGAATTGGCTTCCAACAAGGCTATAAAGCCGTGGCAGAAAGAATAAGAAATGCACAAGGTTCTACTGATGGATCCATCAGGGTAAGTAAGCTAAATAGATGATATTTCAAATTTAATTATTTACCAATTAGTTTATTTGATGTTATGTTCCAACATAAAGTGAGTAAATTTGTTTTTAAGTAAGAAAACAATGATAACATGAATGTGTATGAAACTGAAATGCAGCGTGTCGATTCTTGTTGTACACAACCTGTGGGTGTTGATGACAATAAGGATGTGCATCACAGTAATACAAGTAAACATCTTAAATTGATTGGTGTAGTAATACAAATTTAATTGCAATTGGTGTTTGGATTAATGTAACAATTTGTATTGCAGTTGTAGAGAGTGTAGAGGTTGTTCTTAATGAGCATGTTGAGGTTGAGGCTGAGGCCAGACAAACTAACCTTAATGTTGATGATGTGACTAGATCAGGTAAAGAGCTATACGATTATGGCCTGTAAAGTACTAAAATACTTTAAAATGTTTAAAATGTTTTTAATTATAATAAAATATTTTTAATTTAACCCTTTTATATGTTATTGCAGATGACCCCCCTTTGCATCAACAGAGAACTAGGCATGCCTTGAGATCTAATGAGAGGGTAGATGATCATGATGATGATATCGATACTCATCTTAACAATTACATCTTAAAAACTAGAAATCAAAAGAAAAAAAAGAAATGATTGTCATCTATGCACCTTAATTGATAATGACTGATTTTTATATGCCAATGAATTTAATTATGTGGTAGTGAATGTTCATAAATTTTATAATATGTTAATGAATGTTATCATGTGATAATTAATGAATGTCACATTTTATTAATGTGTGAATGAATGTTATCATGTGATAATGAATGAATGTTAAATTTTATTAATGGATGAAATAATAAATGAATGTTAGATGTTAACAGGGAATTTAGAGTGATGTTAGGGGGGGGGAGAAAATGAGCTTCCACCTTCACGTGGTTGGCCCTATTTAGTACAAAATATAAAACTATTCTCGAAACAAAGTGAAGCTCAATAAGTTTTTTCCTTATATAGGGTCTCAAGTGTAGCTTTTATCCCACTCTCAACATTGCAAGGCTTCAAGTAGTGTTGTGATATTGGTTTCTCCATCTCCCACTGACATCTTGTCTTTATCCTAAGAACTCTCACTGAGCTATGATACATGGATGAGCAGAAGATGTCCCTTATAGGCTACACATATATAATATGGTAGATCTAGGGAACAAATATACTACAACATAGAATGAGTCAACTTGAATCTATAGTTTCTTCATTCAAAATGAATATTCAAATTACAAGCCATATTTTAGATTTAATATTCATATTTATCTTCATCATGATCATAGCCATCACGGTCAGCATTTGATTCAACTTCATTTGAACCACAGTCCATGTCGGGTACCATTATAAGGCATGGAGTGTGGTCATACCCATGTTACCATAATAATGAGTTAGCCTATAAAATTATGAATAAAATACCTCATGTATCATATTTATAATATTACAGGTGCACCTCGGATTGGCCCAGGCACCCAAGTTCCTACCAAAGGAACCTAAGTCGAACCCAGAGGAGAACAAAAATAGAATTGGAACCTAGCCTCAAACAAAGAACCAAATAACTTGGCTTTTTTCTAATTCAATTTTATTTCTAAATTCTTCTCCAATTCCAACTTGATTATTCCATATTTTGTTTTCCAATTTTCCTTCTTCCTCACTCCAAATTCAAGGATCACCACCCATGACTTATGTTGTTTTTTCCTTTTACTAATTGTGCTATTTCAAGGATCACCACCCATGACTTGGTTAAGATGATGAATGCTGGCAATGCCTTTATTACCAAGGAATCACCGCCCGCCATTAATGAATATTAATGATCATTGTTTCCTAAGGGTAATCATTGTTTGTGTATGTTGATCACCCAAGTCTTTGGCTGTGATTTGCATGCTGTGAGGTTTGTCAGAAGTGGGGGTATGACATGCTGGTTGGATTATAACATATTGACACTTACACCATGAAGAAGACAAATGATTAAATAGAAAGAGAGGACCAACTAAACCATCTTGTGGTCAATCTATATCACATTGAGAAACAACATCAAGACTCAAGAATCAAAACAATCAAAAAAATTTTCAAGACCATGAATGATCAACAACATTCTATTAGAAAACAAAACACTAATCTATATTATCATTAAGCCATGAAATATGTCTTTAAAGTTTAGAAGCATCACAAAAACTTTCAAGAAACATAGTACTATCCAAGGACCAAAACAAATACCCTCCAAATGATTATGATTATTTTGATGTTGATGTCTATATTTTATGTCTAATTATTATGATGATGTTGATGTTGATGTCTATAATTTATTTCACTTACTAATGCTTGCCTAGATTAAATTTTGAATTGCTAGGCTGGAGAACACTTTCAAAGTTTAGGGTTTTTTCTACATGATACTCTTATTTACAGCTCAAATGCAACTCAACATATTTTTGATGTTGGGCAACCCACTACAGAAACTCATCCGCGGGTGAAATTTAATGTTGTGAATCTTGGCATTGTTAATGTTATTACTTTTCCTCACATTTCATATTTGTGAAAATGTTTCCTAGCACTATCTTATTCTTATTACAATGTTCTTTGTTGTGGGGTAGGAGGTCAATCTTCATTGTCTTCATTGTGGGGGACAGTGAAGATTTCTCTAACAAATAGCAGGTCTTCTTTAGTATCTTATAATAACATGCTAAACTGATAAAGGTGTTATGGGCATTTAATCTGCAATTACTAATAGACTAAGCATATTATTACTATGCTTAATGTTCCATTTAAATGCATTTAACACAAAAAACAAATTTACAAAACTAAACCAATGGCATGTTTACAACAAAGATGTGTTGAAGAGTTTGCTCCTTGTTTAATGTTAACTGTTAGTACACAATCCACTCATACAACAATGAAATGCTATGTGGAAGGGATGGTTGATAGTGTTCCTTGAGGGAAGGGGGATTGTGAAAGACTTGTTATCATTGTATTATGTATTTCCAATATGTTTGGTTGCAGGGCAGACCAAGAGAATGAAGGATCACTCACTGATTGCATGATAACCCAATTTTGAAGGGTCAATGGAATAGGGGAATGAAGGATCACTCACTGATTGTATGATAACCCTAACAAGCATTCTTTCCTTTAATTTTCCACAATATCTCAAAGTATGATCATTATTCTTTACTTTCTTCTATATGTTATTCTTTCTATGGTTTTTTTATCTCAAAAATATATCAAAAACATTGCAAATGTGCATATAAAAGTAAAATATTGTCCTTCAATTGTTCCACATTGAAGCATTTCCTCTTTGGAGTATTCTCTTCATTTGTACAATATCTGTCAAAAATGGTTCCCATATTTCTTCAAGATCTATTTTAATCTTTATATTTCAATTTTGATTAGATTTGACCTATAGTTGATTTCATTAGTATTTTATAACATATACTCCTAATGTGAAATGTGGAGAGAAAGAAAGAGACATACTAGGTATGAATTACACGATATACCCATCATCACTTAGCACTTAAATAATAAATTATAGATACGGAACAACCCCCTAACCTCTGGATGTTTGTTTCATGTTGGCCTCTTATTATATGCAAAGGTAGGACTATCTTAATTAGGCTAACAACCATAGTGTAGGGGCCATAAATTATGGAACTCAAAATAGTACACACTTGTATTAAATTAGGTTCAGTATACTACAAGGGAATGGAAACCATGCAATAGTGCCTCATGGGGATGGAAGAAACCCTTCACCAAGAAGATGGTTGTGTCTGCAATATTTACTAGAGGCAAAGAACATAATTTGGTTCCAGCAATTACTCCTAGAAGATAATGGAAACCAAAAAACACTTGGAAAAGATAGCACTCACTATATCTTTTATCACTCTTTTAAAGCTAGGACAATAAATCTCAAAGATTGATCAACAAATTCTTGAACACAAAGAACCATTGATAGATATGATTCATGTGTACAATAGCCAACAACCAGTTGTTCCAATCATGGTGTCCAATAATTATGTTAGAAAAAGAATCTAAAAATCCCTTACATAACCATAATAGATTCAAACCATGAACTATAAGAACCTAACAATGGGACTAACAAAGATACAGCCTAAACAAATCTTGATCATATTCCACCATATTGTAAGGCCCAAGAAGTAACTCTATCTTAAAGCTACACATTCCTCTAGATGAAGCTCAAAGGTCAGGTAGCTAAAGCATAGCAATACTTGAATGAATATAGGAATAATTTGGTGTACAATCATTTTCTAGCTTGGTTTGTGGGTTTTCCACATAATATTTTCCCTTTAACCACATTTATAGTTTGAGAAAATCAAAAAAAATTATTTCAAAATTATGTTATCCTTTTTAACTAGCACACTGCCATCAAAATGCATAATCATTGGTCATCTCAAGAAAACTCCTATTGATTAGTAGGATATCCTTATAAAAATGTGATGCATGGATTTCTTGTGAATTATCGACTGCTATGTATCCTGCAGCTATGGAAGGAATAGTGTTGGTGTTAGGTTTCATTTATTATTTAATTCAATGGTTTCTAAGATGTGTTGAGGATTTTTCTCCTTGTTTAATGTTAACTTTTCCTGCACAATCCACTCATACAACAATGAAGTTACAAAAATGAACCGATGGCATGTTTACAACAAAGAAATAGAATGATAATAATATGCTGAAAATTCTATTCTATTTAATACATGTCAAAGGACCGCATTGTAAATTGTTGTCACTAAAATGACCACATTCTACTGGTGTCATGCCCTAGCCCATTCTTTAAATCCATTATTTTATGTTATTGGTTCTTGTGCTCAAAGATATCCATTTTTTTGAAATGTTGACTGTGGTTATCAAATGGATAGCCCGTGAGCTTCTAGCTAGGTGCCATTTGTATTGATAGCTTAGGGCATCAAATGTATTTTATCATTGATAGTTGATACTTTTTTAAAAGGAAATAGGACAAAGAACAATTTTTATTTAGTTTCTCTATTTTGATCCCTAAGTGGCTTACAACCCTAGAGAAGTATATACAGATTTACGGATGCAGTTGCAGGATACATAGCAGCTGATAATTCACAATGAATCCATGCACCCAATTTGAATAGAAATTAATACAAAGAACTAGGGTCCTCCAATGGCCCAATCATCCAGACCTTGACTGTCCCCTCAACCAGTGACCCTTCAAAATTGGGTTATCACGCAATCAGTGAGTGATCCTTCATTCTCCTGGTGAGCTTCTAGGTAGGTGCCATTTGTATATTTGATAGCTTAGGGCATCAAATGTATATTGTATCATTGATAGTTGAGACTTTGTTAAAAGGAAATAGGACAAAGAATGATTTTGATTTAGTTTCTCTATTTTGATCTCTAAGTGGCTTAGAACCGTAGAGAAGTATATGCAGATTTACGGATGCAGTTGCATGATACATAGCAGTTGATAATTCACAAGAAATCCATGCATCCAATTTGAATAGCAATTAATACAAAGAAATAGGGTCCTCCAATGGCCCAATCATCAGGACCTTGATTGTCCCCTCAACCAATGACCCTTGAAAACTAGATTATCATGTAACCGGTGAGTGATCCTTCATTCTCCTGGTCTGCCCTACAACCAAACATATTGGAAATACACAATACAATGATAAAAAGTCTTTCACAATCCCCCTTCCCTCAAGAAACACTATCAACCATCCCTTCCACATAGCATTTCACTATTGTATGAGTGGATTGTGCAGGAATAGTTAACATTAAACAAGGAGCAAACTCCTCAACACATCTTTGAAACCATTGAATTCAATAATAAATGAAACCTAACACCAACACTATTCCTTCCATTCACTTCTACCTAGAATAAAGCATTTAATCCACTCAACATTACATATAATCATTAGATAGTTACATTTCCTAACTGTGTAGAGGAACAGTCGCGATCAAAATGATCAAAACTACTTTCACCCTTGCACAAGCTATTCCAAACTTCAAGTAAAATGAGCAATATGCTATATCAAATTAGTCATATTCATAGTAACCATTCAAAGGATCATTTTGTTAATGAACCCTTTGATTGTACCCTTGTGGCAGAGAAAGGAAACCTGAAAATAGAGAAAGGAAAGTTAGTAAAACCAGTCTATGCCAATGTTTGTGAGGGTACAGTCATGATAAGTGCCTCTCAAACCTCTCCAAACATGTAAGATTGTCTTTAAATACTTTATTGATCTCTTCTAAACATTAACCAAATCAAACCTACATTTGAATCCACACACAATAACCCCAAAATGAAGGGTTTTGTATCCTTTAATGAATCTCAGTCACTGGTAGCTCATAGATAGTCAAACCAGTAGTCTCCAAAGCATTCAATAAGTGACTAGATTGTATTTAATACACACTATTCCTTCCATTCACTTCTACCAAGAATAAAGCATTTAATCCATTTAACATTACATATAATCATTAGACAGTTACATTTCCTGACTATGTACTAGTGGAACAGTCAAGAAATGTAACTGTATAAATGATCCAAACATTTGAAAATAGTGAATTGATATCTTTGAGCACAAGCACCAATAATATCAAATAATGGAGATAGATTATGCGCTAGGGCACGACACCAGTAGAATGCGGTCATTTTAGAGAGCATTCGTGATCAAATAAAATGCAATGCATTTGAAATTTGCAGTTGAATATGATGTCAGATACTCGAAAGATGAAGAAATCACATACCTTCCCTCATGCTCAACTTTCGCTCCTCTATCCAATTGAAATAAAAATGATGAGGTCATTTCACCTTTTTTTTTCATAGCCAAATCTTCCTTGTACCACATGAAGAACATGCCATTGTTTTAGTTTTGTAATTTGTTTTTTGTGTAATTAGTAATTGGAAGATTAAATGCAGATAACACCTTTATCAGTTTAATTAGCATGTTATTATCATATCAGATAAAGTATGTTTAAGAATTGTTGGGACTAGTCCTTTTGCATGTATTAAACATAATAGAATTTTCAGCATATTATTTTCAATCTATTTCTTTGTTCTAAACATGCCATTGGTTCAGTTTTGTAGATTTGTTTAATCCGTTAAATGCATTTTTTGTGAGGAGGGGTCTTGTTCTTAGGAGATTGATGAAGATTGTGCACCTCAAAAACCAATTCATAAGGTACCAATCATGTTTCCTATTCTCTTATATTTTTGGATTGGTAAATCTCCTTATAAGTTTCATGTCCTTTCTTTTGATTACTATGGATGAGATATATATCTTACATTTAACATTCAACTTCTTTACATTTTAGAAAATGTAGTGTGTTTTTTGAGGATTTTACCAAATCAACTTTTAACATAAATCGAAAACACCAAACTGATATCTTGCCCTTTCAACATGACAAAATATTTGCATTTGACCAATAACTGCAAGCAACTGAATGATAAATCCACATACCTGTATCTTTGTAAAATACCTAGAACATCAAAAAGATGGCTAAGTGTTTGCCACCATAATTTTTATCTACTGAATATGGGAAAAAAAAACACCAAAAAAAATCAAATAGAAAACATGATTGGTCATTTCAGAGAGCATTCATGATCAAATAAAATGCAATGCCTTCTCTCACACTCGATCAACTTTCACCCACTCCTTTTCTCCCACTCCTTTTCTCTACAAATGAAATAAAAATGATTTGGCCATTTCAAAATAGTGAATCGATATCCTTGAGCACAAGCACCAATAACATCAACTATTTTGATCTATGGGTACCCTAATGTTGGCAAGAGTTCTTTTATTAATAAGATTACTCTGCAAGCTTGAAGAAGTGATATATTTTGGCAAATGAAGAGTAAAAAGATGATGATATTCCTAAGATCATGGATGGACACAATGTTGCAGATAGAATGGGAAGACATCTTTCTAGACTGGCCCTAGATCCTTCGACAATTGGGGTAGGATCCAAACCCAGGCTAAAAAGATATCTTCCTTTCTGTTGTGGAATTATCCCTTCTTTGGCCTACACTCATTCCTCTTCTCAAAAATGGTTATCTAGAAACTTTGGATATTGTTTCTCATCCATGCACAAAATGTGCTAGTGATCATATAAAATTACTTTAGGCCTCCAATATTGATGAGATGTACAAGTGTAAAATGTTTTTGCAAGACTTGGATCAATTTGTGCGGTGTACATAAATGCAAGGTGGTGATTATTCTTGATGATCGATAGGTAGCTAGGATAGTAGCTAGGACTAAAGATAACACAACTCAAGAGACCGTGATAGGTTGTCTCTTTCTTCAGTCTATATTATTGACATAATGTTTTACCTTTCATTAGCTCATCAAATCTGGGGATTTGAAAGAATTTAATAGAATATTTTCATGACAACGTATATTATTTAAGTTAACATTGCATGAATGTATCTACTTCACGCACTTGTATACTATGAAGATGGTGATAAAGAAGCATCTCCTCCCATGTCCATGCTTCTTTATCACTGTCCTCATAGTCTACAAGTGCGCGAAGTAGATAAATTCATGCAACATCAACTTAAATAATATACATTGTCATGAAAATATTCTATTAAATTCTTTCAAATCCTTGGATTTGATGAGCTAATGAAAGGTAAAACATTATGTCAATAATATAGACTGAAGAAAGAGAGAACCTATGATGGTCCCTTGAGCTGTTTTATCTTTAATGTGCATATCCGTCAGTTTTTTGACACTTCATAATTAATTCTGATAGAAGTGCTACGCATTTGACAGATAAAATGTCAGAGAAAAATAATTTACGACAATACTTCTGATAGTAATGTTATACGTTTGACAGGGAAACCTGTCAGAGAAATGCTAAAGCACTATCACTCTTCTGATAGTTTAAGTGTTGAAAATAGTAATTTTTTTATAGAAACTCCAACATTAATGCCATATCACCGACAGGTATATCTATCAGAATTAGGTGGAAACTGTCGCTATTCCAACAGTTATAATGTTAGAAAGGATATGTTTTCAATAGTTAATTCTGATAGAGATTGTATATTTCTGATAGGTCATTGTGTCAGAATTCCAATGGATGAACAACAGAAAATGTCATAACGAAGTTGTTGCCATGTGCAAGTTTTCAACATGATATGGTGTCAGTAAACTGATAGATATGTCTTTTGTCACAATTTCCTACACAAAAATGATGACAAACTCATCTATCAAAATGCTGACAAATTAGCATTGCAAATCCGACAAATGGCCATCAGAATTTGACCTCAAATTTAGTAGTGAGGGAACCTCATCACTTGTTGGGAAGCCATGGACTGGGCAAAAGCTTCTGGGTAGAATTGTGCCATGCTTCTTATAGATTATGAAAAGGCATATGATAGGATTGAATGGAGGTTCATCATGATGATGTTGGAAGCTCTTGGTTTCCCCCCACCCCTGCTTCTACAGAATGGTATCTATACTACTACATGGTGCAATGGCTGTAGTCAAAATCAATGGTGTCATATCAAAATTCTTCAGTCTCTCTAGGTCCATCAAACAGGGCTACCCTTTGGCCCCTTCCTTGTTTGTTATTGTAGCTGATTCCTTACACTACCTCCTTAGAGATGATTCCCTCTCCCCTAAAGTGAATGGTGTCTATCTCCCCAATAATCAGGAGGTCTCCAATGTCTAGTTTGTTGATGACACCTCCATCCTTCTTCTCCTAGAAGAACACAACATGAGACTCCTGATGAACAAGCTAGATCTTTTTTGCCAAGTCTCTATCAATAAGATCTCTCTATCCAAATCTATTATGCTAGGTTGGGACTTGAATCCGCCTCACTGGTGGAGTAACTTTGACTTTTCTTGGGGTGGGCCTCACCACCTAGTCAGATACTTGGGCATCCCTTTCTCTTTCTCTCCTAACCTCAATCTGATGTGGGAGTGGGTATTTGAGAGAATTAATAGGAAACTTACCAAATGGGATAGTAACCTTCTATCCTTCCTAGGTAGATTTCAGGTTTGTCAAAAGATCCTCTCTTCCTACCCTATTTACTTCTCCTCCATGTAGCTCTTTACCCAAGTGCAGTTCAGCTCTATCCAAAAATTTATCAGAATTTTTATGGTTAGATGGCAAAGGGAATAAGAGGTTTCATGTTGTTTCTTGGGAATGGTGCTCAAGAAGCAGATCTTGGGGAGCTCTAGGCCTTAAGGACCTCAAATCTCAAGGCATTACCCTGGTGGTTAAGTGGATATCCAAGGCTGGGGATGGGGAAGAGCCTTGGAAAGTTCTAATTAGAAGTAACTTGCAGAGGGCTCACTATAGTAGACCTAGAGGATGGCAGAACCTCTGTTTTACTGATTCTCTCACTGTAGATGCCAATTTTGTTGTTTAAGGCTCCAATGTCTTCAAGAGCATTTGGAAGGCTTGGAAGTATGTTAAGGGGTTTTTGATACATAAGAAACCAATTGAAAGCACTGGGAATAAATGCAGGCTTAAATCTATTTGGTGGAACTTGAGTCATGGTGACAAAGAACTTGCTCTTCTACAAGGTTGTTCAGCTAAGAAGTGGGTAGGGATTGGTATTGCAACATTTGGTGATATCCTCCAACAAGGAAAAATTCCTTCTTGGGAATGGTTGGAATCCCAGTTCAACTTACCCAGGTCCCATTGGAGAACATATTTTGTCCTTAGAGAAGCTCTATGTACCCTAGGTCCTATTAAAGGCTGTTACACTGAGTCTTGTTGTGCTTTCCAGTTATTTTGGCCTGACAGGACCCCTCTTCACCTTGGCAAATCAAAATACCTCTACTAGTTGCTGATCAACAACAATGACATCTTTACCCATGTTAATAGTAAGTGGGGCCTAGAAATTCAGGAAATAGAATGGATGAAATACTTTAATAAGTTGTGGGCCAGACTTGTTGAACCAAAGATTTCTTGCTTCCTGTGGAAAATTTTCCTGCACAAGTTGTCATATAAGAAACCAGGAGGAGAGCCTAATATTTGTTCTATGTGTAGACAACCTGAATCTATCACCCATGTTTTCTTTGAATGCCTATTTTCTTCTAAAATCTAGAATATTTTTGGACTGTTATATAAGACCCACTTTAATGTTCTAAATGTTATCTCTGGTTCTATCAACTGTAGAAAATTTTGTAATTCTTTTTGGACTTTTATTTCTTCTGTTATTTTATGGTTCATCAGGAAGGCTCAGAATAATGATGTACTTGTAGGAAAGAATAGGTACCTTACGGAGTCTCACAAGAGACTCATATTTTCTGATATTTCCATGCAGATCACAGTGATTTTGAAGGTGAAGGAGAGAAAGTTCTTGTGGGTGCTAAGAGAAGGGAAGGCTACCATGGAGAAATCAAAGGCAGCTTATGGATACATGACTATGAAAGAAAAGGATGAATTTGAATACACCCTCAAGGAATTTATCTAGTAGTTGAAGAATGAAAATCTGCACAAAGAAATGAGCAACAAAGAAGATAGAGACTATAGAGTGTTGGGTTACAACTCTATTTCCCCAGACACTAATGATGAAGAGGAAGAAGAGGAGGATAGTCCCTCTTGAAATAGATATGAATCTCTATTATAATTTTGTTTTATTAATATATTTATGTAATCAATTGGTGTACTCAGCAGTTCTAGGAGTTTTTGTAATATGCTAGATACTCCTGATTCGTAAAAATTTTGTACTAAACTATTTAAATTATATGCAATAGAAAAAAATATATTTTAAATAATATAAAAACTAAAGTATGGGAGACAATAAGATCGATGATAGGTTGGTATATCTATGTTGAAGGCATTTCCTATTTGGCATTTCCAACCTTCTTTTGATAATTAATGGTTCATTTATCTCCATAGCAATTGGATGACCATCAAACTAATCCCCACCATTTTTTAAAAATTTGGAAAAAGCTTAGTATTTCTATATTGGGTCCTATGCCAAGCTCGATAGGTGTAAGAATATATGTTTATGTTTAACTATGTTGGTGCCTTATTAGGCCATCATGTTTTGTAATATTAGTTTCCACTCGATGCACGATGATTGAATCAATCATCTCCATTTATCTTTTCCATCACAGTTTCTTAATTTATTTATTTATTTTACTGGCTTTTCACGTGTTTGCCTTTCTCTCAAGAATATGGCACAATTTATTCATGACATAGAGGATACATTGAAGTTGGAAGGGGTTTTCTTGAATCTGCCATGACTTTCCACTTGTCACTTTAAATATTAATGCTCACAAGTATGTGTTAGTTTAGAGGGTGGAAAATTTCAATGTTCCATGAAACTTTTATTTCCATACACCTTACAATAAGCACAATAAGTTCTCACCCTTTTACAAAGGAAAAGGCTAACAAAATCAAAGTTGTTCAGCTTCAATAGTATAAAAATGACATTTATGCTTCGAATTTGAAGATGATGCAAACTAATTAAATGTGATAAGATAGATGAAGTTTATGATTAATATTTTTAATAATTTTTTGAATAAGAATTGATATGTTTTTTTAATTTTTAAAGATGATTTTTTAATTGCTGAAAAATGTTGAAAATTAGGGGTCTAGTTCCCACCAAAAAATTATATGTAAATAAACATAATTTCCCCTAATTTCAAAATATGTCATAGATGACATTTATAGCTAGTGCATGAAGAAATAAAAATTGGTTTGTGACCTATATTTTCTCTTTTATAACAATTCAAATTCCAACTCATTGAAATCGACAGTTTTCATCTCGCAACATATTTTTCATAACAAATCTATACCAATCAAAAAAAGAAATATATATTCTTGAAGAGGACTATCTCCTCTAGTGCACCATACATTTTTCAAATTTATTTAATATGATTTACTATTTTTTTCTTTCTCCGAATCAACATCTCCTTGACTGTTAAAATACCTAATTGCAATATTTTTTAATTACAATAAACTATGTCCAATTAAAACACTATAAAATCTATATGAGGACATTCTTGACTCTAATCTCTATAAAAGGGCATTTTTTTTTTTTTTTTTAAATATCATTAAAAAGATTAAGAGTTATTGAAATGCCACTTTTCTGAATTAATTTTATTTTTATGGTAATTGGACCCAAAGTGGTATAAAACATGCATTTAATAGATATTTCCAATTGGAAAAGTTAAAGCACTTATCTAACTTGGCTAGAATGAATCTAGCTAGACCATATGTTTAACCAAAATTAACTTTTAGTTAGAAATACTAAAATTTAGTTATGCTAATAAGTTAGCCTAAAAGGTGACACCTGATTGTGCTTTTACCTATCGATCTTAAAAATATAAAAATTTATAGGGCTTTTCTCTCATTAAACTTCTTATGGTGATTATGAGTTGAATTTTTTTTTCAATCCTCACAATCTTTTAATATGTACTTTTGATTAGATTTGGTTTATAGAATTTTTTGTCTGACTATTAGATTAAAAAACCTACCATCTTACATGTAAGAAGCACCAGTACTAATTAATTAGATAATTTATTTATTTTTTCTAATTAGTATTAGATAAAATATAAAATAATTAATAAAGATAATTATAATAATAAACTATTATACAAGATCAATGTTTAATTAAACATGTAATATAAATATACAGATAGAAATATAATTAAATATATAATTTTATAATGTAATGCTATATTAACAATATATTTTCCTTTTCATATCTAATAATAACATATTTTTTTATTCTTTATTTATTTTTTAGTCAAGCTCTGCCTAGGGAGCAGTACCCTTTCTATTACTTAAAAAAGTTTTACATATAAGAAGGCCTAACAACCCATGCCGTAGTGAGCAACATACATAATCCCTTGGCCTATTTCAATAAGCCGCACTCCAATCTGTTAGGATTAACAAGGCAGAAATAACAATTATGTGCAAATATAACTAATATCAGAAAATAATAAACCACACAGAATAGAACACAATGGCACACAGATTTAACGTGGTTCACCCAATCCCTGGGCTACGTCCACCAACAGCGAGTCCAATATTATTATTATCCAGTGATTACAACCTGATTACAATCCGTAATCCCTTACAGCCCAACTCTGCCGCAAGTACTAAAATCATACTTCGTAAAAAATCCCTAACCCTAAGCCATATTATACAATATTTTCCCGCTTTAGGGTTAGAATGAGTTATAAGTAGTCGGCCCAAATAACCGAAAAAAGTAGTCGGCCTCAAAAAAAAGTGTACAATACTTTCCTGGATAGTACTTTCCTGATTAGTCACCACAAGCTAACACAATCTCAGCAAGAAAAAGATCTTCATTAGCCTATAGGAAAGCTTCAAAACCAGCAAGATCATACATTTTGACTCCCACTTTGTATAAAGACCATGCCTTCTTCATCTTTGTTTTCTTTCCTTCTACTTCCAGCATGAAAAATCCCAATAGACACCCACCCAAAAGTTGTTGATCTACCAGATCAAGTGCTTCCCCAGCCTCAAGATATATCTCGTCTGTGATAATCCTATGAACTACCCTGAGTGCATTGAGTGGATGACCAAGAGTCTAAATGAAAGGTTGAAATAGATCAGTGATGAGCTTGCCATCATGGACGTGTCCATTGGCCTAGTAGTCACCTCCCAAAATAGAGATCATTGTATTAGTAAATTTTACCCTATTTTTCGATGAGAATTAGTCAAATTTTCTACACCAATTGGTTGAATAGGCGACTAAAACTGTCGTCGATATTTTTTCATTGATTATTCTACAAGGCAAATCATCATCAAAATTGCAACCCTACAAGTGGTCAAATTATCGATTGAATCAATCCCTTGGAACTGGAATAATAAGACATCGAATGCATAGCATTCTCATAGATTCTACTGGTGTAATGGTCAAAATTGAGACCATCGGTTAGTCAAAATATCCACCAAAGTTTGTCGAAGTGGCCATCAAATGCATAGCATTCTCATCAAACATAGTTATGTGTAAAGGTCAAAAAAGTGACCAATACTAACTTTTGGTTAATATTGATTTATAAATCAATTGCAATACTGGTAACACATCTGTGAGTCTATGAGTTAATACTAATTTATAAATCAATTGCAATGCTGGTAAGCATTTATGTGACAACAAACAATACTATAACACATCTAGTTAGCACTTTGCCCTTTCCTTTCTATACGGCCTACAAACTAGATTTGTACGGTTGTAAAACAAACTCAGAAATCAATCACAAAACCCTCAAAACTATAATCAAAAGGGATGGCCTCATACTGGTAAAATGTATGGCCAACATGAGCATTTCCAATGTCATCTAAAACAACATCATCAAAATCTTTAAGTAAAATCTTAGACTCTAATTTGAAGCACAACTATGGATTCTAAATTTGTTTTACCTTCCAAATTGGTATGTTTTCTAGTTAATGGAAATAAGACTGAAATTCATGACACACCTAAAATTTGTATATATAATTTCCAAAAGGTTAACACCTACATAAATCTTGATATCATCACAATATAACATTATGTCCAACATAATTTCTAATATGACAAAATTTGAAAACTGAACAGGCCTTACAAGATAGGTTTTCCCTTGCCTTAGCCACAATTCGTACACAACATACAATCATCCAACCCTACCATGGTATCCCTTCTTTCTTCTCATATTATTTTCTTAACAAGTTTATGATACTCAAGAGGTCAATAAATATCATGAAACCATAATATAAAAATGATGCAAAAATAAAACTTGGGTCTCAATATGGAAACTAGTTGGGTTCCACTTCAATATGGTTCAATAATATTGTGTATCCCCACTCTTATATAACTTATTCATGGTCTTAATTATATAAGGATATATACTTACTCTTTTATGACTTACCAAACCCTTAAGTGCACTTAGAGACTTGTCTCACCAAACTTATTCCAAGACTCCTAAGTGGTGTTTTTTATCTGATAGGATTTTATTAACTTAGATTCAAAGGTTTTTAAGATTCTTAGTCAAACCCATGTTCCCAATATTCCAAATCTTCTTAATCAGTCCCAGAGACCTGATTGTAATTCTAGCAGCCCTGTAGTGGGATACAAACCCAAATAACTTCACCATTTTTCAAAGCACTTGACAAAGAAAAAGCATTTATGAATACCCTTTTCCAAGTACTAAAACATATCAGAAACTTACTATGGGATTCTTTGGACCAGGTCTGACTATTCCCACACTGTGACCCTTAAATAGCATGAAAAACTACTAATTTACAAAGCATCATCACTCTCCCTTTATCCTTATCACTCCAAACTCTCAACAGTGTTATATAATGGTTAAAAATGAACAAATTCCAAAGGGATAAGACTCATTCCATTGGGAACCCCCAAAACCCCAATTTGGTACTTCTAAACCCTCAATGCAAGGGTTTCTCAAATCTCCTATCTCCAATCTGTTCTAGGTTCAACAAGTGATTATTTGTGACTTTGTATACCAAATTAGATCTTCAATTAGCACCAAATTAATGGATGATAGGCAACATGGATATGTAGTTAATAATTTTAGGATTAAACAATTAGAGCCACGATAAACTCCTACAGATGCAAAAGCCACATATCACCTTTGGGAGTAAAGGGATTATACAATCTAGATGAGAATGAATCATACTTGTTACCATTATTTTCACTCTTTTGGAGGCCTAATTACTAGATGAAGCTACAAGTACCCTAGTTTGTGTTATTAGGTAATCTTGCTTAATATTTGTGTTCATTTCATTTGCAAAATACATGAAGGGAAATGAAATGAACTGCATCTAAGATTACATGTGCATATATCAATGTTAAGCATGATGTACAAGAGGGAAAGAACTGAAAAGAACATCTATCTGAGCTCACACATGTTGTGAGCATAGCCATTTCCAGAATTACATAAATGAGTGCAGATATACATATAAAATGAGCATAGATACAGGGGTACCAGACATTGCCTGGTAATGAGTCTATCTCCACTGTGTTCCCAGTGTGCTCCTGTGACCCTGAACCTGCAAGAAGAGAAGAGAGGAAGGTTAGATCCAATAGATCTAAACAATGCCTGGTATCAGAGTATTTACAAGCATTCATACATGCACTCAGCCATACACCTCTAACATGGGTTGTGCTCTAGACATATGCATAAGAGGCTTTGGAAAATAAAAGAGATACCATTGTTTTCACTAATGTGTTTTTCCCATGTGCAGATGAACAACCTTGACCTGTGATGCAAGCTATGCCAAGGAAACCTCAAATTTCCTGACAGTGACTGCATCATAGGCCAAGAACACCCATGATCAATAGAAGAACAACCCGATGATGCAAATACAGGAGGACACTCAAGGATCATAAAGCCAAATCAAGTGAAGCATGGTCAAGCACTGGCAATAGGAGGGCTTACAAAGAACATCATACATCATCAACATGTTAAGTACTTTGAAGATGGTATTTAGTGGATATGAGATCAATGGTCCAAGCATCAAATACCATATTATTGATCATAGCACAAGATTTCAATAATATTGTAATAGCATCACAATATCAATAGCTAGCATCAAGGCATTAACGATGATGTTATTGTCACTATTCACAGCACCAATCCAAGAGCTCACACATGTTGTGAGCAGTGAAATTAGAGCATTAAAAAACCATGGCAAACAGAAAAGATACCACATGAATCTAGTTACGCTACATGAAAGCAAAGTCCCAAGACACTGCAACAGTTCAAGAATAGGGAAAATACATCAAAGCAGAAATGCATGGGCCCTGAGTTACTTGAAAAGCTAAGAATGAAGGTGAAACAATGAACATCATAAACATGGCACCATAGCTCACAAGAAAGCTTGAACTTTTACAAGGCAAGGAGTAAACGCGGGTATGATAGTAAATGAGAACTAGATAGGCAAAGCATATGCATTATGAAAACCAATGGGAAATATAACATGCAGTATAAAAATTAGTAGGGATCACTTTGGCACGGGCTGTATAGGATCAAACATCAAACAATCAACATTTTTTATAGTGTTTCAAGCTTGGAAAAATAGTGAACATGTCAATACAAGAGCTAATCCTTGTGGGCCAGCATTGTGAAGGTATTACACACCATGGCAATAGCATAGGGCATGGTTTCAGAATAGTGACACGGGACACTAGATCCTCATGTGACAATGAATGGCATATAAACATTGTGCTTAGGAGCATGGGCCTCAGTGAACTATGAAGTTGGTGGCTCACAATTATCATAGCATTGCAAAGACAAGGAGTTTCAAATATAGAGGAATAATGTCATAAGAACGTATTTGCAGTCAATTGCCTATAGGCTCCAAGAACAAGCAACACAGAATGCAAAAAATGAAGGTTCCATCTAATAAGGAGCTAGGGCATGGTCGATATACGTAATGCCTCAAATGAGATAACACGATAGGTTTGAGCATAGGACCGGGCTCACGTTTTATCTAAGCGTTCGATCTTTCCAACAACATTGAACAAGGGTCATAGTACATCAATGTGTATCAACAACAAGCCATAAACTCATAAGCATGTGCATAAAAGATACCCATTCCATAACTCACAGGCTGCAACAGTGACCGTATACAAGAACAAGCATCAACAATGAGGATGCACCAACTCAAGTTATTACAACAGAGAAATGGAGGTATATCTTGATGCCCTAGTTTCAAGATTCACAATTCTTATGTCCTCAAAGTACAACAAAAGTATATATATGTGCAAAAAAGTGCCCTCAAAATGTATTGAAACAATCAAATACAAGCGTGTTACAGAACGGTGCCCTCGACTTTTCTAGAGGAGCCAAGACACACTACAATATGCAGTGACCCCAAAAAAATGAGGAGATTACCAACGAATCAACAAGATAGAAGAGACGCCATGAATGTCAGATCAAATACACAATTAGTAAAACAATGGAAATACAACTCACAAGTTTATATAATGTCATGCCCTAGTCTCGAATAGTGCCCTAGCAAGAGAACAAATTCATGATACCTAAATAATTACATAAAGGAATCAACAACAAGGCAGTAGATGATGAACAACAACCAGCAGCAAGTAAGAAATGCAATGAATACAAAATACAATGTGCTCTAGCTCATCCAAAACCGGCATGAACTCGATGCCCTAGTTCCAAGTATTCATGATACAACAGGGGAGTGGTGAAAAATGATATTTGCAATAAGCCACAAATAGTAAAAAATGCCCAGTTTCAAGCATAGGCTATGCATAGAAGGGGGTATTAAACCAATGACAAACATTTCATGTAGAGATGGAAATAAACAAGAAATGTAGAGCAACAAATGCCATCACAGTGCCCTTGAGTTCTAAGGAAAAGGGTTAACATGAAAATAAATGTCGAATGCCTACCTCATTCGGATGATGCCAAGAAGAGATCAAAAGGCCATAAGTTCCATTTTGGAGCCCAAGTTTGCAGCCAAAAGAGCCAGTGCAAATGGAAACTTCCCCATCTTGTGGCAATAAAGTGTCCATTTTTGGGCATCTTTCTTTCTTGGATCGGCTTTTGCAAGGATTGATTAATAGATTTTTCCCTTTTCTTTTTAAAGATTAGGTTAAAAATCTATTAATTAAATGTTAATATTTTCCTAGGGGTCTTTTGCTTTAGTTTATTAGGTGGATTTGATTTAAAATGTAAATATTTCAAGGTATGTCTTCCCCATTTTTGGGTTGAGGACTATTTCAAAATATATTTAGATCTACATATATTGGTGTAGGGGTAGTAAAAATGAAAATGTTAGAGTCATTGCAACAATGTTATTGTAAATTTTGACAAGTGGCATTTTATAGCCATTGTTAGAATCTTATTATGATGCATGACTTAGTGGGTAGGGTCATTTCTTTGACTATCTATTTTAGGCATACCACTTTTTTTGCCACCCCCCTAGAATCTCAAGAATCCGGCATGCGGATTTAAGAGGCATATTCATGGGCCTAAAGGAGAGTTTTCTAATTTTGGTGAAGTTGAGTGTCATGAATGTAGATTCCTAGACCTTGTTTTATATACCTCTCACTTGTGTGATTGAAGTTAGCTCTTCTTTCCCTCTTTCTTGGAGGTGAATGCTTGTAGCTCTAGAGAAGCAAGCTGTATTTTTTACTCCCTTCAATTCAATTCACAGCAATTGTCCTTCTTTTTTCTACAAATTTATGAGTTATTTTGGTGGATTTTATGTCATGTAATGTGATGAAAGTTAGTCCTTTACTTGATATTTTGTTCATTTAGATGTTCATAAGAACTGTTATTTCTTAAAGTCTCAATCTGTGTGCATTTGAATGTATTTGGGTTTGTGGAATTCATTTTCTCTTCTCATTCACAACCAACACCTGGTTATTTCTAAGGGGAAAATCAGATTAGGGAGGAGTTGTGATGCTCAGGTTATGTTTTGAATCATATTGTGAGTTTGTTTTCAGTTTGTGGATCTATCAAAGTTTTGTGAATCACCTAGTTTTAGTTTCAGTTTCATGCACTATCTCTCCCTTTTCCTTCAAAGTTCAGTTCAAGTTTTAGGTGATTCAAGAGGAAGCCAGCCCCTAATCCGGAGGTCTATTCTTGGATAGGTTACCCACAACCTAAGAATAGTCCCATGTTTCATGAGATTGCTAGGTTCTACACTTAGCCATACTTGGGTGCAATCCCTAGTGACAACAATACCTAATCATGATAAATATTAGAGGGTAATAAGAAATCATCAACCATTAAGAGGAGTGGGAACATGTTGGACGTGAGTTAACACATCTCATCATACTAAAATGGATTGACCAAAACATTAATACAATTGAAAGGTACCAAAGAGAAGCAATGACTTCTACATGAATATTTTGATAAGAGTGGGTTTTGTTCCATTTGATAATAAGGAAGCCCAAGAAACTCTAGATTCTTGGACATTTCATTTTAATTAGTATTTGGCACAATTGAGAATACATTGTCATGGAGGGGACCTTGAAAATCCCCAAAACAAGGCTTCCCACAAGGTTGGTCTCAATGACATGTACAAGGTATGGTATGAAAACAATAATTCTTTTGGATATCCTTGGACCATCAATTTCTAATGTATCTAGTAGATTGCTAACATGGACAAGTTTTCAAGAACATCCAAAAAGGTGAGGAAGAAAATGAAGAGGCAAGATCCACAATATCAATGACAATATGAGAAAGAAAATTCCTTGGATGGATGAATAATGGCCCATAGGGACTTTTAGGTACAAAGCTATCACAAGGAAAAGAGGAGAATAGGACCAATCATGAAGTAGAAGTGGAATCCATGTGATTGAGATGGGAACCTTTGAAACTAATTATTATGAGACTATAAACTTCATTATAAATTCTAAAGATAACACAAAACTATGAAGGGGTTGAAAGTGACATTGAGACATTAAAAGTAAGGGGAAAATATTCATTGATCTCATAACATTTATGACTCGTACTTTGATTTGTATAGATTGAAAGAGTAATCCAAGACTTGAGGAAAAGACATCCATTGATTCAAAAAGGATATAGAGTTTGATTCAAATGAAACTCCAAGAATAAATCTAAATTAACAAAAAAAAACTCAAAAGAAATGCATATAAAAAACACACTATAAATGCTTTAAACTCTTTTAATATTCTAAAGAAGAGAAATCTTTATAAACATGTTTGTGTCAAACACTTAGCTTGGTGTAAATCTAAACATACTAATTACGTTATCCAAACTAATTTAAAATATTTTCTAAAAAATTAAATAGCGTAAATAACTAATCTATCATAATATTTTAAACCATATAATATGCAAAACAACCACCTTTTATTCTAAAGCTTCTAAATATATTCTCTTAAATTTGTGTTTCCTTAATATATTGTATTGATAAAGAAGTTGTATCCCATAAAAAATCTGAATAATTTTTGTAGCTATTGAATTCCTATCTATGGCCATTCTATCTGTACTGCACATTTTTTAAAGGACTGTCATTTCATGGGAGAAGATTTATTTATGTTACTAATGTATTATGCATTCTTTCAATATTAAAAAAATATATATTCATGTATATAACATACTATTGTCTTAAGGTTGCCATAGATAGACAAGGTTGTTCTGAGATTGTTGCAGTGAAGTGATAAGAGGCGACAGAGATATGACTTATTTTGACAGCTTATGAGATAAAGGCTGCAAAGATCTAAAAGAAGTTGACAAAGCATGAAAATAAGTGGTATTCTGAGAGCAGTGTATACCAACTTTTTTGGGGGTTCATTAATTGTTTGAGCTTGTCTTTTCAAAACATACATTGGGCAACTCTCAAATCAATATTTAAAAACTTGTATTAATCACAATGAATATTTGAGCCCTACAATCTTAGGATAATTCTCAAAGATATGCTCATTATTTTATAATATCCCAGTCCCCTCATATTTCTATTTTAAAATAATCTATTTTTTATTCAAGTTTATACTACGATTAAGTATATATCCTTATATAATTAAGACCGTGACTAAGTAAAGTTACATAGCATATCCCCACTCTTATATAAACACTTAGCATATATAGAGACAATGAAATATCAGCATACATATTGCACCTGTACTAGCACTTGCAAAGGAAAAATATTGTGAATGGGAGCATAATTTTGGAAAAGGTCTGGGATAGAAATTAGTTGAATTGACAGGTGAGACTGCAACTGATTTGAAGCTATTTGAGAAAGGTCAGATTGTTATAATTACACCTGAGAAATGGGATGCTCTATCCCATAGATGGAAACAACATAAGCAGGTGCAGCAAGTCAGCTTATTTATTGTGGATGAACTTCATTTAATTGGTGGAGAGGGTGGTCCCATCTTGGAAGTAATTGTTTCTATAATGAGGTATATTTCAAGTCAAATTGAAAATTGTATTCGAATTGTTGCTCTTTCTACTTCACTTGCAAATGCTAAGGATCTTAGTGAGTGGATTAGAGCTACTACACATGGGCTTTTTAATTTCCCCTAGTGTCCGTCCTGTACCATTAGAGATTCATATTCAGGGTGTTGATATAGCCAAATTTGAAGCTCAAATGTAGGCAATGACCAAGCCAACTAATACATCAATAATTCAGCATGTGAAGGGAGGCAAACCAGCTCTAGTGTTTGTGCCAACAAGAAAACACGCATGGCTTAATGCCCTTGATTTATTAACTTATTCAAATGCAGATGGCAGGGAAAGATCCCAGTTTCTTCAATTTACTGAAGAAGATTTGAAACCTTTCATTGACAAAGTGAAAGAACCTACTTTGAGTCATGCATTGTCTAATGGAATTGGGTTTTACATGAAGGTCTAACTTTGGTAGAATGGGAACTTGTAGCTCAGTTGTTCAGTTCAGGGGTGATTCAGGTGTGTTTTGCAAGTAGTTTGATGAGTTGGGGGTTGTCTTTGTCAGCACACTTGGTGGTTGTCATGGGTACATAGTATTATAATGGATGGGAAAATGCTCACACAGACCATCCTATTACTAATCTTCTCCAAATGATGGGGTGTGCCAGTAGACCTCTTCTTGATAATGCTAGAAAATGTGTAATTTTATGCCATGGACCTCGTAAAGAATATTATTAAAAATTCTTATATGAGCCATTTCCTTTTGAGAGTCATCTTGATCACTTTCTCCATGATGATATCAATGACAAAGTTGTCGCGGGCACTATTGAAAGTAAGCAGGGTGCTGTAGACTATCTTACTTGGACATTCTTCTACCGAAGACTCACACAGAATCTTACTATAATCTTCAGGGTTTCAGCCATAGGCATTTGTCAGATCACCTTTCTGAGCTTATAGAGAGCACATTGAGTGATTTGGAATCAATAAAATGTGTTGCCATAGAAGATGATATGTATCTTTCTCCTTTGAACTTAGGGATGATAGCATCTTTTTGGTAAAAAACAAATTGGCACCGAAGCGGGCTTTGTAGCTTGCATTGTGAGTTCACATATATTCTCTAGTGAACTTTATAAGATGTTTAGGGAATATGTCAGGGCCATCCAACTATATATTCTAGCTTTTAGTTTAACTAAGTATTTCTATATGGCCCTGACACTATATGTGCAACTAAGTATTTCTAGCTTTTAGTTTAATGCATAAAATAGTAAAAATTCTTAAAGGAAACAACAATAAAGGAAATCCAACATCGATTCTAGTCATATAACAATGGCTAGTGTGACCAAACAAGTATGATTGTGAGTGAATAGTCAAATGAGCTAGTAGCAGTCTAACTACTAATGAAATGCTTGTTACAATGAAACTTAATTGAATATATCATTAAATTAATTTAACTAATTGCTATTAAGTGAATAAAATTGACATCTAAATTAATTAATAATCAACTAAACACATTACCACTATGTAGAAATGTAATAAATGAAATTGCTAATTAATCTACTCTAATTAGATGATTACTTCAACTCAAGTGACCCTTGCTCAAGGATTCATAACTTTGAACTAGTTCATAACTTTAACTTGGTTAAAGATAACCATCAACTTGTATTAAAAGTATTAGAAATTACAATAGTTGTAGTCTATATTAATGGTTTTAATCTAGGAAAAGATTTGAGAACATTTAAATTACTACTCTTAAGCCTATCCTCAATTTTATAGGAATATCTTAGAAGCAGCGATCATAAATGCCATTAAAAATTTACCACATGAATTTCATTCTTCACCAAGATATGACTTGTTCTAAAAACTAAACTACTTAACAGAGCTACAAACATGGAGTCTGAGTAGAACTAAAACATTCCATCATGGATCATGCATTTTTATAGGAACAAGATTATCACCTAACAGATGACCATTGTCAATTCATAAAGTCTACATCTTTGTGTTGGTAGAAGTAGCAGCAAAAATTTGTTTCGGTGAGAGAAACCTCATTGATCATCGTATTTGACTCTTATTTCATCATTTTAGCAAAGATAACTACATACAACTATATTTTGTAACTCCTTTGGAGTTTCAAGTTAGTTGAAAATAGAGCAAGTATAGAAACATGCCAATTTAATCACAAAACATCATATAACTTGAATTAACCACATCATTGCACAAATTTATGGATTATACCACATATCATTGTATTATATAATTATCATTATAAGTTTATCATCATATGTTTAAGTATAAAAAAGTCTTAATAAAGCATGTTAAAACAAAATAAAACTAACCCAAAACACTTCAAAAGGCATAGATTTTTAGGCTCATCATACCCCCCAACTTAAACACCTATTTGTCCTAAAGCAGCTAATACTTACTATTATAGTATAACACATCTAGCCTAAAGTCAATAGAATGTGTGACTCCAATGCCCTCTATCATATATAATCCCTTGCAAACTTTGATTTAGTAGCAACTCTCTTGTTTCTTATTAAAATGTACCAACTTCCCCTGCAACCAATGTGGAACTAAATGAAGAAGAAGTCGTAGATGAAATTTGAGTGGGATCCAACTGCTCTGAATGTCCAATGCTTCTTTAGTGTACATTTCCACTCTAGATTCTAGTGCTATACGACTGTAAATGCAATGGGGTTCTTTCTTCTCCAGTGCCTAGGTTAAGTCTGTTAGATCTGGCCTCTCCCTTGTAGCTGGAACGGGCTTAATAACTAGTCTCGTGTACTTAGATCAATCCAACAATGCTTGAAATGGTTTTCTTGAAAAATTGTCTTCATTTTAATACATACAAATGTTCAAACATTAGACTCCTTCAAAAGTTAATACTCAAGGTCTCTATCAGACAAACCCTCCATCATGAATTGCAAACAATATCAATTTTGAATACACCAGGTTCCATCAAAAAGGCTCTTTCTTTCGCAGTCATGAAACCTGATTTATCTTACTGTTTTGTTCTTTCAACAGAACTGAAACATAAACACATAAAACTTTGTCAATAATGAATACTCAATCCGAGATTCATCGAACATGAACTTAGATATTTAAAAATTGAATAAATAACATTTAAAATTCAACCTAAATCCACAGTTTACATATCTCAAGAGGGGTCGACTAGGAAGGTTAAGGAAAGAAAGAAAACCCTCACTGAATGAAATGGTTTCAATTTTATTGATTACAGCCAAAAAAAGATTAGGACATACCTCTGGTTCAACTCTTAACCCTGTTCCAGCTTCTACCTCCTTTGCGCGCACTACAATAATTGACTAATAATCATGAAATGAGGTTTCAAACCTTTTTTTTTTACTTTAAGTTATGCCCGTGTTGGTTGAAATTTTGACCAACACGGTGTTAGTCAAAATTTTGACCACAGGCATGTATTAAAAAAAGAAAAAGTTTTCCTTCTATAATCCAACCAACCTAAACATTTTTATTTGATGGTCGAATTGTTTAGTCAAAAAATAAGGTCAAATGTACTAGTGTTTCTAACTGATCCTTCTCCTTGGCTTTGCTGAATATCCTCCTCATTTTCTCTTTCAGAGATTTCGACAGTGTCTCCTTCTTCTCACATAAGCAACTAATGCCCAAAACATTCACCATTTTTATGACCACTTCCTGAGAATGCTTTTTTAGCACTTCTCTTCATCCCTTTTATGGAAAAACAAGGAATATACGACCCTGCGGCAAAGCCTAATCAGTTCATGTAGGCAAGCAAAACTTTGCAAAGGCAATACGATCTCTGCAAAGTCACATGCTTCGGTAGTGATACCATACTATCACCGCCAGAAAAGCCTTCAACTATCTGATGCCCATCCTCTCCAATGGTACCCGATCCTTATCCAAAAGAGTTTTAATATCTGCATCAATCCTATCCTCCATCCCAAATTCCAAGTTAGATTTACTGTCAATGCCCTTGTTGGCCAACTTGTCTACCACCCTTTCGCCCTCTCTAAACACATGTTGTAAATGGAAGTCATCGATTTTCTGTAGAAGTTCCCTCAACCTAGGTAACCATCTTGCCAACTTCCAGCTGCTTAGGATCGATTTTGAGACCCCATTAATTATAATCTGGGAATCTCCCTCGATAATCACCTTACTAATACCTTTGTGAATGCACCATAAAAGCCCTGCCTCCAAAGCTAAGATTTTTGCTTCATTATTTGTTGCAATCCCTAAACTCCTCGAAATACCACCAACAGCCATGCCTTCCTCATTTCTAACAATTTCCCCTATACCACTCTCTCCTAGATTTCCACGACATGCATTGTCAAAGTTAAGCTTCGACCATCTGCTCGAAGGGGCTATCCATTGAGTATCTGATCCATCTATCTTTTCTTTGAGTTTGTGAACCCCCCTGAGGTTAATGTTCCAGGACTTCTCCATCTCCATATCCCACTTGGTCATAAAAAGAAAATTGCTCCCCAAAATTATGCTATTAACCACCTCCTCTATTGCTATTTGGATTATAGCCTTTAACCTATCAATCTGCAATTCCTCCCCCTTGAAAACCCTTTGATTATGTTCCTTCCAAATATACCACACCAGAATAGATGGGCTTATGAGCCAAAAAAGCCCCCACTTTGATTGGACTCTATCCACTAGCCAAGCCATTAGGAAATCTTTAAGAGTTTCATTGCTAACTGCATACCATTGCAACTTATCAAGAAACTAGTCCCAACATGCCTTGGCTAACAAACACCAAAACAAGAGATGATATGTTGTTTCTTCTTGTTGTTTGCACATAATGCACCAACTGGGGCCCGAAAAACCCAACAATTTCAACCTGTTCCCTATTAAAATTCTACCATGGAGAACAACCCATAAAAAGGCTCCAACCTTAGGGAGAGGCCATTTCTCCCAACATGATTTGGTTGGCCAATATTCACAATGCTCTCTACACCTAAGCAATTCATACCCCAAATTGACTTTATAATTACCTGACTTGGAAGCACTCCAAATTAGTGTGTCCTCTCTGAGAGTTTGGACCACTAATTTATTTTTTAATAATTCCTGCACCAAAATTGCATTTTCTAAAACTGGGTCTCCAATCTTCTTCAACTTTTCCTTAGAAGAGGAGGGAGAAGGGAATACCATATAATCTACCACCTTACTTCCTAAAGTGGACTCCATATAATTGACCCAATCCCTATCATTAAAAAAACTATCCAATGGCATGTCACCTTACCACAAGTCTCTCCAAAACAACGCTCGCTTCCCATTACCAATTTGCCACATCGGATGCTCTGTAATTAGCTTCCTTCTCTCCCAAATATGCTTCCAAAAATTGGAGCATGCATGAGCATTTGCTACAGTCAGGATTCTATCCGAGGCTCTAGAATCCAAGTATTTAGCATTCATCAACTGACACCATAGTTTTTCCAGATGTTTGTACATTTTCCACGTTAGCTTTTCTCCCAATGCAATGTTTTGAAGGTCCATACTTCTCAATCCTGCTGCTCCTTCCAATTTATCCATACAGGCAATTTCCCAACTTATGAGATGGATTCCTTTCTCTACCTGAGCCCCTTCCCACAAGAAGTTTTTAAGCAATCCATCTAGGGCTGTGATTTCCCTCTTAGGAAATTTGTATACCGACAGAAAATAAATAGGGATGGTTGATAACACCACCTTTATCATTAAAATCCTCCCCGCCTATGAAAGCCACCTGTTCTTCCATGAGGAAGCTTTAATTTTCATTTTATTATGCACCCCTTCCCAAAATTTTGAATCCATGCAACCAGCATAAAGGGAAACTCTGAGGTAAGTGATTGGGAACAATCCTTCTTCAAATCCCAAAATTGTTGAAATGGCACCTTTGATCCTCCGGCTTGTGTGCAAAAAGTGGACTCTCAATTTTTCCATGCTCATGACTTGCCCTGTGACTCTTTCATATTCATCCAAAATAGCCTAAATGACCCTTGCTTCTTGAATAGAAGCCTCTCCAAATAAGATGGCATCTTCTGCAAACTGTGAATGCGTGATGGAAGCTAAAGAGTCATTAATTACTATTCCTCTCCATTGACCAATCCAATTTTGAAGCTTGATCATATGACCTAGAGCCTCTGCCATCATAACAAATAAGAAGGGGGATAGGGGTTTGCCTTATCGAAGCCCATTAGTAGCAGGAAAAAATCCCGAGATGGAGTGATTAATATAAATGGAGAAATGCACAAATGAGATACATTGGAGAATACATTTAATCCATTGGGAACAAAAACAAAACCGAGATAGAAGAGCTACAAGAAATGGCCAACAAACTATGTCGTAGGCTTTGTTGACATCAAGCTTGATAATCATACCTAGCTTCTTTGAAATGTGCATGTTGTGGATAGTTTCTCCTGCCAAGATGATGTTGTCCGCAATCTCCCGACCGGGAACAAAACCATGTTGATCTGTTGAAATAATCCTACTGAGGATAGGTTTAAGCCTATTGACCATAGCTTTTGACATAATTTTATAAAGAGAGTTGCATAAGGCTATGGGCCTAAAATCATCCATAGATGAACATTCTAGTTTTTTAGGGATTAGAGAAATAACCGTATTATTTCACTCTTTTACAAATTCTCCTTTCTTCCTGAAAGATTCCAACACTATGAGAATATCTTCTCCTAGAAATCCCCAACATTTTTGATAGAATTTGGTGGGGAAGCCATCTGGGCCTGAAGCTTTATTGAGTGGGCTATCAAAAATAGCTTTCTTAACTTCCTACAAAGAAAAGGGACTCATCAAATAGTTATTATCATCATCCTTAGAAACTAACTTTGGGAAAATATCCAGAAAATCCAGAGATGGAGAGCTAATTGTATCTAATGACCCCCCCAATAATGATTGGAAATGGGACATTGCAATATCCTTGATAGCATCTACCTTATCCTACCAATCTCCACGCACATCTCGAATCTTATATAATCTATTTTGAGCTTTCTTAGCTTTAACCGATTCATGGAAGAACCTAGAGTTATGATCTCCATCGCAGATCCACTTCTCCCTTGATCTATCTTTCCAATAAACCTCTTCCCTATGAAGAAGCTCTGTCAACTCTCTTTTAAGTTCAATTTCTCTCTCAAAGTCTAAGTTGGACATGCCCGAAGCTATCACCTGCTTATTAAAATCCTCCAATTCTTGCTCTACCCTGAGCTTTTCAAAGAATATGTTTTTGAAAGTAGATTTGTTCCAATCCTTTATATGATACTTGATCTCCTTAAGTCTTTTGATCAGAACAAAACTAGGTGTGCCATGAAACTGATCACTATCCAACCACCACTCCTGTAATTTCGGCAGGAAATCTTTGTCTCGCCACCACATATTTTGGAACCTAAAATTTCCTTTATATTGCTGAGCGGGAAGAAGAAAACTCAATTGAATGGGAAAATGGTCTGACATGGAATAAGGAAGAATAGAAGATTCTACCTTAAAGGCATCCTGCAACCAGAATGAACCCACCAGAAACTGATCCAACCTTTCAAAGATCCTAGTGAAGTTGGCTCGCCTATTGGTCCAAGTAAACTTCCCATTGCAATTAGCCACATCCAATAAAGAATTATTCTACACAAAATCTCTAAAATCCTCCATGATCTTATTTGGTCTCCTTATGCCTCCAGCTTTTTCATCCAAATCCAAAATCACATTGAAATCTCCAGCAACCATAATTTTATTACTGTCAACCTCAAAAATTTTAGAAGATAATTCAACCCATAATTTCACCTTATCTTCTGATTTAACTGGACCATAAACATTGATTAGTGGGAAAGAAATATTCTCTCTCAATCTTCCACCCAACCAAAAATCCAAAGTCATGTTTTCCCAAAAGTGAGACCTTAACATTATTTGGATTCCACAGCAAACCAATTCCCCCAAAAGCCCCTTTTGCTTCCTAAAAATAGCCTTCCCAAAATTTGCAAGAAAAAGAAAAGCTAAGAGCTTTATCAATGAAAAGCTTAGTCTCTTGAAGAAGTACAACATCATTGTGCAACTTCTGCAACGCCCATTTACATAAGCGTTGTTTGTCAAGAGTTGAAAGACCCCTAACAATCCAGGAAGTGATAATCATTTTTGACCAAGGGAGTTCCCTACTCCCTTGGCTTTCCTCATAAAGTCAAAAACACTTACAATTACCTTCTCCTTAGCCCTCTCTTCCCTCAACTTCCTATTAGAGTGTTTGCCTCTGCCACCCTTGGATTTACCCAATAGATTAGTCGATTGACTAACACATCTTGGTTCAATTATATCCAATGCATCCTCTATCGGATATTCCTCTAAAGACTCCCCATCGTATTCGATTTCACAGTCTAATCGAGACAAATGAGGGAGGGAAGGAACCTTTAAAGGACTTTTGTCAATGGCTAGCCCTCGTTGGACAGAAGAGCATTCCCCTTCCTCCATCTCCCGAGACAAGGAGCGTAATGGAGAGACCTTGCACATTTGGACCTGCGGCTGAGAAGCAGTTACAGAAACCATTTTCTTAGGTCCTACTTTTTTCCTCCACACTCAAGCAAGTTTAACAAAGACCTCGCACTCCGAAGATCTATGATTCTGCAAACCACATCTCGTACACTCTAAAGCAGGTGCCTCCACTTCAATATGCTACTTCCAAAGCATGTTGCCAACTTTTAGAAAGATGAATTCTAGAATTTCCTTCACCGCTGCAAGTTTGATTCTTGTGTATAAATAAGAATCCTTCTCTATAATTGATTCATCAATTTCTATGAGTGTGCCCAAATATCTCCCGATAAAATCCAAACTCAGATCTCCCCAAAATTCTAATGGAAAGTTATACATCCTAATCCATATGGGTGTCTGATAAAAACCCAATAGAATGGGATTGAAATTGGCCTGCCATGGTTGTAAATAAAGAGGCTGAAGACTGAAAAACTAATTTTGTTTCTGCAAAATCTCATCCCTAACCTCGTCATCTTTTAAAATGACAATGAAGAAATTTTTAGGAATAAATTTAATGACGGCTTCCTTGTTCCAATGCTTCCAAACCTAGTCTCTGGTTTGTTCTCTAGAAACCCTCTCCCCTATGAACTGCCCATTAACAGCTTACTTTTCCCAAATCGCCCTATCTTCTTCACCCTCTTTCGGCAAAGAAATCTCCACCACCTTATCCTTGCTTTCCTGAAAGCAATGCCCTCCATCTTCCTTGCCATTGGCAGTGAAGGAAGCCTATTGCCTCCCTTGAAACTGCTTCCTACCCTGCGAAAAATCTCCAAACTCGTTATTCTTCCATCTCCTTTGCATCTCCTCTCCTCCTTCGTATAGATTTCATCTAATAATAACATATTATGCAACCAATATGCTTGATATTAATTATATTTTTATGTTTGATTTTAATTAAAATATTCCCTACTTATATGTTTGATATTAGTTAACTTTTTATTTATAAATTTACTTTCTAAAAAATCAAAAAGTTACTACTATTTTTCTTTAATTATTTATAGATTTAATAAATTTCTTCAATACTAAATTTATTAATATAATTTATTAATTCTATCTATTTATAATTTTTTGTTTTATTAATATTTTACATGTTTGTTAATTCTTTTTTATAAGTATTATTTTTATATTGAGATTCTAAATTAATTTTTAATGCATATTTTGATTATATTTTATATATATTAATTTTATATTCAATTTAGTTCTTATACATATTTTATTTTAAAATTAGAAAAGCATTAAAATAAAATGAAATTATACATAAGTACAACATTAATAAATAGTATGTCATATTAAAATAAACTTATTACTTGTCAACTTATTTCATTTTGAATTTTTCATTGTATTATCTATTAAGTTTACTAATTATACATTTTTATTTATTTTTATTTTGACCAATTAGAAAATTAGTATTATTTTTAATTTAATTATTAATTGACCTAATAAGTTTATTCTATATTGAGTTTAGCATTATTTATTGTTAATTTTATTCATTCCAAATTTAATTAACATTTAGATTTTAGATTTTTTGTCTTTGTATTTTTATTTATTCTATTTTTAAATTTTAATTAGATTTATATTGAAATTATTTTGATTATTTATCTATATTATCTCTTTCCATTGAAACCTTTGTAGAACACAAAAATCAATTGTTAAATGACTAACAAATGTACATAAAAGAATCACATTTTTCTTGCACATTGGTATTCATTGTTGCCTTTGAAGTGTTCATGTGTAGTAGAATTTTTTGACTCAAACACTTTTACAACCTGGAATAGTTTATTAAACTTTGTGTGGGCTTCATTTCCAAGAACTTCGATTTTATCTTATACTAGCACTTGCACCTTTGCAGGGTTCAAGGGTTACATCCATAGTAAAATATAGGTCAAATGATCAATATTCTGGAATATTTATAGATCTCTATCCCTCTCCATATGTCTCTCTCTAACTCACCTACACTCTCTATCAACCTCCATATCCATAGCTTTATATCTTTCTTACTTACACACGTACCAATCTCTTTATCTTTCGCCTCTCTATATATGTGACATGTCCTCTATTTCTCTTTGATCTACACTATCCTAGACCTGTATGTGTATATCTATTTGCATCCCTATTGGTATTTAATACGAATAAATATATTGAACAATTCAGTACACCCTACTATTTTATAAGGCCCTGCGGAGTAAATTTAATTATTTATCATAAAAAATAAAATATAGGAAGACAATTCAAATGTTGCAAATATTATCATAAAATAATTATCTGTAAATATATTACCAAAAATATAAATATGTTGATAATTTTTTCTTTAATTGACAAAATTTATTATGTGAATTCTTATAAAGTCATTTTGATTTAATTTTGTAAGCAGTTTGGTAGTCCTTCTATAGATGTTCATTTTCCCTACTCTACAAGAAGAAACTCGTATAGCTAGTTTAAATATTATGCCCCTTTCTTAAAGTACCAATCAAGATTGTGTGGTTGTATCATAGCTATAGCCATAGAAATCACATGTCTTTTGTTATTTTATCATCCTTGTATCTATTTAAAAGGCCATATTCTTCACCTTTCAATTTAATACATATCTTACATTTCTAAAAATAAGTTCATATCTATAATAAATTATGATTTCTTTTATAATTTTATAAACACTAGATTCATTGAGAAGGCACACTCTCAACTTTTAAATTCAATACATTTATTATATTTTTGAAAAGATATTCTTATCCAGATTTAATTCTAAATTCTTTTATTTAATTTTCAAACCCTAGATTAATTTAAAAGGCTTACCCTACCATTTTGGTTTGCCTATTGTACTCTTCCTATCCACAACACTAATAAACGTAGATGATTTGCGGATAACTGGTAGATCTAGTCGCAACAAAGATGAAGCTTGAAACCCTAAGCAAGATAATCCTTGTAGATGGTTATAATCAGAATAATGGCTTTACCTCGAGAGTAAATATATGTAAAGAAGATTATTTAAATTTAATAATTAAAATAACATGTAAAATATAATATTTTTGATGACCTAACATGTATTACATTTGGAAAGAGAATTATAATTTTGAAAACTTAGATCTATTTTAATACCTAAAAAAATTATAGCTATTAATAAAATAGGGGGAGTACTTGGAGCACATTCTGGTATCAGGCGTCACACATACGGAGAACATAAAATATGGGGAGAAATGTGGAGCAGATTAACTCATGATGTTTTATATTTGTCTTCATTTATAGCCTTCTTGGCATTTAAATATTATTTCCTCTTCATGTCACACAAACCAAGCAAGCTAAGAATCCTCAAAGTAACCATACCAAAGTAAAGCCCACTTGGGCCATTATGGAATCCTCCTTTATTTGGTGCTATAATAATAGGGAGTTGACATAAGCATTTTCCTATACAACAACCACAATTTCATGTCCCTATCTTCAACTGGCTACAACTCTGGTCTAGAGCATGATAATCATGTCCTACAACTACAAGTGGAGTCAGGATCATCAATTTTGGTAATCATTTCTAGAGAGTTTTAAATCTGTTGTGCACATAGACACCAACGTGTGGATAGACGTGCCTTTTTCTATGCAGGAAACAGTGCCCTAGTTTCAGAAGTATTCAAATATGGCTCAAATTTTGCAAAACATTCTCTCTTACCACCTGATTTCACTTCCAGCTTAAAATTATTGATCAACCATGTCCTTCTAAACCCTTTTCCCAATTCCTATATTTATTGTGTATGCCACTCTATACCTCTTCATCAATATTCCTTGTTTCATGAGAACATCTTCAAGTTGGCGGAAATGATATTTCAAACTTGTTTAATGGGGGTTTGTAATTACAATTGTAATTACCCATTGTCCTCTATTTATCATCTCGATCGGTGGGTCACTATTCAACCAAGAAAGGTTTGTAAGGCATTGGTTTAACATCCTCACCAAGCAGCCATTTGGAATAAAATTGAAATCCTAAACCTGTTGATTCATCTTTTATTTGATTTAATAGAATCCCCCATTTTTAGTCAAATTTTGTTCAAATATTCAAATTAAAAATTAGGAGCATCTATTTATTGGCTCTACACTAGAAGTCTAAAGCTGCATGAAGCATATTGGATTCAATATTTTTCCCATTTGAAAGCACAATTTCTCTTTCCATTTTAGGTCTCAATCAGTTTCAATATTCTTCAGAATTTGGAGTGTAGCAAAAAATATTCAATATGCTAAAGTAGTTTTGAATTAAAAGTATATTTAGTTCAATGGAAACAAACTAATCTCTCTCTCTCTCTCTCTCTCTCTCTCAATATATATATATATATATATATATATATATATATATATATATATATATATATATATACACACACACACACACACACGTATATCTATTTATATCTCTATCTCTATTTATCCACATTTCCTCCTCCATATATCCCTTTGTCTCTATCCCACTATTTTTTGTCTATTGTATTTTTTTATAAATACTTTCATGGATTTAAAAAATAGGAGAAATCATGGAAAATAATGCAAAATATTCAACCATTACAACAATTTCACTTGTTGTAGCAAATATCCCCTATTTATCAACTGAATAAGATGTTGAAGATATAAAATTAATAAAGACTAATGGGAAGCATATAATTTGTATATTTGGTGTATAATTAAGAGAAATTTTTTTTATCTTTTTTATTTAATGAAAATAATAATAATAATAATAATGGATGGATTCTCCTAAATGAAGTATTTGAAACATTCATTTTCTATGCTTTTTAAGATCTTAATTTGTTCTAGCAATGATATTTTGAATTTTTGTGTGGACCTCTCTCATCTTCCAAGGTTGCATAATATATGATTTCTTAGTTTATGCTTCTTGCACTTCAAATGTAGCACAAATCATAGTTGATTTGTGGTTTCTAAAAACTCAAGATAGGGTACATCCTTTTAGTTTATTAAAAGGAACAAAACCCTAAACCTCAATTTCAGAACACATGACTAAAAGTCAAACAAAATAGAATTTTATATTATTTTATTTTTAACAACTTTACAAAATTTTCCATCATTAAAAAAAACCCTATTAGAAATGCTCAATAGCCTTTAGTTAATACAGCATATAGAAAATTAAAAATAACTGAATGATATCAAAGTCTATCAAAATCTATAAAAGAATATAATCATATATTATTTGTATAAATAAAAATATTAAAATGAGTTTTGTCTCCTTTTGTATAAAAAAATAACCCCTACAAATGTATTATTTCTTTATTTTTAGATATCAATTGACATCAAAAATATGTTGCAAGACTCATAATTTGCATAACTCTAGTTGCACATAAGGTATTCAAAAAATGTGACAATAATTTGGCAATTACCTTATATATTTCTAGTGAGCTACAACTTCTATGTGTCGAGTGAAATCCAATCGCAGGAAATTGTAATCCTTATACCATCTTTTAACACCAAAATTATCTCATTTTAATATCCCTAATCAAAGATCTTGGCAGAAACACATAGATTAAGCTCAGACTCCTTTTAAACTTCTCCTCATTTTACCTCTTAATATGTTGTATTTCAAATCTGTATGTAGCCTAAATGCAGTTGAAGTTAAGTTTGGCCAATTCTAAATATTTGTCATTTCTCTCTTTAGGCAGTCTGTATGATGTGTATCACAGTCAATAGTATGTTCAAACTTCACCAGAGAAAATTTAAATATAATCAAATGCAATCAAGGTACACTCATATAAAATAGATTGTATCATACTGATATAATGTCTTCCCGAGCCATAGGTCATCAGGAATAAACTTCCATTCAAAGATGTAAAATAAAGAATTAGTAAGCAATTGAATTGAACAAAAATTATTTGTCATTAAGTGATCTACAGGCATCCAAATCAGAAACCTATCCTCAATATTGATGATTATGATAACTACTTAGATAACCAGTTATTGCATTGACTTTAAATTTTGATCTTAAGTTTTATCAGAAACACTAAGCTTCAAAATTTCCCTAAAATCTAAGAAATTTTAAAAGTTTAAGATGCTATGTTATATTGTACAGAAAGTAACAGACACACAAATGAATTATAGGAAAATTACAGCAAGTATGAAATCTACATAATAGCATATTAGATATTCATAAATTGTTCCATACAATGAAAGGATCAAGGATTTTTTTAATTCCCTTAGTTTTATGCATGCACTTACTCTCGCACCTGGATGTGGTGCATACTGAGTACTCTTTTCTCACATGATGAGAAGCCTTACACGTGTAAAACAAAGGAAGGATTGAGATCCTTAAAAGTCAAGAAAAAATGTTTGCAATAGATTGAATTGGACTAAAATATAACGGCGAATCCAATCATTATCCTAAATTTAAACACATTACGAAAGAGCATGATGAATGATTGATCGATACAATCCTTGAAAGATTTCCAAACAAAAAATTATAAAGCCAAATTCTATGTTTGTAGGAATTATATCCAAGTTGATGGGCGTGTACATTTACCAATACATGAAAATGAAAGTTCCATAACACACAACCATCACATGAAGTGTTTGAAACAAGACCAGACTGGTTTTAAGCTAAAATCAATTACCCACACAAGTGTTCTTTTTGCATATTCAAACTTGATAGCTTTTGAACATGGCAAGCAGGTGCATGCAGGAAATAATAAGGGACAGATATGAGACAAATAGTTGGCAAATGAAAAAAGTAAATTTAGAGGTGGCATATGAATGGTCATGCAAAATGCCACACAACCTACAAGCTCACTTTACATACCAACACCACACAACATGTAAATATTTAATGTCTCTAGAATTTCACTCGATCAATAGTTTTAGGAATAAAATTAAATAAAACCATGGGAAAAGTTGGATCAACAAATAAAAAAGAGAAAATAAGACATATTATTACTCACTAGAACACAATCCACACTACTACATAGATGGGTGTTTAAAGACCATTTTTGAGACAATTTTTTAATAAATTGTCTTAATTTGAGATTAAAAAAAAGTTGTCTATTGTCACAAATATCATCTTTAACCGGGTGTCTTAAAATATATCTTAAAAAAATGTCTCTATAAGACAATATGAATCAAAAGTAATTTTGTCTCTTTAAAGACGATTTCACTTTTGTCTCTTTAGAGACAGTATTTCTTTAGTACCAACTATTGTCTCTAGAAAGACATTATGTGTTTAAATCCAACCATTGTCTCTAGAGAGACAATATGAAAAAATGTATTAAAAATTAAATAAATTTATTTTAAATATTCTTTCACTATGGTTTTCAACATATAATATTTCTAAAAAGAATTTATACAATATTCACTGTAATTATTTTTTATATTTTATTTCTTACAAAACACTCAATAAAGTAGCATAAGGACACACTAACTTGGCTACAAATACCATATTAATTCTAATTATTTCCAATGTTGTGTATCTTACAAAATGATGTGGGAGCTCCTCCACAACAAAAAAAAATCTACCATGGATATGGCATAACCATTATTGAATATTAACATTGATTTCCCTAACACTGTAGCCTCATTGTTAAGTACTTAAACTGGCCCAAAATCCTCCATACATAATGTACAGCAAGTTTAATGGTGTAGCCAAAAAGCCCTTGATTTAACTACATATTTTTATGAAGACAACCATAACGAAATGTTTAATTTTGAGCATGTTACAACTGTAATCCCTTCAACGTGCCATATCTAGAATGACCACATGTAGATGCGATTTCCCAGCAATATTTTCCAAACAAATAAGAAGCATCTCATATTCTTCATATTTATCATGTAGCTGAAGGATAGAAAGATTCAACTAAACAAAAATCATCTCATATTCTTTATGGTTCTCCAGCAGCCTTTGCAAATAAAATCATGTATTACTTCACAAAAAATTATAAAGGAAAGGTCACTCAAGGGATAAACATAATGAGAACAAGGAAATAATAGCATACTTCTCTTTCAATTTGATATAAAGACCATCAAGGTCCATCATTGCCATGTATTTTTGTAAAGGAGCTTGATATTGATGAATAGTATTCATGAACTTCTTTGTCTGTAGAAAAAGAGAATAAGTACAGAAATCAAATCTAATTTTTTGAACTTTAAATAAAGACAAATCTGATGGAGGAGATAAAAATTTGATAAATGTTGTAACATCCATTCAAAAAATGTCATTGGTCTTCTCTTGAATTCCAATGTTCACTTGTATTAGTTTCTAACTTGTATTAGTTTCTAAGATTTGCTGGGATAAAATAACATCTCAAACATCTTAATAAACACTTGTAGGATTGTGAAAAATCCATATTTTAATTACTCATAGTTGAAACACTTGCTGGGATAAATAAACAACTCAAAACATATTTTAGTTGCTAAGAGTTAAATCCATATATCTATCTTTATGGATTGTGAAATTTAATATCTTTAATTCCAAAATCTTTAATTCAGTATACTAAATAAGGTTTTATGTTTTATGCATGCACATTTCAAATCATATTCAATGAAGGAAGAGGTAGATGTTTTTCATAATTTTTCCAAAAATGGGTCATTGAGTGTAGTTTGAAAATTCATGAAAAACATATAAAATAAAATCCAGAAGCATTTTGATTATTTCAGTATGGACTATGGAAAATGAATGCCAACAATGTAATAGTAAATCACCACCACAACTAGCCAAGCAAGAAAACTAAGTTTCTTTGTCATGTTTCTCTATTTGATTGTGTATCTTTTGCACCAACATTTTGAATTCTACAAAAATAAATCTAGAAAGAATTGTACAAAACAAGGACTGTTGGGTCTCTCATGCTTCTTTCCTCTTATAATTGTAAACTATCTTGTTGTGGTTGTTGAGAATGAAAATTTTCCAAGATTTCTTCTTTTATGTCGTCAAGAAATCAGTGAAAAATTGAACTAAGGAGGGGTCGCCATGGCAGAAATATTGATTCATAACTATTATAAATATGAAGATTAATTGATCAGGAATATGTAGTAGAGTTGTGGCACTCTGATATATGCCCATTTGAGTTTAATAATTATATCATATTTAAATATTAAGATGATGAATGTTGTCGATAGCATTAAGTTTTCTGAGCAGTCTAGTTGTGTGTAGAAAGCAGCAGTTCTGAACAAATTTATGGGTGTTGTGCATTTTTGGAGGGATACTTATTTTATGGCTGTGTGAGAAGATTCAAAGCCAAGGATTTTGAAGAAGTCAGTTTGTTTTGTCTAAGCCTCATGTTTTTTGTTTCAGAGTTGTGTATCAATTTGTACCAACAGTGCATAAGTGATTCAAATACAGGAACTGGGAAGTGGTACGAATCAATGATCATGGAAAGGTTTTTTATTTATGGCTGTTAGCTATATGTGTGGTGTTAACAAAAGATAGTGGTGCTTCGAAGAGGGTTGGTTCTCTCTAAGATCTGGTGCTCTCTACAAACTAATTGTTCTGTTGTAATCTAAGTTGATCCCCATTTAAGTTAATAAAAGCTATTGTATTATATCTGATCAGTAGAATATTCAACTCCATTTCACTTTTTCCCATTCTCATGGAAAATTCATCTCAATAAGAAATTTGTACCTTCAATCATTTTTTGGGCAAAAGTCTGAAGCTTTCTATAGAAATTGAGAATTATTCCAATGATGGAAAACATAGATGATGGATTCAGAAACAAATTATTGTAATTTGAATTCTTCACATTCTGATTCATCTCTCTCACATGGTCTTCTGGAATTTTTATTGAATAATGATGTACAATATTCTACATTTTCCTATTATAGAGAGGAATTTGATGCAAAGGGATGGAAATTAAACAGGGGAAGAGAAGATTTTGACTAGAAAGAAGAAGAAATTCAACATGAGTAAAAGCATTCACTCTTCAAGAAAGAAAGATCATGGCAAAAATCTTATAGAAATAATGATAAAGGATGATCATTGCCTAGTCATCCTCCAAAAATACTGATGCTACAGTCTCCAAAACAAACTACATAGTACAGTTATAGAATAAATCTGCAAGACCTAATCATCATATATCATACCTCAACTCAGTCACACACAATATATCCTTTTACCTACTTGACTTTTCTCATTAATATACTGCATAGGTTTTCAATCATCTTGCACAAAATAATAACTCCTGCATCTTCAAAACATAGCTATACTTCATCTTTTTTGTCATGCACATGCACCTCCATAGACTATCAACACAACTCTGTCCTTTTACATAGACAACTCAAGAAATCACTGTATTCACCCAATCAGCATGCACACAGGACACACTCTTTGACTTTTCAAAAATACAGTCACATTTTCTGAGTATCAGACCTTTGTTCCTTTCACTCAGCACAACACCACAAATATTGTATCACACAGCACACTATATAAGGCATCGTCTCTACTCCCGAAATGTTGCACTTCCAGATCATGCATCAACTTAGCCAAATAATTATGCACTAAAAACACTCCCACACATCTACATATCTCTTCCTTTACACATACACACGTCTTCAACCACAAAACCCAAAAGCAAACTACCCAGTCAATTTTTTTAAATGATAACCATCATTGCCAAGTAATATGACACATAGCTGAGTGTTGCCTCTATTAACAGCAAGGGCATTCTAAAATGAAACACACAGCTTTTTCATTGGAGACGTTACAATAAATATCTGAAGCTATTGGACCAAAATAGGATAAGGAATAAATGAATATTCAACTCCAAAAGGTCAAACATATTTGACTCCAAGACATAAACTCCAAAAGGTCAAGTAGGGTAGGCTGGAGTTTGAGGGCCCACAAAAAAAGATTAAATGTGTTTTTTTGTCTTTTTATTTTAAAAATGTCACTTTATGAAAAAAAATCTTATAGAAATAATGATAAAGGATGATCTCATAAAAATATATATATTATAGATTGTAAAAAGTTGATATCTCTAAACTAAGATTATGTTAATAGCAAGAAAAGTGACGATGAATCTACCTGGCAAAAGTGACACTCCGAGGACTAATGATCTAGTTTTGAGTAATACACACTCACACTCTTACTGATCAACCTGCTCTCTCCCTCCTACTCTCCACACTACGAATCCATTGACTCCTATTGCAACATATTTCAAAAAGTTATCACAATGCATGCTTGGATTCTTCAAAGACTATGAGCTGAAAGAAGAAGCAAAACAATGGACACTTATTGAGTATCAATTTAACACTTGGGCACCTGACATGCATAATACTAAAGAAATGTGTATACATTAGCAAGCATCAATATCAATCATTAACAATTTTGCATACCTTTCCAACAAGAGCACGTCCAATAATTCTATTGACACATTCCATAACCTACCACAAAACCAAGTGGAATTTAGACTCATTGAACAAACCAACCATATACTCAAACAATTTTTCAAATAAGTGGCAAAGAGAGTCACTAGTCTACCAAAAGAGACAATGCCAAAAAAAATATTCAAGCTTTGCAAGTAGTACCCAACACTTTGAAAGAAGCCAAACGAATATTAGACAAGAATAACAATATTACCTAGATCTCTTGTAATATGTGTTAACCTTAAAAAGTTAACAAAAAAATGTGTAGGAAAAAATTGAATCCTCCTCTACTAAATCGCCTATTATTTTATTGCTAAAATGGTAATGATGCATGAATGCTCTTTGCAACTTACAAAAAAACAAAGTAGACAAGCTATATACATAGAGTTCACAGACTCTATTACCAACAGAAAGTTCTAAATTAAATACCACAATTACTACTACTACCAATAGTTTTACATATAAAATAAAGTTTGTTTCATCTCTAAGAACAACCTGTATAAAAGCATGCATAGCTTAAAACAACACATGCAAAGCCAAAAATAGGGCATGCATAATTTTAATAAATAAAAGGCAAAGTCTTATAAAAGTTAATCTATTTTATGTTATCTCAGGAACTGTTTCTATCCAGCCTTATTGATTTTGTCCTCTTTCTATGAGGCACTACATGAATTGTGGTTGTGGATTTATCATTGCATTGAACATCTTCCATATTATTCTTGTCTCTTGTTTTCTCAGATTCAATGACAGTTTCCTGCTGAGGTTCAAGAATGTCAATTGAATCATTGTGTTTGACAAAACATTCATCAAGTGAATGTGTCTCCTCCTCATGCTCACTACCAGATGCTTCACTTGATGAACTTGATTGTTGGGCTTCCTATAAACAATAATATTTAACTTGTTAAAATATAATACATCCAATTAAATTATTCCATAAGTCATAAAATATATTAATTACTTACCTCAAATTGATGACCAATGATTAATTTATCCCCTTGATCTATCATACATTGTCGAAGGCCTTGGGAACCATGTAGGAGAGCATACTTTAAGTCCTCGTCTGAAGCTTCCTTTTCAAATTGGTGAACCTATATTAACAAAGATAACAAAATTTATAAGGTACAATGACACACAATACAATTAACTTACAGGCTTTTTTTATTGAAATAGAAAATACAACATATGAAATATTCACTTACCATGCCACCACAAATGTTATTATATCCACCAGATCCTAATTTATGAGATCCAATCCTTGACGCCCGAGCTTGAGTTGCATTCCTTGTATCTTGAAGGCGTCTTTTACCTCCTTGTATAGATGGCCTGTAGTTTGGATTATTATGTGCCTTCCTCTTAAACTTGGCATCTTTCACAAGTTCATCCCACGTCCCTTGGTCTGTGATCCAAGCTGGACGTGGATACTTCAAGTCTTTTGTCAATTTTGACCTTATATTATCTCGTTTAGAGTGAATGTACTTATGTGCAATATCTAGAATAATATCTTTATTAAACCCAAGATTACCAAATGTTGTTATGACATCTTTAAAGAGTTTTTCCTTTTTAGCATTGGTTTGCTTCCTCCAATCCATTTGGATAGTATCTCCAAATAATTGTTCTGCATGATGATAAATAAAGTGAAATAATTTTAAGCCCATTTCATCCTTCAACACATTCCCTACTGAGGTGAGCAAGATCGTTACTTCTTGCAATCCTTTTGTAGTTACTAAGGAAACAGTTGTAGTCTTGGGGGTGGAGGTAAATGCCCTTATAGGCACATCAGTCACTTGGTCATTTTTTTCCTATATGTATAATGAAATTATGAAATCGTTAAAAATCCAAGCAAAATATGAAACTACTGTCAAATCAGAGGAAAGGTAAAAGACACTGTTCATAAATGAGATCAGAGAAATGAAAGAAAAGACAATGCTAACAAATAGAACATGGAACATTGAACATGAAAATCATCATGATGATAAAAAATAGTATTGAAAACATCATTGTTGTTATCAACAATAAAGGGATAGTAAGATCATAATAGTGCTATCATAAGGAGACCAATAAAGTGGTAAGAAAAAGGACTGTTGATCATAATGAATGGAAATAAATGCAACAATGATATAAAGACAACTAATGATAGTGATATCTGATGTGACATGAAAACAGTGAGTATCATGTTTAAACAGTGAATAAGATAGTCATGATTACATTTAAAAAGTTATGATCTATGACGTTCAAAGTTCAAACTAATACTTTCAAATTCTAAAAATTCAAAAGTTATAAAAATTGAAATCTATAATGCTGACAAAATATATGAACTAGGTAGGAACAAGAATAATACTATAATATATATGCTCAACCTCTGGTAGCATTCATGTTATTAACTTAATACAGAGGAAAAAAGGGTCCCGCTCCAAGCCAGAGAGAGACAATGTTGTTGAGCCCACAAAATTATCATCGTCATCATCAGAGCATCAAGAAAATCCCTACCTGCAAATAGAGGCATTGCATGAGGGTTTCAAAGGGAAGGGTGAAGAACATGATGATAGTGGTGGTCATGGTGATCTGAGGAAAAAAAAAGTTATGGAGAATGTGATGGATGAGATTTTTTCTACTATTTATAGGTTGAAGATCTCGTACACCCAGATGCAGGTAGCCCATGTTCCTTACAATGAGGAAAAACTGCAGATTGCGGACAAGGGTGTTATAAAGGAGCTGAAAAGGCTTTATGAGCTAAAGCATTATTACAATGAAAATGTTTCCAGATTGGGTATTGGATTTAAGGATGAATGATCATCGAAATCTATTGTGGAGGACAAAGAGATGGAGATCAAGGCCCTGAAAAGTGCCTTGGGAAAAGTTACCCTAAAAAAATAGGAGCTCCAAAAGAGGCTGAAGAAGATTCAGAAAGACAATTTCAATGATGAGCCAATAGTTAAATTACTGGAGTTCAATATGCTCAATGCCAGAGAATCTGCAAAGAGTTTTATAGAGTGTTTGATTTATTCCATGAAGCATGCAAAATGGGATCTGGAAGCAGCATCCAATTCTATAGAGCCAGGAGTGAAGTACACCAATCCTACCAATAGGAATTTTTCATTTGAATCATGTCTTCTTGAAAATGTTCCAAGGATTCAAGAATGAGACCTTTTATCTAACAGGCTCTCTGTCATGCATCATGGATGTTGAGAAACACAGGAAGGAGTGCTTTCAATAGTTTCAATGCATGCAGAATGTGGAGCCTTTAGAAATGGTGTCTATAATGCCATATTGCTTGTTTGGGAAGTTTTGTCTGAAGAAGTTTTTGGAGATAGTTCCTCACAAAATGGAGTCATCCTTCTTTGGGAACTTTGAGCACAGGAACCAAATTCTCAGTGGTGTGCACCCAAGAAGCCCTTTTTACTCTATTTTCTTGAAGTTTGTCCAAGATGTCTAGTTGCTTCATAAGCTTTCATTTTCATTAGATCCACCTGCCTCTGTATTTTTTATATGGGGAGGGGAAGAATTCAATGGACTATATATGGAAAATATGGAAGAATTCAATGGATTGAGTATGGAAAATCCAGATTTTGAGCACAACAGTGGTGAAAAGAACAATACCAACCAGATTATGAAGTTGAAGGAGCCTAGCAAAAATGTGGGATTTACAGTCATGCTAGGGTTCAGACATGGGAACAAGATTCTTCTCAAAAGTCTAGTCTATGCACCAACTACCCTTGCTGATTCTCTAGTAACATGAATGCATTTTTATTGTGTTTATTTTTTCTTCTGTATTTCAGATCAAACTCTATGATCTTCATTAGAAACATAAGAATACATTTTAATGATTTTTTCCCTTTGGAATACTATGTTTTTCTCATGGGTTTTGCAGTAGCTTGTTCACTGTAAATGCTATGACATTGAATTAATTATGGAATGTACAATTTATTAATGAATAAGTGAAGACATATGGGCCAAGTCTAATGTCCATTATAGAAGTCTGAATTCCTGTCAGGCTTTAAGGCGCTATGTAGGTATATCTGACTTTAAGCCATTTTGGTTGGGAATCTGAATTGTATTATTCAGAAGCAGATCAAGAATGTTTTGGCTCGATCCTTACCCATACTAACTAAAGTTTTGTTAAGTTATTTTCTAAAAAAAAAAATACTATAATATCTCTAGGTAATTTTACCTGTTCATCTGAGGTAGGCCCTGCAGTCTCCAACAATGCCCTTTCCCATAACTGGATTTGTTTAATCATTGCTTGTCTGATTTGAACATTTTCAGGAGTATCCGACATAAGCCTTAGCATTCTTGATTGCAAGTCTATATTACTCCTCAAGGAAACTTGTTCTGACGTTGGTGGGAGAATTCTAACTGAACCCACATTTGATGTGCTCCTAATAGGGGATGCATTTCCAATTCAACAGGGATGTTAGGAACATCAGTGTTTGCTGAAGTGGGCATGCTATGCAGTTTTGCACTTGATGCCACTCTTGTGATCGGTGTTTTTGTTCTAGGCGTAGAGGGCATCCCATGAGCCTCTATACCAATAGATTGTATGCTTGTTGGAGTAGTCCTTGAAATATTCTACAAGTATAAATATAAATATTTAGATGGTATAATAAGTGAAAATAATGTAATCAAGCTTACACAAACACATGATTGGATCTTACCTTTGGCATAACACTAGCTGTATTGGAAGGCATATTTGGATCCTGCATAACAACAAAATGCATGCTCAATCTAGTGTAGAAATTCCTTGTGTAGTAAAAGCACAAATATAAACAAATACATAAATTGAAATAAGGTTATTAAATGCACAATAATCTTGATCAAATTTTACCACTGGCATAATACTAGATGTACTAATAGATGTGATAGGGGATGGAATGACTTTAGAGATGGCCTGTATTCTACAAACATAAATTAACAATATATAATAGGTAACATACGATAATTAAAATTTAAAACAAAAAACTTTCAAGCTTACCTCTTGCACCATCATAGTTATCTATTGCCCTTGTCCATTTTTTAACATTTCAACTAAAGCATTTAAAATCAACGGGTCCCCCATAGAAGAATTGGTAGCACCCTTGGCCACATTCTTAAAAAAGTGCATAATGACAATAAAATAAGAAAATGTTTATTAGAGATCATATGCAAGCAATATTAGTAACACAATTCGAATTCACTTCCACATGAACAATAACATACACAAATTTCATTATACTTCAGTACATTAGAAAGCATAAACAATACTCAACATGCAATTTTTTTAAATTTTATGGTATTATGTTTCTCTTGAGGAGGTGTTGATTGCATTAAGTACCTAGGTTTTGGTTATGTAAAGTTTCTCAAAATTTCAAGTAAGGAATTGGGGAGCAGTAATCATGTACCTCTAGCAAATAGAAAAGTGTCTTTCAAATAAAATCTTAAAGATGTAAAAAATAAATAAATGAAACAAAAACATATCCAATTGAAAAACAAATCAAGTTATATGCATTGACATTACAAACATCCACTAACAAAACATTCAAATTACTAAATGTTTGTTACATTTTGTGCAATAATAAAAACTCAATACTGATAAATAGTTAATAATATTGTATTAAATCCTTAAAACCATTTTAAAGTGAACGTGTTGATCAAGCAATGTCATCCTCACATGAAATGTCCTCATCTAATGACATAAATACCCCATCATTAATGGGTCCTAAATCCACAAATAAATTAATACTACCATTTTCATGGTCTTCATCACCCTCAACTACAGGTAAATGAAAATCAATAAAGTCATCATCTTCATGGACTTGTTGCCCATGTGGTTGCTCATTTTCTTCAGACACTTCATTAAACTCATCATGATCTTCATCTTGGTCATATGCATCATTGACAATAAAATTTTCATCATCACCATCTTGGTCATCTATTTCTTTGGATGAAACTTCTACATCTTGAAGTAAATCACGGTCCTCTTCTTCTTCAACAAATGTTACTCTTCGTCCCCTTGGATCATAATCAATCACAAATGACCAACCAGGTTGTTCTAAATTTGGAAAGAGAAATATTTGGTCACACTAATTTGGAAACACATAAGGTTCAGAAGTGGCTTCAAACCTAAATGTATTGATCATATGGAATCCATTGTTGTGTAGAAAGATAGTTCTTTCCTCACCCACTTTGATAAGTTTGTACCACTCAACACGAAAAATAACTTTCTTGAAAGATATAAAATCAAGCTCTATAATATCCCCCAACACTCCATAATATCGAAGTGTGCTTGTGATTGGTTGTCTATCATTTGCATGTGAATGACATTCCACTTCAAATGATGTTGAAACTCCACAATCATACGTTTGTCTCTTCTCATCAACTTTTCTAATGCAAAAATGATGACCAAAATTCCACATTCCTTTGTAATATGTTACCTGAATTCATATAAAGATTAACTAATTAGATTCAAAGTTAGAAAAGCTAAAAGACAATTTATAAAATATCTCCAATATGTTAATATATATGTATTACCTCCCCATTTATAGATCCTTTAACAAAGTTCAATTGTTATTGTGTCACTCTATTCCTCCTTTTTGTTGCTTCATATTCAATATTAGCCTTTAGCCAATTCCATGATCATCTTTTGGGCCATTTTCTTTTATGGCTTATAGGAAGTCCTTGAGCAGTATTTTGACCATGTTTATTATATATAATGGCCCATGCCTTTCCATCCTCTAATTTCTTTTGTTCAGTGTAATTCTCCATCCATTCCAACATAAAGTCAGAATTGTATGCAATATACAAATGTAATGCCTCCCACTCCTTAGCATCTAAAATGAAAAATAGAATTCATCAATGAATTAATAACTATTTAAAGCTATTGTTATGAAATTGAAGATAAAAATAACTACTTCCAATATTTTGGTATACCTTTTATCCTCTTTGAAGTCCCTTGACCCTCTAATTTTTCTCCTTCAAATGTTTGAGGTTGGTTACAATACATCAATCGCGGAGCTGCAAGATGAAACTGAGCTAAGTACTCACTCAAACAAACCATTGCTTGAAAAACCATGTACCCCTCAACCATTGACCCTTCTGGTCGAGCCTTTTGCCTCACAAATTTCTTTAAGACCTTCATATATCTTTCCACAAGCCACATTGTTCGAATATGAATAGGGCCACATTGTTCAATCTCTTCTACTAGGTGTACAAGGTAGTTTTCTTGAGTATTAAAAAAGCTTAGTGGGAAGCACATTTGAATGTCACACATCATAAATGAAATATTCCTCTTCCAATACTTTAGTTCATTTGGATGTATCTCTTTAGATGAGACCCACCTACAAGTATTAACATGTGTTACAATAAAGACTTGTGATGTAGTCATATAAAAGCATAAGCAATGATGTACTTCAATTGATAAGAGTCATGGAAGAGTATACACAATTGATTGAAAATACCTCAAATATTTGGATAATTTGTAAATAGTTAACGTGACATCATGATCAAAAGTACTTGGTATTGCTACAGGCAACACATACTGCACAAACATTAACAAATGACCACATTAAAATATGCATGGATTGATATTGCCACTAGGATATACAAATTTCTAATTATGCTTCCAACAAAACTAACACACTACAAAGTTAAATTTATCCAATTGTGTCGGTCATGTGTTTTTAAGCCTAAGAACTTTGATCCATCTCTTGTGAATAAGTTTTTTAATGTCGCAACAAAGCTAGTAAGAAATCTTATGATTTTCATTGTATCTATGATGTTTTCTTTCTTTTTTGATGTAAGAGTCCATGGAGCATGAACATATGAGTTATTCTCATGCAACCACATGTTCGACATGATATTGGCAACTTCGAGGTCCTTTCATAAATTTATTTGTGCTTCATGATTGGCTCTAGTTAGATGTTTCCACAAGCACTCTACCACATTTTTCCCGATGTGCATGGTATCAAATAAGTGGGCTATTGGCAAGTTCTCATAATATTCTAATTTGTAAAAAATAGAGTCTTTTCATTCCTACTGGAAAGTCCATCCCTTTCTTTTTGTCATGCATTGTTTTCCATCTAGCAGGGTTCATACTTCTTGGATTCCTCATTTCCATTTCTTTTCCATTGAACTTATTTTTCTCATGCACTCGATAGTGATGATTTTGTGGTAAGAATTATCTATACTCATCATACATAGTTTTATTGAGATCTTTTGACTGCCTATACAACATCTTTGGCCCACATGATGGACAACAATGTTTCCCCTCTGTTTGTGGCCCTAAAATAAGAATGAAAACTAGAGTTAGTAAATGGTACAATTAACATAATAATTACAAATGTAATTTATAATATATTACCACAACAAATAGAGAGTCTTAGGGCATCATCAATTGTCCAAATAAGAATTGCACAAAAGAGGAAGTTTATGTCATTGATAGGTCTTGATACATCATACATATTTACACCATCCCATAATTCACGAAGCTCGTCAATGAGGGGATCCATGTATACATCTATATCCTTTACTTGATACTTCCCTGAGTAAACAAAATTTTTATCAGGGTTTAACTGAATTGAAATATTTTTATATAATCTTCACGAAGGAACTGGATTCATATGTTTTGATACCTGGTATAATCAGAGTTAACATTGCATGCTCTTTTTTCATTGCCATCCAACGGGGGAGATTGTTGTTAATAATTAAAATTGGCCAAACATAATATGTTGTTCTAAGATCTCCAAAAGGATTGACACCATCCATTGCTAGAGAAATCCTTGCATTCCTTGTCTCATTTCTTAAATGTGGTCATTTTTCCTCAATCTCTTTCCAATATTTTCTATCCACAACCATACACATAACACCATCTTGGCTCCTCCCTTGTCCATGATAATCCATATATTTTGTCAACTCCTTGCATTTGAACATCCTCTCAAACCTTGGCTTTAGTGGAATATGTCGTAGCACTTTGTAGAGAACATTCTTAGATACTTGATCTTGACGATACCTACCTATGTGACACATTGGGCATTGTTGCAAATTTGCATTCTTTCCATAGTATAAGATATGGTCATTTGGACATGCATCATATATAGTGTACTACATTCCAATGTCTTTCATTACTGAAGATACTTCTCTATGAGAATGAGACAACTTATTTTCCTTTGGAAGTATTTTGTTTGCCAAAAGCCTACATGATGCAACAAATGATTTTTATAAGTATACATAATACTTAAAAATTTTAAGACATCTAAAGCATTAATTTATAGAAATATCAAATCGTACCTTAATATATCAGTAAAGCATGTGTTTGTCAATCCATGAGTAACCTTGAAGTTCAACAACAACATAAGTTTCACTAATATAGAAGTATCAACATTTGGGAAAAGAGGCGTCCTAGCCAACTAGGCTAGAGGCGAATCGATAACTTCTTCAAAAAATGTATAGAAGTCTTGGATAAATTCATTGACACCAGCCTCATTTATCTGAGAAGTGGTTTCATTCATAAATGTTTCTTGTTCTTCATCTTGAGAGTGTCTATCATCAATGACATTCATTGGTTCTTCAACAATATTAGGAACTAGAAGCGGCTTTTCATCAAAAATTAAATTGAAATAATCAATAATAATGTGCTAAATAATATGCATATTTATATTTTATAATCAGAATACCAATATGCTAATTATAGTGTACCTCTTCTATATAAACTCCATAGTTCAATCTATGTATACCAACAAGTCTCCACTTCTTTAGTTTCCTATTTTGGCACCTATTGCAAGTGCAATATATCATTTCATTGAAGTATTCATTTGTACCTGGAGCAGATCTTGCTGCTCGTTCATCTAAATATTCAAATGATGATAATGCATTATTTTCCTGAATGCACCATGCACTATCAATAATGAGAGTACAACTTTAAAATTGAGTATTACATCTTCTTTAATAGAACATGATTATTACAATCTAAGAAATTTGAAACTTCAAAGATGTGGGTTTAAGGTGACATGCACTAGTGTAAAAGTTTTAGCTATTTTTTATATACAATGTATTACCACACAAACTGACCAAATATTTTTAACTTTGAAGAGATAGGATTTTAACTGCATTTTTTTTTATCTTGTATCACTCTTTTTTAAACATTTGCAATGTGGTTGTGTAGCATTAGCATTGGAAGTTGATAAGATTTTGTTCTTATACTAGTACCATGTGAAACCTACATCAAATATTCAAATGTCGGTTACCAAAGGTTGTATTGAGGCAAATATAGAGTAAAGATCAACAAAAATAACCTAATATGAATGCTTGAGTATCCTTAGGTAGCTTGAGATAATGAGTTAGAACAATTTATGTAATTGTTTAACAGAATTATATCGAGAAAAAACAAGGATACCATGTTTCAAGGTTTATCTCATCATATACCATGTTTCGAGGTTTGTCTCTTCAAAATCTCCCACTCAACCCTTATGAGTTTCTTAAATCAATAGCCCATTGGTGAAAACCATCATTTAGTTAAATAAAAATAGTAATCTATTTTTAAAAAAATCCACTACTATCATTACAATCCAAAGATTAATTAATTTCCCTCATTACATTACCCCAAGTGTCATAGTATGGTAAGATTTTTTCAAGGTGGTTGCTAATTTTAAAGGTTTTAGTGATGTCACAAAATAGTTTCATAATTCATGTCAAGTACTCTAAAACATATATTTTTTCATCACTAACTATTTTAATTTGTTCATCATAATACCAATATGAAATATTACTCTATGTGTGACCTATTAAAATGTATTTTAGTGTTTCATTTCATTAAAATGATATACTGCAAGTACCAAAAATAGCAACATAAATAACTGCTCTGCCATTTCGTATGGATGCCAAGAAGATAGTCTAATAGAAAGCTACAAATAAAAGTGTGTGGACGCTAGTTATGATCATTACATAAATAGCTATTGAAACATATGAAAATCATGTATCCCAAAAAAAAGTAACACTCGCCCAAAATAGTGGAAAAGACAAATTTTATACACAAAATCTTCAATTTGAGCTTTATAAGAACCAAACACTAGTCAACAAGATGTATCATACTTTAACTAAAAATAGGTCTTAAAGCTATCATACTAAAAACATGTCACTGAAAACAAGTCTTACTGAAAAAAAGGGCCACTAGTGTTGCCCTTTATAAAAGTTAAGCTTGAAAGAACCTGTCATCGAGTTTTGTTTGTTCTTGAAATGTAAAATGTGATTGCAGTAAGCTAGAAAATAGCTCAAATGAGCCAATCGACCATAGTGGGAGTCGAATCCACCACCTTTTGATCCAAAGTCAAATATTTTGGTGTGCAAGCCTGTAGACAATATTTAATGTGATACAAGAATACATAAAGATGAGTGAAAAGAATGAGTGACATATTCATGATTTTGTCCATGAGACAAAATCACATCTATGATCCAATCATAAGATGGGTTCATACAATTGAAACTAAGATGCTAGAAGACTGGCTGAGCATGATAGGCTTGACTACCCAATTGGAATTACGAATTATAACCAAGCAGTGGTATTTTTATTTTTTGTCACTTATGCACAAAATAAATGGAATTAACTACTAAGATAACATATCTAAGATAAAACATAAAATATTTTTTTTTAAAGGTTCTTTTAAACCTTCCAAAACTAAGTATCGGTATATACATTGACATGTTTATGCATAGAACTGTTCTTCATAAATGTGCATTTAAGAATTCATGCTTGCATTATTTAGGATCATTTAATAATTTATTACGTGGTTCCAGAGAACAGAATATAGAAAGAAAGGAAGAAATTAAATCTTTTATTACTGGTATTTTACTATAGCCTCAAAAATATAAGAAGAAATTCAATGTGAATTTTCTCTAACAACCAATGATGGCGATGTTAGAAAGTAGGTTTTTGTTTACCATCAATCAAAGTTCAGTTCAAGATTTAAAAACAAAAAATAGTTTACAGATTGTGGCTGCTGGGATTCGAGCCCAGGTCTCCACGGCCACAGCGTAGAATTCTCACCATTTTGAAGTGACAATAAAAATATGTCATTACTAACAAAAATGTGCTAGTGTTGACAGTTAGGAAAATAGCTTTGCACAAACATTAAATATGATGAAATAAATAGTCTTAGTTGTCCTGAAAAGGATGGAATCCACATCATGAGAGATACTTTTATTTTTTTTTAAACAATGAAATCAACCTCATCATGGATGAAAGTACAGAATGCAAGTCACCATTGACCTCAATGAGAAATTCTCAGATCTAGGTAAACTTGAAAGCTGGCTTGTACTTATGCAGTCAAGGATGGTGGATCCAATGAAGGATAGTCCAAACCTTGCAGCCCAAAGAATTACACAGCGGAATACTCAACAAAACAAACAACACCACAAATGTTTCAAGTAATTTGCATTAACATGCCCGGCTGTAAGGCCTTCCGGGTTAGGGCCAATTAAAAAATTAAACAATTCTGCAAGATCCATAGTCAAATCCAATATAATCTCAGCTAGTTTAGCTCTAAAGACAATCAGAAGTTGATGAAAACCCTAAGGCAGCTCTAAACTTGAGCTCGCAAGCCTCCAAGAAATCTCCTTGTCTCCAATTATGCAAACCCCTAGCTCTACTACAAAGGACTATCAAACTACAATCTGATCTGCAAGAACATCAAGAACTTTTCCACAACTTCACCAACTCTAGCTTTCAGAACCTCAAATCTGACTCACTAAGTTCTCCAAGTCATGAACCTTTCTTCTCTCTAAGTTCTACCCCTAAACATCTACCCAAGCCCTCCTTAAATACTAATCATCAGCCACAAGTTGGTTGGATGAAACCCTTAAGTCCCAAAACAAATAATTAAATGTCATACAAGTTGGCTTACAAATGTATACAAACATTTAATTCTGCATGTCGGCCCAAAACAATGACTACCAACAATTAATTCACCAAGTTGGCTCAACAAATCACATAGAACTCCCGTCAGTAAGTCTGAACTACTGAGCAATAGTAAAATTACCGAGCACGCTAGGCATCGCCAAGCACCAGTGTTGACCGAGCACCACAGGCATGACCGAGCCACAATTTCACCGAGCGCCAAAGACCACTGAGTTCCTTCAATGACCGAGACCGCTGGTCAAGGCTGCAACCGAGTAAAAATCAGCCAAAACACAAACACTCCATGCAATTTACTGAGGACGCAAAATGCCCCTGCCTTAACCTTGGATGCCCTTGCATCAGACACCCCAGGTTCCAAAAGATGTTCATATGTGAGAAGAACATCTTTCAGGATTCAACACATAAATCTCGAATTGGTTCTTCATATACAAGTCCTCCACCTTTTCTGCCTGTAAAGTCTTCCACTTCAGCTTCCTCTATCTCTTCAAGTCTTTTCTTGACAATGTACAGGTCGATTCTCCATACTAATTATTCATTTTCTCAAGATCCACAATCTCAACTTGGCTACCAATACTCAGGCTTCTCCTACCGAGTGTTGCATCCATCAAAGGCGTCAGTGAAAACTTCCTGTCATTCTTCTCAACAGTAAACATATTTCTAACACAGTCATAAATAGCTCTGCAATCATATTGCCAAGGTCTACCGAGAAATATATCACAACTATTCATCTTCACAATGTCACAAAGCACAAGATCCTTGTACTGGCCAATCTGAACATCAATGAAGCATTGCTCCCTAACTTCCAAAGCATGAATATCTTGCAACCAGCAAAGCCTATAAGGACAAAGATGTTTCATTCTACTCAAACCAAGTTTCTGAACCAGGTCCTCAGCAACAAGGTTATCAGTGCTACCAATATCAACAATAACATCACAAATTTTACCTTCAATCTTGCATTGGGTGCTAAAAAAATTACTCCTCTGACAAGGTTCATCCTTTATACCGAGCAATGTTCACCGAAGCAACAAGTTCTCTGATTCAAGTTCATTCTAAATGTTCTCATTCATCACAACAGTTCATCGGTCAACCTTCTTCTATGTACATTCAAAAGAACGGTGTCCTTCCTCTCCACAGTTATACCAAGTACCCTTAAAGATAACTCTACCTATTTTCTTCTTTGGGTCCACAGGTTTCTGTTCATCTTCTGCATCAGTCAGTTTCTCCTTCACCGAGTGATCAATCTTTTCTTTCCCTCAGGAGTTACTAGGTTGTTTCCTCTTCAACTTATCTTCTACCTTCAGAGCATACTGATAACCATCTTCAACAGAATCAATCTTCAACATACCAAGCTCATCCTAAATATTGAATCTCAAACCATTCACATACTGAGCTACCTTTTCCTTACCAAGCTCTTGGTGTCCAAACTGAATAGTAAGTTTGTAGAACTCCTCGGTGTAATCTTCAATAGACAATTCCTTCTGCTTCAGATTCTGCAACTTCTTAAACAAGTCAAGCTCATAGTCAGCCGGTATGAACTTAGCTTTCAACTTAGTCACCATCAATCTCCACTGATTGATCTTTGTTTCACCTTCATCTTCTTGGTCTCTCTGTAGTTCCTTCCACCAAAGAGTAGCATGTCCTTTCAACTTTGTATGTGCTAATCTCACCTGAAGAGGATCTTCAATTTCTTCCAGCTCAGAAATCTTCAAGTTCACCAATCCAATCAATCATATTATCAGGTTTCAAAGTACCAGAGAAAGTAGAAACTTCCATTTGGTAATTACTAAACCAAGCAACAGATCTAGGTAACCGAGCAGTTTTGTCTTCACCAGATCTGTTCCTTCAGTCATCACCACTAGATCCAGCAGTTTCAAATTCTTCAGCAGCTTCTTCATAGCCATCTTCAGTACCAACATTCCGAAACATACTAGCAACAGTTCTCATAATCTCGACAACCATATCATTCTTCATCTATTCCAACTCAGATCTAAAATCTAATTTCACCTTCTCTGTGATCCAGGATTCAACAATATCACAAAGATCTGAAATAACTCTAGGGTCCAATCTTCTTGGAGGCATCCTTAAAGATAAAAGAAACCCTCTACAACAAACCCTCACTGACCACCTTGTAACAATTTCCAAGCTGCAACAAGTCAGATCTCAACCTGCAATCTTGTAAACAACTAGGGCACAATTTCACAAGTTTAGTGCTTCAGATCTGTAATCCAAATTGCGCACAATCTCTGCTCCAATAAGATTAACTTTGCAAGATCGGCCTTGCTAGGTCAAACTTCTACTTCAACAAGATCAACTTTCACTCTAGCAGGAACAAAACTTCACTCTGATACCACCTTATGCAGTCAAGGATGGTGGATCCAATGAAGGACAGTCCAAACCTTGCAGCCCAAAGAATTACAGAGTGGAATACTCAACAAAATAGACAACACCACAAATGTTTCAAGTAATTTGCATTAACATGCCTGGCTATAAGGCCTTCCGAGTTAGGGCCAATTACAAAATGAAACAATTCTGCATGATCCACAGTCAGATCCAATACAATCTCAGCTAGTTCAGCTCTGAAGACAATCAAAAGCTGATGGAAACCCTTAGGCAGATCTAAACTTGAGCTCGCAAGCCTCCAAGTAATCTCCTTGTCTTCAAGTATGCAAACCCTAGCTCTGCTACAAAGGACTATCAAATTACAATCTGATCTGCAAGAACATCAAGAACTTTTCCACAACTTCACCAACTCCAGCTTTCAGAACCTCAAATCTGAATCACTAAGTTCTCCAAGTCATGAACCTTTCTTCTCTCTAAGTTCTACCCTTAAACATCTACCCAAGCCCTCCTTAAAAACTAATCATCAACCACAAGTTGGCTGGATGAAACCCTTAACTCCCAAAACAAATAATTAAATGCCATACAAGTCATCTTACAAATGTACACAAACATTTAATTCTGCATGTCAGCCCAAAACAATGGCTACCAACAATTAATTCACCAAGTCGACTCAACAAATCACATAGAACTCCCGTCGGTAAGTCTAAACTACCAAGCAACAGTAAAATTATAAAGCATGTCAGGCATTGCTGAGCACCAGTATCGACCGAGCATCGTAGGCATGACCGAGCCACGATTTCACTGAGCACTAGAAACTACCGAGTTCCTTCAGTGACCGAGCTTCTTTCAATGACCGAGACCATTGGTCAAGGCTGCAACCGAGTAAAAACTGGCCAAAACACAAACACTTCATGCAGTTTACTGAGGACACAGAATGCCCCTACCTTAACTTTGGATGCCCCTGCATCATGTACCAAGTCTTATAGTTGGTGTACCAAAATTTGATGGTAGTTTGTGGATTTTATTACAACTCTATCAAGATTTGAGTTCAAGTCTCAAATAATTTGTAAATTCAACTTATATCGATCACCTATGGACATATTGAAAGTAGACAACATCAAGGAACTATTTTATAAAAGATCTAATTAACTGGGACCATTATATTATTTATTTTTCTAGCATAAGTTTGTAAGGAACATGTTCTCCAAAAGTGTTTTCTATTTTTTACTTTAATGCTCATCTCAGTGTTCCATCTTTTCATTTACATGCCTTACTGGATTTACTCTCCTTTACTATCTATCCCACTTTTCTGAAATGTCTTTGACGCACTACAAAGTCTAATATTGCAATGAGTACAATTGTGTTTGAAGTGTTGATATTCTTAGTAATTGATTTGAATAGATTAAATTAAAAAACACCCTAATTAAATGTACATTAGACATCAAGATTTTTTCATGTTAGAAATGACAAATTACCATGAAGACATTAACTAAAACCCTCATAAGTTGGATAGTGTATCTTTTCGAACTCGGTATAATGATAAATATAGGGTTGGTTTTGTACAGACACAATGACTCAAAAAATGCGAGTTCTCTGAGTTGTCATAGTTTTGAAATGGGTCGAGAATAAAATGTAAAAGGCTACCGTATGAACCAGTGTATTTTCTGTTATTTCCTGATTATCTATTAGTTTCCATATATCCATATTTATTAATTATAGCCCTTTCTATGTGTCCTTTGTCAATTCCTAGCACCACGGTTATTTCACACACTGCCAAAACAAGATTGATGGTTGATAAAACTTGTGCCAATAGTATAGTTTTATTAAAATTTTGGAATGAGACACAAACATTGTTTCAGCTAGAGTATAGATTGAACTAAAGATTCCTGTTAGACAGAAACACAAATAATTATTCGCAAGTTAGTCCAGGATGCAGGGGCTATTCTTGGAATTGTCATGGCCTTGTTCCCAAGGATTCTAGCATGAACCCAGTAGTGATTAGGGGCTCCAAGCAATACAGTTAGTGCAAGTCACCTGACTTTGCAATCACAAAAAAATGTATAGCACTGTGTGAGTAGAGAGAATATGTTGCTTCAGACAAAAAAAATCAATATTCTTTAAAGAATCAAATCAACAAAGCCAACACAAGGTATTCCTGTAGATAACAATAATGCTCTGTAAGGTCATTAATTATGAATTCTGACAAGTATTATGCAGGTTTTAGAATTACAAGTGTGAAAGAAAATTACTAAATCATGAAGATAGAGTTCAATAACCTGCCCATTTTTAAGTTTTCTCTACCTAAATCAGAAGCTTGTAGTAGTTACCCATAATATTTCACTATCAATGTCTTATACAATCTCATAAATTTACAAATGTGTTTGGTGTAGTGAAAATGACTTGATAAAATAAATACCTGATCGTGACTTTCTGCATATGCAACACATTTCTCAGTATATCTCCTATTTGTTATGATTCTATCATCACTAACCTCTGGTATCTTCCTGGATATATACCAACATATATCTATAATTGCACAAAATGACTTCTTTTGATTTGAGTGAAACAGTTTATATAATGCACTTGTGTTAAGAAACAAAGACATGCTAATAAAAAAACCATTTATCAATCTCACTAACATCAGCCATTTCTCATACCTACAAATTTAAGGTACATACCTTATGTCACTTCTTGTGTTTTGCAAAGCTTATGTCAGATTGCTGGAGTGTAGAGCCTGAGAAACAATCTCAAAACATTAAAAAAAATTTAACTGTGACTGTCTTAACTATGACAGTTTGACAGAGATAAATAAGAATATAGTCTGCAAAGGCACTTAAAATCCTTAAAATGTCATCCAAATGGTCATTTACATTTGTCTCAATCTTATATCACCCTTTACAATGTAGTGATTAGGGGCTCTAAGCAATACAGTTAGTGCAAGTCACTGAAAACAGTTATAGAGAATAAAAGAGAGGATGAACAAAACAATGAGTTAACTGGTAAGAAAAAATCTCATACCACAGTCTTCCATCTAAATGAATGGTACTTGAATGTAATAAAAATGTACATAATTGATTTTAGACACTCTAAATCACTTGACTTTGCAATCACAGAAAAATGTATAGCACTGTGTGGGTAGAGAGAATATGTTGCTTTAGACAAAAATATCAATATTCTTTAAAAATTCAAATCAACAAAGCCAAGACAAGGTATTCCTGTAGATAACAATAATGCTCTGTAAGGTCATTAATTATGAATTCTGACAAGTATTATACAGGTTTTAGAATTACAAGTGTGAAAGAAAATTACTAAATCATGAAGGAGAGTATGCAGAGAAATCCTGGAAAAATAAAAATCCAGCGGGCAATATAATAAAAAAGTATGCAGAGAAATCCTCGAAAAATAGCAGACAGTTGGCAAATATGTATTTGCAAAAAATAATACAACTTCCATTGGACCTCCCTGACCCGAGTGAAGTGGAATCAAGGGAGTTTTTGGATCATCACTTGGGAGTGTTCCATTCAGAATCAGAAGCAGATGAAGAGGATGACTTTGTGCCAGAAATAGTAACAGCTTACAATGCTTTATTTTCTCTTGACAGGTTCTGGGGATATGAACCCGACTTCAAAGAAATGCTTGGCGTTACGACAGGTAAGATTTAGGTCGGGATATGAACCAAAAATAAAATTCAAAAAAGGTTTTTTGTCCACTTTAAATGGAGCATCTGATAGATACTATTTTTTTCTTATAGAAGACAATACTTCAGCAGGGACAAGACAACCAGAACTAGAAACACAAGAAGTTGATACAAAACAACTTGCGATAGTTGTGCAAAATGCAATTGAAACAAGTAATTATCGCTATTCACATTCACAAAATATCTTCATATCAACATGAATTTGTTTTCTCATTTTGATCTCTAGAATTGGCATCAGGTTTAAGGTTTCAAACAAAATAATTTTTTTTAGCACAAATGTGCTTATGGCGTAAGCAATGTTTAAGAACATTATAAAAAATTGCCTTTTGTTATCTACTATTATAGTATTAAGCATCGAGTTTTCGATTACATGACAGATGGCAGTAATTCACAACAAAACAGTCTCATTCAAACAAATCCCAAAACAGATACTCCTCAAGAAGGAAATGTATCAGAAGGTGATAATAGTAATACCCAAGAGCAAACTACAAATTGAATTACAAACTAATATGCAAACGATAAATTAATGATATCTTTGGTTTAGTTAATTCTTATACTCGAGAAAAAATATGTAACGTTTTGATTCAGGTGATCTGAGTTTAAGTGACTTCATTCCTATAAAGCAGCTGTTGTTCATGACATACAGTAAAAGAGAGCAAATTGTATTTGATTATTTTCAGAAAATGGCTACGGATTTCCGAAAATTGCCTCGAGAGTGGAAGCGTCTGTTGAACTACCATCGGCTGGTGTGGAATATCTTTTTGATAAACAATGAAGCCAACCATTTGGATGGGTGGCAAGTTCAGTAGATTACGTGGATATTTATATGTTGGGAATGGGAGGAAAATATAAATATCCTAGTAGAGGTGTATATATCTGTCCTCTTTCTTAGACAAATAATATCTATTTTATATCAATTTAAGTCTATATAAGTAGGTGGATGCCCTTAGAATAATCTATGTTATCACTATTTTTTTCCTTGTTTTTGCAGAACTGGGACAGACTTCCTACTCTTGAAGAAGATGAACCTTCACTACGAATGATCGTGAATCATTTTATAACAAATGAAAGGTGGGTTATTGCAGACAATAAAACTTTAGAGGATCCTCTAAACAAACTTACAATGCCGCCAAATCAGCAAAAAGATGGGGAAAAGGAGGGAGCTGCCAGGAACAATGAGGATCCTGTAAGTACCAATTTGGAAGCATCGAATTTGGATGTTTCTCAAGATCATTCGATTGCATTGACAAAGCCCCAGGGAGATGTCTCTGATACTAGAAACTATTTTGACGCTGGAAACAGCGTAGTAAAAGAGGAATTGGAGGAAACCGTGAATGAAGAAGTCAATTCAAAGAAAACATTAAAAGATGAACTGGATGTCCTTAAAGAAGAAATGAAAGAACTATTGGGTTCCCTGAAGGTTGAAATGAGGGAGCAATCAGATAGAATTGAGAAGTTGCAAGCAGAATTGAAAGAGCAGGTGGATTCTATAGCCAAGCAATGACAAGTCTGGTGGAATGAGAAGAACGCCGAGGAAAAGAAATTGAAGTTAGAAAATTGGAGGAAATTGACATTTGCATTACAAAGATATGATGTCTCAATGAAAGGGATTCAAGCTTTTCAAAGGTTTAGATTTTACTGTGTGGCTGGGCATCTCGCATGGCCATTGCCTAACAGGAAATATGTAGATATTGTTGGTAAATGATCCAAGCCAACCAGTTTGCATGTGTTATTTCCAAACTGTTAAACAATTTTTCATCATGCAATAATGAACACTATTAAATTATAAGATGCAATACTGAAGTTAAATCTTCTCTAGTAAAAGTATGCTAACCTATATTCTTCAAGTGGAGTTGAAGGGTCTGGCTTTACAGCTTCTAGCTGCAATTTCATTGCATTTGCAGATGATTCTCTTGGATGCAATCTTGAATGATAGTCGAACAATAACTTTAAAAAATAGAATTAGGTTAGAAAATTTACGTGCAAATACAATCTACAAGGCACTGGAATGTAGAGAAATATAACATATTATTATCATATTATTATTAACAAAAGGAATTTTCAACTAGTACCATAAAAATAAGAAGCTTCTTAAACTAAGTTCATGGAAGGTATTATGTCATCCGGATTACAGATTTGTTGTATCATTGTTATTATTTTTGCTTACTATCAGATTAATTAAACTTTGCAAAATGACGAGTCAATCTATGTTATTTAATTGTTATAATATCTCTGCTTCATATTGGTATACAAGTGACTTTTAGTCGATTTTACTCTATATGGTTTGTAACAAATATTCTAATTGAATAAATTTTCATTTGTGATTCATTATAGTTTGACATGGTATGTTCTTTGTTCTGTTAAATTTGCTATATATAGCTTTGCATGGTATGTTCTTTGTTTTGCTAAATTTGCTATATATGGCTTTGCTAAATTTGTGAATCATTATAGTTTGACATGATATAAAATACTAAGTCGATCATATGTCATTAGCAACTATTATGCTTATTTCAAATAAGGCTTAAACTTTGTTAAATTACATTATTTCTTTTTGTGAACTCTACAGATTTATGTCAGAACAACTCTCGGTAATAAACACAGAATATCATCAAATGTAGCACAAGACAAGTTTACTTCTACTGTTATAGATTGAGAGGCTCTAGAATAGAAACCAGAATGAGATAATACTAAAATAAATTAGTAATTAAAATATTTACAGGTGTAATTATGTTGAGATTTGATTGTAAAATTTTTAACACAGTTACATATTTAAAAAGATTTCAAGTTTTTGAAATATCATAATGTTAATATTAATATTCAATAACTCACTGGTAATATAGATTGAAGCTATCCATTTTATCATATAATTACTAAAATAATAAATTATTCTTTCTTTATATGGCACATGATGTAGATGCATAGCAGTAGTGAGACGGGACTCTAGGTCTGGTGTTGCAGACACAGGGATGATGTCCTCTTTTAGTAGCCCCATTCAATATTCTATATGCAACATGCTTTCCCACAATAATCTATTTGGGGGCATGTCTGCAGTAGGGGAGGGGATAACTATTGCCGGTGCAGGGGCCAGAGGTTTCAATATTAAAGAAACGCCCCCCCCCCCCACAACTATAGTTCCAACCCCACACACGCCCACACCCAGTATCTCCCAGGCCCCTACTATTCTATCTACGGGGCATGTTTCTACAAAATATGGTGCACCGGAAGGGTTTGTTTCAATAGACATACTTTCCCTCCTTTCTCCAGGAATTTTCTCCCCAGGGTTGCCAAGAAAAGTTGTGCCGATCCCAAGTTTTGTCAGCCAAAAATCAATGAGAACCAAGAGGTCCATGTTCATGACAAGGACGCTCATATGTTCGTTTAGAGCTCCATGCTTCTCTTGACAATACCAACAAGCCCGACATAAAGAAGTAAGACAAGCCATTTCCCCTGCTCGCGACCAAGCTCTCTCCCACAACGGCATACTCAAAGGTGAGCATTAGTGATGGCTTAGTGAAGAAATGAAGCCATCAATCAATCTTGTTTGTGTGTTTTATAATCTCTTTATTTGGCTAGGGAAATCAATCTCTCTGTCCCTGTCCTAGGTCCAGCAGAGTGGAGAGAGGTGTTATATGAGGATTATGGGCATGAAGAAGATTTCAGATTCGGGGACAAGCTAGGTGGAGGAAGGCCTGTCTCGTGAGAAAGAAGAACCGAGGTTGTCCAAATTTGGGTCGAGTTCAACCACAAAGCTTCACCCCAAGAGCTAAGAGGCTCAGCCCACGAAGCTGATGCCTCCTGTCAGTGTCATGACAGACCTTATACTCATCATGGTCTGGAGAAAACTCATTCGCAGTGAGGTTGCTGAGTGGACCAGCTATAATGGCACTCGCCTCCCTTGCAATTGGGCTCAGCGGCATATGCAAAGGGTTCAATGGCCCCTATGTGTTCACATGCATATCGCCTACCTATTCCATTTAACTACATGGCAAAAAGCCTCAAAGAAAAGTGCCCTCATAGATCGCATATAGGGGGATTTGGCAAAGAGGGTCGAACCCGATTTCTTGTCTTGCATCACCCAGATAGCAGAACCGAGCAAGGAATAAAAAATTGTTCAACATATATTATATGACACCCACATTACAAATACAAAAAAAAGAGATCTACAGGGTACTCAGAAGAAATTTATTACGTGTTTGTTGTACAGATCTCAATTTCTCTCCAAGAGAGTTGAACAGATGCCGAATCACAGTGCAAACAGGTTGAAGAAGACATCTAGGGCTTTGAAAAAGGGAAATATAACATTCCTGCATAAACCCTGATCAATATATAACCAAATAATAAACTGACTTCCTGCCATACCCAATTTGATAACCTTCCCTGCGGCTATTCCCGCGGCTGTTCCCACGGCTGTTGAGAAGTGCATCACGATGATGTCGCCGCAGCTGCTGGTAGTTGCTAATGAATGAAGTAGCATCTGTTAAGGAATGGAACAGCAGTAAAGATAAAGAAAAGTAAAGTTGTATTTTAGGAAAAGTGATTTTTCATATTGTCTTAATTTGAGACAATTTAAATATTAAAAATAAAATTAAAATATAAAAAATGTGTTTAAGACAAAATTAACTTTTTGTCTTAAATTAATGTCTTAAACAACACTATTATGTAGTAGTGCCACAACTCTCAAACACTCTGTTATATCCGTTGGATACATGTTCAGCACTCAATCCAAACAATTTAGTGTTACAGTCTTATATACTTTTAGTAATGATTGCAAGGTGTAGAATACAACAATTACCATGGTCTCCAAACTTTTTAACAATGCTTGTAAAAAATTGGAGAGATTTCTTGTCTCTTGGGAGCATAAATACACAAACTGTAGATGCTAGTGAACCTAAAAAAGATCCATCCTTGGATTGCAGTTTCAGGATACTTTTCCTATCAATTATTTCCTGTACACCTTTCAAACATTGTAACATTGTTGAGGGATGGTTGTATCACTCTTCAACAGATACTCTAATTCACAATAATCACATTTATTCACTTTTGTCCCTTAAAACATGACATATCAGAAATAGAGAATAGAAAAATAGGACATATCATAAAATAGATAATAAGGAAACACAACATAATACAAAATTAATAATAGCAAAAGATGGGTTAGAATTTCACTTTTTCACCCGCACAGCCCTCGTCACATCTGCAAACCTTGTAACCAAGCATCCTGGTAACATCACAACAATGGGCATTCCTTGAGTAAGTGAGATTACCCATTTTTTTCTCACAAGAACCACAACTATCTACCTTAAAACCCCAATCAAGCTTCATCAAGGCCATTTGGTAGCAACTAAGCCCATTGCAATACTCTGGCCATTAGATTTTCAAAAAGGCAACTATACACGTTCCTCCAACTCTTGATTCAAGGGTAGTAGCAAAGAAGGATCCATTGCATCCATTACCTGCTCCCACCACACTCAACATTCAAAACTAAGTCCTTCCTTTGACATCCTAAATATATGTTTTTTGTGTGTGATATTTATTCTGATGATTTTATTTAATATTATATATTGTATTCTACTAAAATATTTTTTTACACATAATAATATATTAAATTCAAAATAAAAGATTTTTTTTTTTTATAAAAAATAATTCGTAAAGTGAGTTAGATAATTAAGGAAAAAATATTAAATATTTTTTTTATGAATGATTGATTTTAAAATTTGTTCTTTAAATCTTTTTTTAAAAATTTTATCTATTTTTAAAATTTTATATTAATTTAATATATATTTTATTTTATTTGTAAATTTTAAAATTTGGTATTACTTATTTATTTTTAATACTAAATTAATTTTAATGTTTATAAAACTTAATTTAATTTTGAAGTATTATTTTCTATTTTAAAAATAAAGTTATTTATGAATTTATATATATATATATGTATGTATGTATGTATGTTAGAAATAGGGAATACTGAGAGGGGGGGTTGAATCAGTATTCTACAAACTTTCTCTTTTGCTTAATTATAGATATAACAAATTATCTTTATACATGCATAACATAAGAAGCTAAACAATATGCATAGCAATAGAAATAAAGAACTCATAACACATGATATGTTCTCGAGGAAACCTTGGCCAAGGGAAAACCCCAGTGGGGATGGTACCCACAAAGATTCACTAATCAAAAGTATCATATTAAGGATGTTGACCCTGTTAGGAGTCTATTACAAGCATATAGTGTATCAATCCTGATTAAGGAACTATAGGCCTTGTTAGAAGCCTCAACCCTGTTAGGAGTTGTCAATACAAAATCTAATTACCAGATGAATGCACTGCCCAAACAAGTAATGTACAATGTATACTTATTACAAAATGGATTAAGGTATATAACCTTATGCTTCTAGCATCAATATCTTTTCGCTGCTCTTACATTTGCATCATATCATTACAATATTTTCCCATATCTCTTCTTACAATTATAATTACATATAGACAAGTTATTAAAGATAATAACTTTACATGGTCAGCTTCCATATATATTTATCCAAGAGTTAACATCTAGGATGTCATCCCTTTATATTGTTAAGTCATTATTTTGATAAACAAAATAATCCCTTAACTCTTTACCAATTCTGCCTTCATATTCTGTCTTGTCGACTTAACACTATCTTCGGTAAAATTGTCATAACTAATTCTGTACATGTCGTACTGACTTGCGCTCTGAGATGGGTCATCATTAGTCATCATAGAGTCTATGTTCAAGTGCACAAGCACTAAACTTACTCTAGTCAACATCGCAAACACAAACTGTATCCTGGTGCACTGGTGAAAACATTATTTTACACTTAGACAAATTGCAATGCGCTCTACTATACTTGCTTTCTGACATGTGTAATCTTCATGTGGATCATATGTTTCCATAATGACAACATCTATGTACTCACTTCAGCCAAATTGTCAACAATCTCCCCCTTTGTCATTGGTGGCAACATATGAGAAAATTGGCTAAGTGTACAAGTCAAAATCTCAAAATTGTATCAAAATTGTGGCCACAGTATAGAATATGTATACTATCCTTATAACTCCTCAAAAATATAAACTCTAATACAATGCTCCCCCTAAGAGTATCAATCCTTATCAAATATATCAATTTTCTGCTCTAATATCTCTCCCCCTTTGACAACAATGACAAAATAAGGTAGGGAGGATTACAAAATTGTATCCCAAAAAGATTATACCTTCATTTTCTTATTGCAAAGCTGGTAGGCTTGCAACACAATCTTCAAAATCAGCTTTCATATCTTATATCTCCTTTTCCCATGAATTCTTGATGGAATCTGTCACATTGAGTAATGTGCTCAGTCCATAAGCTGCTATTTGACAAGCTTGGAGGTTGTCAAATTTGAATTTCTGAAAGGATGTCTTAGCTGTAAGACATTCTTCTAACTACTCTTCAATGATGCTCAACTTCATAGAGATTTGTTCTCTCAAAAGAGTGAGTCTCCTCATTTTTTTGTTCCTCTTATCTTGTAATATTCTTATTTCATCATAAAGCTTTCGAATTTTCTTTTTAGCATCACATACCTTCACATTAGGTCTAGAAAGAAGGTTACATTCATTTTGAATCTTAGCTTCCTTCAACTTGATCTTTTGTTCTTCTTCTATTGTCACAATCTCTGGTTTTGTACACTGTATGTACAATGATTTTCCCGTCTCCAAATGTTTCCTCAAGTTCTTGATACAACTATCAAGACTGCTAATATCATTCCTAATATTCTGACTTATGTTCAAAAGCATTTCAGCTTCATAAGCTGCTTGAGCTCTCACTTTTGCAATATCAGATAGGTTAGTGAACTCATTGTCAAAAGTGCTCATTACCTTCTTAGCTTTTTCCAAAGGATCTGCCTCTATGATTTGTGTAGTTACAATGCTTTGTAACTTCTCAATAAGGTCCTTCAGACTTCCTTCAAGATTCTTCACTTTCTTGTTCTTGCCAATGATTTTATTCAAAGAAGTGATCAGTTCCAACTAATCATCATCATCAACTTCCTTTCCTAAATCTTCAAACAAAGATCCAATTTCTTTCTTCTTTCTAGTCTCAGGAGTAAAACTGATGTCTTCTGTGATAGGAATAGGTGCTTGAATCTCAATCTCCTTAGGTTCTTCACTAATAGATTAAGTCTGCTTTTCTTCTTCAGTTCTATCCAGTTCATCAAGAGCTGAATTTTCAACAATGTTTGTTAAGTTCTTGAATACATTGTCATCAGTATCCAAGGTGACCTTAGTACCTTCTATATTCATAGTTTCATCTTCAATGTTAATAGCTAAAGGAGAAGGAATATCCTCTTGTTCAACTTCAACTACTTGCTCTTTTGCAACCGATGGCTCTCCAACATTTTTTGCCATGACCTTGATTATTGTCTACTCTGTATCTGAATTAACTTCTTCATATCTACCTCCCATAATCAAAATGGTTCTCCTTTTGGTTCTCAAATGGGTGCTTAAGGCCTTCAATATCTGCTCCAAGTGTTCATCATCTCTCACTTCACAAAGCTTCTTCACAAATTCTTTTTGATATTAGTGTATTCTTCAATTGCTCTTTGCTTTCTATTTAGTAGTTTGGTGTACAACTCATCAGGTATTTGACCTTGAATAGAATCAAATTTCTTGTCTAAAAAAATCATATGCTTCACAATAGCATTCTCCAAGTTAAGTATGTCTGAATAATCATAAAGACTATAGTACTTGTTCATTCTGGTAAAGTCTCCATTTTCAATAATTTGCTCATTAAGCTTTTCAACTTTAGGTTTCCAAGCTTTCTTCTTAACTGTAGTGTCATCACCTTTTACTTCTGTAACTACTCTTGGTACTGGTTGAACTATAGTCTTCTATCTCTTTCCTAGTCTAATAGCAATTTCTTTCATTCTCTTGCTAGCTGTGGAGGAAGTGGATCTAGTTGTTACTTGTACCTTTTTTGGTTCCTCTACTTTCACCTTGACTTGTGTAGGTTCTTGTTGTGCTGCACTAGATGACAAGGGTGGTACAATCAAGACTTCTTTCTATCCAATATCCCTGATTGCTGCTGCTATCTATTTTTCTATTAAGAATTCTTGTTCTGACATTCCTATATCTTTCAGTATTCTCTTGATAGTGCTGTTAAATCTCTTCTTAGATTGCTTCTCTTTAATTATAGCTTTTGCTGAGTTGAAGTTCTCTTCAAAAGTTCCAAATCTGCTGCACTGAGTGTCCAATTTACTTTTAAGTAATCTACCAACATATTCTTCTATTTCAGCCTCAGATATCTCATAGCCAAGAGGGTCTATGAACTTAGTTCTAGGTTCCACTGCTTCAATATAGATAAATTCAGTGTCAACTATAAAACATATATCATTCTTATACTTCTTCACAAGTGACTATGGAATTCTCGATCTGCTAGTTACCATGTTCTGAAATCTCTTCACTACTAACATAGCACTCTCATTTACTTTGTCAATAACATGTCTCAAATAAACTTTATTTATCCTTTCCATAGTAGTTTGTCCATCATTCTAATCATGTGCAATGGTGTATGGAAATCTTCTCAATGAGTGGAAAAACATGTATGTGATTAAGGATGAAAATCTAAATTGTGCATACTTAGATTTCTTAATCTTCTCCAAGTTTTCAAACAATTGAATTCTCAGAATTTCACACATATCAACTGGTACTTTTTCAACACACATTAAATAGGCAATATGCACCATTCCAGCTGCCATATCATCTTCTCTAGAATTTGCATAGAACTTAGTTGTTAGGTACTTGCATAAATATCTAACATCATGTTTTTTTATCTTGCTAATCTCATTTCCTCTGCCATTGTAGGATGAACCTGTGTTGTCTATGACTATTTTTCTCATTTAAAGGAATAGCACCAAATTTAGATAAACCTGTGACTTCATGAATCAAGTCAGCTGTAATGTCTATTACTCTATCCTCTAGCCAAAACTTTCCATTGTGAATTCTGCTCAGAATAATCTTAGTCCATTCTTCATTTTCAAATTCATACTTCAAAGCATACTGAACAATCTCACTATCTTTCAAATGTTCATATCCTTGTTTTAATGACATATTCTGATTGTAAATGTTCATATGTTCATTGGTAAAATCAGTATCACTAACTGTTTCTAACTTGCATCCAAGATAACTTCTCACATTTTCTAAATGCAAAACTCCATCTGGTACGGATGATAGTGCTATCCTAGGATCATCTTCTTCCAAGGGTTCTACTGGTTCCTTCTTCATTATAGGTCTATTCTTATCTTTGATATTGTGAACTAAGGATACATCCATGACTATTTCAAGTTCCTTATACCGATTCAAAGAGTTGTCAAGATAAATACCTCAAGTTTGTGATTTTAGGGCTTTCATAGATTCGGCGCTCAAATCTTTCACCAAATCACTATAAAATGCTTCCAATATATGTTCTTTTCTCTCCTAAACACTTCAATTTACTTTGATAATCAAATAACATTGATCATAACCTTTTATTACTTCAATCTCACTTAGATCTGACATTGCATTCAATTCTTTTGCTGCTTCTTTCCAAAAAGTTGTTTCTGCTATCCTACAAAACTTAAAACTTCTTGCGATCTTGCAAAACATAATATTTTCTTTTACGCTCTTAACAATAGCATTAGCACATCATAAAATATGTTACATTAATTGCGCAAGACTTAATTCATCAAAAATCTACTTCTACACTAATTCTAAGTTCCTAATCTACTGTAATTATCATAAATTAAGTGCTTATAGATAGGTCAGATAAGGATTCATTCTTACCACTTGATACTTCACCTTTTTGATTACCTTCAATGTTGAATATGTCTCCTTGATTTGTGCTTTTAACAAACTTCATTTCATCTGCATTACTATAGCAACCTTTTTGTCTATTACCTGCATCTTCATTACTTCTTGCATGATTTCTAGGGTTAGGGTTAGGATGAAAAACTCCATTGTTCATTCTGTAAAACCTTGCTGTATGTCCAATCTTGTTACATATCTAACAAATAATTCCATTGTTCTCATATCTTGGTCCTTGTTGATTGATTTGTGATTTGCAGTTTCTAGTAATGTGTCCAATCTTGTTGCATCTATAACATACTACTTCATTCCTTTTGTTCATATCTTCAGTAGGTCTTTTATCTGCATTGTTAGTATTTCTAAACATTCTACTACCATAATTATTCTTAATAATTTGAAGTCTTCTACATTCAATAGCTCTATGTCCAAAACCATGACAATTATAACAATAACCATTGAGAGGTTTAAATTGTTTACCTATGCAATATCTCTTCATGTGACCAATAGTATTACAACCAAAACATCTACCTTTGAATTCTCTTTTCATACCTTTGGGTGATTCTTCTTGGTTTGGTGGTTCTTCTTCTTTAGGTGTGTCATCAGATTTGTTGATCTCATCTGACTTCTTCTTATCTATGCTTTTAGATTCTTTTAGATCTGGTTTCTTGCTTTCATCATTTTTTCTGAATATATTAAATCCAAGTCCAGTCTTATCATAGGATGGTTTTCCATAAGATACTTGTTCATCGATCTTCTCACTATTTGAATATAGCCTTTCAAGTTGTTGTTTGGATTGAGTCAATTCACCTTTCACAATCTTATTGTATTTCTCAAGTTCTACATGCTGCAAGTTTACTTTCTCAAATTCAGATGTTACTTTGTCAAGTTTAGATTTTAATTCTTCATTCTCAATCTTCAACCTTTCATTCTTAGATCTCAGATTTGCTTCATTTTTGTCATTTTCATCTTTCAAACTAAGCTTTAGATTTTCTATCTTCAATTCATGCTTAAGAATCACATTTTCTTTTTCTAAATTGTCATCACAATCTTCAATAAGAATTTGGGATTCCTTTTTAGATTTCAGATCTTTTACCTTGTTTTTCAATTTCTCAATAAGGTTCTTTGCATCATCATATTTCCTTTTCAGAGTGTTTCTTTCATCAGTAAGCATATCAATCTGTTCAAGAGCTTCTTCAAGATTTTTCTATAGTCGATCCATATCCATAGAGATCTTACTCAAGCTGCTAGGCTTTCCTTGAATGATTCTTCTCCGAGTAACTAAGCTCTGATACCAATTGTTAGAAATAGAAAATATTGAGAGGGGGGGTGAATCAGTATTCTACAAACTTTCTATTTTGCCCAATTATGGATATAACAGATTATCTTTATACATGCATAACATAAGAAGCTAAACAATATGCATAGCAATAGAAATAAAGAACTCATATCACATGATATGTTCTCGAGGAAACCTTGGCCAAGGGAAAACCCCGATGGGGATGGTACCCACAAAACTCCACTAATCAAAAGTATCCTATTAAGGATGTTGACCTTGTTAGGAGTCTATTGCAAGCATATAGTGTATCAGTCCTGATTAAGGGACTATAGGCCTTGTTAGAAGCCTCAACCCTGTTAGGAGTTGTTAATACAAAATCTAATTACCAGATGAGCCCACTGTCCAAACAAGTAATGTACAATGTATACTTATTACAAAATGGATTAAGGTATATAACCTTATGCTGCTTGCATCAATATCTTTTCACTGCTCTTACATTCGCATCATATCATTACAATGTTTCCCCATATCTCTTCTTACAATTATAATTACATATATACAAGTTAAATAACTTTACATGGTCAGCTTCCATATATCTTTATCCAAGAGTTAACATCTAGGATGTTGTCCCTTTATATTGTTAAGTCATTATTTTGATAAACAAAATAATCCCTTAACTCTTTACCAATTCTGCATTTATATTCTGTCTTGTTGGCTTAACACTGTCTTCGGTAAAACTGTCATAACTAATTCCGTACATGCTGTACTAACTTGCACTCTGAGATGGGTCATCATTAGTCATCATAGAGTCTATGTTCAAGTGTGCAAGCACTGAACTTAGTCCAGTCAACGTCGCAAATGCAAACTGTATCCTGGTGCACTGGTGAAAACAATGTTTTACACTTAGACAAATTGCAATGTGCTCTGCTATACTTGCTTTCTGACCTGTGCGATCTTCATGTGGATCATATGTTGCCATAATGAAAACATCTATGTTCTCACTTCAGCCAAATTTCCAACAATGCATACATACATACATACATACATACATAGATATATATGTGTGTGTGTGTGTGTGTGTGTATGTATATGTATATGTATATGTATGTATGTCTATGTATGTCTATGTATTTATACATACATACATATATATATATATATATATATATATATATATATATATATATATATATATATATATATATATATATATATATATATATATATATATATATATATATATATATATATATACATAGATATAAATTATGTATATGTATGTATGTATATATATTATATTGCTCGATCACAATATCTCTTCATCTATATATTTATATATATATTTGTCTCTCCTTCCTCTCTATCTCCCCATCTATTTCATATTTGTCTCTCCCTCTACCTTTCTTTGTCTCTCTATAAATTTCTATCCCTCTCTTTCCATTTTCCTCGATCTACCTCTATCTCTCAATATCTCTCTGTCTCCCTAGACCTCTATATCTATATCTCTTTTCCTCTCATATATCTCTCACTAATTATTCTTTCATCTATCCCTATCTCATTCATTCTCTATATCTCTCTACCCCTATATATCTTTTTCTCTACCTCTACATATACACCAATTACTATCTCTATCTTTATCATTATATCTCTCCCACTCTCAATCTCTCTATATTTATATATTTATCTCTTATATCCTATACCTATCCCTCTTTCCTCTCCTTTTCTACCTCTCACCCTCTCCATATCTCTGCCCTCCTTTACCATCTCCATCTCCATCTCTATCTCCTTATCACATTCTCTCTTGCTCATACCCCTATCTCTCCCTCTCTTCCTATTGAAAACATAATGTGGGCCTATTGGTATTGGGGTGTGATTAGCTTCCTAAAAAACATAATTTTCTAAATGGTCTATTATCAGTCCACTTCATATGTTGCACAAATGCATGCAACTAATAGAATAATTGTAGGATTCTAAAAAAATGTTATGGTTTATAATTTTGGGTTAGAAATGGGTGGATTGAAATTTTTATTATCTATTGAAGTTTTATTTCTTTTTAAAATGGATTATCCACTATTTAGGAGGTGTTGGGGTTGAGTTCCCAAAAGATAACCATATTAAAGGCCTCATCATTATTATCCAAATCCTTATGCTACAAAATTAGAGAACACACCTAAGATAAAACCTAGGAAATTCATCTGCATTACAATCAATCTCTTTAATTCTAAGATAGCTAGCTCTAGAAAGACACTCTTGTAACAAGAAAACTCCAATATTGTTGTTAATAATAATTGGAAATTGCAAGTATGGAAACACCTAACAAAATTTCATTTGGAAATCTTCAAATGCACCTATAAGTTAAATAAATCACATATTTTTCTTCTCTAATCACACGTCTGATAGGGATTCCTTCAATCTCATAGCTCACAAAAACCAAAAGCCTAGTAGGACCAGTACCTAGATCCATGATTCTTCCTTCTTAAGAGTAGTGATCAACTAGAGTAATATTTTACCTTGCAAAGTTTAATCATCATATTTTATTGGTGTAACAAGATTCAATGATCTCCCTAACAAGACTCAAGATACTAACCTCGATAATCTCATACAATGACACTAAAAAGAACAAAAAACAACAAACATTAAAGAGGTTCCAGTGTTAAATGACAATTTAAAAAACCTCCAATTATGTTGCTCATTTCCAGTCCTAGTATATATGTGCAATGATTTTATGGGTTTCTTTTTTTCCTGCACATTTTGGACCTATCTTTTGTTTTATCAATTCATGCATGCAAGATAAGTACCATGTCAGGAAAGATCAATCAATGTAAATGAACAATTGTGCATATATTTCATTTAAACATGTTGACATCTTTTGCATGGCTCTAAAAAAAACCAATAGAAAACAAAGAAAGTCTACAAGCTTTAAACAACCATGGCAATTCTTCTTCTTCTTTTCGACAAAGTGTCAATCTCTTCCACTTACAAAGTAGTACCACCTCTTCATATCCATAATATGTAATCCTATCATCTGCACACCATCTCACATAAGTTGTTTAATTACTTTAATTCTTCAATAATGTGATCACACCCTATCATACTAGTTTATTTGTTCTAAACTAAATTGGGGCAAGGTAACATTGTACCATAAATCTTTTAGGTTATCTTTAGGTATGATAAAGCACACCAAAAATGAACCATGTCTAAAAATGATGTAGCAATTAACATCTTGGGTTCATGGAAATCTTGTATCTCGTAGCTTGTTAGATGTGCTTGGTAACTTCTTTGGAGTTCTCGGTAGAGTGTTCATGTTTGTTCACCGACGAGCTTGATTATCATTTGGTGTATGTTGTCTCTACTCATTGGTGTTCTTCACCAAGCAAGTTCGGTGTGTTCTATTTTTTCTCGATGGCATAGTTTACCGACGGGTTTAGTTTTGGATCTTTTGTTTGGGCCGACTTGTATATTTAATTTTGGTCATGATCTTAATGTTGGGATCGCTCATTAGGAAACATGCAGACCTAAATATGGGTCATTGCTTTCTCCAATGTTGGATCTTGAAGAGCTGACATGTTTGGCAACCTCAAGTATAAATGTAATGATTTGTTATAGGTTTTAGAGTTAGAGTGAGGAAGTTATAAATATAGGAAGAAGATAGGAAGCTAGAGATCATGGATCTCACATGCATGAAGGTTGTTCTATTTTTTAATTAATTCCTATTTGTATTGGCCATAACCGAGAAGGCCTTACAACCCAACATGTATCAAGTTTGAATGAATTAATATATGATATGCATTCCTTATCTCCTTTTCTTTGTTATTGCTTCTATATTGTGATTTTGCAAGATGGTCTGGTAATTTGGTGAGCCTTTGTCCCCATTTATATAACCCTTCCCTTGCATTAAGTGGTATCAGATCAAGCATTTGATCTAGGTTTGTGAATCTAGGTCTGTGATTGTGGTTCCTTCTTGTAAGCCCTAGTTGGTTATTTGTTGTGGGGTAGCAGATTATGATCTCACCTACATTTCCATAGAGTTTCAAGATGGTTTGAGGGAGAAATATAGATCTAGGTTTATCTGATATGCTAAGATAAATTACCACTAGATTGGAAGTTGTTGAGACAACCCAATGTTAAGGAAGACATCTTGATGATGTTAGTGATGATGAAGTTGAAGAAGTGTAGGAGGAAGCCACACCTACACCTATAATGGATCAAGGAGAAGAATGATTCCTGAAAGCATTGACTAGTTTGAAGGCTACATTGTAGTTTAACCCTCCTGAGTATAGTGGAAAGATGAATTTGAATGAATTGATGGACTGGATCATGAAGATGGAGAAATATTTTGAGTATGAGAACATATTGAATGAGAGGCAGGTGAAAATTGTAAGCATAAAACCTAAAGGTCATGCTTCCATGTGGTGGGAGCATCTGCAATTAGATCGAAAGAAGAAAGGTACAACCAAAATCAAGGTATGGGATAAGATGGTAAATAAGTTGAAGGGAAAGTTTCTACCTTGTGACTATCAGATTAACCTAGTTAGGAGAATGCAAAGTTTGAAGCAGAAAGATAGCTCTATAAAGGATTACACTGAGGAGTTTTACATGTTAGCTATCAAATCTGGACATATTGAAGATGAGGTGGAAAGGGTTGCAAGGCACTAAAGAATTTAACAGTGGAAATTCTTATGAAGTAGAGTTACCTAATGACATAGACATATACCCAATATTCAACATTGTAAATTTGTATGAGTATCATGAGCTTGATGAAGAACTAACAATACCAAGTTATTATACTAAGAAGAAGATAAAAGAAGTTGGACAAATTTCAGAACAAAAAGTTGGTAGAACCACAAGAGGAAAAGATTACATGGAATACTTAGTAAAGTGGAAGAAAAAACCAATTGAATAGTATACATGGATTTATCAATCTCAGTTGGATTTAGCTTAGGCTGTACCTCACTCATAATTCAGAGAATCATTTCTTTTCAACTTCGAGTGTTTGATGTAAGAGCATCTTGGGTTCATGACAATCATGTATCTTGGTAGCTTGTTAGATGTGCTCGGTAACTTCTTTGGAGTTCTTAGTGGAGTGTTCCTTTTTGTTCACCGACAAGCTCAGTTAATGCTTGGTATGTGTTGTCTCTGCTCAGTGGTGTTCTTTATGGAGTGGGTTCAGTGTGTTCTATTTTGCTCAGTGGCACAGTTCATCGACAGGTTTACTTTTGGATCTTTTGTCTGGGCCGACTTGTGTATTTAATTTTGGTCATGATCGTAATGTTGGGATCACTTATTGGGAAACATGTGGACCTAAATCAGGTTCATTTGTTTCTCCAAGCTTAGATCTTGAAGATTCTGTTGGGCCGACTTGTTCAGTGTCCTCGAGTACAAATGTAATGATTTGTTCTAAGTTTTGCAACTAGCATTAGGAAGTTAGAAATATAGGAAGAAGATAGGAAGTTGGATATCGTGGATCTCGCATGCATGAAGACTGTTCAATTTTTTAATTGATTCATATTTGTGTTGGCCGCAACCGGGAAGGCCTCACAGCTCGACATGTATCAAGTTTGAATGAATTAATATATGATCTATGTTCCTTCTCTCATTTTATGTGTTATTTCTTCCATGTTGTTATTCTGCAAGGTAGTCTGGTAATTGGGTGAGCCTTTGGCCCCACTTATGTAACCCTTCCTTGTGTCAAAAAAGAAGACACTTATTTTTGTGAAAAAATTATCAAGTCTTCCTTTTTTCATGTCTACAACTACTATAGATATTATTATGCATACCAATAAAATGACCATCATATATTGTTACAATATCTATCGAGATGTCTAGGAAGATCGCGAGTAGGAGGAAGACATATCTAGAGAGAGGAGTGAGGAAGATAGAGGTAGAGATGCAGATAGAGTGAGAGAGGAAGAGGTACACAAAAGATAGGGAGGTAGAGAGAGGTAGAGGGAGGTAGAGGGAGAGAAAAGATAAATATAGATAGAGAGTGGAAGAGATAGAGAAATACACAAGAATAGAGAGGGAGAGATAGAGAGATATAGATAGAGATATAAACATATATAGAGTGATAGGGAGAGGGGGGAGATAGAGAAATACATTGATAGAGTAAGTAGATATAGACCTCATAAACTTTAATAATGAATGCAAAAAGTGTAGTAGAATTTTCCCTAATTAAACTTCCACACCTCAACTAAACTTTCACACCTCTTCAACGTACCCATTGCACACATAAGTGTGATTGCTAATTTAAATAATATAAACACTAAAATATGAAAAATGATAAGATCGATGGTCCGTTGGTCAAATTTATTGGTTGGATGGAAATTCAGTGCATTCCAGTTCTTCGATTGCTTCACAATAACACTTTAATCTTCTCAATTTAAGATGAATAAAACCTTTAAAATAAAAAGAGATCGTTTTCAACCAGCAGTTGACTCACCTCGGTTATAATCTCACTAGCGGTGTCATTACCCCAAGCGCAAAGATATTGTACTCATCAGTAAAAAGAAAAAAATAAATAGGAATCAAATTGGTAAAAAAATGCATATCTTACCAAGGGGACATTATTTTTTTTAAAAAACTTTCCTTATAAATTTTATGGTTTAGTTTGCTAGATAGTCACAGGTAATCAAATTGGTCTCTCTTGAAACAACCTCAACGCAACATTCTAATTGATATCAATCTCACAACCGACATGGAAAACAAGGTTCAATTTGTTTTTAATTGAAGGAAGGTTGCGTGTTCTTCACGTACTCAAATTTGGTGGATTCCACGTATTCGATTGCGTGTCCGTAATATTTATATTTATTCCATCGGAGAAAAAGAACAATAAAGCTATAGTTTCTAATGATAATATAGATGCAAAGGCTAATCTCCAATAGGATTCAGTTAGCCAGATTACAATTGGCTTTCGCTTTGCCCTAAGAAGTTCTATCTTCCTGAATTCAAGGGCCAGATGTGGGAGCCACCCAACAGGTCTTCTAGCATTGAGTTTAAAGTCTCGGAAAGCTCTAGACAAATTCTCCTAAAAGTTTAGGACCGGCAATTTTTCAAATGCTTTATCCCTGTGCGTAAGGGGGAATTGAGAATACCAGAAAATAACTTGCATAAGTTATGATAATAATTTGTACTCAGATCCTGAATATACAATATTCTTGGAAGATTCATCCCCAGTCAAAACTCAGAGAGACTAGTGTCCCTCGCTCAGCACTATGACAGGTATTACATCTGCAGCCCTCGTATTCCCAGCGGCTCTGGACGTGTTCAGCTTTGGAGCCCTGAGTGTCGAAATTGCCTGTGGACGACGACAGGCAGACTGGAGCTTGACTGAACACAATTCCAGAGTGGTGGAATGGGTTTGGCACTTGCATCGAGAGAACAGAATTTTTGATGCAGCAGATGAGAAACTGGGTTGAGATTTCAATGGTGAGGAAATGGAACGGCTTATGAAAGTGGGATTGTTGTGTTCTCATCCAGATCCCAATGCCAGACCAGCTATGGGAAAAGTGTTGGATATATTGAAAAGAGGACCATCCACCTTTTGATATCATGTCATCGTCCTCATTCTCGACCTTAAACGGAACTGGTAGTATGATAATCTCTATTCCGTCTGAAATAAATCCAACTCTCTAGTCGTCTCCGCTCAAATACCTCTTTTCTTTGATTATGCTCAAAATACTCTTCTAGATAAGTTAATTTGCTAATTGTTAAGAGATAGGGTTATAATTGTTTAGTTCTGCAATCTTGTATGGAGTCTTACAATCTTGTATAAAGTTAAAAGCCTATTTTCTAGTTGGCAGTTGTCATTCCATATGGTTCTCCTCATGCTTGTATATAATAATCATTCTTAAGTTTATCACATAGTTATTCACAGTTTTTACTTCATCTTAATTTATACAATTATATAATTTGCTGGTATTCGAGTTCTATGTATTTTACTTGCTAACATAACACAAAATTTTACATGGTATCAGAGCTTAGTTTGGTACGAGTGCAAATTTGTTTGTATATTGTGTAAATTTATTGCATGTTCAAGGAGTTCCTTTTATTCTACGGACCAATTTATGTGAAGATTATCATCACCATGGAGACAGATGTAAACCTTTGCTTCTAGATATATGATTGTTCATCCCCTAATCTTTTACATGATCCTTGCTTCCTATCTTGATTCTTTAAAAATTGTACGAGCTTTGCAATCACTGCATGATAAAGATCTGGGGAAATTTGGGGCTTTATAAAAATTAATAAGTTTTATATGGGGGTTTTTGCTTAAAGCATTTAGTATAGGTTTCTTTTAATAAGCTTAATGAATAAACAAACTTAGAATATTAAAAGTTGGTATTAACTGCCAAGCTTTGCTCTTTTCCTCCAATGGGCAGCTAAAAGTGTTCTTCTTCTCTAAATTCTTGTCTACATGAGATTTTAGATTCCCATCTTTGAGTGCTTCCACACATTCTTTCTAATAGGGTTTATGACTACATGAGATTCCAAAGTCCCATCCTCGAGTTCTTCTAGAGTTTCTTTCCAGTGAAATAATTATTAAACATTGGATAAACAATTCTTTTACCACAACTAGGGGATATATATGCAGTTCTTTAGATTGGAGCACATTTCTACGAATCATATATGCATATCTTGTGATCAATTTCTATATTCAAAAACTATGCACCAATCTATTCATCCATTTGAGTGGTGTAGAATATGTACAATGTAGTTTGCAATGGTTTCGACAAATCTGATATAATCATGAACATGCATTGTGGATTCATTTTCAATTCTTCATTAACAAATGCATCTTTCTTCTTTAGTTTGAATAAATTATTTGGATCATCTTTGTAATTAGGTTCCTGATCAGGATTTGTTGTTAAGACCCATATCTCTCTAATCACCTAGCTACACTTTTTTGTCAAGACCCATATCTCTCTATTCACCATCTTCTATTTTCTTCTCCAATATCCATCCTGTTAGGAATAGTCCCAAGATAACTGAGAAGGGGGGTGAAGCAGTTATCTACAAGATTCAATTCTTTATCCAATTAAGTACAGAAGAACATTAAGCACATACACAATAAGATAACACTTAACACAACACCACAATGTTGGTTACGGGGAAACCCAAATAGGTAAAAACCTTGGTGGGAATTAGCACCCACTATAAACTAAACTAGAGTATAATGATCCATGTTAGAAGATCTTAAAACACTATTAAGAGTTGATCTTTATAATGCATGAAGTATAGTGACCTGGTCAAAGGTCAGACCTTGTTAGGAGTCTTTTACAGTTAACCCTGTTAAGGGTGAGGACACACTATCTGGGAGCACATGACTCAAATGGTGAAGGCTGCAACCTTTTGCATAACATATACACACTATATCTAGATCTTGGTGAACTGTGAGTTAGACTTGTTGTCTTGATCAGTTCTAAAGAATAGCATACACTTTCTTCTTTGTCACATAGACCTTCTATTGATGGCTCAATACTTTGTACCTTCTACTCTGCTCTGCTCTTTCAACTATCTACCATACTTAGCAACCACAACTGACCGGCTATAAGTATCATTCTCCAAATGATATAATCAATTTGGGCTGTTAGAGATTCCTTGAAATCATATTAGAGAAACAATATAACTCTCCAACAACATCTCCAACGGCTATATCAAGCATGGAACACAAATAGGACCGCACAACTCAATATGAGTAGACACATCGCTTCACACTGTCGACTCCATCAAATTAACTAAAACTTTATTCTCATGTTGAAATATGTTATGTGCTCTTAACCAAACATTCTTCACTCATCACTAAACATGAAACCAAACACACATATCAAAATGATAGGCGCAACTACTACAACAATATAACAATGTCATCCCCATCAGATAAACTCAAGAAACTATAACTAGCAACTGGAAACATCATAATTCAACCTGTACTATACAAATGACTCTGCATCCATGAACATAGCTTCACTAAAATGTCTACAACATAGATATAAATGTGCAAGGCTCCATCATAACCATACTACAAATCACATACAGAACTCTTCCTAGGACACTGTCAGGAACACTACTGAAACAAACAACTGTATAATTGTCTTCACTCAGAATTAACCTCTACGTCTATGATATCATGCCAATAACATATCTAAGAACCATATGCTCAAGGATCTTTCCATAAGGCCTCCACACACATTTCTTACCATATATTTTTATCAATGACAAACATATAGTCAACACTGACTTGCTAGCAAATCTCCACCAATCTCCCCCTTTGGCATTGATGGTAACATATGGAATGAAAAACACCACCAATCCAAATGTACAATTATTTTATAACATTCTCCATTTCCTCAACAAAAATCCCCCAAGGATGAATCCTCCATCTACTGTTGAATGCTCTGAATATCAACGGCTATATACTCCCCTTACTAATACTTAGTCCCCCTTTCTAGAATATACTCCCCATTCCTAAATTAAAACAACTATTTTATTTTTCATGACTATATACTCACTCCCCCTTTGACATCAACGGCAAAGGGTGCTAAAACAAATAAGCATCGGTACTACTCCTAAAGTAGAGTAGTTAACCATTCATCAGTCACTGAGGATTGATGAACTACTGCAAACTCTAATTAGATTCAAGGAAAGGGATTACTCCTAGCTTCTCTCTGAGATACTCAAATATATCCTTCGACAAAAACTTTTTGAATATGTTTGCTAACTATTCTTTAGTACTCACATAATCCAATTTTACTTCTTTCTCTGCAACTTTTTCTCTTAGGAAGTGATATTTTATCTCAATGTGTTTTGTCTTTGCATGCATCACAGGGTTCTTTGACATATTGATAGTGCTAGAGTGTTATCACAATGAATAACAATAGGATAATCAATCTAATTTCCAAAATCCTTTATCATCTGCTTGATCGACACAATTGTAGAATAATTTAATGTTTATGTTACATACTTTGCTTCTATTGTGGATTGAGAAATATAATTATGCTTCTTGCTTGTCCAAGTAACAAGTCTATCTCCAAGAAATATTTCTCCTCCTGAGGTACTCTTTCTATCATCCACGCAACCTGCCCTATCTGCATTTGTATACACATGAAGTTCTACATTTTTTGAATTAGGATACCATAAACCATAATCTATAGTTACCTTCAAATATTTTCAAATATCCTATTTACTATCATAAGATGACTTTGTTTAGGTTCTGCTACAAATCATCAATATATAGAACATCATCAGTGTTATTCTTCCCATCCAAAGTGATAGCTCCTCTACAAATGATAGGTTTAGGAGTGTTGTCTCCAAATCTAACCATGTCACCTTTGTACTTATCCAAATGAATAAATCTATCTTTGTCTCCTGTCATGTGATGTGAACAACTACTGTCAATGATCCAGTCTGTCTTGATTTCTGCTTGAGAAATGAATGCTAGCTCTTGTTCTTTCCTTTCATCTTCTTTATCGATTTCATCATACATTCTTTCCATCTCTTCAATTGCAACAAATCCAATTTCATCTTCTACTAAATCTTCATCTGATACTCCATCTTCAGCATAGTAACACTCTTTATACTTAGGCTTGTAATTTTTATATTTCTCAACTCTTGTAGGACACTTAGATGCAAAATGACCAATCTTGTTACATGAGAAATATTTGAATGGCAACTGACCTTCATATTTTCTTTTTCCTTTTCTTTCTTTCTTAGAAATCATAGAAATGAATTCATCTAATTCTTTATTGAATCATCTTCATAATCAAAATTGCTAGAAGGGTTCAAATATTTCTTACCATGGACTGAGGCTTTGAATGTTGTTTCACTTTTAGACTCTATCTTCAACCTTGATATCTCAAATGCTGAAATCTTTCTGATTAAGGTCTCTCTTTTGAAGTCTTTTGTGGACTGCATAGTTTCATCTAGGATGTTTATCTTTCTATCATATTCTTGTGTCAAGGTAGTCATCAATCTGTCCATTATGTCTTCTTCTAAAATCTCTCCACCATTGTTTCTGATTCCTGCAACTGCTTCATTAATCTGTTGATTGTAGGCTTTGATGTTCTCTTCAGGTAGCATCGCTAACATATTGTATCTTTTCTTCCATGTCTTTCTGCACACATTCTTCACTTGAATATCTCCTTCAAACATGTCTTCTAGAGACTTCCATATCTTGTAGGCTTTATCTACTTTCTTGATCTCTGAAAAATCATTGTCAGATAAGGCACTGATAAGGGCTTCTTTGGAAATAGCATTTTGAGTGAAAATCTCCTTTTTCTTAAGAGTTACATCTTTCTTTGCAAGATCTGATAAAGAGGGAATCTGAACTTCTTTAGTAGCTACTTCAAAAATCTCAAAAGCAATGCACTGCAAATGTATCATCATTTTGTTCTTCCAGTCTAGATAATTCTCTCCACAAACTTAGGAATTTCTTTTCTAAAGAATTCCATCTGATCAAACTCAAGCTATTAAACTTTCTCTCTGAGGCACTTGGCTCTGATGCCAATTGTTAGGAATAGTCCTGAGAGATAATTGAGAGGGGGGGTGAATAAGTTATTTACAAGATTAAATTCTTTATCCAATTAAGTATAGAAGAACATTAAGCACATACATAATAAGATAACACTTAACACAACACAACAATCAATTTTTCACTGAAGCGATGGAGAGGGAGTGAGCAGGAGGAGGAGAGAGCGAAAGAGTGGGAAAAAACTTGTGAATTCCTGACAGGAGGGGAAGCAAGATGATCTTGGTCAAGAGGCCGATTCAGATCCTATACTAGGATTTATGGAGGTCTCTAAGAAAGTAGTAGAAGATAAGACTATTTTCCCCATGCCAGACAATGGGGAAAGAGCTGGTGGGTCTAGCTTGGCCCATCCGAGTAAGGATAGTGGACCTATCTTGGGACTAGAGAAATAAAAAGGGGAAAAAGTTGGTCCTTCTAAGAAAAGAAAAGGGTCAACAAAACAGCCAGAAGATCTGTCACATGGGGGGAACTCGTTACAAGGTAAGGGGAAATGGAGTTTTCTTTTTGGGATAAAATCGACTAGGAAATCTTCCTTCCAAAAGATTGATATAGCTTCAGATCTAAATAAAGGTGTGATAGGTTTGAATATTCCTGATCAAATCATAGATCATACTATTTCTAGAATGGCCTCAACTTTGATAGGAAAGTTTACGGGTCCTAGGCCAAATATAGATCTGGTGAGAGCTTTTACGCTCCAAAAATGGAAGCTCAAAGGGCAGGTGGATGTTGCTGCTATGCCAAAAGATTTTTTCTCCTTTTTATTCTCTAATGGGGAGGATTTTTCAAAAGTGTTGACAGAAGGTCCTTGGATGTGGGGTAAATCTTCTTTATCTCTATAGAAATGGACAAAAAACTTGGATTACAATGAGAATTTCTTTGTCTCTGCTCTTGTATGGGTTAGACTTGTAGGTCTCCCACTCAAGTATTAGTAGGAGGATATATTGGTGACGATGGCTGAGCCCTTTAGTGAATAGCTGACTATTGATCCGATGACTATAGCTTGAACTAGACAATTTTATGCAAGGATTTGTGTTAATATCTAGCATGATATTGACCTACCTCAAGTCATTAATCTAAACTTGAAAGTGGGTAAATGGACCCAAGAAATAGAATATGAATCCACCCCTTTTGTGTGTCTAACCTGTAGAAAAGCTGGTCATTGGGAAAAACTTTGTCCCTTAAAGTTAGCTATAGAGAAGAAAGACCAAGAGTTTAAAATGTCAAAGAAATGGGAATGGAGAAAAAAAAGAGGAGAAATGCAAAATCCCCTGGAGAATAAGAGCTCAAACTCAAACTTAGATGAGCAGCAGGCCGACCAACCAAAAGGGTCAAAAGATATAGAAGGGCCTAAGAAAGCAAGCTCCCTTCTGATGAAAAGGACATATAGGAAAATAATATTTTGGTTACCTCTTCTGAGGAAAATCATGACACCTCTTTAGAGTCTGATCCTCTAATGGCTTCAAGGGTTGAGGATAGCCTATATCTATCAGAGCAAAGGGTGAACTACCAAAGTCCGCAAAAGGTTTTTGAAACCCAGTATGTGCTAGAACAAATCCGTAGTGAAGCATTGAATGCTAATTTGTTAGAACCTGACTCAAAGAATGACAGATCAAATGAATAGTATGAGGACTCTAAAACTATGGAAGTAGAGAAACAAAGTCCTTGGATCAGTGTGAAAAAAAAGAATAATAGATCTCCTGCTAGTGTGGGTTTAGGGTCTCAACCTAGAAGAGAAAATATGAAGGATCTGACCCCTGCCATAGGAACAAATAGTGCTAAGGCAACACATGGAGGCTTAGCTTCTAGATCAAACAAAAAAAGGGGTCAAATCAAACCTAGAGGAGTTAAGACCAAAGGATAACAACAAAAAGCAGATACAGGAACACATAAAAGAGAAAGGGGTAGAGCTTCTAAGAAGGACCAGAGAGAATAGGAAGCTAAATAGAACATAGCGGATGGTAGACAATGTACCATTGATCAGGTCTATCCTCCAAATTTTTAATGAAGATTTTATCTTGGAACATTAGAGGTCTCAATAGTCCTCATAAACAAGATGTTATTAGGAACCTTGTTAGAGATTCTAAGCCTGATTTTTTGCTTATTCAAGAAACTAAAATGGTTAAAGATAAGATTGTTAAAATTAATTTGTTGAAGAATGGGGATAAGTTTAGTAGTGATGTTGAGGGGGTTTCTGGAGGTTTGGCCATTTTTTGGAATACCAAAAGCTTCACTTGTGATCTATTGAAAGATGACAAGAACTTCCTGGTAGTTAAAGTAAGTAGTATCAAGGACAACTTTTCCTGGACTCTGATTAATGTGTATGCCCCAAATACTAAAACTGGCCATCTTAATCTTTGGAAAAGGCTTCATGACATAAGAAAGGATTACCCAAATGATAATTGGATGATGATGGGAGACTTCAATACTCCCCTGAAAGAAGCTGAAAAGAAAGGAGGGAACAATACCCAAGTGGATAGTAGGGTAGATTTTATGGATTTCATATCTAATGAAGGTATGCTAGATGTTGACATTGAAGGAATTGATTACACATGGTCTAATAAAAGAGTGGGAGCGGATCTCATCCAGGTCAAGCTTGACAGAGTCCTCATCTCACATGGTTGGATTGCTAATTTTTCTTTCTCTCTTTCTACTCTTAACCGCATTGGGTCAGACCACTACCCTATTTTGTTTATCACTAATTCCTTCAAAGGAAAAGGTAATACTCCCTTTAGAAAGGAAAAAATGTGGTTGATTCACCCTGACTTCAAAAATAAAATAAAGGAGTGGTAGAGTATTAAAGTGGAAGGAAAGGCAATGTTCCAGGTGGCAAAAAAAATGGCGAATATCAAATCAAAAGTTAGACAATGGAATAAGAATGTCTTTAGAGATATATTCCAAACTAAAAGAAAAATTCAAATGGACCTTCAGGAAATTCAAGATAAGATACAGAGTACAGGGTTGACTGAAGAAACTAGAAAAGAAGAAAATATTATCCTTGTTGATTACCATAATATCATATCTAAAGAGAAAACATTTTGAAGACAGAGATCCAGGTCTCTTTGGCTAAAAGCAGGTGACAGAAATACTAGATTCTTCCATTTAACAATGATGAAAGATAAGGCTATGAATATAATCAACACTTTGATTACCCAAAGGGGCACTCTTAATAAAGAGGAAGAGATAAGGAAAGATATGATGGGCCATTTTTCTTTGATCCTTACTAGAGAACAAGGTCTTAATCATGATGATTAGAATAGTTTGCTGAGCTCCATTCCTAAGGTGTTGGTGGCTGAGGACAATCTCTTTCTTAAATATATACCTTCGGAGGAGGAAATTATTAAGGCTATCCAGTCCTTTGAAGGTGAAAAATCCCCCGGGCCGGATGGCTTTCAAATGTTCTTCTTTCAACACTTTTGGGAAATAATTGGAGAAGATATATGTGGTGCTGTGAAAGAATTCTATGGTTCTAAAGCTATGCTTAAAGAGCTCAACTCCACCTTCATAGCTCTAATACGCAAAAAACTAGGAGCTAATACAGCTGACAGTTTTAGACCTATTAGTCTTTGTAACTCTTTGTATAAGATCATATCTAAAGTTATGACTTCTAGGATTCTCAAGATCCTCCCTCCTCTCATTTCCCCCAACAAAATGGTTTTGTGCCGGGGTGTCAAATCCTGGATTCGATTATGGTTGTTCATGTGAATATTCATTCATTGGAAAAATCATGGAAATAGGGGTTCCTTATGAAACTTGACCTATCAAAAGCCTATGATAGAGTCGATTGGGAGTTTCTTATGAAAATTCTTCAAGCATTTGGTTTTGATGAGGGAGTGATTAAAATTACAATGCAACTTGTTACAATTGTTTCTTCATCGGTGATTGTGAATGGGGGATCCTCTTCTTTCTTTAGACCTTCCAGAGGGTTAGGCCAAGGTGATCCTATATCATCTATCCTTTTTTCTATCATGGCAGAAAGTCTTGGGAGATTCCTTTCCCTTCAGGTGTCTCAAGGTTTAATTTTGGGTTTACATCCGACCTCTGGAGGGATTGTCTGCTCGCATGAACAATTTGTTGATGATACAATTCTAATGGGAGATTCTACTGTTAAAGAGGCTAGGAATATGAAAAAGGCTTTAAATGTGTATGCTAATGCCACAGGTCAACTCAGAAATTGGGAGAAGAGTGCCCTATTTTTCTTCAATACTCCTGAAGCCAAAATGAATAGAATCTCTGCTATCCTTGGGTGTAAGATGGGAAGCCTCCTGACCACCTATCTTGGTATGCCATTGTGATTAAAACTAGAGGCTAATTTATGGAATGAAATCCTCAATAAATTTCATTCAAAATTAGTAGGTTGGAAAGGGGCGATTCTCAATCAAGCTAGGAAAGTTCAACTGTTGAAGACTACTTTGCAAAATATTCTAGTCTACACCCTTAGCCTGTTCAAAATACCTCAAATTTTTTTTGATTTAATAGAGAAGATCCAAAAAAGGTTCTTGTGGTCTAGAGTGGAAGAGAAAAAGAGACTCAACCTGGTGGCTTGGGAGAAGATTTGTACACCCAAAAATATGGGGGGTCTGGGAATAAGGAGCATAAATAATACCAATAAAGCTCTCCTAGCAAAGCAATGTTGGAGAATCTTTGAAGATGAGAAAGAATGGAATATGATAATGAAAAGGAAATATCATCTTAGTAATCTTGAAGGAATGCTCCAAACTCAAAATGATATCCAGGGATCTTTTGTCTAGAATAGCATAAGTAAAGGCAAGAATCTCATAAGCAAAGGTGCTATTTAGAAGCTGGGAAATGGTAGAAAAATTATTTTTTGGAATGATAAATGGATGATAGAGAAGCCTCTTATAGAGAATGAAGATTGGGGGAATGATATTCAAGATTGTAAAGATACTATAGGAGAATTTGGTAGTGATTACTAGAAAAATGAAAAGTGGATAGACCCTTGGCCGAAGGATATCAGATTTAAAGAAGTGAATAAATAATTAAATAATTGGTTTATTAGAGAAAATGAGGTTGATAAACTTATTTGGGGTCTGACGACTTTTGGTAAGTTCTTAGTTGCTTCTGCTTCATTGATTCTCCTCCCTAATGAGGCTCAACCTTTGTGAGTCTAGGTATGGAATAAGGACCTTACCCCTAAAATTAATATATTCTTTTGGCTACTTGTACAGAACAAAATTCTCACACAGGACAACCTTTTGAGAAGAGGGTTTCAAATGCCAAATAGATGTACCCTATGTTGTCAAGAAGTTGAGAATTGCAATCATCTTATGATACACTGCTCTTTCACTAGAGAGGTGTGGGACACTACTATGTCTTCCCTTGAGCTCAATTGGGTGAAACCTAACTCTATCCAGGAGTTTTTCCAGCAATGGCAGAGTCCTTTCAATGACAAAAATGCCAGGAATATCTGGAAAATTATCTTTCCCCACTTTACTTGGCTTATCTGGAAGGAGAGGAATAATAGAATCTTTAGAGAGAAAAAGGCCCCTCCTTCTATGGTTGCTAGCTCTATTACTATAGGAGAGACTAAAGAAGAGCCAAAATCAGAATCCTAGAGATAATGTTATGTGGACCGCTCCTCCCTATGGATGGTTTAAAGGGAACTTTGATGGCTCAGCGAAGGGAAATCTTGGAAGGGCTGGAGGTGGAGGGACTATAAGACATACTACTAGAAACTGTTTAGGAGTGATTATTGTCCTACCGGAATCCAAACTAGCCACGTGGTGGAGGTTGAAGCTGCTCTTTATTTGGTTATGATGGTGAAAGATTTGGGATGCACAAAGTTATGGCTGGAAGGGCATTCACTAAATATAATCAATGCTATAAAAGGGAAGTTTGACAGTTCTTGGATGATAGAACACATCATTAACAAAATAAAACTTTTAATGAATTCCTTTGAAGAAAGCCATGTCACTCATGTTTATCATGAAGGCAATAAACTAGCGGACAGGTTGGCTAATGATGGTTTTTGTGTGACATCACCCAAAAGTGGAGAGGGGAAGCGAATCTCAAGAGTGATATTTCTAGTCTAATCAACTATGATAGGATTAATCACCATGAAGGAAAAATCACTTAACTTAATGATGACAAGGACAAATCATTTACCGAGGAGGTTTGCATGTAAGGCGAAGTGTGGGAACTTTACTCTACAGATAATAAGGCATGAACAATGGGTTATTATTGATAACCAAAATAACATTGTTAACTAGAGAAGTAAGGAAGAAATATCTGGTAAGAAGCTGAACCAGCACATGAAAAACCAAAAAATTATGGGAGGTGGTCTGAAGAGAGAGGAACCTTCCAACTGTGACAAATGGAGACAGGATAGAAAAGTTTGGAAGAAGCTGAAAAAAGGGGGAGTCACTTAGTTTATGAAGAAGCTTCATGGGCACGACAAACAAATCATGTCTTTGTTTGCAGAAGGCTGGAATAATGGTAAGGTGCTTCTTTGGGGAAAATCCTTCATGCTTTCTATTTCTAGCTTAGCTGATATTACTAGTTTACCTGTCGAAGGTACCCATTTTCATAGAGGCAATCATAGGCTAGGAACTAAATCCTTTTCTATGTTTCCCAAAACTGATTATGAGAAAGCCCTTATGACTAAGGGGAAAGGTGACTATGTGGATATTACTAATATTGATGAATTTTGGGCTAAAATTTTGAAGGCTATGATAGAATATTTTACTCTGGATGGGTGGTATTCCAAAATCTACAATTTCCATTTTTTGTTTGCTAACCACTTCAGGAATAAAAGGAGAATTTCCTTCCCTTACTATCTTCTGAGTTCTCTGAATAGTAGCATTACTAGACACAGGAAAAAGGCTTCTAACCCTGTGTTGCATGAGGGCTTGATCCTTCTTATTTCTGAGCACATCAGGGACAACATTCTGGACCCTATCCCTAAAAGGATCATGGGCAAAAGAAAGGTGAAGATTGAGGAGGAGATAGAACCAGAGACTAGTAAGAAGGGAAAGAAAAATAAGGGAAAACCCCCTGTTGCTACTGGTGACAAAGTTATCAGAGAGGAGTTAGAGAATAAGCATCAAACTACAGGAAAGGGTATTCTTGAGGAAGGCAATGAGAATGACTTTGAGGAAGAAGAGATAAACAATGAGAATGAGAAGAGGAAGAGCAAGGAAAATACCAAGAAGAGGAAATGAATGACTGGTTGGATGAGGGGACTGAAGATAAAGAGGAGATTATCCAGGAAGATGGAGAAGAAAAGGAGGAAGTGGAAGAGGAAGAGGAAGGAACCCAAGGTTTCTCTTCTGAAGAAGTTATGAATGATTCCCCTAATTATAATGAGGGTGTTGAGAAAAAGGATGAAGGCACTCAGTCCATGGAGGCTGATATTTCTTCTTAGAATACCCCTATGGAAGAAAAAATGGGCAATGTTATGCCTGATATAGGGGATGGAAAAACCAGAGAGGAGGAAAATAAAGATGAAGAAGGTTTTTCTAAGGGAATTATGGGTGGACAAGAGAATGATGGTAAGGAGGTTGGTAATACTCCTTCTGCTAGAGATACTGGTGAGGACACCTCAAAAAGAGGGAAGGAAGGTAAGGAAGAGTTGACTATGCTCGAGATCATCAACAATGAAGAGGAACCTATTAGTCTTCAGATGGAAGATTCTATGCGGAAGGAGAAGACCAATATGGAGATCTAGGATAAGAACAGGGACTGGAAAAAGGAAATGCAGGAAATGAAAATCCACGTCGAGGATATGGAAAAAACTATGAAAAACATGAATACTAGGCTGGGAAAAATGGAAAGTAAGGTTTTTGATAAGGTTAAAAATAAAAATACTAATGAGGATGGAACTGTTGAGATGAACAAGAAGGTTAATAACAAGATGAAAGAACTAGAAACCAAAATCAGCAACCTTGACAGTATGATAAAAGGTGTTCTGAACCATAGCAACGAGGGTCTAAAGGTGACCATTATGAATCTAAAAATGTTGCATAACTACATGGAAAGGAACATGCTAGAAAGAACCACTATCACCATCAATGAGTATGATGGCAACACTGGGCTAGGGACAATAACTAGAGGACGCACCCACAAAAAGGTCCTGGAAAAACCTATAGAGCTAAAGGAGTTGCAAGAAACTATCCAGAAGATGGAAGACCTCCAGAAGAAGGTTGAGGAGATGATAATAGTTAATTAGCTTATTCTTGATGGTTGTTCTTTTGCTATTGGTTTTTTCTTTAGTTGCTACTTTTGAACTATTCGGCTGGTAGTTCCTGCTGTTGTTTTCCAGTAGGTGTTTCATTTTGTGAACTTTAATGCTCTATCTTTTTGTTGTTTTGTACTCTAGTTTCGGGTCCATGTAAACCCTACTTTTACCTTAATCAAAAACACTTAACACAACACCACAATTTTGGTTACAAGGAAACCCAAATAGGTAAAAACCCTGGTGGGAATTAGCACCCACTATAAACTGCACTAGAGTATAATGATCCTTGTTAGAAGATCTTACAACACTGTTAGGAGTTGATCTTTACATTTCATGAATTATAGTGACCTAGTTAAATGTCGAACCTTGTTAGGAGTCTTTTACAATTAACCTTGTTAAGGGTGAGGACACACTGTCCGGAAGCACACTACTCAAATGGTGAAGGATGCAACCTTTTGCATAATAGATACAACTATATCTGGATCTTGGTGAACTTCAAGTTAGACCTATGGTCTTGATCAATTCGAATGAAGATCATACACTTTCTTCTTTGTCACATAGACCTTCTATTGATGGCTCAATACTTAGCACCTTCTACTCTGCTTTTCTCTTTCAACTATCTGCCATACTTAGCGATCACAACTGATTGGCTATAAGTATCTTTCTCCAAATGATGTAATCAAGTCAGCCTATTAGAGCTTCCTTGAAATCATATTAGAGAAATAATATAACTCTCCAATAGCTATATCAATATGAGTAGATGTGTTTCTTCACACTATCAGCTCCACCAAATTAACTGAAACTTTATTCTCATGTTGAAATACATTATGCGCTCTTAACCAAACATTCTTCACTCATCACTAAACATGAAATCAAACACACAGATTGAAATGATAGGCACAAGTACTACAACAATATAAAAAATGCTGGCCCCATCAGATAAACTCAGGAAACTATAATTGGCAACTAGAAACATCATAACTCAACCTATACTACACAAATGACTCTACATCCATGAACATAGCTTTACTAACATGTCTAAAACATAAACATAAATGTGTGAGGCTCCATCATAACCGTACTACAAATCACATATAGAACTCTTCCTGGGACACTGTCAGGAACACTACTGAAACAAACAACTGTATAACTATCTTCACTCAGAATCAACCTCTGCATCTATGATATCATGCTGATAACATATCTAAGAACCATATGCTCAAGGATCTTTCCATAAGTCTTCCACGCATGTTTCTTACCATATGTTGTCATTAATGACAAACATATAGTCAACATTGGCTTGCTAGAAAATCTCCAACACATCAATCCTCTTCTCCTTTATCCTATAGACTCTCTTTCAATGGACTGACTCTATCTTGATCTTGAGGAATCCCCTTGGAAGTGTAATAAGGTAATATAGGATAAGTAGAAGCCTACAATAACAAGTAAATTTCAACCATAAAGAGATTGTTAAGAAGATAGTATTCCAATAATCAAGAAAGGAAACAATAAAAATAGCAATCATAATCCTTCAAACATAATGAAATCAATTGAAAAACATGAATATGCAAACCCAATAGTCCTTCCTTGTTGTTATCCTTCTCATGCAATGTTGGGCTTTCAATAATAAGCTCAAGATGATGCCAACATAAGAATTCGAAGCAATCATATTTACCAAAATTAGAGAATTAGCTCTCCATTTATAAGATGTTTAGGAGCTTCGATCAAGATTCTGTGAATGGATATGATTGAAGAGTTGAACTCAAAGTGAGTGGAAGCTCAACTTAATTGATTAATTTGTTTAATAGAATTGATTGATCTATCAACAAAATAGATTAAGAGCTGACTGATTTGATTAAAGACTTAGTTGATGAGGTGGAATAGATGATGAAATTGATTGAACTATTAATTGATTATTGAGGGAGGAATTTTCAATGTTGACTGAATAGTTAGAATTGTAATTGAAGAGTGAAGTGAAAGTTAGTATGAGTTATCTTTGGAAAATTAATCATGATTAAATATATAAAATAATTTATTTAGTTTCACATGTGGGAATTATAAATAAATAATTACTTATTTATTTAGGAGATAGGAATAATTAATTTTAATTAAATAAATATCATTTATGATTGGAGATTTGATTTAATTATTACATAAATGTAACAATTAAAAAGAGGGAATATTAATTAAATAATATATTTAATTTAATTAATTAATTATATTGGGATAGGGAATAATTAAATAATGTTTAATCATTTAATTACTTTGTAGATGAGTAATTGATAAAATATTGATTAGACATTCAATAATTAAAGTAATTCATTAAAATCACTTAATTATGAAATTAAAGGGAAATAATAACTATGTATTTTGAATAAGTAGAATGATGCATATTGATTAAATAATAAAGATTGTTTAGCAATTTAGGAGGAATATTAGTAATGTTATTTCATTAGAGCAATAGGCCAGCTTTAAATGTCTATAGGAAGCACTTAACGTTCATCCATAACTAGGCTTCCCATTTTCTCACTTATCTGAGTAAGGGCACCCCCACCAATAGATTCCATGATCGAAACCAGATTAGCTTGTCTAGCTGAATGTTATGTTTGGCTCTCAAGATGAGAATCCACTCTTGGGTTTTCCCCTACTATCCTATGTTGATTAGGTTCTTGTCCTTTTGGCTCAGATACCACTCCTTCCTTTTCTTGGGATGTATTGGCAAGACCCGCTACTCTTCTTGGTTCTTTGACAATCCTATATCTTGTGTCCCCAATCTTTGCATGTTTTGCATTTCTCTATGATTTCTTCCACTTTTATTTCCTACCATCACACCCCTTCACTTGATCAAATCTCTATTTCATGTGGAAATGGGGGTTATTGTCTCCATTTTATATAGATCCTTGCATACATGTTGTGATATTTCTTCTCTATGGCTTCATCTGAATTTAATAACTTTTATAATGTGTTTCCTATCATTTTTAAGGTTTCCTCATTCTAATACTCATGCAGAATGTTATAAACATGCACCAAGATTAGGGATTCCTCTATAGCCACTTGTTTTGCATTAAAATTTGACATCCAGTCTCTAATGAAATCCCTATTCCACCCATTATGAAAGTTTAATTATACATAACCCCATTGATTCTCCCTTGTACTATCTGTTATCCCCAGATAGAACCATTAGGGAGGATGTAGCATTTGCCCCATGTTTCATCACACCATTTCCAAATCTATGGGAAAGTCATCTATCCTCTCTCCCATTTCATGAAGAAATATCTAAATCTATGTAAATGTTGATAGTAGTTTTCCATTCTTCGAATTCTACTCTCAGTAAGAATACTCTATTGTCAACCATCATTGGCTTTTCCTTGGGGACTTGGTTAGGGATGAAAAGGTTTGTTGGCCTTAATTATTTTCCCTCGGGCCTTTTGAAGTTACCATTAATGCCAGTATAAGTTTTAGAAAAGACCTATTTTTTCTATGCAAACCCTTTATCTTTTTTCCTACTTGAATTTTTATGTTGTAACCATTCAACGTTCTCCCTTTGTAGAGTCACTCATGCTCTCCTTGTGGGACACCTCGGTTAGAGGGAATTCCTTCCATTCCTTTTTCCATATTGGTTCACCCCTATATGAAACCCTAGCCTTCTATGAAACCCTTGATGTTCTCTTCTTTCTACCATCAACACATTTATTCTGAATCTTTTCTAACATAAATTACAATCCACAAAAATGGATACTTAATGTTGAAAAGGCTTTTACTTTTACTAATTTTTATTCAACCAAAAATATGTAAATGTATCATCTTAAAATGGAAGCACTTCCATGATAAGAGCATTTAGCCCTCCGAGTAAGTGATTTGGAGTCATGTTAAGCACCTTGATTGGATCTTTACATCTATTTGGCTTTCTCCCCGCTTTCCACTTCTTCCTGGCACTTAATTTCTTCATTCTAGGTGAAATTAGGGTTAGGATCCTAAGGATTCTCCTTAATTTCCCTCTTCCGTGGCTCTATTTTCTTGTTAGGATTTAGAAATAGGTCCTCTTGGCCTTCATCATAGTAATCATAGGATTTTATGTCTATCCTTGGCATTCTGTCCTATTTTGATATCATTTCTAGATTTTTGGGCATCCTCAGGACCTCCTATCTTGATTCTAATTGGATCTGGGCACAGGGTCAAATTCGAGGTTGATCTTAACTAGGTCAGGATTGAGCTCAAACCTGACTAGGTCAGGATTGAGGTCAAACTTGACTAGGTGACTAGGTCAGTTCCAACCTTGATTTTGACCCCCTCATTCAAATTTCCAGAATCTTGGATTTTCGGGCATCGAGCTTTCGGGATATTTATTTTCCCACCTCCGAGTTGGCCATTTTGGGTTTTGGGATGGTAAATCCTCTAATTGCATTTAATCTAAGTATATTTTCTAAAGGTTAGGACCTAATTGGGATTTAATTCTCCAAGGTGGCCCCTCCAGAGGATTGTGCCCTAGTTCACTATAAAAGGAGGCCTTCCTCTATCATTTTGATCATCAAATTTTGTGAGAACATCTCATCCACAATCAAGCAATTACATCTCAAGCTCTCAAGCTCTCAAGAATTCAAGAAAGTCTTCAAGCATTCAAGTGTTCAACCATTCATCCATCAAGGAGATCCATTGTTAGCTATTGAAGGATTCAATCTCTTTGGAGCCCCCTTTGATGATCCATCCTTCTACATTCATTCAAGCCTTCTCATATGCAAAGATCAAGTCAAGATTGGTGTTGAAGATCAAATGTCATTGATTGTAGACATCCTACATTCATCCTACATCCATTAAAGCATTTTGAATTGTGGATTTGAGGATCTAAATCCTCTACAAGGACTTCAACATAAGCAAGGTGATTTGTTTCAATTACTTTGTTTATGCATAATATATTTCAATTCAATTTCAAGGTTAATTCCTAAATTAGGGTTTGACCAAGGCAAATCCCCCATACAACAAAATCCCCCATTTTCTTCCAGGTACAGGTGCAGAATTTTAGATCTGAGAGTGAATTTGGATACCCTTCTTGGCAAACTTCTGAGATCTATGAACAGAATTCAAATCAGACTTCAAATAAAGAATGTAGTATTTGACCTTTTATGAGGGTCAAACCCAACCTAAGCTCATCTTGGAGAAAGATTTTTGGGTTTTCTCTATCTTGGCATTTCTAGTCTGGAATAGGTTTCAAAATTGCCCAAAAGTATACATAGACATCAGAATTTGACATTTTCCAGATCTGCCCTAATTTGAGGTTAGTATTTGTATTTCAATTATTCCATATTTCAAGCATAATTATGTTAGGAATAAGGTGTCTCAACCTTGGATAATTCCTATTCTTATTATTTGTTTTGTAAATGTATTTTTTGTAAATAATGTAATTAAGTGTGAGTGTACATGTCTAGTTGGCATGTTAATGTGTCACTCCACTTGATGTGTCGGCATCTTGTGCGTAAGGAGATCATGACTGAAATGGTCATGACGGATTCCTATGACACGTAAGAACTATTTAAGGAATGTGCTATGACAGGTGTAAGAGCATCTTATGACTTGGGCCTATTTGGGCACCCAAGAAGAAGTGGTTGGTGTGTGTAAGAGAATATGCTAAAAATAGGTTGGTATGACAGATTCTCTTACACTTCTCTTGTGACCATTATTTTTGGTGAATTCTATGACAAGCTGTCATAGTCTATTCTAGGGATGGACACCTATTCTTGGGATTGCATGTAACAACTATGTACATGTGGCTTTGTGCATGGGTCTTGGTGGTTGTGCCTATTTTTGGGTCCAAAGGAGTCTATATATATGATGCTGCTCCTATGGGAGAGATATAATAGAAGTTTAAGTCTTGTTGGCTTTGTCTCTCATTTCCTGAAAGAACTTGCATTGCAAGTGTATTGTAATCTTTGTGTTGAAGATAATACATTGTGCAGGTTTTGGAGTGCTAGGGTTTTTTACCAAAAGGTTTTCCCTAGGGTATATCATTGTGTCATTCTCTATTTTTCTGTATGCATTGTATGTGATTGCAATATCTTTGTTAAAGTAGTTAACGAATCTGAAATTGTAAGGATTTATAAGAATTTGCACAATACTCTCCTATAGAGATTAGCATAGGAAGCTATTTCCGCACCTGAGTTTCCTTACAAGTGGTATCAGAGCTTGATCAACTTTTGATCCTAGTTTTTGGGTAGGGTTTTTTGAGCTAATCTCAAGTTTGAGTGGGAGTTTTTTGCAGAGCATTCTGAATCTTATTTGCAGATTAAGATGGCAAGTTCATCATATGGAAGAATGGAGGTGGAGAAATTTAATGACATTAATTTCAAGTTGTGGAAACTCAAGATGGAAGACATGTTGGAAGATCGTGACCTATGGGAAGCGACTTCAAGTGCTACAAGACCAGCAACTATAGCTCAAGCAGATTGGGATATCAAAGATCGTAATGCTAAGGGTCTCATAAGACTCTATTTAACTGATGCAGTCCTTCTGAATGTTCTAGATGAGAAAACTATAAATAGTTTGTGGGAAAGACTTGCGGCCATGTATGAGGCCAAATCTCTAGTGAACAAGTTGTTCCTGAGGAAGAAGTTGTACTCTTTGCGAATGGAGGAAGGTGGATCCTTAACGGATCATTTAAATGCATTTAATCTGTTGGCTGCACAATTGACATCAGCTGGTGTCAAGTTAGAGGAGGAGGATCGTTGCTACACACTTTTGTGTTCTTTACCAGATTCATGGGACCATCTTGTGATGGCTCTTGGAAGCACTTTAGTCACCTTCAAAATGGATGATGTGGTGTCTTCACTGCTATCAGAGGAGATGCAGAGAAAGGCTTCCATTTCGGAAAAAGAAGCCCTTGCTGTTCGTGGGAGATCCACTAAAAGAGGGAAGAGAAATGACAATAAGTCTGACAATAAGGGTAGATCCAAATCCTGTGAGAAGTCAAAGACTTCCAATAAGTCCAAGGCAAAATGTTGGAACTGTGATAAATCTGGGCACTTTCGTAAAGACTGCAAAGAGCCAAAGAAGAAGAAGAAAGGTTCAGATTCAGCTTCAGAAAGATCTCAAGAAGATGGCGATGCATTCATCACAGCTTTGGTAGCCCATGCATTTGATGATGTGTGGTTGGTTGACTCAGGTGCATCTTTTCACATGACCTCTCATCGAAACTAGTTCTCAAAATATGAAGAGTTCGATGGTGGAAAGGTGTACTTGGGTGATGATTCTCACCTAAAGATAGTTGAATGCGGAAGGGTCACTATCAAATTTTCTGATGGACGAGTAAAGGGAATCAACAGAGTTATGCACATTCTGGGTTTGGCATGAAACCTATTATCTATAAGTATGTTGAATGATGTAGGTGTGCAAGTTGTTTTTTTGAAAGAAGGATGCAAGATGATGAGAGGATCAATAGTGCTTGCAAGGGGTACTAGGAGAGGTACCTTATTTCAGCTAGATGCATGTATTCCTCTATGTAATAATTCTTCATCCTCACCATCTGAACAAGTAGTGAAGAAGTCTATGGCTATTGGTTATGATGGTAGTGCAAACACTTTGGAAGGTAAGCTTCCTGCAGAAAAGACAATGTTGTGGCATATGAGATTTGGCCACATTGGTGAAAAGGGTCTCAGAACCCTAAAAAAAAAAAATCTCGTTGAGGGGTTAAATGATTGCAATCTCGAGTTTAACTTCTGTGAACACTGTGTCTATGATAAACAAAATCATGTTCAGTTTTACTCTAGTTCTCACAAATCTTCTGATGTTTTGGATCTTATTCATTCTGATGTATTTGGTCTTGTAAAAGTTCCTTCAATCTCCAAGTCTGTATTTTTTGTATCTTTCATAGATGATTATAGTAGAAGGACGTGGATTTATTTCCTTAAAAGTAAGACACAAGTCTTTAGTCGGTTCAAGGAATTTAAAATTCTTGTAGAGAATCAAACTAGTAAGAAGATTAAGTGTGTGAGAACTGACAATGGTGGTGAGTTTTGCTCAGCAGAGTTTGAACAGTTCTGTAAAGAACAAGGTATCGAGAGGCATAAGACAACTCCTTATACCCCATAGCAAAATGGAGTTGCAGAGAGAATGAATAGGACATTGATGGAGAAGGCTAGGAGTATGCTTAGTGGAGCTGGTTTAGAACAAAGGTTTTGGGCCGAAGCTATGGCCACTGCTTGCTATCTGGTTAACAGATCTCCTACATCAGCCCTTGTTGGTAAGACACCCATGGAGGTGTGGTCTGGTAAGAAGCCTTTAATTAGACATCTTCATGTTTTTGGTTGTGAAGCTTATACACATGTTCCAAAGGAGAAAAGATCTAAGTTGGAAAATAAAGCCGTTAAATGTATTTTCATCAGATATAGTGCTGGTGTGAAAGGATACAAGCTTTGGGATCCTGTGACTAGTAAGGTACTGTATAGTAGAAATGTTATTTTTAGAGAGCTAACATCTTCTCCTATTGTGCTATGACCAGATGAAAAAGAAAAGGAAAAAGATGTTGTTCAGTTGCCTCCTACCCCTGAGAAGACTGAAAAGAGAGACCATGTTGGGTCTAATGATGAGGAGAGCTCTAGCAGCTTTGATAGTTTAGAAGAAGAGGAAGAACAACCTCAACCTCAACCCTTGAGGAGATCCATGAGAAAAAGAAAACAACCAGAAAGGTTTGGTTATTCTATGTTAGATTTCAGTTGTGCCTTTGCTTTGATTACTAACATTGATGAGCCTAGATCTGTGAAAGAGGCTTTGGGCATGGAAGATGCAGGTTCTTGGATTGAGGCTATGGATGATGAGATGGCTTCATTAGAGAAAAACAAAATTTGGGACCTTGTACCTTTTCCTAAAGGGAGAAAATCTATTGGCTGTAAATGGGTGTTCAAGAAGAAATTTTGTGCAGATGGCAGTGTTGAAAGGTATAAAGCTAGATTGGTTGCAAAGGGGTATTCACAGGTAGAGGGAATAGATTATGGTGAAATATTCTCTCCTGTTGCAAAGTTGACATCCATTAGATTTCTATTATCTCTTGCTGCATCATATGATTTAGAGATAGAACAGATGGATGTGAAGACAACTTTCCTTCATGATGATTTGGAGGAAGAGATTTATATGTCACAGCCTTAGCACTACATTGTTAAAGGTAAAGAATCCTTAGTTTGCAGATTAAAGAAATCTCTATATGGTTTGAAGCAATCTCCTAGGATGTGGTACCTTAATTTTGATGCCTTTGTATTGTCAATTAGATTTGTAAGATCAAAATCAGATCATTGTGTTTATTTCAGAGTTGAAAATGATCGCCTTCTTATTATTGCATTATATGTTGATGATATGTTGCTATTTGGGAAGGGTAAGGGTATGATTTCTGATTTTAAATCTTAGTTGTCAGCACAGTTTGAGATGAAAGATCTTGGGGTAGCTAGGTACATCTTGGGTATGGAAATTAGTAGAGACACTAGGTCTAACAGAAAACTTTGGTTGAGTCAGAGTAAGTATGTGAAGTCTGTGTTGGACAGGTTCAGCATGGCAGATTGTAGACCACTATGTGTTCCTATTTCTATGGGAACAAAGTTATCTGTAGATGATTGTCCAAAATCTCCTAGTGAGGTGGAGGACATGAGTAGAGTACCTTATGCTAGTGCAGTTGGCAGTCTTATGTATGCTATGGTCTGTTAGGATTAACAAGGCAGAAATAACAATTATGTGCAAATATAACTAATATCAAAAAATAATAAACCACACAGAATAGAACACAAGACACACAGATTTAACGTGGTTCACCCAATCCCTGGGCTACGTCCACCAACAGTGAGTCCAATATTATTATTATCCAGTGATTACAACCTGATTACAATCCGTAATCCCTTACAACCCAATTCTGCTGCAAGTACTAAAAATCATACATAATGAAAATCCCTAACCCTAAGCCATATTATACAATATTTTCTCGCTTTAGGGTTAGAATGAGTTATAAGTAGTCGGCCGAAATAACCGAAAAAGTATTCGGCCTCAAAAAAATTTAAATTTTCCTCGGGGGCTGCGCCCCCGAACCCTTGCTCTTGGGGGCTGCCACCCCCAAACCCCCGCTCGGGGCCCGGCCCGACCCTGAACCCTGATGAGGTCGGGAGGAAAAGTGTACAGTACTTTCCTGGATAGAACTTTCCTGATTAGTCACCACAAGCTAACAATCTCCCACTTGGTGACTAATCAGTATCCACACTATACTAAAAAACCTCCCACTTGGAGACTGATCCTGTAGCAATACCGCTACCCACATGAGGCTCCCACTGGATTGAACCACCTTGGACTCAGCTGTTCCTTTATTTTGTTTAGTCTAGAAGACCAACTGAAGCTGAACATGAGTTCAACTTCTCCCTTGTTACTACCTTTGTAAACATATCTGCTGGATTATCATCAGTATGAATCTTTTCCAGCCTTAACTGTCCATCATCCAAAACTGATCGAATGAAATGGTACCGCAACTGTATGTGTTTTGTCTTTGAGTGCAAAGGAGAATTCTTTGCAAGATGAATGGCACTTTGGCTATCTGTATGTAGAAAATTATCCTTTTGTGGATGTCCCAATTCTTCCATGAAGAATTGAAGCCATATCATCTCCTTGGCTGCCTCTGTAGCAACAACATACTTTGCCTCTGTAGTGGATAAAGCAACCACCTTTTGTAGTCGAGAAATCCAACTCATTGCTGTACCACCAACAATAAATATATAACCTGTAGTACTCCGCCTGCTATCTATATCTCCTGCCAAATCTGAGTCAACATAGCCTTGTACAGTAGTAGTAGAACCCCCAAACTGTAAACACTTACAGGATGTGCCTCTCAAATATCTGAGAATCCATTTGACTGCATTCCAATGCTCAATACCAGGGTTACTCATATAACGGCTAATGACTCCCACTACGTGTGCAATATCTGGCCTAGTACATACCATAGCATACATTAAGCTCCCTACAGCTAAAGCATAAGGTACCTTAAACATTTTAGTCTCTTCTTCTAGTGTCTTGGGACACATATCCTTAGTCAATTTCAAATGACCAGGCAAAGGTGTGCTGACAGCTTTGGCATTTTCCATAGAGAAACGTTGCAACACCTTCTCAATATAATCAGCTTGAGATAGAGACAATTTCCTATTTTTCCTATCTCTACAAATTTTTATACCAAGGATTTATTTTGCTGCCCCCAAATCCTTCATAGCAAAAGATTTTGCTAACTGTTGTTTCAACCCCTTAATGTGATCCATGTTAGACCCAGCTACAAGCATATCATCAACATATAAACATAAAATAATGTAGCTGTCATCATCCAACCTCTTAAAATAAACACAATGGTCAGAATGACACCGACTATATCCATGCCTATTCATAAAAGTGTCAAATTTAATATACCATTGCTGAGGTGCTTGCTTCAAGCCATATAAACTTTTCTGCAATCTGCACACCAAATTCTCCTTACCCTTGACCTCAAATCCTTGTGGCTGAACCATATATATTTTTTCATCCAAATCACCATGAAGAAAGGCTATTTTAACATCAAGCTACTCTAAATGCAAATCTTTAGTAGCCACAATACTTAAAACAGTACGAATAGAAGTCATTTTAACAACTGGAGAAAATATCTCATCAAAATCAATACCATGTTTTTGTGCAAATCCTTTTACGACTAATCTAGCTTTAAATCTTTTCGTACCTTCATCCTCTTCTTTTATCCTATAAACCCATTTATTCTGTAAAGCCCTTTTACTTGTAGGTAACTTACATAAATCCCATGTCTGATTTTTCAGCAAAGAGTCCATTTCATCTATCATTGCAGACTCCCACTGAAGCTTTGTATCCACCTGCACAGCTTCATTATAACATTCAGGTTCACCAGCATCTGTTAACAAAATAGAATACAAAGATGGAGAAAATCTTTCTAGAGGTCTACTTAGCCTTGTTGACCATCTAACACTCACTGGGGTGTGTGGTATTTGTTGTTGCGGAGCATAAGGAACTACTGGAACATGAACTTGTGGAGTATCATCCAGTACTACATAGTCATTTTCTTTCTTCTCATGCTGCAACAACAGATCTTTGTACAATACTTTCTCATTGAATATGACATCCCTGCTTCTTACAATTTTATGATTTTCAAAATCCCAAAGCCTATAACCAAATTCATCAATGCCATACCCAACAAATACACATTTCTTTGACTTAGCTTCCAACTTGGTTCTATTTTCAGAATCTATAAGTGCAAAAGCTTCACAACCAAAGGTTTTGAGAAAAGAATAACTCACCTTCTTACCACTCCATGCTTCCTCTAGAATACCACAGTCCAAAGGAGTAGAGGGGCCTCTATTGATTAAATAAACAACAATGTTCACTACCTCTGCCCACATATTTTTGGGTAGCCTAGCATGCAACCTCATACTCCTTGCACGCTCCATTATTGTCCTGTTCATGCGTTCAGCCACTCCATTTTCTTGTGGAGTCCTTGGTACAGTTTTCTGCCTACGAATACCATTAGAGGAACAATATTCTTCAAATTCTATGCTGCAATACTCACCACCATTATCAGATCTGAGACATTTTAACTTTTTACCAGTCTCATTCTCAACCAAGCATTTCCATTTCTTAAAAGTTTGAAATACATCAGATTTCTGTCTAAGGAAATAAATCCATACTTTTCTTGTTGCATCATCTATAAATGTAACATAATACAGAGAGCCACCAAGGGAAGATACCTGAGCTGGTCCCCATACATCTATATGCACAAGCTCTAATCTCTCATTTTTCTTTTCCTTCCCACTCTTCACAAAACTAACTCTCTTTTATTTTCCATAAACACAACTTTCACAGAAATCCATATTGACACATTTCAGACCAGGTAAAACTTTCTTTGAATGAAGTAATTTCATACCTTTTTCACTCATGTGCCCGAGTCTGTTGTGCCACAGTGCTGTGTCAGAATCTACATCAACAATTTGATGTTCTTCTTGCTCAACTGCAGCCACTGTTCTTGAACATTCATTATCTTCTGAAATAATTAAAGTAGAAGGAACAGTATGACCTGTACAAAGATATAAGGTGCCTACTTTCACACCTTTTGCTACTACTAAGGAACCTTTTGAAACCTTCCAATTTTTATCATTAAAAGTAACTGTGTAACCCTCATCACCCAGTTGCCCTGCTGAAATTAAATTCCTACTCAGCCTTGGAACATGTCTTACCTCTTGTAGTAGCCAATGATTCCCATTCAGCAACTTAATCTTAATTTTTCCCTTTCCAACAATCTGACAGGGTTCATTATCTCCCAAATAAACTAGCCCAAAATCCCCTTGGACATAATCAACAAAATAACTTCTATGGGGTGTAGCATGAAATGAAGCCCCAAAATCTAAAACTCATGAATCATAAATACTTTCTAAGGACAAGAGCAAAGCATCCTCCTCGGATTTGTTACTTACCACATTTTCCTCCTTGTTTCCATCATTTTTGTCTCCTTGATCTTTCTTCCGAGACCAACAATCTTTCTTCTTATGACCTGGTTTTCCACAGTACCAGCAATCATTTGGCCCTTTAGATTCAGACCTCTTTCCCTTTGATTTTCCTCTTGATTTCCCATGATTTCCAGAGTTGTTTCCTCTATCTCTTGTTCTGCCTCTGCTTTCTATGTTCAATACACTACCTGATGTGGATGCCCCTGAGCTTTTCCTACGAATTTCCTCACTCAATATAACACCAATAACATCATCATACTTTAGGGTATTAGAACCAGAAACAAAATTACTAACAACCATTACCAAGCCATTCCAACTTTCTGGCAAAGAACACAAAATCAAGAGAGCCCTAACCTCTTCATCAAAAGTAATTTTAACTGAGGTTAATTGACTTGTAACTGTATTAAACTCATTCAAATGATCAGTAACTGATCCACCTTCTACCATTTTCATATTAAATAAATGCTTCATAAGAAATACCTTGTTTGAAGCTGAAGGCTTTTCATACAACTTCGCTAGGGTTTCCATCAGATCTTTAGCTGTCTTTGCTTCAGTAATATTGAATGCCACCGATTGTGCCAGGCATAGACGAATACTCCCCAGTGCTTTCCTATCCAAAATATCCCAATCCTCCTGAGACATTGATTGCTCTTTCTTGGCTACTCCCTCTAATGGCTGCCATAGATCCTTCTGATAGAGATAATCCTCCATTTGCATCTTCCATAACTGGAAGTTCTGCCCATTAAACTTATCAACCTTCAGCCTACCCTTGTCTGCCATTTCTCCCACTTAACCGAGAGACTCTCCCACTAACTCGTGAGACCTGCTTCAGAGAATAGATGAAAGAATGAATGAAATAACCTCGCTCTGATACCACTTGTTAGGATTAACAAGGCAGAAATAACAATTATGTGCAAATATAACTAATATCAGAAAATAATAAACCACACAGAATAGAACACAAGACACACAGATTTAACGTGGTTCACCCAATCCCTGGGCTACGTCCACCAACAGCGAGTCCAATATTATTATTATCCAGTGATTACAACCTGATTACAATCTGTAATCCCTTACAGCCCAATTCTGCCGCAAGTACTAAAAATCATACATAATGAAAATCCCTAACCCTAAGCCATATTATACAATATTTTCCTGCTTTAGGGTTAGAATGAGTTATAAGTAGTCGGCCCAAATAACTGAAAAAGTAGTCGGCCTCAAAATTTTTTTTTTTCCTCGGGGGCTGCGCCCCTGAACCCCTACTCTTGGGGGCTACCGCCCCCAAACCCCTGCTTGGGGCCCGGCCCAGCCCCGAACCTCGGCGAGGTCGGGAGGAAAAGTGTACAGTACTTTCCTAGATAGAACTTTCCTGATTAGTCACCACAAGCTAACATGGTCTGTACTAGACTAGACATTGCCCAAGCAGTGGGAGTCCTGAGTCAGTTTATGGCTAATCCTGGACAGGTACATTGAGACGCAGTTAAGCAAATATTCAGATATTTGAGGGGTACATCAGATTAATCCATATGTTATCATGGTAACTCTTCTGGATCTCCGCATTCAATTTGTATTCGTGGGTTTGTGGATTCAGATTGGGCAGGTGATATTGACAGTAGGAGATCCACCAGTGCTTATGTGTTCACTATGTTTGGTGGTGCCATCAGTTGGATGAGTAAGCGACAACCTGTGGTTGCTTTGTCCACTACAGAAGCTGAGTACATGGCTGCTACTCATGCTTGTAAAGAAGACATTTGGCTTAGAAGATTGTGTTCTGATGTTGGTGTTGATGCATAACAGATTACTTTTTGGTGTGACAGTCAGAGTGCTATTTGCCTTGCAAAGAATCCAACTTTCCATGCCAGAACGAAGCACATTGATGTGCAGTTTCACTTTGTGAGAGATATGGTGGAAGATGGAAAGGTAAATTTGGAGAGGTAGATACTATGAAGAATGTTGCAGATGCATTAACGAAACCAATGGGCACTGAGAAGTTTAGATGGTGTTCAGAGTCTATGGGCCTTTTGGCCTATAGCGGTTAAAGTTCCTGTTATGTTCCTGTTGCTCTTACAAGGTGTTCGACAAGTGGGAGAATGTTAGGAATAAGGTGTCTCAACCTTGGATAATTCCTATTCTTATTATTTGTTTTGTAAATGTATTTTTTGCAAATAATATAATTAAGTGTGAGTGTACATGTCTAGTTGGCATGTTGATGTGTCACTCCACTTGATGTGTCGGCATCTTGTGTGTAAGGAGATCATGACTGAAATGGTCATGACAGATTCTTATGATGCGTAAGAACTATTTAAGGAATGTGCTATGATAGGTGTAAGAGCATCTTATGACTTGGGCCTATTTGGGCACCCAAGAAGAAGTGGTTGGTGTGTGTAAGAGAATATGCCAAAAATAGGTTGGTATGACATATTCTCTTACACTTCTCTTATGACTGTTATTTTTGGCAGATTCTATGACAAGCTGTCATAGTCTATTCTAGGGATGGATGCCTATTCTTGGGATTGCATGTAACAACTATGTACATGTGGCTTTGTGCATGGGTCTTGGTGGTTGTGCCTATTTTTGGGTCTAGAGGAGTCTATATATATGATGTTGCTCCTATGGGAGAGATATAATAGAAGTTTAAGTCTTGTTGGCTTTGTCTCTCATTTCTTGAAAGAACTTGCATTGCAAGTGTATTGTAATCTTTGTGTTGAAGATAATACATTGTGCAGGTTTTGGAGTGCTGGGGTTTTTTACCGAAAGGTTTTCCCTAGGGTATATCATTGTGTCATTCTCTATTTTTTTGTATGCATTGTATGTGGTTGCAATATCTTTGTTAAAGTAGTTAATGAGTCTAAAATTGTAAGGATTTATAAGAATTTTCACAATACTCTCCTATAGAGATTAGCATAGGAAGCTGTTTCTGCACTTGAGTTTCCTTACAAATTACATTCATAGGGAAATATTGGATTTACTCTCTCTCTCTCTCTCTCTCTCTTCTATATTCCTCATAAATTGATTCGATTGAGTATTTGGGTTTGAGAATAGATCTCATATTTCCCCCTTTTCTATTTGAATAGTGGTGAATCCATTTTACCACTATTCAGTAACCATCCCATCCTATGAGACTTAATACATGTGTAAAGTTTTACATAAATCCTAACAATAATAGTTCAAAATATAGAAGCATGTCAATAAAAAGGATTATTTTAATGAGTCAACATACAACAAAATGGACTCCATCTACTTTAAATAATACTATAGAAAACTATACATTGAAAGATAAATGAGTCATAATTATCAAAATGTAATGAGTCTAATTATTCTAAGTCTACATTAAATAAAAATTTAGAAAATAATGGCATCATCACAACTAGAGGACATCTATGTAGTTCTTTAGCTTGGAGCACTTTATTGTAGAATAATATTTTCATGTCTTATGATCAATTTCTATATTCAAAAATCATGTACCTATCCATCCATCCATTTGAGTAGTGTAGATAATCTGATATAATCTTGTTGTAGCATGGATTCATTTACTTAGTTCTTCATTAATAGTTTCAAATTTATTCTTTAGTTTGAATAAATTTTTGGGATCCTCTTTGTAATTAGGTTCCTGATCAAGCTTTATTGTCCAGACCCATATCTCTTTATTCACCTAGCTACACTTTATGGGGGGTTTTATTATAGAATATTGGAGCTTGACTGAATACAACTCTAAAGTGGTGGAATGGGTTTGGCACTTGTATGAAGAGAATAGAATTCTTGATGTAGTAGATGATAAACTGGGTGGAAACTTTAATAGCAAGGAAATTGAATGACTTATGAAAATGGGATTGTTGTGTTCTCATCAAGATCCCAATTCTAGACGAACTATGGAAATTTTTTTGGATATATTGAAAAGAGGAGTTGAGTTACCTCATGTTCCTCTCACATTTCTTCTAGTTGTTTACAGTGACCATGTACCTTTTGATATCATGTCATTGAATCCTCATTCTCCACCTTGGATGAAACTGGTAGTATGATAATATATATATTCCATCTAAAATAAATCTAACTCTCTAGTTGTCTTTACTCAACACCTATTTTCTTTGGCTCATAACTGTTAATGTAGAATATGATACTTAAGATATTCTTTTAGATAAGTTTTCTAGTTGTTAAGAGATAGGATTATTATTATATAGTTGTGCAAAATTGCATGGAGTTTTACAATCTTTTATAAAGTGAAAAGCCTATTTTATAGAAGGTAGTTTCCATTCTTGATGGTTTTTCTCATTCTTTATATACTGAACTCATCCATAAGTTGATCACATAGTTATTCATAGTTTATTCTTCATCTTAATTTATGCAATTATGTAGTTTGTTTCTCTACTAGTATTCTTCATTTTTACAGGTTAATAAAAAAAAACTTGCATTGTATTAGAGATCCATAAGTTTTACATGAGCTAATAGAGCACAAAGTTTTACTTGGTATCAGACCTCAATTTGGTATAAGTGTAAATTCACTTGTATATTGTGTAAATTTATTGCATGTTCAAGGAGTTCTTCTATGTATTCTACTGGTAGATTTATGTGAAGATTACCATATCCCTAGAAGTAGATGAAAACCTTTATTTCTAGATACATGAATGTGCCTCCCCTAATTTTTCAGGACCCTTTCTTTCTATGTTGATTCTTTAAAAAATGTATGTGCTTTGCAAGCACTACATGGTAAAGGTCTAGGAAAATTCACAGTTTTATAAAAATTGAGAAGTTTTATATAGGGGTTTTTCTTAAAGCATCTAGTATAGGGTTCATTTAATAATATTCTTGAATAAACAAACTTGGAATATTAAAAGTTTTTAATTAACCACCAATATTTGTACTCTTCCTCCAACGGGCATCCAAAAGTGTTATTCTATTCTAAATTCCTATCTACATGAGATTTTAGAGTCACATCTTTGAGTACTTCCATAAATTCTTTCTAGTAGGGTTCCTAAATAAATTAGATTCCAAAGTTGCATCCTCAAGTGCTTCTAGAGTTTATTTCTAGTGAGACAATAATTGAGCATTTGATAAACAATGGCATCACCCCAACTAGAGGAAATCTATGCAATTCTTTACCTCAGAGCATTTTTCTGTAGAATCGTATATTCATTTCTTATAACCAACTTCTCTATTCAGAAATTGTATACTTCTCTATTCATCCATTTGAGAAGTGTTGAATATGTACAACTATATTATTCAATAGTGTATTTGAATCATATATAATCTAGTTGTAGTGTGGATTCATTTACAATTCTTCATTAATAATTGCAGCTTTCTTCTATAATTTTAATAAATTATTTGGATCCTCTTTATAACTGGGTTTTTGATTAGGGCTTGTTTTCAAAAGCCATAGTTATCTATTCACCTAGCTACACTTAAGGGGGTGTTAGTGCATAATATTATCATTTACATATTCCTCTAGATAAGTTTTCTAGTTGGTAATAGATGGATTATGATTGTTTAGTTGTGCAACCTTGCATGGAGTTTTACAATCTTGCATAAAGTTGAAAGCGTATTTTGTAGTTGGTATTTTTAATTACAAATGGTTTTTTTCATGGTTTATATGATACTAATTAATACGAACTTATCATGTATTTATGATATATATTCTTCACCACACTGTACATTTACTTGATTTATGACCTTTCATTTGAAACATTGAGCCAAAAAATATGAATAATTCACCATATTTCTACATAGAACAGCTCTATGAACAAATTTATTTCACACAAAACATGTACCATTGAAATATTGAGCATTAGGTTGTGTTACCAAAGACCTTTTAGGTTTTTCCTTTTGATTTTCTGATATGGGATTACTTTGACCATATTTGGAGCTTTCTCCTTTTTCAAATACAAGACCTTGCCTATTACCCTTCATCCTCTGGATGTCAAGTAGTCCATCAAGCTTAGCTAATCTAATCATGAATTTCTCCTTGTATCCATTTGTAGAAGAAAGTTGACTCCCAAGAATGTCATTCACCCTTTCAATTTTTTCCTCATTATGTTTGGATTCTTGCAATTCAAGCTGCATATGGCCTATCTAACAATTCAATCTGTGGCATTCATCACAATTTTTTTCAATGACTAATCAAGGTTTTCTTCATTCTTCTTTCTTTCCTCAATATCTTTGGTTAGATTCATCACCACATATTCCATCTCATGTTTTAGGACTTATTTGTCTTTTGAAAGTTTCTCACATTCTTATATTTTCTCCTTCAAGGCTTGATCATTATTTATACTTCCTTTCTGCTTTAATTGCTCACAAAGTTCCTTTCTCTTTGTAGACCATGATTTTAACCTTTTATCTATTTTGAAAAGCTGAAATATTCAAACATTAGAATAATCTAGCATTTATCAGTTCAAAACATACACAAATATAAACCAAGCCACCTCAAGATTGTTGCTAAAAACAAAGTGCTATAAAACACTATTTGATTTGCTTCAATGAGAGGTATGTGGATGTGCTCTCTAATCACAAGGAGCTTGCTTCTAATGCATGCTAAGGATGATGGATATGATGCATAAATGCTAAGAAAATCTTGAAAGAAACTAGTTCATTCTATTATTTCTAAGCTAAGATGAGTTAATAAAACATGAAATCTAACAATTAGTATCAAAAGCTTTAAGATCTAGGATGAATTTAACATGATAAAAATGCATAAAGATGAGAGCTAAATTAATAATTTTCTCTGAAGGAGTATTTATAGGATTTGGGAAGGGCTTGGGTTAGGAGGTTGAGTCAAGGTTAGAGGTAAGGTTAGGGGTTGAGTCAAGGATAAGGATTGATGTTTGGATGGACCAAGGCTTTGGATGGGGATGAAGACCTTCTAGAGGAGTCTAGGACTTTCTAGGTTAATTATAGATTTTAAGAAATAAATAAATATTTATTCAACTCAAAGGTTTAATGAGTTTTGATGCCTATTAAGGGAAGGGTTTGACTAGGAGTCAAAGGAGACTTGGATTAGCCTAGGAAAAGTAGGTAATTTCCCCTAAATGGGTTTAAGAAAGGATTAGGAAAGTTTTAGAAGAGTCTAGGGTTTTCCTAGGATATTTCTAAGTTTGAAGAAATAAATAAATGTTTATTTATTTCAAAAGGCTTTTTGGTTGAGGATTTTATTTATTAAATAAATTTAATAAATAAGAAAGATTAACACTTAATTTTGGTTTAAATGTTTTTGAGTTGGGATTAGGCTTAGGAAATGGGTAAATCCTCCTTTAATTAAAATTAAAGTGAGATTAGGAGATTCTAGAAGAGGTTAATGATCTTTAGGATATTTCTAAGGTTTTGGGTAAAATTAAATAAATAATTTATCTTTTAGTTTTTTGGTCAATTTATTAATTAAATAATTAATAAATAGGGAAATAATGTTTAAATGAGATTTAAACATTTTTGGAAGGGATATCTTAATTAAATATTTTTAATTAAGATAAAGGGATTTAATGGCATAAAAATAAATAAATTAATTAAATAATTAATTAATTAATAAATGACGATGTCATTAGGGGTTTGGACTAGAAAAGGTAGGAATCACCTTTTAATCGGGGTTAGAGTGAGATTAGGAAATTCTAGAAGAGGTTAAGGATTTCTAGAAGATTTCCAAGGTTTTAGGATTTTAATAAATATTTTATTTATTAAAAGGATTTTTGACATTATTTATCAATTAATAATTAATAAATAGAGGAAATTCATTCAAACTTGATTTAAATGATTTTGGGGAGGGATTCTTTAATTAAAGATGTTTAATTAAAATAGGAGGATTTAATGGCATAAAAATAAATAAATAAATTAAATAATTAATTAATTAATAAATGATGATGTCATCAAGGGTTTTCAGACCTCTTTGATGCGATGCCACAAGTGGCGTGTCGTCAAAGACAAGAAAATAAGATGCCCTAGGCTAGAATTTAGATGAATAAGGGGTTGTGCCCCCTCGAGAAAATAACACAAAGATTAAACGTTGTCAAATTTTCTCGAAAGATTACAAGGAAAAAAAGAAAGAAGAAGGGGAGAGAAATAACCAGACTTCCAAGAGAAAAGATGCATGAGTGCAATATTACGCTAAATGATGCATAATGCAAGATTAATCTATATGATGGGGGATTTGGGGACCTCCAAGTGAGTATGTGCAGAGCACAACCTAGTTTAATATAACAATGCTAGAGACCTACCAAGGATATTGGGATCACAAGGCTTCATCACTAGCGTTGCATAGGACTGACACTAAAAAGACACGCAGGGTTGCCCCAGCATCACACATGATCCCGAGAAGGAGGCATGGTAGAAATGATGCCAGAGAAACAAGCAGCAAATGACATTTCCCAAGTGCACCATGTAACCTAGAAGATCACATGTGAAACATGCAAGGGTAACATCCAACTAACTCACAGGAAGAATCAAAAGATCAAAAGACCTTGCCCTAGATTGTCCTCATTCGCAGCACACCATGGTATAAAGGATCATGGTGACTTTGAGTAGAGAACAATGAGAAGCCGTAAAATATTAACAAGATCCAAAGGAAAAAATCTAAGACCAAAATGACAACTCCAAAAAGACATCCTTTGCCAAGGAGAGAGATTTGATTTGACTGATTGATTGATGGTGGGAAGATTAGTTTGAACATGTGGAAGGATGCATCAACATAGATCTGGTGTGATTGGTGGAAGATTAGGTCTGACAAGAGGAAGGATACATCCTCAAGGACCCATTGATTGGTGAGAGAATGAGTGTTGTTGTTTGCTAGCAAATGATGAAGTCAAAGAATAATCACTGTGATCAAGAATAATCGACAATTGATGTTGCTAAAGTATGAGGTTGGGTAGTGTTATCACTTAGAAAATTTTCATGGCTCCTAGTTTTTTCCCCTGGTCCCTATAGTGTTTTTTCCTGGTCTCTGGCCTAGAAACCCTTGTCAGAAATTCAAATAACTAGTTGTTGCATGGAAAAACCCTAATTTACCCCAGCCCTGTTATATTTTAACATTACCTTTTTGGGCCACTTAAAATCCTAATACGCATGTGTTAATTAAAAGACCACTTTACATATGTTCGCAGTTAGGTTTTTCCATGTCTGGCGGGATCCCCTTTTAATATTTTCCTAAATCCTATAGTTCCCCCACCGAAATATTTCCTAAGTCAAGTAAGCCTTTGTTTTGTGTGGCTGTCACTTGTTCGCAAGACTATAGGTTGTCAGAAGGTTTTGACATGCGAACTGGTGATTGCTTGACATCTGTCCTAGTGGGCCCGACCTCTTGTTACCCTTTCTCATCTATGGCTAGTGCGTGATTGCAAGGAATATTCTTTTCCCTTGCGATCATGTGCCCGTCATCCGATCTTCCAGGTAGTGAGTCTTTAGTGGGTCCTATGCCATGTCATGCCACTGTGGTGCTTTTTCATTGGTTGTGTCAATATACAGGTGGAGGTTGTCAAAATAGCTCATGAAGGATAAAGAGCAGTGGGACCTATGTCAGATTTAATGATGTGGCCTTCTTCTAATTGGTTGAAGGGTTTGCTAATGGGGATGTGTCAGTGGGACCTGAGGTTTTCGGTCTGATAGATAGTTAAAGACCTGCTTAATTTTACAACTCTCACTTTATCACAAGGTTAAGATGCGCACTAGATAAATCAACATTTTAGCAATAGCCATCGATTCACTTTTGGCTATGGGCTTCATGGCGGTGGTCCCAGTGTCAGATAGAATTAGTTGGCATTCTCTCATTGGTCGATGAAATGCTGAGAGGGATCCTGTCAGTGGGACCTATAGTTAGGACTTTTCAATCTATGGTCGGCGCATGATCTCAAGGAGTATTCCTACCCCATGAGATCATGCACCATCCATTGATTTTGAATCTTACTTGGACGTGTCAGTGGGACCTGGTTGCTGGCGTATCTGTCAATGGGACCTAACATCTATAGAAAATCTACGGTTGGCGTAAGTTCTCATGGAAGTTGTCAGAGCCATGAGATCTTACGCCAGTCATCGATTTTACTTTTCTTAGATGGCTGACAAGGGTGGGTCCTCTGACAGGTGGTGATGACTTGTGATATTTTGATTGGATGAGCTAGAAAGGGATATGGACATGTCAGTGGGCCTGAGAGATTCTAAAGGGATGCTGAGATGGAAGATCTAACGGTTGGCGTATCTTTGAATAGAATCTTTTGAGGCTATGTGATCTTACGCCAGCCTTCAATTAGAAGCTTATAAGGAGTGGGTCCAAAGTGCCCATTCATCACTAACGTGCCTAGATTTCATTGGTCAAGATTTTTATGAGGTGGCAGAGACTTTTTGAAGGGTTCACGACTATTGTAAGATTAAATGTAAACCGCCCGATCTGCCAAGAATTAATGAAATTGATGGTCGTGTTTTAAAAGTCTTCTGTCATGACCATTTTATTTCAAATTCAAATATTCAAATTTCCTGAGACATTTCCAGCGACAGAAAGGACTAGTTTTAATTGCTTTTGAGGCTGAATTTGATTTGTTTGGTGGTGTCGATGGTTGCAATGTGGTCTAGGTTGCCATGATCAAATTGTAGGGGGGTTTGTACCATGTGGGGATGGATAATTTTGGTGGCTCAAGGCATTTTGTAGGTCTGATCAGATTGGTTTGTATGGTGAATTTATGATTTTCCTGTACTTCTCAAAGATTTTTCTCATCCATGAAGATCATCCTTGGATTTGACAGACCTATACTTGGTTTTCCCTCCAAGATTTTTGATTTTCTATTGTAATTAGGGTTGGTGTAGTTGTTGGAACCCTAACCATAGTCATCCGAAGCTTGATGCATCCTTTTAGGATTCCAAGATGACTAGGGATTATAAATGAAGTTGTGTTAGTTGTTTTGGGGGTTCCATTTTGGTTCAAGAAAGGTTTTGTCTTGTAGATTTTCTCCTTCTCTTTGCATATGGGGTGTTCTTTCTTCCTTTGTTGGTTCAGAGAATATAATACATATTGTAATTGATTTGTCTTATGTATGAGGACTCAATTTATTCTTACTATTACCAAGCTATCTCCATTTTAATTTTGAATTCATTAATCATACATCAAGGGTGTTTGATTTTTCTTTTTTCATTTCCTATGTGTTTGGAAGTGGAGTTGTCTTCGCAGAGATAACTAGTTTAGGATTAGTTTTCATGTATGTACAAGCTGAGGTGTCAAAGATATGTCATGCTTGTCTTCCAGTGGATGCTGGTTAATGTATTATCTATTTATAGGTCTCTTCTAAGGGGAGGGTTAAAAACCTTTGGATGGGTGATAACATACTTGAATACATAGGTGGGTTGTTAAAGTGAGGTTTGGTAATGGTGTGTGATTGATGTTAGGCATCAATACATTGAATTTATTTCTTTCTTGTTTCATATATGTCTATTGCAATAGGGTATTTGACTCTGTGGCCCATTGGACAAGGCACTGGTCTATGAGGTACTTAGGGTATCTCAGGGGTCCTTTCAAACCCATCATTAAATCATTTACATTTAGTTCCATCCTTTCCCTTTCATGTTGTTAGAAATAGGTCTATGGTTTTCATACTCATTCTATGAAAGTAGAGCTATTGCATGAGATCTTGGTTTCATTAAGGTACAAGATACCTATAGGGGTTTGAAAACCATTCCACAGTCAGTTACCTGTAGGCCTGTAGTGTGACATAAGTTGTATGTATGTGTAGATGAGGTATACCCACCTGAGTGATGTGGAGCTCAAAGTGTAGAAGGATCTCTCTTTGATTCTTGTCAGTTGGCCTTTTTCCTTGTCAGATTTGGAGTGTTGAGTGAATGTGACACTAGCCCTGTCAATCCTAATGCCAATCTGACCTTTGGGGAAAAAGAACACCAATAGGTAGGACAAGAGTTCTGATCAAATGCTGTTGCAGGATTGACAAGGACTACGTACAACAAAAAGAGATGATATGTACAATGGACAGGAAAAGATATACAACTGATATGTATAGAAGCTCAAGATTTGGGATAGGAAGATCTTGCTATACATGATATGGTATAAGAAGGATTGTGCTATATAGGATATACAAGATATGGTACAAGATATGTGCAGGTGAGATTGCATATTTTCTTGAGGATTATAAAAAAAAGGAATGCTAGGGGATGGTGGATGGGGATGGTAGAAAAAGGACTAAGATGTTGGGATGGGGGGATGGGAGTTTGATAGATAATGATTTGGTTCACTATGTATGGCACCTGTTTGCTAGGTTTTCACCAACATACTTGTCCAAGGTGATTGAATTGCCAAGTTTTCACCATTGGACGATTATTTTTCTTTTCTTTTGCTTTTTTTCTTTTTTTGCATTTTTCTAGCTTTTTTCCAATTTTTATGGATTTTTTTCTGAATATGTAAGATTTGGTTCAGGCATAGAACCTCTTGAGATGTATGATGTTGATGGGATCATTCATAGGCTCACCTTCTAGTGTAGATAGCTGATAGGCTCCAAAGCTAAAGCATGCTGTGACAACATAGGGGCCCAGCCAAGTAGGATCAAACTTGTCTTTCTTTTCTCTGTGTGCTTGGACCTTCTGATTTTCCTTTAGGACCATGTCACCAACTTGGAATTGTCTAGGATGGACCTTCTTGTTATAACTCCTTTTGAGTCGATTCTGATATGCAACCAGGTGATCATATGCTTGTTGTCTCTTTTCATCTAATAGGTCTAGTTGTGTGAGACGTGCCACATGATAGTCTTCATCAGTGGTGTAGTTTTTCATGGAGACTCTTAATGATGGGAGCTCAACCTCAATTGGTAGAATGGCTTCGGCACCATATACAAGGGAATATGGGGTGGTGCCTGTGGGAGTGTGATAAGAAGTGTGATAGGCCCAAAGGGCAGGATTTATCTGGAGGTGCAAGTCATGACCATAATCATTGACAACCTTCTTGAGGATTTTCAAGATAGTTTTGTTGGTTGCCTCAGCTTGGCCATTTCCTTGAGGGAAATATAGACTAGAGAAATGATGATGGATGTGGATTCTAGCACACAAATCATCCACATGCTAGTTTTCAAAAGGTGTGCCCTAGTATGTGAAGATGGTAGATGGTATGCCGAAGCGGCAGATGATGTGGTAAAGGATGAACTTGGATATTTGGATGCTAGTAGTTAAGGTGAGTGGAATCGCTTCAACCCATTTGGTGAAGTACTCTATGGCATTTATTATGTACTTATGTCCATCTAAGGAAAGGGGAGTGATTAAGCCGACAAGGTCACAACCCCAACATGAAAATGGCCAAGGTGGCACAATGGGCTGCAAGTCATTTGCTGGTACATGAATTAGATTTGCATGCTGCTGACATGGTAAACATTTTCTGATGAACTCACAAGCATCATGCTCCAGGTTGGCCAATAATACCCAACTTGAAGCAACTGCTTTGCTAGAACCATGCCACTTGTGTGGGCACCGCAAATTCTAGCGTGGACCTCTTGTAAAGCTAGGATGACCTCATTTGAATCTAAACACCTAGAAAGGATATTGTGATATCCTCGATGATAAAGGGTGTTGGCTACAATAGTGTAGGGGGAAGCTCTGTGAATAAGTTTTTTGTGTTGGCTATTGGTGAGATGGGGAGATATGATACCATTTTTTAGATATGCATGGATGTTTTGGTACCATGGGGACTAAGGACCAACCAAGACACACACCATTTATGCATCGGTGTTCTCATAAGCTGGCGTGTGTAGCTACTTGACTAGGAATTCATACTATGATGTGTCATGTGGGATTTCTAGCAAGGATCTGATGGTTGCCATTGCATCGACCTCTTTGTTTCAAAGCCTTGGTATCTGAGTGAACTGTAGATTTAGGAAATGCTCTTTCAGTCTATCCACTAGTTCTTTGTAGGGTAGCAACTTGTCATCCTTTATCTGATATTCATCGAGGACTTGCTTGATAATTAGTTGTGAATCTCCAAACACTTGTAGTTCTGTAATATTCCATTGGATGGTTGTTTTGAGACCTGAGATGAGTGCCTTATATTCTGCAATGTTGTTAGTACATGGGAATCCTAGCTTGAATGATTTTGGGATATAGTCACCTTGAGGTGTGACGAATAGGATTCATGCCCCTGATCCATGTGATGTATAGGAGCCATCAAAGTATAGCTTCCACATGTGTTGTTCTTCGATCATACATAAGTGCTCATTAGGGAATTCTATGATTAGTGGATAGGCATCCACTAGTGGTGCCTCTACTAGATGATCGACAATTACCTTCCCCTTGATTGCTTTTTGATGTATGTACTGGATGTCAAATTTGTTGAGTAGCATGACCCATTTTTCCATACGGCCTATCAAAGTTGTCCTTGATAATAGATATTTGAAGGGGTCCACCTTTTAAGTGAGCCCAATTGTGTGGCTGAACATATAATGTCTAAGCTTTTGAGTGGCAAAGACCACTGCAAGACATGCTTTCTCCATGGGTGAATAATTAAGCCCATAGCCGACAAGAGTTTGACTAATGTAGTAGATGGCTCTCTCTCTATTTTCATCATCATGCTGTGCTAAGAGTGCCCCCAGTGCTGTAGTGGTCACTAAGATGTAGAGTATGAGAGGGCATCCTGAAACTGGTGGTACTAGGATTGGAGAGTTGGTTGGATACTGTTTGAGCTTATCAAAGCTTTTCTGACATATGGGATCCCATTTGAAGCTTGTGTCTTTGCATAAGAGATGTGTGAAAGGTTGGCACTTGTATGCTAGCTAAGAGATGAACTGATGCACTGATTAAAGCTTTCCTTGTAGACTTCTGAGCTATCTGAGTGTTCTTGGTGGAGGCATTTCTATTATTGCTTTGACCTTCTTGGGGTCAATCTCTATGCCTCATCATGAAACTATAAAGCCTAGAAGCTTTCTAGATGTAACACCAAAGACACATTTCTTTGGATTAAGCTTTAACCCATAGTGACGTAGGCGATTGAACACACTCTTAAGAATGTCAAGGTGTTCATGGCATGTTTTTGATTTTGCAAGAATATCATCCACATAGTCTTATAGGATTTTGTGGATCATGTCATGGAAGATTGCTATCATCGCTCTCTGATATGTGGCTCTTGCATTCTTTAGACCAAATGGCATCATGTTATAGCAGAAATTACCCCATGGAGTGGTGAATGCTATTTTGTGTTGTTCTTCTTCTGTTATATGAATCTGATTGTATTTAGAGAAGCCATCCATTAGTGAAAACATTTCATGGCTCACTGTAAGATCTATGATCATGTCTATGTTAGGTAGTGGGAAATCATCTTTAGGACATGCCTTGTTCAAGTCCTTGAAATCTATACAAATTATGATGTCGTCGGAAGGCTTTGTGATAGGTACCATGTTGGAGATCTAATCTGAGTAATCTATAGCTCTTATGATCTTTTCATCCAAGAGCTTTTCTAGTTCTGATTTTACCAATAGAGCTACTTTGGGATGCATTTTGTGTAGCTTCTACTTCACTAGCTTAACATTAGGGTCCCCAGCTAGATGATGAACAACAATTTTAGGATCAAGCCTAGGCATATGTGTGTATGACCATGCAAAGTTCCCTATAGCTTCTTGAAGTAGTGCAATGAAAACCAATTCTTCACCCTCTGTTAAAGATGCTACAATGTAGGTGATTCTAGGACACTCCTCTATACCGAAGTTGATTGGCTTTTTTTCTTCTATGATGATTGATGATTGCTCGGGTCTATAATCCTGAATAGGAGGGAGAGGCAAGTCTTCATCTTCTAGCGCTTGAATTTCCAAGTTTTCACTAGAAGATACACTCTTTATTTTTATTGTTTTGGAATCAGAATGTGCCCCAGAAGGGTTTTCACATAAGGATTCATGTTTTACTCTTTCTATTCCTTTTTTGCACCTAAAGCTTACCTCCTCCCCAAAATATCCTTCTAGGTCAAGCTTATAGATGTGAGTTGACTCTGAATTTTGATCTACTACCTAGCCTGATGCTCCCATGAACTCTAGGAGTGCTTTCATGCTCTGGAACTCATCGATATGTGTGATTCTTGGTCGGTCCTAGTTTACGAGGTCAGGGTGTACAAGGGGAAGTTCTATGAGGTTAATGGCAAGTTGTTGGAGGATAGAAGTGCTCAAGAGGGTATCATCGTCGAAGATGTCATCGTATGATTTCTTTTCTTCCTCTTCAGGGGTGTCTTCAATTTTTATGAGGTCATCCTAGCTATTCAAAAAGGGAATGCTAGTCATGTTGGTGCCCCTAGTTGCGGTATTGGGCCCTTGTATATGCAAGCGAGGGGTATTAAAGCCAAGACCCTGATGTTCAAGATTCTTTGATGTTGTGATGGGATATTGGCTGCCACCTTTTTGTGGTCCTAGACCACCACCTTAATAGTTCCATTGCTCAGTAGCATTCTTATGTGGTTGCAGATACTTGTCTTTGAAATAGCCAAGAACTTGAGTGTCAAGTGGTGGGGGATCTTTGTACAACCACCTATTGATGTCAGGATCCATCTCTTGACTATTTATATTTCCATGGGATTCAAAAGTCATAGGTCCCATTCTCTTGATTTCATGAAGCTCTTCAGTAGGTTTTCTTTGATGACTCAGGTGCCCTTGGGTATGTGGGTCAAGTGGGAGGGCCCCTACAACAAATGCATCATGTAGGTTGTATTCACCATAGCCCTGGTTATTGATCTTGATGGAAGATAGGGTGGAGGCAAGGATAGTCTCTGGATTGCAGTGGGATCGAGACAAGTTGGCAACAAAAGTGCCAATGTCAGTTCCAGGATAGTGAGTGGAATGAGGGAATGATGCCTTCATCACACGACAATATGCGAAGGGTTGGGGATCAGCATGGATGGTAACCTCAGCACCTTGATGCGTAAATTTGATGCATTGATGGTAAGTATATGGAACAGCCTTGATGGAATGAATCCATGGTCGACCTAAGAGGATATTAAATGGTAGGTCAAGATCAACAACATGGAAAATGGTATCTTGTGTTGCTAGGCCTAGCTAAATAGGAAAAGTAATAGTACCTTCAGAGGTATGCTCCAAGTTATCATAGGCCTTGATAGTGATTACTTCATGTGATATATCAGCCTCTGTGAACCCAATCTGCTGAATGAATTTTAGAGTGCACAAGTTTAGGGCCAATCCATTATCTATTAAAACCTATTTGATGGAAAAGCCCCTGACCATAATGACGATGCAGAGAGGGAGAGTGTGGTCAAGTGCAATGTCTGGTATGTCAGATGGTTTGAAGGATAAAGCACATGATGCAGATAGATGTCCCACAAGGTTCTTGAACTGGGTGGTGTTAATATCTATGGGGACATGTCATTCTTTGAGGGCTCGGTCAAGGATCTCCTGGTGGAGGGGAAAAGTGTGGAGGAGATCTAGGATGGAGATTTGGGCTGGTGTGTTCCCAAGATGTTCTATGAGGTTATATTGTGCATTGTGTGCATTCTATGCTAGTCTTGGATGGGCACCAGCAATAGTTATCTGACCTCTGCGGGTGGTAACGACACATTGAATTTCTACTCCTCTGACATGGATGACATTGATTGTGGGCTCAACTTGGGTTATACATCCAATAAATTTGTCATAATTGACATAGGCAGTAGTGTAGTCTTTGTGGTCAGTGTGATCTTCTTGTTTGCCTTTGCCTTGGTTCTGGGGATGATTGGTATTAGCTTGGTTCTTCCCAGCATTGTGTTGTGGGAACACATTCTGATAAATTTGCAAATTGGCATTAGGTGAGGCTTGAGTAGGTGTGTCTACTTGGATCTCCTTTTGGTCAATGATATCTTGGATTTAATTCTTGAGTTTCATGCACTTTAGGGTAGTGTGTCCTTTTACATGATGATAATCACAATACTCGTGATCTTTATACCAGTTGGGCTTGGGAGTGGTATCATCAACTCGCTAGATTGGGGGGTATGTAATCAAGTTGGCCTTGGCCATTCGGTGAAAGATGACATCCAGAGGTTCACCAAGAGGTGTGAAGATCTTCTTTGGATAATTTTGAGCTCGACATTTGTTCTAATTGAGAGGAGTATTGATGGCATTAACCTGATTGTTTGGATTTCCTTGATGGGCTTGATGCGCTTGCTCCTGATAGTTCTGCTAATCATTTTGAGGCTGATATTGTTGCATAGGTTGATGATGAGTTTGAGGTGATTACTGATAGATGGGTGCTTATTGTTGTTGGTATGCTGGATTTGGTGTAGGACTAGCCACAATAATTTGGACATGTTTGGTGTTAGTGGCTCCATTCGTAACAACATTTTTGTTAGGATTCCAATAATGAGATTTATCATTGCTGCATTTATTTTGGGAATCACTTTTGAAATGCCAGATTGTGCCTTCATCTAGGAGGGCCTTTTCAATACTTATCTGCTTGCTCTTGATATCCTGATATGTTTGGAGACAATTCATCCTCATGAACTGGGATAGTTTAGGATGAAGATTATCAATGAAGATTTTGGTCAAATGCTTCTTAGGAAGTTGGTATGATAACCTGGTGGTAAGGTTTTTCCATCATTGCAAGTATTCTACTAGGCTTTCTCCTTCTTTCTATTTGGAGTTGCAAAGATCTAATAGGGTCAACTCATTCTCAACATTGTGGGCATATTGGGAAACAAACTTCTTAGAGAGCTCGACAAAAGTTGTGATGGTACCACATGGTATCTTGTAAAACCACTCAACAGTAGTTCCTCCCAAGCTTTTGGGAAATAGATGCAAAAGATAATTGTCATTGTAAGCCACTTCTTGGCATGCCATGTGGAACTCTTTGATGTGATTGACTGGGTCTCCTTTTCCTTAGTATTTGTGAAATTTGGGTGTCTCAAATTTTTTAGGAAAAGGAATAGCTATGATTGATCAGTCAAATGGATAAGGACACACCTCTTTGAACTTGAAGGTTTTATTCTCGGTACCATTTTGAAGCTCCTTAAGAGCGTTCTTCATTGCTTCCCACTCAAAATTGATTGGTGTTGGAGTGGGTACTCCTATTTGAAAAGGATCTAGTGGTGCTGGTGAATAGGGATGGTTTTGAGGTGGGTATTTTGGGTGGGATATGGAGCTTTCCCAATGAGATAAGTAGATTGGAGTGGATTTTGGAGTGATGTTTGCTAGGGAGGATATTGCTGATGTAGTGCGGGGGGATATTGTGGTGGAGGATATGGGATTCCTTGTTGGTGTTGTGGGATGATGGGGACTTGTTTCTATGACTGGTAGGAGGAAGCTTGTTACTGCTAGGGAATGATAGGGGTTTGTTGTTGTGACTAGAAGTATGGTTGTTGTGGGGGAGGCTGGTGGAATGATGTAGCTTGCTGGTAAGATGGCCCTTGCTGAACTTGGCATTATGCTTGATTGATGTAGGATGGATGCATTCCTGCATTGCTTAAGGGGGGAATGGATGTAGGGAAGGTAGAAGCAAAGGGTGGTTGGGCAAGATAACTTGTGGAATGAGAGGAACTTTGTTGCTGAGGTGGAGGGACTTGCTAAAAAGCACTCAGTGTTGTGAATGGGTAGCTTGCAAAGGATGAAGTTGGCAGAGTTTGTGATGGTTGTTGTTGTGCTGCTTGGGAGAAGGTGGCTTGTTGGTTTGCAAACACGGATGTAGGAGAGTGAGTTGGTATGCCAAAGGATTTCATTTCTTCTTGAGTGAGGCCCCAATGAGAATCGGTGCGTGGTAGGAATTGTGTTGCAGAGGATGCTGGGAGGGTAGGTGTGATGGGAGTTTGGGACATGAATGGTGGATTTGAAAAACCCATAGAAGGCATTCTTGTGGTGAAGGAATTTTGCTAGACTTGTGCCTAGGTAGATGCTTGCTGGGGGGGAATGAAGAGAATGCTTGCATTCCCCATGAAAAGGGGGATATTGATGTGGAAGTTTGCTGAGTATGAAAGGGGAATGATTGTGATGCCCCTGTAGTAGATGATGTAGAGGTTTATTGGGTGAAAGAGGGAAACGATTATGTTGACCCTAGAAATGATGGTGTGGATGCTAAAGCTTGTGGAGTGGAAGGAAAAGATGATTGCATCCCTCCTGGCATAAAAGATGTCGGTGTGGAAGCTTGTGAAATGAAAGGGAAGGATGATTTCATCCCTCCTGGAAAGAATGTTTTTGATTGGCCTATGGAAGGTGGCGGAATTGCTTATGTAAAGGTTTGTGTAAGAGGTGGGAGTTGATTTTGTGACAAGTGTTGGATTTGAGCAAGAGCTTGGGAGGCCATGGAGGATGATGATGTATCTGTGATAGGGAATGGAGTAGATGGCGCTATAGCTTGTGTTATAGGACTTGTGAAGCTTCCTTGCAGAAGAAGGGGAATGGTAGAGGTTTCTTGAGATGTTTGCAAGGTCAGATCAAGGAATGGTTGGATGAATGGAGAGTATGCTTGTGCTAGGATTTGGATAGTGTTTATGGGAATGCGAGAATGGAGATATGGCAGAATGAGAGTATGCATTTATGCAAAGTTAGTGAACATGCTCTGCTGATTTTGGGCCATGAGTACGTTGACTACTGGTGGATTCCCTGGATGATTCACAAATATTTCTATTGCGAGAGAAGTCAAGGGGATATTGGGATCATCCCATGCATTGCCAATTTTTTGTATTTAGGGATCATAGGCTACCATCACACCGGTAGAAATGTTGGAATCAGATGAGTTGGTGGTTGGATAAGGATCCACGTTCCTTCATTTTCTAGATCTATATCTTGTCTCAATAGGCATGGAGACGCAGATGCTAGATGGATGCAAGCTTAAGGAACTTCTAAGGATGGTGAATTTCTAGAATGTAATGCAAGGATTGGTGAAATGCTTGGATCTGGATCAGGGATGGTGGAAGATTGATGGAAGATGGTGATACATTGGTGAAATGCTTGGTGATGATGGAGGCTTGGTGGGATGCTCTGATTTGGGTTAAGATTGGGTGGAAGATTGGTGGGATGTTGGTGGAAGACTACTAAGTGTCAATAATGAGTTGCTATTTTTCCCAATGGAGGATCAGTGATAGGATTCGGCCAACCTAGGATAGACTAATGATCTTCGGTCAACTAGATTCTTATCAATGCAAGCCAATCTCTTGCTCAAGATGATGAGGTTGTGCAAGGACAAGTTGGATTTCCTTTAGACAATGCTCTGTCAAAAAAGGGGATGATTCATGATTTAGGATAGGGGATGGAAACAACTCAAAGGTTTCGAACACTAAGTGCTTCTAGATTTGGGTCTCTAGATTTAATGCAAACAAAATGGTGGGTTCTGATTTGGATAATGAATGCTGGATTCAGATCAAGGATTTGGGATTCTGATTGGTGGATTGCTGATGGAATGATGGTGAAAGATGATGGAACAATGCTATTTCTAAAAGGGTGATGTAGATGCGACTAGGATGGATGACCTATGATGCTGCTAGGAAGATGATGATGAATGCAACTAAGAAGGAATCCATAATGCAACTAAGGTTTGGTGATGACACACAGAGGAAACTAGGATGAGCTTGGATGGAGGACTGTCGAGATAGATGTGGGATCTAAAGGTAGAAAGGGACATGCAATGGATCCAGCTAGTCCTCTCTTTGAAGATTGACGTAGTGATGGTTCACTCAAAATTGGTAGGCAAACTGTTTGACTCTTGCGTTATAGCCAATATTATCAAGCTTTTCTTGATACTTTTCTTCTGCTTGGGTTGCTTGGACAAACGACTGATGGATTTTAAGATTTTTCTTTGCAACTTTCTTCTCTTGATAGGCTTGGGATTTGGGCAATTTAGCTTTCAGATGTTTGATCAAATTGGGCATAACTTGGAGAAGTTCTGATAAAAAAGCTTTGGGTATCTAATTCCAAGGGTTTCTTCTGCCAGTTTTTTTTTAGTATCTCTAACCAAGTTTTGTAGATTAGTTGATGTTCTCCAATGGAAAAGGATAGATTTCAACAACAATTTTTAGAAAAGCAATCTCCATAAGGGACAAAGCAACCTTGTGGGATAAAAACAAGATAACTGACTCTGATTCTAAAAAAGCTTGGAAAAGTGTATGTTCCAACAAGTATTTTCACGGAGTTTATGACTGTCAAGCACTTCAAGTAGATCTACCTAAGGAAGGTGAGTATCAAAATCCTTGCCCACAGCTTGGTACCCCCCTAAAAGGGGATACAAATGGTGAGTAATCTTGAGGTGATCTGGTAAACCCCTTGGATCGGTCCTTGCACAAGGATTTTGATACCTTCAGATGTGGATAGGGTAGCCTCTATTTTATTAGGTTTGTAATTGTTCCGTGGAGTCCCCCCAATTAGTTTGTACACACATGACTCACTTAAGAGCCTAGTTGACCATGCCGAAATAGTAGGGATTATTCACCTACCCTGGGCTACCATCAATAGGCATCGCTTGAGCTTGAGGAGATATAAGCAAGAGTTTTCTCAGTGCTTTATTTATATACCGATTAGGGAAGATACTAGTTTGAGGTCATTTTCTGGGGAGGAAGCACTTTTCTCCCCTGGACAGGCCTTGCTAAAAGTAAAACAAGTGAACTTGTCTGAGTTCAAATGTTTTACGTTGCTTACTTTAACAAGAATTTACAGAAAATGAAAGCTCCTAGATGCACACCAAAAATAGTTCTCCTTTTTCCAAATTGAATTAAATGTGTTTGAATTTGAAAAACTTCTGAAGACACAAGTGTTTAGATTTGAGTTTTTCTTTCTCCAAAAAGTAAATGTTTGAGTGATTGCAAGTTCTTTCTTTGATCATTCAAGATTGAGATTGGCATGTTGCTTTAAGAACTTTGAAGTGCTTTGTTTTGATCCTTTAAGTCATTCAAGATTTGATTGTGCATTTTCTTGAACTGAAAAAGGAAGGAATAGAGATGTTTGTTTCTTTTAATTCATTCAAGAGTGTTTTTGTTTTTCAAAATGACAATGATGCTTTAGGACTTAAGTTCTTTCCCTTATTTTCACTCAAGATTTGTTTTGAATTTTTCTTTTGATTTTAAGTTCCAAAAAGACAAGTTCCTAATTTAGCTTTGATACATGGATATTTGGAAAAGAAGACATTTAAGATATTTGCAAGAAGATGACAAAAGTTTTTAGGATTGATTTGTGCATGTTTTTAGGATTGATTTTTGAATGTTTTTAAACATGAAATACATGATTTGAAAGTTCTTTTTAAGCACCAAAAAATGATTTCCTATTTTTGCATGGATGAATTCTAAGGCCCTAGATTTTGTTTGGAAAGAGATGTTCTTTTTTAACCAAAATCTTAGAAATGTTGTTTGTGCTTTTTTAGGATTTAATGACTTGAGTTGGTTTAAATTTTTTTAATTGATTGATTTTAGCTTGCAGATATTCAAAAAATGAGTTTGATGTTAATTTTAAGCACTAAAACCAAATTTGTAGATTTTTGTTTTACATTCATTTTTAAACCAACTTTAACTGATTTTTTGATGCCCTAGATGCGATCCAGGATTTACAGGATGCGATCTTCTGGTAGTACAAAATACATGAAACACTGATTTTTTACACAAAACTTACATTTTTGGCATGAAGAATGGATTTTTTTAGAGGATTTTTTTAGAAGAATAAGGAAAGTTTTTATGAATAGAAGAAGGGTGAATAGACAGAAATAGAGGAAATGTGTTATAGACAGGAAGAATCAATCCAACTATCTCCTCCACCTTTAAGCTCCAAATCTTCCAAAAATGTGAAATTCAATGAGATGTTGTTGAATGAACCCGTGAAGTGGGTTCCACCGAGTGTGCCAGAATGTAGACTATGATTTTAACCTATTATCTATTTTAAAAGGCTAAAACATTCAAAGATTAGACTAATCTAGCATTTATTAGTTCAAAACATACACAAATATAAACCAAGCCACCTCAAGATTGTTGCTAAAAACAAGTGCTATAGAGCATTGTTTGATTTTCTTCAATGAGAGGTATGTTGGATGTGCTCTCTAAGCACAAGAAGCTTGCTTCTAATGCATACTAAGGATGATGGATATGCTGCATAAATGCTAAGAAAAACTTGAAAGAAACTAGTTCATTCCATTATTTCTAAGCTAAGATGAGTTAATAAAACATGAAACCTAACAATTAGTATCGAAAGCTTTAAGATCTAGGATGAATTTAACATGATAACAATGCATAAAGATGAGAGCTAAATTAATAATTTTCTCTTGGAAGGAAGAGTATTTATAGGATTTTGGAAGGGCTTGGGTTAGGAGGTTGAGTCAAGGTTAGAGGTAAGGTTAGGAGTTGAGTCAAGGATAAGGATTGACTTTTGGTTGGACCAAGGCTTTGGATGAGGATGAAGACCTTCTAGAGGAGTCTAGGACTTTCTAGGATAATTATAGATTTTAAGAAACAAATAAATATTTATTCAATTCAAAGGCTTAATGAGTTTTGAGGCTTATTAGGGGAAGGGTTTGACTAGGAGTCAAAGGAGACTTGGATTAGCCTAGGAAAAGTAGGTAATTTCCCCTAAATGGGTTTAAGAAAGGATTAGGAAAGTTTTAGAAGAGTCTAGGGTTTTCCTAGGAAATTTCTAAGTTTGAGGAAATAAATAAATGTTTATTTATTTCAAAAGGCTTTTTGGTTGAGGATTTTATTTATTAAATAAATTTAATAAATAAGAAGGATTAAAACTTAATTTTAGTTTAAATGTTTTTGGGTTGGGATTAGGCTTAGAAAATGGGTAAATCCTCCTTTAATTAAAATTAAAGTGAGATTAGGAGATTCTAGAAGAGGTTAATGATCTTTAGGATATTTCTAAGGTTTTGGGTAAAAATAAATAAATAATTTATTTTTTGTTTTTTTGGTCAATTTATTAATTAAATAATTAATAAATAGGGAAATAATGTTTAAATGAGATTTAATTTTTTTTGGAATGGATTTCTTAATTAAATATTTTTAATTAAGATAAAGGGATTTAATGGCATAAAAATAAATAAATTAATTAAATAATTAATAAATGATGATGTCATTAGGGGTTTGGACTAAAAAAGGTAGGAATCACCTTTTAATCGAGGTTAGAGTGAGATTAGGAAATTCTAGAAGAGGTTAACGATTTCTAGAAGATTTCCAAGGTTTTAGGCTTTTAATAAATATTTTATTTATTAAAATGATTTTTGACATTATTTATCGATTAATAATTAATAAATAGAGGAAATTCATTCAAACTTGATTTAAATGATTTTGGGGAGGGATTCTTTACTTAAAAATGTTTAATTAAAATAGGAGGATTTAATGGCATAAAAATAAATAAATAAATAAATTAATAAATGATGATGTCATCAGAGGTTTTAAAAAAATAAAAATATTTTATTTTCTAATGGATTTTTAGGTGTTTACACTCTTATTAATGGATTTTTCAGTGTCCCTTTCAATATTTGAATTAAATTTTTAGCTTCCTTGAGACTCTTCTTCAATTCTATGACTTCAAGTTTGGATTAATCAAGTGCAATAAGGAGTTTTTGTTGAATGTTATTTCAATCCATTGAATCACCTATCAAGATCTTCTCCAACTTCTAAACTTCTATTGAGGAACTAAGCATTTATACCAATTTGTATTATTAAGGAACACTAAGAGGGGGGTGAATCAGTGTTACAAAAAAGGTTTAGTTGCTATATGAAAAAAAAAATGTCATAGAAAAGATTGAACTGAGAAACAACATCTACAAATGCCAACACTAGTACCAAAACAACAATATGTGACTAAATAAACTACTAAAAATTATATATAAATGACTAAAAACCTATCCTTTTTATCTTTATAACTAGTAAAAACAACAATATGTGACTAAATAAACTAGTAATTATACATATTGATGAATGCATATTTATTCTAATGTAATATGTATGTATTCCTATATTTGTGTGTATTCTAATGATGCCATACAAAAAGAGAAAGTCAAATGTCCAAGATTTTACAACAGGAAGGTTCTACAAAAGCAGACAGTTGAATAAAAAGTCCAAGGATGAATAATTTAACAACTATCCTCAAGAAGCCATAAAGAGTAATAATGGAGACTTAATATCATTCCTAGAGAAGATTATATTTAGGGGTAATTAGTTATGCTATATTCTCTCTGTAACAAGAAACAAGATTGACTATTTCTATCTCAAGGCATCACTCCATATTTCATGCTATAATAAATCAACACCCTCCTATTAGCATGAGAGTGGGTTCATTTCTAGTTAAGGTTAGTTATAGTTTCCCTTATAAATAAGGCATAGGTACTCTTTCTTAGGAGATAGTTAGCCAGAGAGTTAGAAGAATCATAGCCATTGTATCTTTCAAATTTCATTTTTAGAGTAAAGTAGTTTTCAGATTCTTAGTATGTAATAGAACTTGTGATCAATAAAATGATATTTTGAGTTTATGATATATAGTTGAGTTTGTAGGATACTCACTAGGGGGGCCACTTAATGAGTATTCTGATTATAGCAATTATTATTTATTTTTCATGTAATAGTTAGTTATTTTTTTGATAGTTGTCTATTTCTATAGCCAATGTAAACCCCTTTGTGTGATTGTTCCTATAGCCAAAGAAAGAAGATTAGTTCCTTCTAGTTTTCAATACATTTAATTTGTGTTTTTTAATTGGATGTAGTCTAGATGATAGATTTTTTTGATAGAAAAAGCAGAAAAAGGGTGCTAGCTAAAGGAGCATAAGGATTAGAGGCACATTAACAGCATATTAATGGCACTAGTCATAAGCATTTCAATAGCAGTTTAACAATAGAAAGAACAAGGTCTAATCTTCCTCTATCAAAAACAAACATAACAGTTCCTTTCAAAAGGATTGAACCAGAGTATCTAAAGAGAATAATAGCAATTAAAGTAATAGTTATAAGCCACACAGGGCTATACCAAGGACTAGGAAAAATAACCTTAAAATAGGAACCCAAAATGGAGAACTTAGGGCCATGCCCAAACAAAAATAAAAACCTCATGAGCATCAGCAGCTAATATTTTCCACCTAGATGTTTGGACATTAGGGTCCTGGCCCACTCCTCCTGCAGGAAGAGGAAGAGATCCTTATTGTCATCATCCACCTCTAGTTTGTCGCCCACTAATTTTTCTTGCACAGTGCAGAGGGTCATAGCCGAAGCATGCATGACCTTAAGAGAAAATTTTTTAGTCATCAAAATGTGATGCTTGAGTTCCTGCATGTCCTGCTTGATGTCAGCAATCTCTTTGTCCACTCTAGAAAACCTCAGCTTGAGGGTGCCCTTAAGCATGTCATTGTCATCCAGAAACCCAGGGTTGTGCTCAGTAGTGGGGGCCTTGGTCTAGTGATCATGAGGGTTAGCCAGACACGGGGTAGGGCTATGAGGATTTTCCATGGTTTGCTAAGGGTTGAGAGGGGGGGTGTTACTTATCTTGTTCAAACTCATGTGGTCATCAAAGGATCCCGTTTTTGGACTCAATGGAATGGGAGTCATTTTCTGACAGGGACTTCTCTGTTGAGACCGTTTCCAAGATTATGGTTTTACACTACTCCTTCTCAATTTTGTTAGACCGATGGTGACCTGGGCCACTTAAGTCAACCTCCAGCTTGACCTAGCTCTCCAAAAATCCTCCATTTTTTGGGCTTTCATTCAGTCTTAGGAGTACTGTTAGACTCCTTTCGATCTTTAGTCTCTAAAGATTTAGAGACATGGGATTCCTCATGCTCCTCCCTCCTATTAGAAGGATTTTTCACACATTTTTTGTGGGTTCTACCATCATTTGGGACAAGATATACCTCCTGGATAACTTGGATAGATTAGGAGGTGGATTGAGTGGGATTGTTAGTTTTCGATGGGGAATCCTCCTAGGGCACCTCTTGGATGATTGGAGGGGGTTGGGGTAGAGGGCATATAGCCTTATGGAAATGGTAAATATAGAGCAAGAGACCCTGATGGAGAATAGGGATCGATTTATCAGTGTTTTCTCTAATATCCAAAATATTGCTTTCAATGGAATGCAGGAGGTAAAAGGGAATGGATATTAAGTCCCTATTTCTAATGTGATTAAGAAAAGGTAAGTGGTAATAGTAGAACACTGTAAATTTACCTTCTAGGGTGAAATACTTCATCACGATGAGACATAGATTGGGCCAAAACTCTGGAAGTACTTCATGATTGAAACCCCCTAACTTCTTGACTGGTTCCTCTCCCTCTCTGAAAAATTAGCTGAGGCTGGTAGGGTCAGGTGTTCAACTAGTTTTTTTATACTTTCTCCCTTCCATAGAGACCCTAGTTGCCTTAGCAATGACCTCCTCATTAATCTAGAAATGGATGCCTCTAACAGAAACTTTCCTATTATTCTAGGATGATACGAACTATTTGGATATCCACCCATCATGTCCACCTCTCATGCACTCCATAAAACTCCAGATACCACTCTCTTTATAGTAGTGGGTCACTAGAGGGTCAGAGGTCAAGGCCTCATCAATCTTATCTAGTTTGATGCATAGAGTTTTTCCTCCCATGTCAATACTCTCCTTCTCTTGCACTAGAATTTCCTAAAAACCAAAGGGTTGAACTTCTTGATAGAGACTATAAAACTAGTTGTTTTGATTTAGCCATTTTGAGAAATGGTTATACTCAAAAGGCTGGCCTTGGGTGAAATTTTGGGATTCAGGCTCTATACTGCAATATCTAACAGATCTCCAAGTGCCATAATTAGCAATAATGCTAGGGCTACACTTAATATCCTTGTTCACCAAGAAAGCTTGCTGATGTAGACAACTATCTCTCCACATGCTTGAAAGGAATTTATGATTCTTTATGGGGTTTTGGGAATTCCTTTTCATAATCACAAAAATCACCTACTTACGTCGACACATGATCCAAGTAGGATTCTTAATAAACATGATAGCTTGGCTCATTTTAAATATTAGTGGTAACATTCATTTGCCCTCCGATAAGTTGTTGAGTCACCTTAGGTAGTTCAGTGACCACCCTCCAATTGTTAAGTTTATTTTCTTGAGGCCAATAGCAGCCATCGAATCTACCACCACATTTCCCTCCCTATACATGTGGGCAATAGTCATGCATTGGAAATTGTTGAGTAGCTCATAGATTTCTAGCATAATGGAGCTAACCTGCCACCCCACATTAGCTCTTCTTTTGATAGCCTGGACCACCACTTTGGAATCCCCCTCAATTTATAGCAATCTGATGTTCATTTGGATGGAAAATTTAATCCCCCATAGAAGAGCCATGCCCTCCGCTTGGTTAACAGTGCATTTGTTGAGCGGCCCTACATAAGCCAAGAGGCAAGTGCCATTATGGTCTCTTACCACACCTCCTCCACCCTAAGAAAGATTATTAGCTTCCCCATCAAAGTTTAATTTGGTCCATCCTCTGAGCGGGGTAGCCCATCTAGTAGCTTTTCTAGCTATCATCTTGGAATCGTCAAACTTGGAAAACCCAGCCAGCAGGTTCCATTTGTCAACTATTTTGACTTCCTAGGTAGCAGGGGGTGTTGAGGGAAGTTTCAACTTAGTCGCACTGACATTCTCACAAAGGATCTTATTTACAAGATAGAGAAAAGTCTCAGACTAGTTACTAGCCTCCCTAAATATCTTGTTGTTCCTTTCCTTCCAAATAGTCCAGCAGATGTGCGTGGGCAGCATTCACCAAAGGAATTGGAGAAGGGGATGATTGGAGGGGGATCTCCAGTATGTGAATTGATGCACATCATTACCCAAAGCCCACGAGATTCCCAATCTGCCAATCACCTCTTGCGAGATGCTAGTGGTGTAATCATAGTGTATAAATAGGTGGTTCACCATTTCCTCCTCCTTTTTACATAGGATGCACCTGTTCGCCATGGAGAAGCCCCTTTTTATAAGATTATCCTGAGTTGGAACTTTACCATGCATAAGGTTCCACCAGAAGAAATTGATTTTTGGTGTGAGTTGAGGGATCCACACCTTCGTCCAGTCCCCTGGATTATTCTCTTCCTTTAGAAGTAGGTTGTAAGTAGTTTTGACCGAGAAGGTACCAGCTTGGGTAGGAGCCTAGACGATCGAGTCTTGGCCACCAAGACCTAGGATTTTGACATCTCTCAGGGTTTCCATGAGCTCATTAGCTAGATATTGAAGTTTCAGTCTGTCTATCTCTCCAATTCTTGCCTGTGGTGTAGTTGGAGGTTCTGTTACCAGGGACAAGTTGAAGGTATTCCATGAGAGGTTTGAATCTAAATCCAAGGTTAGGGTAGTTTAGGATCCAATAATCATTCTAGAATATAATGGATCTCCCATTTCCAAGCTGCTAGAAATCACCTTTAGATAATAAGGTTTTGCATTTGTAGATGTTCACCCAGAGTTTGGAGCCACTGGGTAGGTCACTATCATGGTACATCCTCCTATAGGGATGTCCTTGGAGGTACTTAGCTTCCATTATCTTGCACCAATCTACTTTTCCTTCTATGAGTTTCTAGGCCAATTTCATGGTAAGGGCTTTATTCATCAAGCTAATTCTCCTTAGGCCCAGGTGACCCAGTCTTTTCAGGAGGCATACAATATCCCAATTGACCAGAGACATCCTCTTTTTTTCTTTAGAACCAGCCCACAAGAAAGTTCTCTGAATTCTCTCAAGTTTTTTTGCTATCTTGGTTTTGATCTTGAAGAGGGATAGGAAGTAAACCGGGATCCCCTAGAGAGTGGAAGCCACTAGTTGAAGTTTACCAGCATTGCTAAGTATCTTCCCTTTCCATCCAAAAAGTTTCCTCTAGGTTCTTTCCAAGATGGAGTTCTAGAAATCACGGGACACCTCTTTAACCGTGAGGGGGAGGCCAAGGTAGGTAGAAGGGAGTGAAGCCGACTGACAACCCAGAATTTGAAGCACTCTATTTTTTATGTCCATGGGAGTATTGAAGAAGAACAATTGGCTTTTTTGATAGTTAATACATTGTCCAGAAGCCCAGGCATAACTTTTTAGGATTTGTTTCCACTGTCTAGGCTCAATCACTGAAGAATACCCAAAGAGGAAGGTGTCATCTAGAAACTACTCCAACACAACCTGATGAAGAGTAGAAGTAGGTTTGACACCTTTTATTCTTCCCATGGAGGAAAGCATAGTCCAATTCCTGCTAAGAACTTCAGCCACCATAATAAAAAGGTAGGGGGAGAGAGGATCTCCCTATCTAAGACCTTTTTTAGGTTTAAAGAAGCCACCAGGGGTGCCATTGACTAGCACAAAGAAACTAATAGTTTAGGTACATTCTTGTATAATATGGACAACCTTCTCATTAAAACCCATTTTAACAAGGATTTTTAGCAAGAAAGACCAATTAAATTAATCATAAGCTTTAGAGATATCTAGTTTGAAGGTCATACCTAGGACCTTGCTCCTATCCATAGAGTGGATGATTTCATGAGTGGATATGGCCGCATCAAGGATCTACCTTCCCGGCACAAAACCTTTCTGAGTAGTGCTGATAATCTTGTCCAGAAGTGGCTTCATTCTATTGACCAGGATCTTAGTCAGGATCTTATAGAACATATTGTAGAGGCTAATGGGCTTGAAATCTAGCATAGTGGTGGGGTTTTCATGCTTAGGGACCACCACAATAAAGGTTTTATTATGTTTTCTAAGGAGACACCCCGTCCTGAAGAAATCTCTAGCAGGATAGATAACATCAATCCCCACGATGTCCCATAATTCCTGAAAGAAGGTCAGGGGGAAACCATCAAGACTTGGGGCTTTGTATGCACCCATAGCAAAGACCACATTCTTTACTTCCTCATCAGAAATATGTTTTGTGAGCTAGTCATTATCACTATGACTTATAGCGCTTTGGATGTGGTCCAAGAGTTGATTTTGGGTTCTGTTTGGGCACATTTGTCCCTCATTTGAGTACAATCCCTTAAAATAATTTGTCGCTACCTGATTGATTTTGTCCTCCTCTGTAACTTCATTTTGTCCCTCATCCCTAATAGCAGTAATGGTATTTCTTCTTTTATGGTTGTTGGCAGACCTGTGGAAGAAGGTCATGTTCCTATCCCCTTCAGCAAGCCACTAGATTCTGGATCATTGCTTCCAGTAGATTTCCTCTTTTTTTAGAGTTTCCTACCATTTATGTCAAGTCAATTCCTCTTCCACCTATATTTGGGGTGGAGGGCTTCTAGAAGCCAATTGGGCCTGGAGGAGCCCTAAAGTTTTAGTCAGCTCCTTTTTCTCCTTTTAGAAATCACTAAAGTTATGTTTGCTCCAGCCTTTAACATCTCTTCTAATAATTTCTAGATTTTGGGCAATTTTCTACATGGCAGTGCCTTTGATGTTAGTGGCCCACCAGAATTTCACTTGATCTCTAAAGGATGGGTGAGAGCACCACATGATTTCAAATCTGCAGGGGGCCAGGCCAAACTTAGGGGAGTCATGCCAACAAAGAAGGAGGGGGTTATGATCAGAGGTGGTTTTAGAGAGGGAGGTCATGGTTGAATTTAGGCAAAGGTCCCATGAAGAGGTGGAAAGGAAATGATCAAGCCACACCTGGATGAGATGGGCTCCCTTCCTATTGTTGGTCCAAGTGAAGGGGTTCCCTTTCAGAGTAATGTCCAGCAGACCGGTGGAAGAAATAATGTCTGCCAGGTCCCCCATACTATCAAAGTAATCCATTAATCCGCCACATTTTTCTGAGGGGTAAAGAGGGGTGTTGAAGTCACTAGCCAACAAGTAATTAGTAGTAGTGTCCTGATCTATCCATAGGGATAGGTCAGTCCAAAGGGAGGCCCTGCTAGACCGGGTGTTAGGGGCATAAATATTAAAAGTGATCCACTCAAGCCCATTTTTCCTGAAGGTAACAGCAAGGAAGTTCAGAGAGGAGGCAACCTAATAGCCAGTGACCTTATTGGGGTTCCAGAGTGTAGCAATGCCTCCAAAAGCACCCACATCTTCAAAGTAAAGAAATGCAACACCTAGCCAAAGATTGGAAGCCAGGGTGGCAAAATTACTAGCAAACATGTTAACTTCTTGGATGAGCAGAATATCCAACTTATGATAAAAAAATGTAGTGTTTAACAACACTTTGTTTAAGGGAGCTGTTTAAACCCCTAACATTCCAAGAAAGACAAATCATTTCTTACTTTTAAAACTTGATTCCAAGGTTTGTTGCTTACCTATTGCAACATCCCTTGTAGTCCCTCTCGATCTCCTTGCTCGATCTGATGGCCTTCCCCTAGGTGTTTCCATTCCCACATCAGCCTTCTTGGGCTTGGTTTTCTTTCTCTGCATTTTCTATTCCCCGTCATCTTCCCCCACACCGTAGTCAACGTCCAGGGAGCTAGAAGAGTTCTTCTTATCTAGCTTTGGGGAAGGTTTTGGATCAGATTTTGGGGATTTTAGCTCAAGAGAAACCCCAATGGAAGGTTGTTCCACCTCAGTATGGCTAATCTCACTCTTCTCCAAGGGGGTCACCAGGGGGTTCTTCAATGGCTCCACCACTGGTAGGGGGTTGGGTTCCTTTGTAGAAAGAGGTTTCGAAGAGCCGAGTATAGAGTGCACCACTTCGTTCATGGGAGGAGGAGTGATCTCACCTTCTTCTAGCACCTGGTTTTCCCTTGCTAGGTTTTATGTCTCATTGGCTACCAGGGGTGGGAAAGTCTTCTCCTTTTCCTCTTTCTCTATCAAGGGTGGAACATCAATCGTTCCTTTATCCTTACTCCCTTTTTTGGTTCCTAAATGGGAGGTCTTGCAAGTGTCACTAGAGTGACCTCTATTATCACATTTCTGGTAGAAGAGGGTGGCGTTTTCATACACCAACACTTGGGTCCATCTGCCCAGTTTTCATTTCAAAATGACAAAGTTGGGTAGAGTTTTATTTAGGGTGACATTCACACAGAACCTAGCAAAAACTAGCCTAGATTTAGAGTGGGTTACCTAGTTAGTAGTGATAAATGTGCCAAAGGAGTCACCTATCCGTCGAAACACTTACTCATCCCAATATTCTAGAGGGAGGCCAGGGAGTCAGACCCATACTGGGGCCATTATGGTCAGTTCCATTGCTGGGTTGAACTTGGGTTTCCATTTTTCAAGGGCCAGGAAGTGCTTCCCATAGACCCATGACCCCAACAGAATAAAAGCCAGATCCTCTAGAGTGGTGAACTTAAACAGAAATAGCCCACCTGACATAGCAGATACAAGGATAGATCCTTTGATCTTCCACTAGTTAGACACCCATTTTCTAACCATTTTGATGGTAGGTCAAAAGTTAAAGAATCAGCCTACCAGGGCCAACTGGAAATCCGTCATCATTCTATTCACCATAGAATCTGGAAGTGAAAGTTCAATGCCTTCCTCATTTTGAATGAAATCCACTAGGAGAGCCTTCGGAGATTGTTGGGCTTCACCGATAAGGGGCCCCTTCCAGTTGGCTTTTGGGGAGGAAAAAGGGGCGTCGACAAAAGAGGACACTTTTTGGGTTTCCACCATTGACTCAACCATTGGGACTGTGACAAAGGTATTCACGGGATTAGCATGGGGTCCATCAGGACTAGCAGGGGGACCTACTAGGGGGAAGATTCTCCCCCAGGGGAAGTGGGCATGGGAGCCTGCAGTTTGAAAATAGAGCTTGGGTGGGAAGTTGCAGGTCTTTAGTTTTCATATGTTGTGTGGTTCTAGATGATAGATGTTATGATTGTTTGATTTATTTATTTCCATGCATTCTACTTCCAAAATTATTTCCTTTTCAGGTGTATAAACTATTAGAACTAGTAGTTGTCATTAAACTAAAAGATCGACATGTTAATGCCTGATATAACCACTAGACATATAGAAGATATAGGAGGTTGTCAAACCATGTCATAAACCACCTTTATGCTAAACAACCAAGGATACCAAGGGCACAATCAGCTTTTATGACCATTGTAACAATCCCTCCCTAAGGAAAGTATGGGGTTTGAACCTATGACCAAGCTTTGATACCATTTATTACAACTAGCAATTGTCAATGCACCAAAATATTAACCTGTTAATGCCCATTACAACCACTAGACATATAGAAAACATAGTCCAAGTGGTTAAACCTTGTCACGAACCACCATTGTGTTGAACAATCAAGGAGACCAAGGGCACAATCAGTCTTGATTACCATTATAATAGAAACATGGATACAAAGTGAACTTCTAATGCATACATTTTGCAAACCCATTTCAAGAAATACATCTTTGGGTTGACATTCAATGAATCTTTGATATGACTAAGATATTTACTTGGCATGGATTTTGAATCCCTAAGTTAAGATTTTATAGCCTAGTTATTTAAGCCATTGAAAGAGACCAACAAGAAGAAGACAATATTTATAGTGGTTTTCCCAATAATGGCTACATCCACTTTCAACAAGGATTATCTCATTTTATTAATTTTGAATAAGATACATATTCGAGTAGAAGTAGCTCTTTTATAATTCAATCTCATCTTCAAGATGGAAAAAATCCACCATAAAAGTCAACTTTTAAATTATCAAAACATGCAAAAAATAAGAATTCAATTACAAATAAATATTTGTTTGAGTGTGAGAGAAACTACAGATATAATTAGAATATTTGGGTTTCATTGAACCCAACATTATCTTATGTTTAGACCCCCTAATACTAATTATCTTCACGAAAACCTCTCATGAATCGCACCTTAACAAATGAGTATGAGTGCCAAGCCATTCACTTTAGATCCTTTCATATGAAAGACAATGTTTGTAAAAATAATTATCATCCCCTACCATTCCTCTACTCACAATGTTAGAATGAGTTAAAAGGTTATGTTAGGGTTTTATTGTTTGAAGATACCCCAAAAGGGTAAGAAAAGGGGGAAAATATTATTATTTCATTTCTATTGATTTTATAGTGGTTTTCATTTATTTATAAGTGATGTATATTTAAAATACATAAATTTTAACTTAAATAGAGGTAAGTTTTAATTTTCTTCAAATTTAAAGTTATGTGAACTAGTGTAGTTTACTTATTCTGAAATCATATGTGGCCATATTTCTAAAATACTTTATATCTACCATAAAATTCATAAAATGGTAGAGAGATTAAAATTATTATTCTTATTAGATAAATTGGGAGAGGACCCAAATCTTTACATAAATAGTCAAACATGCAAACTAGAGGGAGGAGCTCATAAGAAGTGAGATCACCATCACCAAAAGAAGAATACTCTTTTTTTAAAAAAATGCACTTTTAAATTAAGGCACTAATCAACTAGAAAAAGGACCTTGACCCCACAAAAATCCTCAAGTTTAAAATAGTGGACTTTAGGAAGGAACCTTGAACCATCATCCTAAAAGGCTCTATTATACTAGAACCAAAGCAGCCAAGGGAATAATCAATCAACAATATGTTTAGGAAGGATTCTCACAGCCTTCTATCTAAAGTGCCACCTTGTATAAAGAGTTTCTCAACCAAAGAAGGATACCGTAAAGATCTCCTAGATTCTTGCACGACAATAGAATCACCTAGTCATTCCAAAATGATATTAAACAAATTAACCATCAAAAAAACCTAATGTGTTTTAATAACATCAAACATTGTTGCTTCTATTTAATATTACTTATTTTTTAAAAATTATTAAATCTCTACATCACTATATATAGAAGAAAGAAGTTAATATGTTTAATGCAAATATTAATTCATAAGAAGCAATTGATGAGAGAAAGCATGGTAATAGAAAGAAAACTTTCTTTGTATTACTATTCTAGTTGTAAACATTGATTAGTGTGTCAAATATATTGGGGAGGATAGTTAGACTTAGGGACCCAAGCTACTTTTTCGTCCAATAATCTACATGTTAAATCAGACAAGCCTTCGCTAATTCCTTACAAGTTGTTTTGTGCCCTTGAGATTCATAGCACTAGAGCTAATCACCTCAAGATAGAAGACTTACATCTTGCTAGAGAATCTCTTTAATTTTTGGTGTTTAAAGAAAAGGTCAACTTTATTGGAATTCATGTTTAGTAAATTCCAACTAAGGAAGTTAATGCACTTTTTGTGACTAATTATATTTAGCATGAAAAATTAGTTTAATTTAGAAATGTTTTAATAGTTTAGTAGGTTGAATTAACTTTTAAAGCTACTCATTATTATTTGAAATCAATTCATTATATATTGACTTCAATTTATTTATAAATACTCTTATGACTAAACAAATCTTTATATATATATATATATATATATATATATATATATATCTATCAGTAAATTATAAAAAAAGACAATAAAAATAATAGAATTATTAAAACACACATAAATATGACAGCTAATATTATATTTTTTTACTTATATAAAAACCATTTCCAATATCTACTAGGAAGATTAGATTAGATTGAATAGATTGAAAAAAAAAAACTTATCCTATTATATAATAACTTTCTACCCAAACATTATTACATTTTATCTTGGCAAGATAACGAACACACAGGTGCAATTGCTAGTTATTAATACTCATGTGGTCTAACTATGATTTGCCGACAAGAAAAAGGAGCAGCAGCTGAAACTTCTTTCTCGCTGGGAAGAAAATGAACCCCCATCTACACATCTTGTCGAATGTCAAGGTCGTTGGGCTGCCTCATTCATTCAACAACTTACTTCAATACGAGTCATCTAGTCTTACAATTTTCTCGAAGACACCATTATAACACAGAAACGAGCAATTTGGCTTGAGTATAATGTTAATATCATACTGCATTGAATTCAATATGTTTTGTCTACATTTATCATTACTCCTAATATTTTAATTGTTGACATGAAAGATTGTTCCTGCAGAGAATCTGTTAGTATTATTAAACTGAGCGGCAGTAAAATTAATGGAAAATATAAGTGTTAAAAAGATAATGACCGACAAGATATGGCAATGTAATAGCCAAAGAAAAATCATAGGTATCTAACCTAAATGATTTTTAAAATAGATGAATATTTTGATCAATGATGCTCATCATGTAATTACAGATCGCCTAAGAATACATAATTAAAGAGTTTTTAAAAACTTTTCTTCTTAAGATTGTAACCCTCTATATACCACCTACCTCGTCGCTGATTTTTGTATGAGAAGACGGAAAAACTGTGAACCCTACAACGCATTTAAAAAGTACAGAAAAAATGATTGCTTGAGTTTGGTATTGTATTTTTTCTGATATGTCAATTATCATTGTGTTGAATCAAGGAAAAGGATTTTGTATTATTCTCCCATCTAAATTATTATTGAGTTGAATGACAAAAGAGGATAGGTTTCAAAATCTTGAGAATATTTAACATTTTAGGTATGCAAAGTGACAGATGGGTTGGTTGCACCAGATAACAGGTCCAAGTTTAGATTCTTCCTCTTCCTAGTCGAAATTTATGCTTTTTAAGATAGGACGAATATTTAACAGTTCTAGGTGTATATGAAGTGACAAATGAGTTGGTAGAAGCAGGTCACAGTTCCAATTTACATCTGCTTTCCACTTGTTGAAATTTGTAGCAGATATTTAATCTTTTTAAGGCGAGCAGTCTTTATCCTCAACATAAGCTTAACGTCATCAACCCTAATAATATTTTATTCCAACTCATTCTAAATTCCTTTTATAACAAACACCCCCATTAATTCTCAACGCTCTAAACTCATCCTGCAAGAGCTACAGCTTCATCGATTGCATTGGAGGAATTTATAATACCTAGGTGACTTACGTAGAATTTTGTATGTGGAGATGAGTAGCATTAAGTTGCAGATTAGGGCACTCGTGGCGTTGGCACTTGTTTTGCCCTACGCTAGCGCAACCACTTACACAGTAGGCGACACCAGCCAGTGGAATTTAGGAGTAGACTATTCTACTTGGGCTTCCGGTAAAACATTTGCCGTGGGAGACAAATTGAGTATGTGAATACCATTCTAGTTTCAATTTTCATGAAATCTTTTCATTTCTCTCCCCCTTACTGTTTCAGGGTTTTCTAACGTTTCTTCTCTATACATTTTTAGGGGTTTTTTTTTCTTTTTTTTAAAAGTAGTTTTAGGGTTTTCTTACGTCTACTACAAATTGGAATTTGATTGGTAATTTTGCAGCATTCGTTTATTCATCGCTTCATAGTGTTGTGGAGGTGAGCAAGAGTGCATATGATTCTTGTAGTACAGCGAACCCAATCAAGGTTGAATCAGGGAGTCCAACGAGCATGACATTGGACAAAACAGGTGGGCGGTGGTTCATTTGTGGGACGCCTGGCCACTGTTCGGGAGGCATGAAGTTGGCCATCACTGTTTCACCTGCAACTGTTACTCCCTCTACACCCACTTCATTATCCCCACCTGCTTCCGTCACTACTTCGCCTTCGCCGCCTAGTGCCGCCAATACCTCACCTGCGCCGCCTCAAATTGATTGTAACCCTCCTCCTAATGGGTATTACTACTTATTTAGTAGTGCAGAGCTTCTCCACAACGAATTTGGCCTTCTTTCTATAATCGGCTTGCTTCTGTATATTCTTATTTAGATTTTAGAGGAAATAAAGTTCAAAATTTGCTGTTGGGCATCTGAGTAAACGCACGCAATGAATGCCTTGCTTGTTATAATGTGTTGCAACGATTCAGAATTAATGAGTTCTTGTCTTAGATTGAAGAATATCAAGGTTTTGGTTTCTCTTCGTTGCTAAATCGATTGATATCTGATGTGAAATAAAGAGTGATCCAGAAACGCTGTCACAATTTTTATTTGTTAATTATAAAGTCAAACCTTTGATAAGAGATCTTAAATGGAGTTTTTGTTTGTTAACACTGAAAAGTTTCTATCGTGGATAAGAGATCCCAAATGGAATTTTTATTTGGTTATATAGAAGGATAATTATATCTTGGGGAAGGTCTTAAATAATGTTTTATTTCTTGGCATTTGGATAAGACTTCTTAAATGCCATACTTTCTTTAGGTTAAAGAAGGTTAACTGGATTATGTAATTTGAGTTGGGTTTAAAAGGAGTGAGAATTTTAAGGGGTCTTTGGACTTTTATTAAAGTTGGATGATTTTCAATGAGTTAATTGAGATTATATTTTTAGGAGTACAAGGTTTTTACATATGTCATAATTGTATTTTAGAACAAATTTAGATAAGGAATATCATTCATACATTTTCCTTTTCGTCAAGAAATTATAAAAAGATAGATTTTCTCTCCATTGAAAGTACGGGTTGCTAATCTCATATAAGTGGTATTTTATTTGTAGAAAGCTTTCTATTGAACATTTTCTTTGAATTCACACAAGCAAAGAGCATGGCCAGTTATAATACATGTAGTTTAGTTGAATGGTTAAACTATCAAATCATTTTGATATGACTCAAAATGTGACTTTTATATGGGTTCAACAAATGCATGTCCGTGTTGACCCATACTGTAGTGAAAGAACTTGCACATAGAAGATATAATATGAAATATGCATTGATTACTTGATAATAATATGTTACTTTGAGAGGACGACCTTCTTATCTACTTCAAATGGGATAGCTCCAAAAATCTTCAATAATAATTCAATACTCAAATATGTTAAAATAAGGCACACTACCTCCTATATATACCCTCTTATGATTAAAATAATACTATGACCAATCTAAATATAAATATATAAGTGTAAGTCTGACCTAACTAACTAAATAATAATATAACAATGATATTATGACTTGATTAGGAGTTACTTGGTAACCATAAATTGACTGCTCACAACCATATGTACACTCTAAAATTAGGGTTACAAATGTTCTTTGTCACAAAGCATCGTCCTTCCAACAAAACTTGTCTAAACTACTCAAATCACTCTGTAACTATTGGATGAGATTGCTAATAGAAAAATCAATTTTCTACCCATATTTAGCTTCTTATACCTAATTTTCTTGCAATATTGAAATGGCACACAATAAAGCTTCATCTTTTTCATCTTTCTTAGATAATGGGTCCATCACAATATTTTTTTCCCTTCTTGTATATGATCTCAATGTCATACCCTAACATCTTAGTCACCCATTTTTGTTGCTCCTTAGAAAATAATATTTTTTCCAAAAACTATTAAAGACCATCATGATCTATCTTAGCTTTGAAATGTCTCCCCATTAGATATAGCCTCTATTTTTTGACTCCATGAAGAATATATAACATCTCCTTCTCATAAATAGACTTGATTTGATTCTTATCCTTTAATTGATGACTTTCAAAAGAAATGGGTTGACCCTCTTAGGTGAGAATTTCTCCAATATCATTGCCTAAATCATCACATTCCTCATAATAATATTTGGTGAATTTTAAAGTAGAAAGAACTAGAGTAATGCACATAGCCTCCTTCAACCTCTCAAATACTTCATTAGCTAACTCATTCTATTAAAATGAATCCTTCTTTGAGTGGGTGGTGAGTGGTGCTACTATATGATTATATATATTTCACAAATTATCTATAGTACCAAGTTAGCTCCAAAAAATCCCTTAATTTCTTAATGGTTTTTTGTACACACCAATCCCTAATTGTCCTAATTTTGTTGGAATCCACATTTACTCCTTCATGTGAAAATATATGTCCCAAGTACTATGCTACCTAAAGCCCAAAAGGACAATTGAAGGGCTTAGTATATGTATAGGATAAAATATGGATGGTGTCCTAGAACAATGGTTTGCACATAAAAGAGACCCCAAAGCCAAAATTTTACACATACATGAAATTATATTGATATGGAAAGTAAATATAGAAGACCAATGTTAGAATGAAGAAATAAAGGTACTTACCTCCGAAAAAGAATCAACTAAAAACCCTATCAAACAGTCTTAGAAATTGTTGATTTTCACTTGAGCCGAAACTGCGAGATCTACAAAACCCAAAAATCTTTTTCTGATATGATGAAAGGTCAACCTTGACCTAGGTAGAAAAAGTTGACCTTGACCTAGGGTCGACCTTGCCCAAAAATTCAACCTTGACCCAAAAAGTCAACCTTGACCTACAAAGCTCCAACAGAAACTTTGAGAAAAAGGTTATCCAGATCTGCACTTTAATTCGCTGTCCTGCACCTATATCTACAAGAAAAATAGTTTTATTTGTTGGGGGGAAGGGTTTCCCTTAGTCAAACCCCTATTTAGGAATTAACCTTGAAATTGAATTGAAATTACTGGAATACACAAAGTAAATGGAACATTTCACCTTGCTTAAGTTGAAACTAACATAGTCAAGGATGGTGGATCCAATTAAGGACAGTCCAACCTTGTAGCCAATCAAGAACAACACAATGGAATAACACAACAAGATATGTTTCAAAACATATTTTCCATTAACATGCCTGGCTGTAAGGCCTTCTGGGTTAGGGCCAATTACAAACAACAAGTAATTCAGCAAGATCAACAAGATCCAACACAACTCCAGCTAGTTCAGTTCTGAGACAAATCAATAACTGATGGAAACCCTAAGGCAGGTCTGAACTTGTGCTCACAAGCCACCAAGCAATCTCCTTGTCTCCAAGTCTCAACCACTAGCTCTACTATTACAAACTATCAGGAATCAATCTGATCTGCAAGATCTCACAGGATCTTTTCCTCAACTTCACTTATCTGATTTCTCTAGATCTACTATCAGAACTTCCAATCTCATCCCTAAAACAACTACCCAAACATCCTATAAATACTAATCATCAGCCACAAGTCAGCTAGATGAAATAATTAACTCCTACAAACAAATATTAAATGCAATATAGGTCGGCTCTCAAATAGCCTTAAAATTACTTAATTCAACATGTCATCCTCCAGATCCATATAGGAGAATCCAACAAACGCTATCAACAATAAATGCACCAAGTCGGCCTACCAAATCACCAAGAACTCTAGTCGATAAGCCATAACTACCGAGCACCAAAGAAATAATTGAGCACCAATGAAACAACCAACCAAGCCAAGCAACATCGAGCAACACAACATCACCGAGCACCAGTTCCACCAACCACAAGAAGTCTCACTGAGTTCCTTTAGTGACTGAGCTTCCTTCAATAACTAAGACCACCGGTTAAAGCTACAATCGAGTAACACCGGCCAAGTAACACACCACCATGAAGATTCACCGAGGACCCAAGAATGCCCTTGCATCATACACCCCAGGTTTGAAAAGATGTTCATATGTGGGAAGAACATCTTCCGGGATTCAGCACATAAACCCCAAACTAGTTCTTCACATACACGTCCTCCAACTTTTCACTTTGCATACTCTTCCATTTCAGCTTCTTCTATCTTTACAAGTCTTTCCTTGATAAAATACAAGTTTTTTCTCCAAACTGATCATCCATCCTCTTAGGATCTACCAACTCAACTTGGCTACCAATACTCAGACTTCTCCTACCGAGTGTTGTATCTAGCAAAGGCATCAGGGAAAACTTCATGTCATCCTTCTCAAAATTAAACACTTTCTTCACACAATCATACATAACTCTGCAATCATATTGCCAAGGTCTACCAAGCAATATATGGGAACTATTCATCTCCACAACATCATATAACACAAGATCCTTATACTGGCCAATCTGAACATCAACAAAGCATTTTTCTCTTACTTCTAGAGCATGATCATCTTGCAACCAACCAATCATATAAGGATTTGGATGTTTCATTCTACTCAAACCAAATTTCTAAACCATGTCCTTAGCAACAAGGTTATTAGTACTACCACTGTCAACAATAACATCATAAAGTTTACCTCTAGAATTGCACCAAGTCCTGAACAAGTTACTCCTTTGACAAGGTTCCTCCTTTGTACCAAGTAATGTTCGCCGAACTAGCAAGTTATCATATTCAAGTTCATTCCCAACATTTTCATTCACCACAACAATTCGTCGGTCACCAAGCTTCTTTTGTGTACACTCAAAATAACGATGTCCTTCTTCACCACAGTTATAACAAGTTCCCTTAAAGATGACCCTACATGTATTCTTCTTTGGTTCTATAAGTTTTTGTTTATCTTCTATAGTCAGTTTATCCTTCACCAAGTGATCAAACTTCTCCTTTCCTCAGAGATTACTATGTTGTTTCCTCTTCAACTTATCTTCTACCTTTAGAGCATACTAATAAGCATCTTTGACAGAATCAATCTTCAGCATACCATGCTCATCCTAAATATTGAATCTTAAACCATTCATATGCCGATCTACCTTTTCTTTACTAAAGTCTCTATGTCCAGACCGAATAGTAAGTTTATAGAGCTCCTTAGTATAATCTTCAACAATTAGGTCCTTCTACTTCAAATTTTGTAACTTCTTAAACAAGTCAAGCTCGTAGTTAGTAGGTATGACCTTAGCTTTCAACTTAGTCACCATCAACCTCCACTAATTAATCTTCATTTCAGCTTCATCTTCTCTATCTCTTTGTAATTATTTCCACCAAAGAGCAGCATGTCCTCTCAATTTTGTCTATGCTAACCTCACCCAAAGAGGATCTTCAATTTCTTATAGCTCAAAGAAATATTCAAGCTCACCAATCCAATCAATCAAGTTCTTGGGCTTCAAAGTACCAGAGAAAGTAGAAACTTCCATTCAGTAACTATTACTTAATTGAGCTCCAGATCTATGCAACTGAGCAATTCTATCTTCACTAGATCTATCCCTTTGGTCATCACCACTAGATCCAGCAGCTTCAAAGTCTTCAGCAGCTTCTTCATAACCATCTTTAGTACCAAAATTCTGAGGTACACCAATAACTAGGCCAAGATTCCACAATTCCAGTGCCTTGGATCTGCAACCCAAATCATACGACTTCTTTGCCAACAAGATCAACTTCATAAGATTAGCCTTGCTAGGTTAACCTTCCCTCAACAAGATCAACTCAACTCTGATACCACCTGAAGTAGTCAAGGATGGTGGATCCAATTAAGGATAATCCAACCTTGCAGCGAATCAAGAACAACACAGTGGAATAACACAACAAGATATGTTTCAAAATATATTTTCCATTAACATGCCCAACTGTAAGGCCTTCTGGGTTAGGGCCAATTACAAACAATAAGTAATTTAGCAAGATCAACAAGATCCAACATAACTCTAGCTAGTTCAGTTCTGAGACAAATCAGCAATTGATGGAAACCCTAAGGCAGATCTGAACTTGTGCTTGCAAGCCACCAAGCAATCTCCTTATCTCCAACTCTCAACCACTAGCTCTACTATTACAAACTATCAGGAATCAATCTGATCTGCAAGATCTCACTGGATCTTTTCCATAACTTCACTTATCTGATTTCCCTAGATCTACTATCAAAACTTCCAATCTCATCCCTAAAACAACTATCCAACATCCTATAAATACTAATCATCAGCCACAATTCGGCTGGATGAAACAATTAACTCCTACAAACAAATATTAAATATAATACAAGTCAACTCTCAAATAGCCTCACAATTATTTAATTCAACATGTCAGCCTCCAGATCCACATAGGAGAATCCAACAAAAGCTATCAACAATAAATGCACCAAGTCGGCCAACCAAATCACTAAGAACTCCAGTTGGTAAGCCATAACTATCGAGCACTAGTGAAACAACCAACCAAGCCAAGAAACACCGAACAACATAGCATCACTGAGCACCAGTTCCACCACGCACAAGAAGTCTCACCGAGTTCCTTTAGCAATTGAGTTTCCTTCAATAATTAAGACCACTGGTTAAAGCTACAATCAAGTAATACCGGCCAAGTAACACACCACCATGCAGATTCACCGAGGACCCAAGAATATCCTTGCATCAGAAACCCTTATAGAGGATTTGAATCCTTGAATCCACAAGTATGGATGCTCCAAATGAATGTAGAATTAGGATGTAGGATGTCTCAAACCAATTGTCTTTAGATCTTCAACACCAATATTGAATGGATCTTGGATTAGGAAGAGGCTTGGATGGACATGGATAGAGAAATATTCAATAAGAGGGCTCCATAGAGCTTGAATCCTTCAATGGCTACTAATGGATCTCCTTGATGAATTGGATTCTTGAATGCTTTCCTTCTCCTTCTTTCTTGCTTGAGTGCTTGAGAGATTATGAAGATGAGATATGATGAGATACTTGATTGAGAGATGGAGAAAATGAGAGAGGAAGGCTCCCTTTTATAGTGATCTAGGGCACAAAATTCTAGAGAGGCCACATAGAAAAACATAATTAAGGGTCCATGGCACAAAACTCTAGAGAGGTGCACATAGAGAGGAAATTAAATTAAGTTCTTGACACAAAACTCTAGAAGGGGTCCACCCTTCCTATAGAAATAAAAATAATTATTTAAGAGTCTTGTCACAAAATTCAAGGTAAGGCCAACCCCAAAGTTAATTTGAGCATTAGGCACAAAAATTGAGAAAGACTAATCTCCAATAATAAATTAGGAATCCTATACAAAGTTGAGAAAGGTCCACCTTAATAATTAGTTTGAGAATTTGACACTTAACCTGAGAAATAGTGGCCTCAAAGAGGGAAAAGACAAGATTTTGATGAAACTCCAAAATCAGAACCTAACCTCGAGGATCCCAGACCCTAGGGTCAAGGTCAAGGTTGACCTTGACCTAGGTCAGGGTTGAGGTCAACCTTAACCTAAGAGGTTGAACTTGGCCCTAAGGTCAAGAATCTCAAGTTTGTAATTCAGGATGCCAAGATCATGTCAGGAAGAAGTGGAAAATAGGGTAGAATCCCTGGGAAAAAGATAGATCCAAGTTGATTACCCATTCAAGGAATTCAACATGACCCCAAACCACTTACTCAGAGGGATAAATGTTCTTAACATGGAAGTGCTTCCATTTTAAGATGATACATTAAGCCCCCACTTTAACAAGAGTATGGACTCGATTCAAACTCTTGGTAAAGAAGATCACAAAGAAAAAGATAATCCTATTTAAATAAAAGGGACAAAGGAATCCTCAAGCCCCCAGGGACTCAAGTCTTCGTCAACTCCAAGATTGAAATAAGAGAGATATCACTAGAAAAAAGAGAGAAAAAGGGAAGAGAGGAGTGGCTAACTCACCTTGTAAGATGTGTGTATCTCACTGTGAACCACAAAAAGGATAGGATGGCCCACCAAGAAAACACTTGATAGTCACCCCTTAAATTTGTGTGCCTCTTGGTGGCTTTGTGCATGTATGTAGTATGTCTTCTAATGGATTTTATAAAGTACCCATGGATCCATATCCTCATATCACCATAGAATACATTTTTAAAATGTGTATCTCTTTAGGATTTAGCAACTTATGTGCATTACCTTCAGAGGATTTAGCATATTTGAAATTGGAAATGCATATCCCTTCAGGATTTAGCAACTTATGTGTGTTACCTTTTAAGGATTTAGCATATTTGAAATTGAAATTGCGTGTCTCTTTAGGATTTAACAACTTATGTGTGTTACCTTCCGAGATTTAGCATGCTGCAAAACAAAATGTTAGAAAAAAAATATAATATAGAATGGTGGAGGCCGTATATATTCCCCCCTCCTTAAGATAGCAAAAAAATACTATTTTGACATGTTAAGGAAAGAAAAGAAAAAGGATAAAGCCCTCTTCAACATCAAGAAAACATCCACAAATAACACCCTGTCCAAGCCAAGAAGGTCAAAGCTCTTATGAGGTCATGGAAGGGACAAATGCAAAGAGATATCATGCAAGAAGTGAAAAAGTAACCCTTGTGAGGGATAGCACACTGTTCAGCTTCCAAGGTGAGATATTTATCAACCATGGAAACCCAATATCAAACAATGAAAGAGGTTGTGATCAAGGACAGAGATCCTCAATGCAAACCAAAATTTTCATGTATGATTGGATATCACATAATAGATAGATATTGCTTAACCAATGAAAGAGGTGAATCTCAAAAAGATAGAAAAGAAGGAGATGGCATCCTTTCCCCCCAAATGTAGGAAGAAGGAGGGAAGGGGACCTATTATATCGCTCACAACACTATACAAGACAACAAGCTCCCAAGGATTAGGCTAACATTGTTTACATAATGTGGAGCTCCATAATAGGAACACAAATGTTATTTAGAGAAAACAGGATTGAAATACAACTCATTTCCACATGATATATAAATAACCATACTATCAATGAGCTTCCTAATCTTATAATGTAAATCTTGACATTCATTAGTAGAGTGATCATGAAATCTATGATATACACAAAAAGGAAGAGTCTTCAAGTGTGAACTATGTTTCTTTTTATGTTTAGATCTAGTAATCATCTTAGCATGAAGGAGTTTAGGAAAAAGAACTTCTTGGTCAAATTCCTTCAAAGGTTCATCATGTTTTGAAGTGTTATTTGAGATTTTGTTAACATTGATTTGTTGTTGAGGATTAAATCCCAATCCATAATAATTCTCATGCCCCCCATTCTGTAAGGGCATTTGAATTCCCTGTTTATGCTTACCACATCCTTGACTATTGAATCCTTATTTAACTAGGAAATGATAACTAGGACCATAACAAGAAGCCATATCAGAAGGAGTCAATGGAACTTCAGTAGTCACTATGTCATCATTAGTAGGTTTGACAGATTCATAGTGGGTAGAAGCAGCGACAAAGTTATTACGAAGGGCTTTAGAACTAGAAGTAAAAACTCATTGTTCAAATTCTCTTTGTTGCTTCATAAAATCAAGATTTGAAACTTTATACTCTCCCATAAAGGTAGGATTAAAATCCAAGGTTCCCCAATCATCACCAGGAAGAGAATTAGAGGAAGAAGGATTACTATTAGGAGTACGATTAGTGTGGCTTTGAATATTCAGACAATGATTAGGTGCATCATCTGCATGAAGTGTATACATCATGTTGTTATATGTATAAAATTGACTTTACAGTGAAGGGTGGAAGGGATAGCATGCATCTCATGAAACCAAGGTCTACCCAAAAGGAGGTTATAATTGAGAGGTCTAGGCATAACATGAATAGGTGTATTCAGGATGACTGGACCTACTTTGATAGGTAAGGTAATGATGCCTAAAGTGTTCTTAGCAATGTTATCAAAGCCACGTATAGGAACATTATCCGGTTGAATAGTTGAAAGATTGACTTTAATCGCTTTGAGCATATCCATTCTAAAAATATTAAGCCTAGATCCATTATCAATCAAGGTCCTACAAATGATACTCTTATTGATAGTAATAGCAACCATAAGAGCATCATATTGATTCCGAACTTCTTTAGAAGGAAAATCTTTTTGAGTAAATGCAATGTTAGGAGCACCTGGGGTAGCATGCATGCATTGTAAGAAGTTATTAATGTTCTCTTGATTAGGAGGTGAAGTGGGAAGAGTTGCTAGAGATTTTTTCAAGGCTTTATAGTAGGTAGGTGAAGTTTGAAGGAGCTCCCATAAAGAAATCTTGGTAGGGGTATTTTGCAATTGGTTTATCAAATCATACTCCTTGTTAAGAAGATGTGGTGGAGGAGGAAGAATGGGTTGAGAAGGTGGTAAAGAAGTAGAAACCACTGGATTAGGTTGAGGGTTATTCCTTGTATGATATGTGTGAGCTATCCAATCTTGGTCATTGAAAGACTCTAAAGACTCCATAGGTTTACTGTAGTACCTCGCCCCTGGTCTGATTTTATAAATGATATGATTACTTTAGGATGATAGAATATATGTTAGGGAATCATCAAAACTTATGATTTTACTGACCCCATACTTGCATGTGTATGGTTGATGTGTTTGTTTTACATTTTTATTTGACATGCTTGATGTGGTTGAGGGACGAAGTTGTAGTTACTTGCTTGCGAGATCCACACTATCAGCCAATCACCACCATTGTCTGTTATATCTATATATATGGACATGCTTGTCTTTTATGTAGGTTCACAGGTACCGGGCATCGACTTCCCTGAATTTTCAGGATGAGTGTGCCCTATCGCTAATCTCAATGGTAAAAGAGGGGAGATAATATTTAGTTCCAAATCCTAACCTAAGCCAAATATTGTCCTAAAGTAGGGGATAAGATTCTATGTTTCCACCTTTCTAAACTCATCCAATTGGAAAGAGTTTATACCTAAGTCCTGAGCATGAATGTGGGTTCTTAGGTCTTTTTGATTCTTTGATTTGTGGCATTTGGGTGTTTTCTATTTTTAGATCATTCTATTTTTAGCTGTGACATAGTATTTAAATGGCAATTAAATAAATGTATTTATTTACTTTAATTATTATTTATATTATATAGTTGATGCATAAATTAATTAGAAATTAATTATATGCTAATTTGAGTGTAGTTGAATTATTTAATTAATGTGAATTAATTAAATATCCTCACTTTTGATTTATTTAAAATCATGAATTAACCTTTGTTTAATTAAAATATATTTATTAAATTGAAAGTTATTTTGGCATGTGTTATTTATGTTAACTAAATGTTTTAATTATTAATTAATTTAATGCATTATGTTTCACATTCATAATTGCATGAAATTGAATTAGTAATTCAAGTTGAAGTTTGGTTATGTGTTTTCAACTCAAGTCAAAGAGGAAGGGGGACTCTAGTTCAACTGAGACTGAACTGCGAACTGAAGTTCATCTTCATGCAAAGCTCTTTTAGAGTTGAGTTCGAATTCATGCATGAGAAAGGAAGTTTCTTTAAATATTGGGGGTTTTGGTCATGATTCAATTACACAGGTTTTGGAAGAGGAATTTTGGAGACAGATTTGGGAGAATTCTTCAAAAAGCTTGGATTCTATTTTCTTCATTCTGGACATCATCGAATCTGTATAATTTTGATTTGAGGTAGGTTTTTATTTTATCATGGTTATTCTATTTCAGATCTTTGTAGGAAATTATAGAAAGTGTCTTCCTCATGCTTGTTGGTATTGATTGTTTGAGTAGCATAGCGTTGTGGTTATCAGTTGCATATTATTTAATGAAGATATATTCAGTTGCATGTTATTTATGAAAGATATATTCAGTTGCATGTTATTTATGAAAGATATTTTCAGTTGCATGTTATTTAATCAAGATATATTTAGTTGCATGTTATTTAATGAAGATATATTCAGTTGCATGTTATTTATGAAAGATATATTTAGTTGCATGTTATTTATGAAAGATATATTCATTTGCATGTTATTTAGAAAAGATATTTTCGGGTGCATGTTATTTAATGAAGACATATTTAGTTGCATGTTATTTATAAAAGATATATTCAGTTGCATGTTATTTAGAAAAAATATTTTTAGTTGCATGTTATTTAAGAAAGATATATTCAGTTGCATGTTATTTAATGAAGATATATTCAATTGCATGTTATTTATGAAAGATATATTCAGTTGCATGTTATTTATGAAAGATATATTCAGTTGCATGTTATTTAATGAAGACATATTTAGTTGCATGTTATTTATAAAAGATATATTCAGTTGCATGTTATTTAGAAAAAATATTTTTAGTTGCATGTTATTTAAGAAAGATATATTTAGTTGCATGTTATTTAATGAAGATATATTCAATTGCATGTTATTTATGAAAGATATATTCAGTTGCATGTTATTTATGAAAGATATATTCAGTTGCATGTTATTTAGAAAAGATATTTTCAGTTGCATGTTATTTAATGAAGATATATTTAGTTGCATGTTATTTAATGAAGATATATTTAGTTGCATGTTATTTATGAAAGATATATTCAGTTGCATGTTATTTAGGAAAGATATACTTAGTGCATGTTATTTAAGGAGGATATATTCAGTTGCATGTAGTGGTATTCTATTTTTAGAAAATTCTATTTTTAAAAATTCTATTTTTAGAAATAAATAAAATTCATACATGAGAATTCTTTTAGAATAAGAAAAATAAGAAGAATAATGCTATATAATTAAATATTATTTTTATGATAATCTCATAATGATGTGTTTATTATTAGAGTGTTTGGTTTCTTTTCATGATTACTAGTATGGGTAGCATTAATTTAGCTTTTATGAGATGTAATCCCAGAGGTGGGGTTTTAGATGTTTAATCTATCTTATTTGGTTACCGTGCATATTCTATTGTGTCGGTGAACTTGTTTTATTATGTATCTAGTTTTGCATGTTTATGGTCTTGCATGTGGAATCTAGTTGTAGAGATTCATGAGTTGTGATAACTTAGAGTTCTTAATGTTCATGTGAAACCCTAGAGTAGGTCATCTAAGTGTATATCAGGAAGTGGCTTGTGAATTGGTGTCAGAGCCTGGAAGTGGCTACCAGGAGATCCCATTACAAGTAGTTTAATAAGTGATAATTAATAAACATTGGGAATCTAAAATGAACCTAATAAGATATTGTGTGCCTCACCCATTCCTTAGTTCCTGATTGAGTTTGACTAGGATGGGAGTTGAGATGATGCTTGCTGCCTATATGGACTAGATATGGCATAGGTAGTACCTTGTCTACACGAGAGGTTACTATAACCACATAGAGTCACTAGGGTGCCAGGGTCTGAAGGGACTACCAAGATAACCTTAGAGTTGACTTATGTGATGACACTTCCTGTATGCATCTTAGGTTTCCTATGTGTTTTGTTTTTCTCTGGTAGAGTATGTTATACCTTGTTGTACTTTTTGTTATCCTTGAGTTAGAAGCTTTTAGGACCTCTTCCTTGGTTGTTGTTGTTTGTTATCTGAGTGGGTTCTGATATTATCTCCTCGGCACAATGGGAGTGGACCATTTAGGTTCATGAGGTTGGGTGGTAGTGGTTCTTTTACCATTTGAGATTCCAATGTTCGTGCATCGAGGCTAGATGATCCATGTTGCAGTTGTTCTTTCTTGTTCTTCTCATTCTTGTGTTCTTGTATCATTGTATTAGATATTTAGAGTTATCATGTTGTTTTTTCATTTCAATTATTGTAATCACATACCCCGTGACATGTGCAGTGGATGCTTATTATTATGATTACTATAAGGTACCAATTGTATTTATGTATTCATGCATATGGTGTTATATTTATCATTCAGATGTAATCTTGGAATTCATATCTTTATCATTTATTTATTAATTAACTCTTTCATAATCTACGTCAAGGAACCCTTGAGAGTTGTAACCTATGTTAGTTGTTTATTGTTATGCTTTGCTTCTGCATTGTAAACTTGATGTTGTTGATTGTTAACTTAAAAAAAAATTATTTTGCAAACTTAGTCACATGTTTAGGTTAAGTTCTTTTGGTTTCCCTGGTGGGGAATTACATTTACCTTTGATAGTAATGTGAGGACAACCTTTGATAGTCAACAAGGGTTTCAAAAAAACCATATTAGTTGACTCGACACTACAAATATATTCACAAGAAGGAAGCAAAGAAGACATCCTAGGAGGAGATGAGGTAGGATCTTGATTCTCTATAAGATCATCACTAATAGGGAGAGATTTAAGAGAATTTATATCATTCTCCGCTAATGCCTCATCACTAGAAGGAATCCTAAATTGAGGTAAAACATTTATAATGTCATCTTCTTTCACTAAAATGTCTGCATAAGGGTAGTATGTTATAGAAAAAGAGTCACCATCATGTATAAATATGTCATCCATTAATAAATCACCCTCTTGTATCAAAGCTTCTTCATGAGGAGGTGATAAATCAATGTCTTTATCCAAGGGATCATTCACAATGGTTTCATGAGGAAGAGAAAAATCATCCCCATCCAAAGGTTCAATAAAGCACAGTTTGAAAAATACTTGAGGTAACTTGTGCAACATGATAACCAATAAAGAAATGCATAGAAAATAGATCTAGACATATCCAAATGCATTCAAATGAAATTTATAAGAATGAAAAGGAAATCAAACACCACAAACATAATAGGTCATCTAATTCCACAAAAGAGTAAGCTTGTACATATTTTTGCATTTTTAAGGAAATTTTGCAATATTTTTGTATTTTTGAAATATAAATGCAAAAGCATAAAAGAAATCTACTTTTGTAAGCATGTAAGATCTAACACAAAATGCAAATCTAACACCAAAAAGAAAATGTATCCACAAAAGAAAGGGGTAAGCTTGTCGGGTTCACCAAAATGTAAGATGAAGGTGAACACACAAGATAATACAAAGGGAGATCTAAAATAATAGAACATCTAATTCCACAAAAGAAAGGGGTAAGCATGTCGGCTTCACCAAAATGTATAGGATAAAATATGGATGGGGTCCTAGAATAATGGTTTGCACATAAAAGAGACCCTAAAGCCAATATTTTACACACATGAAATTATGTTGATATGAAAAGTAAATATAGAAGACTAATGTTGGAATGAAGAAATAAAGGTACATACCTCTGAAAAATAATCAGTTGAAAACCCTCTCAAATAGTCTCAAAAACTATTGATTTCTAAAACCTTACACCAAAACTGTGAGATCTATAAAACCTAGAAATCTTTATCTGATCTAATGAAAGGTCATCCTTGACCTAGGTAGACAAAGTCGACCTTGACCCAAAAAGTTGACCTTGACCTGCAAAGCTTCGACAAAAAGTTCGACAAAAAGGGTATCCAAATCTGCACTTTAATTCGTCATCCCGCACCTATACCTACAAGAAAAATAGTTTTGTTTGTTTGGAGGGAGGGGTTTGCCTCAGTCAAACCCCAATTTAGGAATTAACCTTGAAATTGAATTGAAATTGCTAGAATAAACAAAGTAAATGAAACAATTCACCTTGTTTATGTTGAAACCCTTATGGAGGATTTGAATCCTTAAATCCACAAGTATGGATGCTCCAAATGAATGTAGAATATGATGTAGGATGTCTCAAATCAATTGTCTTTAGATCTTCAACACCAATCTTGAATGGATCTTGGATTAGGAAGAGGCTTGGATGGACATGGATAGAAAAATCTTCAACAAGAGGGTTCCATAAAGCTTGAATCCTTCAATGGCTACTAATGGATCTCCTTGATGAATTGGATGCTTGAATGCTTAAAGGCTTGAATGCTTTCATCCTCCTTTCTTTCTTGAGTGCTTGAGAGATTATGAAGATGAGATAATTTATTGAGAGATGGAGAAAATGACCGAGGAAGGCTCCCTTTTATAGTGATCTAGGGCACAAACTTCTAGAGAGGCCAGATAGAAAATAATAATTAAGGGTCCATGGCACAAAAATATAGAGAGGTGCACATGAAGAGGAAATTAAATTAAGGTCTTGACACAAAACTCTAGAAGGGGCCTTGACGCGGTTCAAGAATGGTGGATCCAATTAAGGATAGTCCAACCTTGTAGCTTCAAAATAACACAACAGAATAACACAACAAGATATGTTTCAAAATATATTTTCCATTAACATGCCCAGCTGTAAGGCCTTCTAGGTTAGGGAAAATTACAGTCAGAAATAATTTAGCAAGATCAACAAGATCCAACACAACTCCAACTAGTTCAGTTCTGAGACAAATTAGCAACTGATGGGAACTCTAAGGTAGATCTAAACTTGTGCTTGCAAGCCACCAAGAAATCTCCTTTTCTCCAAGTAAGCAAACCACTAGCTCTTCTATTACAAACTATCAAATAACGATCTGATCTGCAAGATCTCGCAGGATATTTTCCACAACTTCACTTATTTGCTACCCCCAGATCTACTCTTAGAACCTCCAATCTCAATCCTACTAAAACAACTACCCAAATAATCCTTAAATACTAATCATCATCCATAAGTCAGCTGGATGACACAATTAACTCCTATAAATAAATATTAAATACAATACAAGTCAGCTCTCAAATAGTCTTATAATTAATAAATTCAACATGTTAGCCTCCAGATCCACATAGGAGATTCCAATAAAAGCTACCAACAATAAATGAACCAAGTTAGCCAACCAAATCTTTAATAACTCTAGTCGGTAAACCAAAATTACCAAGTGCCAGAGAAACAACTGAGCACGAGTGAAAAAACTAACCAAGCCAAGAAACACCAAGAAACATAGGCATTACTGAGCACCAATTCCACCGAGCATAAGAAGTCTCACCGAGTTCCTTTCGTGACTGAGCTTCCTTCAATAACTGAGACCATTGATTAAGGTTGCAACTGAGTAACAATGGCCAAATAACACACCACCATGAAGATTCACCAAGGAACCAAGAATGCCCATGCATCAGACACCCCAGGTTCAAAAAAATGTTCATATGTGAGAAGAACATCTTCCGAGATTCAGCACATAAACCCTGAACTGGTTCTTCACATACAAGTCCTCCATCTTTTCACTTTGTATACTCTTCCACTTCAGCTTCCTCTATCTCTTCAAGTCTTTCCTTGATAGCACAAAGGTGTGTTCTTCAAACTGATCATTCATTCTCTCAGGATCTACCAACTCAACTCGGCTACCAATACTCAGGCTTCTCCTATCAAGTGTTGTATCCAGCAAACACATCAAGGAAAACTTCTTGTCATCCTTCTCAATAGTAAAGACATTCTTCACACAATCATACATAACTCTACAATCATATTTCCAAGGTCTATCAAGTAATATATCACAACTATTCATCTCCACAATGTCACATAACACAAGATCCCTATATTGGCCAATCTAAACATCAATAAAGCATTGTTCTCTTACTTGTAGAGCATGATCATCTTGCAACCAACCAATCCTATAAGGATGTGGATGTCTCATTCTACTCAAACCAAGTTTTTGAACCATGTCCTCAGCAAAAAGGTTATTAGTACTACCAGTGTCAATAATAACATCACAAAGTTTACCTCTAGACTTGCACTGAGTCTTGAACAAGTTACTCCTCTGACAAGGTTCCTCCTTTGTACCGAGCAATGTTTTCTGAACTAGCAAGTTCTCAAATTCAAGTTCATTCTCAAAATTTTCATCCACCACAGTAGTTCGTCGGTCACCAAGCTTCTTCTGTGTACACTCAAAAGAATGGTGTCCTTCACCACAGTTATAGAAAGTACCCTTAAAGATAACTCTAACTACCTTCTTCTTCGGTTCTATAGGTTTCTGTTCATCTTCTGCAGTCAGTTTATCCTTCACCGAGTGATCAATATTTTCCTTCCCTTAGGGATTACTATGTTGTTTCCTCTTCAACTTATCTTCTTCCTTCAGAGCATACTTATAAGCATCTTCAATAGAATCAATCTTCAGCATACCAAGGTCATCCTAAATATTGAATCTCAAACCATTCACATACCAAGCTACATTTTCCTTACCAAGTTCTCTATGTCTAGACTGAATAGTAAGTTTGTAGAGTTCTATGGTATAATCTTCAATAGACAAATCCTTCTCTTTTAGATTCTGCAACTTAAATAAGTCAAGCTCATAGTCAGCAGGTATGAACTTAGCTTTCAACTTAGTCACCATCAATATCCACCGATTGATCTTCATTTCACCTGCATCTTCTCTATCTCTTTGTAATTATTTCCACCAATGAGCAGCATGTCCTTTCAATTTTGTATGTGCCAACCTCACTTGAAGAGGATCTTCAATTTCCTCTAGCTCAAAGAAATCTTCAAGTTCACCAATGTAGTCAATCAAGTTCTTGGGCTTCAAAGCGCCAGAGAAAGTAGAAACTTCCATTCGATAACTATTACTTAACCAAGCTCTAGATCTATGCAACTGGGCAGTTCTAGCTTCACCAGATTTATCCCTCTAGTCATCACCACTAGATCCAATAGCTTTAAAGTCTTTAGCAGCTTCCTCATAACCATCTTTGGTACCAAAATTCTAAGGTACACTAGCAACAAATCTCATGATCTCAGTGACCATGTCATTCTTCATCAACTCCATCTCTGATCTGAAATCAGATTTCACCTTCTCTATAATCCTAGATTCCATAGTATCATGGAGATCTGCAATCACTCTAGGGTCCAATCTTCTCAGAGGCATCCTTAAAGATAAGAGAAACCCTCTACAACAAACCCTACATCGACCACCTTGTGAAAATCTCCACGTTGTATGCGAGTTAGATCACAACATGCCACCTTGCACAAACAACTAGGGAAAGATTCCATAAGTTTAGTGCCATGGATCTGTAACCCAAATCATACATTCTCTTCATCAACAAGATCAACATTGCAAGATCAATCTTGCTAGGTCAACCTTCACTCAACAAGATCAACTTAGCTCTGATACCACCCGACACAGGTCAAGGATGGTGGATCCAATTAAGGACAGTCCAACCTTGCAGCTTCAGAATAACATAGTGGAATAACACAACAAGATATGTTTCAAAACATATTTTCCATTAACATGCCCAGTTGTAAGGCCTTCCAGGTTAGGGCCAATTACAATAAAAAACAATTCAACAAGATCCAACACAACTCTAGCTAGTTTAGTTCTGAGACAAATTAGCTACTAATGGAAACCCTAAGGTAGATTTGAACTTGTTCTCGCAAGCCACCAAGCAATCTCCTTGTCTCCAAGTATGCAAACCACTAGTTCTGCTATTAAAAACTATCATATAACAATCTGATCTACAAGATTTCACAGGATCTTTTCCACAACTTCACTTATCTGCTACCCCTAGATCTGCTCTCAAAACCTCTAATCTCAATCCTGCTAAAACAACTACCCAAATACTCTTTAAATACTAATCATCAGCCACAAGTCAGCTAGATGACATAATTAACTCCTACAACCAAATATTAAATGCAATACAAGTCAGCTCTCAAATAGCCTTACAATTAATAAATTCAACATGTTGGCCTCCACATCCACATAGGAGAATCCAACAAAAGCTACCAACAATAAATGCACCAAGTCGGGCAACCAAATCTTCAAGAACTCTAGTCAGTAAACTAGAACTACCGGGTGCCAAAGAAACAACTGAGCATCAGTGAAACAACTGACCAAGCCAAGCAACACTAAGAAACATAGGCATTACCAAGCACTAGTTCCATCGAGCATAAGAAGTCTCATTGAGTTTCTTTTGTGACCAAGCTTCCTTCAATAACTAAGACCATTGGTTAAGGCTGCAACCGAGTAACATCGGCCAAATAGCACACCACCATGAAGATTCACCAAGGACCCAAGAATGCCCCTACATCAGGTCCACACTTAATATAAAAATAAAAATAATTATTTAAGAGCCTTGTCACAAAATTTGAGGTAAGGCCAACCCCAAAGTTAATTTGAGCATTAGGCACAAAACTTGAGAAAGGCTAATCTCCAATAATAAATTAGGAATCTTGTACAAAGCTCGAGAAAGGTCCACCTCAAATATTAATTTGAGAATTTGACACTTGACCCGAGAAATTGTGGCCCCGAAGAGGGAAAAGATAAGATTTTCATGAAACCCTGAAACTGGAACCTAACCTCAAAAATCTTGAACCCTAGGGTCAAGGTTGAGGTCGACCTTGACCTAGGTCAAGGTCATTGTTGACCTTAACCTAAGAGGTCAACCTTGCCCCTAAGGTCAGGAATCTCAGGTTTGTAATTTAGGATGCCAAAATTATGTTGGGAAGAAGTGGAAAATAGGGTAGAATAGGGGAAAAAGCCAAATCTAAGTTGAGCACCCATTGAAGGTGTTCGACATGACCCCAAACCACTTACTCAAAGGGCTAAATGTTCTTAACATGGAAGTTCTTCCATTTTAAGATGATACAAAATATTGCTTGTTATCCTTAAGAACTTGTAGTACCAGATCAACATGATGCAAATTTTCGTGCTATGTCTTTCTATAACTTAATATATCATCAAATAAAACCACTACAAAATTCCTTAGAAATCTCTTGAAGATAGAGTTCATAAATTTTTGAAATGTAGATGGTGCATTAGTTAGAGAAAAAAAATTACCTCAATTTAGTTCATCTAATAAATTATCAATAATTGGAGTGTGAAACTTAGCTTTAATAGTGTACATGTTGAGTGTTAGAATAACTAAGAGGGGGGTGAATTAGTTATCCAGTGTCCCAAAACAAAATGTATAATTCAAAACAACTTCTTCAATTTCTTCTCCTCGGTAAACAATAAATACTTTCACTATCTGTGCTTTTATCGATTACCAGTCAAATACTATATCAGTTACTGATCAAATCTAACATGTAACATGTAAAGAATGATAACACATAGATATCACAATCAACACATAACATGAGATTTAACGTGGAAACCTTGTAAAGGGAAAAACCACCTAGGACCGACAACCCAAAATTGTTCACTCTTTTGAAGTGAGGTCAGTTAAGACCCAGCCCTATTAAAGGTTTACAAACACACTATCAGGTGTGACCTTGTTAAAGGATTTTAGACTAGAAGTTATTGTCCAACCAACATTCACTATGGGGTTGACAAGATAACAATGTTCATTCTATGAATGATACATCATAAGACTTTTAGAGTCCACTCGGTTAAGAGATTTTGAATGTATACAATGGTTAAATATGTAACGGTAAATAATCTATGTTAATACAACTTCAATTGCAGATTACAGATCAATATTTAGTCCTAACAAATCCTTTTGATCAATATTTCACTTCAGATTCAATACTATATCAACTTACTGTCCATTGGTAATTGCTCTCTATAGCTTGGTAATTATTTTGCAGCTCGTTTCTTACTTAACCAGTATGATCAGAATGCATGAAAACCTTGTTCACATGATATTCCTGCAGTTTCTACTTCTTCCGACATTCCTTTATTAAGAAATTTTGTTCTCTTAAATAGACGAGTAAGCCATTTTCTTCTCCACCATCAAATTTTGCTGCTTAACCACATTCATAGATTTTTCTACTTCAAACTTTCTTGGTACTTGTGTCAATAACACGTTTGATTCTCATCCTTTAGATCTTTCCTAAATTTCATCAGCCGTCGATCTATGTAACAAACATTATCTGTTACCTCGATGTTATACTCTTGCCAGCTCATAAATCTTATCAGCTAAACTAATCATTTAGTTCATTCTGTTCCACTCGGTTAACAAAGAAATGCATCGGTGAACACTGCTCGGTTAATACTATGATCAGTATACACTACACTCCTTCGGTGTATACTAGAATTGCTTCATTTACCAACAACACTACTTTGTGTCTTTCAGCTCTGTACTTCATCATGGATGAATGCAACATAATAAAGTCAATATCATCAAGTCATAGACTCATCAACAAGTTATTCAATGTGTTCCTTATCCTCATCTGTCATGTACATCTTTCCTCGTGTAGATTTCTCTGTTCTTCATCCTTTTCACCTTTTTTTAGATGTCTCGGTATAGTAACTTGCAAGATAAGTGTTGTCAAACTAGTTGACACCAATGACAACATAATACTAATTTAATCATATTACATATCTAATCAGTAACTCCTTAGTGATATTGTAATCACAGTTTCTTCAATCAGATTCCAAATCAATTGTAGTCCAACAATCTCTCCCTTTGGCATTGATGGCAATTCAAGTAATATGAAATGTAGGTCATACACATACCAAACATATATTCTACAACTTTGTAAAAAAAATGTTGTAAGTCGAATAGACTTAATATGTTTAATCACCACATTACTAAACCAGCATTAAATAATTTACAGCTTTACCATTCTATAGTTGTGTTCTTTTCAGTTCTCCTGTTCCTTCTTTTGTTCTCTATAACTGATCTTCAATACTCTATCTCATTCAGATTGTCTCTCCCTTAGATAGTTCTCATTGGTGCTTATTTCTTTGATGCAGGAGCATCCTGGGTGTAAGAGCAATCTTGCATCACCCAAAAATATTTTTGTTTTTATATTCAATAAGGGCTATTTTGTGCAGAGCTGCTATTTATGGAAAGTTACTATTTTTGGTAATTTTTGTATGTGCTCAGAATGATCTGATTTCTTTCTTGGAGGTTGATTTTGGTCATATGAGTCTGCCAGTAAAGTTTCATTGCCAGATCAAGTGTATATTGGAAGATATTGAAGATTTTCGGTATTGGCAGCAGGGTACAGAAACTTTGAACTTAGTTTTGAAGGCTTTAGAGGCCCCGGATGAGGTTGAAAATTTGGGTGATGGGTGCTTGCGCGGGCCAAGCCTGTAGAGCGCTTCGTGGCATTTCCGAAATGGGGTTATAATAGCCAAGCGGGTCAACTGGTGATGACTTATGGTCTTCGGAAGTTGGGCCACCCGAAATGGCGAAAAATAATTTTCTTCAAAATTTCTATTCGGGTTTCAAAGGTTATCTTGAGCCGACTATGATGTAATAAAATGTAAAATAAAATAATTCTAAGTTTGGTCGGCCTTATTGGCTAAAATTCTGGAACCTTCTAGGCGGTGGAAAATTGCCTATATAAGGAAGGCTGTATTATTGTCTTAGGCAGTTCAGAATAGTTCTGGGGTAGTAGATCTAGGTAATAGTTCGAGGCTTTGTCCTACAGAATATTGTAAGGGAATGCCCATGTGGCTTTGCATATTGTAATTCTGAAAGTTTGTAATTCCACATTTGTGGAGATAATAAGAAGCCAATTTTCTGTTCTTGCATATTGTTGTTGTTTCTCTATATCTGTTATGTGTTTGTGGTATTAAGGGGATCACCCTTCATCAAGTGGTATCAGAGTAGGAGTTCTTGAGTGTGTAAACAGATCACCAACTGTGAGGCAGTTTGCACCAGGACCGTGGTTAGGGTTTCAGCGCGCATCGCGAAAATGCCTCCACGAAGAGAACATGGCGGAAGAGCTGGTGCTGTGACACCTGAGGTTAGAGAGCTGCAGAGACAAGTGCGAGCATTGCAAGAAGAGATTCGTAGAGGAATGAATCTTAATGTCAGAGACGAAAGCGAGGATGAAGCCGAAGAAGAATATCAAGAAGGAGAAGTTGAAATTGTGAACCAGGAGGAAGAAAGACTTTTTCGGGCGATTTCCAAGATTGGGAAAAGACCTAAGATTGAGGTTCCTACATTTCCTGGAAATCTTAACCCAGAGGAATTGATCGACTGGATCAATGAATGTGAAGAATATTTTGAGTATGAAGATGTTGAGGATCCTGATAGGGTCAAATTTGCAAAGGCCAGACTGAAAGGTCATGCGAAGATCTGGTGGCAAGAGATTCAGTTGGAGCGAAATAGAAGGGGAAAGGAGAAAATCACGAGATGGGATCGGATGGTGGATAAATTGAAGTGGCAGTTCATTCCTGTTGATTATGAGCTTGACCTACTAAAGAAAATGCAGAGTTTGAAGCAAGCCGGAAGATCTGTTCAGGAGTATACAGAGGAGTTCTATCGACTTCTCATTAGAACAGGCCATGCAGAAGCTGATAAGGAGAAAGTTGCCCGATACCTTAATGGGTTAAGGCCAAGCATTCAGGAGGAGTTGAATCTGGTTCGAATGAACAGTATTGAGGAGGCATACCAATTTGCCCTAAAAGTAGAGGAAAAGCTGAACAAGAAGTTTGAGAGCAGACAAAATGGAAGAGGTCGCGGTGGACGATCTGGTGGACGGTCATATGGTGGCCGAAATGAAGATCTGAAAAAGAAGGATGAGGCCAGTAGTAGTCAGAATCAGCGAGGAAATAATTCCAATCGCTTCCAGGATCAGAATAATAGAGATCAGAGAGGAAGAGGAAGAGGACAAGGATCTGGAAGAGGTGGCTTCCGTGGAACATGTTTTCACTGTGGAGAAGAAGGTCATAGGGCATTTGAATGTCCTCAGTGCCAAGGCAGAACAGACAGGAGAAATGAAGGCCAGGCCAGAGTTGCACATGTAGATGAAGATGCTAGATCATCAAATTCTGAAGATGCTGAAAGAGGAGAAATGCTAATTAACAGAAGAGTCTTGCTGAGTGGTGAGAATGAACCTGAGCAAAGGAGGAGCCTGTTTCACACCAGGTGCAAGTGTGAAGGTAAATGTTGTGATGTGATTATTGATAGTGGAAGCACTGACAATTTGGTGTCAGAAGAGATGGTGACAAAGTTGAAGCTCAAGAGACAGAAACACCCACATCCATATCGGATTGCCTGGGTACAGGATGACCACAAGGTCATGGTCAATGAACAATGCCTAGTGAAGTTCAAGATCGGCGGGTACCAAGATGAGGTACTATGTGATATCATCTCTATGGATGCATGTCATATGTTATTGGGTAGACCGTGGCAGTTTGACAGATGTGCTGTACACGATGGTCGTGCGAATACCTATTCCCTGACGAAGGATGGAGTGCGACATAAGCTAAAGCCATTGAAGGAGACCGAAGAAAAGGTATGTGGTAATGCAAGAATAACATTTGTTGATGGAAGGAAATTCCTAGATGGTATGAGGCATGAGCATGTATGTTTTGCTTTAATTCCAAAAGCTGGTAAAGAGGAAGTAGAAGATGTTCCTGTAGAAGTTGCAAATTTGTTGAATGAGTTTCAGGATATTGTATCTGATAACGTGCCTGATGGATTACCACCAGTTAGGAAGATCAGTCATCAGATGGACTTGATCCCAAGAGCGAGTTTGCCGAATAAGGCAGCACACAGAATGACACCTGCAGAAAGTGAGGAGTTGAACAGACAAGTACATGAGTTGTTACAAAAAGGATTGATTCGAGAGAGTCTGAGTCCCTGTGCTGTACCAGTGGTATTAGCACCAAAGAAGAATGGAGAATGGAGGATGTGTACAGATTCTAGGGAAATAAATAAGATCACAATCAAGTATAGGTTTCCATTGCCACGAATGGATGATATTATGGATTGTTTGAGTGGAGCTGTGTATTTTTCAAAGATAGATCTGAAAAGTGGATATCATCATATTCGGATTAGAGAAGGAGATGAATGGAAGACTGCCTTCAAGACAAAGGAAGGACTGTATGAATGGTTAGTCATGCCTTTTGGGCTAACCAATGCACCGAGCACTTTCATGCGGCTCATGAATGAGGTTCTAAAAGAATTTCTGGGTAAGTTTGTCATTGTTTACCTAGATGATATTTTGATCTTTAGTAAGACATTGGAGGAGCATATGATGCATATTCGTATGGTATTTGAGAAGTTGAGAGAAGAGAAATTGTTGATTAATTTGAAGAAGTGCAGTTTTGTGAAGAAAGAGTTAGTGTATCTGGGATTTCTAGTTTCAGCAGAAGGTCTAAAAATGGACCCAGAGAAGGTACAGGCTATCCTTGAATGGCCTACTCCAAGGAGTGCTACTAAGGTAAGATCTTTTCATGGTTTGGCTAGCTTTTACAGAAAGTTTATCCAAAATTTTAGCAGTATTTGTGGACCCTTGACTGAAACAATGAGAGGGGATAGAAAAGAGTTTAAGTGGACTAATGGGGCAGAAAAGAGTTTTCAATTATTGAAACAAAAAGTTACAGAACAACCTGTTTTAGCACTTCCAGATTTTAATAAGGTGTTTCAAGTAGATTGTGATGCTAGTGGTACTGCAATAGGAGCTGTTATGAGCCAAGAAGGTAAACCTGTTGCGTATTTCAGTGAGAAGTTAAATGATGCCAAGAGGAAGTATTCTGTTTATGATCAGGAATTTTATGCTATAGTTCAGGCATTAAAGAAGTGGAGACATTATCTGCTTCCTAAGGAGTTTGTTTTGTATACTGATCATCAAGCTTTGCAATATTTGAATAGTCAAGAAAAATTGAATCAAAGGCATTTGAAATGGGTTGAGTTTTTGTAGAGTTATACATTTGTTTTGAAACATAGGAGTGGAAAGTCTAATAGGGTTGCAGATGCTCTTAGTAGAAGGAAACTATTGCTGACAGAAATGCAGATTGAAGTGGTTGGGTTCAAGGAACTCAAGAATTTGTATCCAGAGGATCCTGATTTTGGTGAAGCTTGGAAAGCTTGTACAGAACCTGTTACTCTAGACAGGATGAAATGGTTGGATTTCATCATCCAGGATGATATGCTATTCAGAGGGAGTCAGTTGTGCATTCCACGAAGTTCTATGAGGGAGAATCTCATCAAGGAGAAGCATAGTGGAGGATTGGCTGGACATTTTGGTCGTGATAAAACCCTTGGTTTGGTTAGTGAGAATTATTATTGGCCACAGTTGCAGCAAGATGTGAAGAAGTTTGTACAGCATTGCAGAGTATGTCAGATGGTGAAAGGAGTGAAGCAGAATACAGGATTGTATCAGCCATTACCTGTACCAGAGAAGCCTTGGGAGGATATCAGCATGGATTTTGTTCTTGGTTTACCGAGGACTCAGCGGGGACATGATTTAATTTTTGTGGTGGTTGATAGATTTTCAAAGATGGCACATTTTATTTCCTACAAGAAGACTAATGATGCTGTTCATGTAGCAGAATTGTTTTTCAGAGAAGTAGTGAGACTTCATGGTTTGCCAAAGACCATAGTTTCAGATTGGGACACTAAGTTTGTTGGATATTTCTAGCGTACATTGTGGAAGAAGTTGAAGACAGATTTGAAGTTCAGTTCATCACATCATCCACAGACTGATGGACAGACAGAGGTGGTGAATAGGAGTTTGGGAAATTTGCTGAGATGTTTGGTTGGAGATAAGCCAATAGGATGGGATTTGATTTTACCACAGACGGAATTTGCATACAATAATTCTATCAACAGAAGCACTGGTAAATCACCATTCCAGATTGTATATGGAAGTAGTCCAAGAAATGCATCTGAATTGAGGAAGATAGATAAAGGAGAAATAAGTAGTGCTGAAGCTGAGGATTTTGCAGAACACTTGAAGAACATCCATGGGGAGGTGAGGAAGCATATTACCAAGATGAACGCACAGTATAAGGCTAAGGCAGATGAGAAAAGGAGGTATAAGGAATTTCAAGTTGGTGATGAAGTCATGGTTCATTTGCAAAAGGAGCGGTTTCCAGTTGGTAAATATAACAAGTTGAAAATGAAGAAGTTTGGACCATGTAGGATACTGAAGAAACATGATTCAGGAAATGCATATGAGGTAGAATTGCCTACTGAGATAAATATTTCACCAGTTTTTAACATTTCAGATCTGACAGAGTATCATGAAGGAGGTGTTGAAGATGAGATCACAACAGCACAGTGGAGTATTCCAGCAACTAGTTCAGACACTAAGGAGATCGAAGATATACTGGACAGTCGTGTTGGCAGAAGCACAAGGAACAGGACATATGAAGAATATCTGGTCAAGTGGAAAGGACGACCTGTTGAAGATTCATCGTGGCTAACAAAGGAGGAGGTTAACCATCTTGGTTTTTCTCTGCACACCTGAGTCGTGACAGGGTCACTTCTCAAATTACCCCGGGTGTCTGATGCAGGAGCATCCTGGGTGTAAGAGCAATCTTGCATCACCCAAAAATATTTCTGTTTTTATATTCAATAAGGGCTATTTTGTGCAGAGCTGCTATTTATGGAAAGTTACTATTTTTGGTAATTTTTGTATGTGCTCAGAATGATCTGATTTCTTTCTTGGAGGTTGATTTTGGTCATATAAGTCTGCCAGTAAAGTTTCATTGCCAGATCAAGTGTATATTGGAAGATATTGAAGATTTTCGGTATTGGCAACAGGGTACAGAAACTTTGAACTCAGTTTTGAAGGCTTTAGAGGCCCCGGATGAGGTCAAAAATTTGGGTGACAGGCGCTTGCATGGGTCAAGCCTGTAGAGCGCTTCGTGGCATTTCTGAAATGGGGTTATAATAGCTGAGCGGGTCAACTGGTGATGACTTATGGTCTTCGGAAGTTGGGCCACCCGAAATGGCAAAAAATAATTTTCTTCAAAATTTCTGTTCAGGTTTCAAAGGTTATCTTGAGCCGACTATGATGTAATAAAATGTAAAATAAAATAATTCTAAGTTTGGTCGGCCTTATTGGCTAAAATTCTGGAACCTTCCAGGCGGTGGAAAATTGCCTATATAAGGAAGGCTGTATTATTGTCTTAGGCAGTTCAGAATAGTTCTGGGGTAGTAGATCTAGGTAATAGTTCAAGGCTTTGTCCTACAAAATATTGTAAGGGAATGCCCATGTGGCTTTGCATATTGTAATTCTGAAAGTTTGTAATTCCACATTTGTGGAGATAATAAGAAGCCAATTTTCTGTTCTTGCATATTGTTGTTGTTTCTCTATTTCTGTTATGTGTTTGTGGTATTAAGGGGAGCACCCTTCATCATTCTTTTCATAGCTTGTTCCTTTTCATATTATTTATCTCTCCCTTTGACAGCAATGCCAAAGAAATAAATAAACAAACAAATCTTTCTTCCTCTGTATCTCTAAATACTGATATTCCAATCGGTTCAAGTTCTCAAACGTAATCACAACCTTGAAAATGATTCAAAGTGTGAACTATGTTGCATCAACATGAATGATCTTCTGATATAAGTAGGTTGATGCAACAACCAGATCACTTTAGTGACCAATAGACAGGGGACGGACCCCAAGTCTAGTCCTCAAGTATTCAAATGTGTCCTTCGGTAGAGGCTTTGTAAAAATATCTACAAGTTGTTCTTTAGATGTGACAAATTATAACTTCACTTTCTTCTCTTGCACTTGTTCTCTTAAGTAATGATACTTAATAGATATATGCTTTGTCTTAGAGTGCATCACAAGATTCTTTGAAATATTAATAGCACTAGTGTTATCACAATATATAATCACCGGGTCAATGATTACCTCATTCCTTCCTTCCAACACTTGTTTGATATATGCGATGTTTGAATAGTTAGTAGCAGCAGAAACATACTCTACTTCAGCTATAGACTACGAAATACAAGCCTTATTTTTACTTGTCCATGTTACAAGTGTTTCACCAAAGAAAAATGCTCCTCTGGTGGTGCTTTTTCTATCATCCACATTTCTAGCCCAATCAGCATCAGTGTAAACTTTCAGTTCAAACTTCCCTTCCTTAGGATACCATAATCCATAATTCTCTATTTTTTCCAGGTATCTTAAGATCCTTTTTGTAGCTATCATGTGTAATTCTCTAGGATTAGCAAAAAATCTTGCAACAATACCCACAACATGTGCAATATCTAGTCTACTGTGAACTATGTACATTAACTTACCAATCATGGATTGGTAAAGTGTCTGGTTTACCTCTATAGTTTCATCCTCCTTTGTCAATTTGCATCTAGTAGCCATCAGTGTTCCCATAGGTTTAGCATCTTCCATGCCAAATGTCTTTTGTACTTCCTTTATGTATTTAGATAGTGTGATGAATATTCCATCACTCTGCTGAATCACTTGTAGTGCAAGAAAGAACTTAATTTCTCTGAACATAGACATTTCAAAATCCTTTTTCATTTCATCACCAAATGCCTTGTAGACAAGATCTGAGCCTCCAAAAATAATATCATCAACAAATATTTCAGCAATGATAATAGTATCATCAGTATCACCTTTCACATACAAATTGTTGTTTTCACTTGTTCTAACAAATCCAATACTTAACAAGTAAGTATGCAGTCTTTCATACCATGCTCTTGATGCTTGCTTCAAACCATATAAATCTTTATGTAATCTACATACCATGTCTTTATTGTCAGGATCAATAAATCCTTCAGGTTGTTCAATGTAGACCTCTTCTTCAAGTATACCATTTAAAAATGTTGACTTCACATCCATTTAATAGACTTTGAATTTCTTGTGTGTAGCATATTCAAGTAGAATTCTAACTCCTTCTAATCTAGCAATAGGTGCAAATGTTTCACCATAGTCAATGCCTTCTTCCTTTGCATATCCCTTGCATGCCAATCTAGCTTTATTTCTTGTGACTTCACCATTTTCATTTAGTTTATTCATGTATATCCACTTAGTATCGATAACATTCTTATCTTTTGGTCAGGGTACTAAGGACCAGGTTTTATTCTTCTCTATTTTCTCTATTTCCTCCTTCATTTCATTAACCCATTCTTCATTCTCTAATGCAACTTTCACATTTTTAGGTTCAAATTCACAAATTAGACATGTACCTTGTCTTGTTTTGCTTCTAGTTTGCATTCCAGCATGTCTGTCTCCAATGATTTGTGTCTCAGGATGATGTCTTCTAACAAAACTAGCCAGAACTTGATTTCTCCTTTCTTGCTCATCCTGTTCAAGGTCATTTCCTTGCTCAGTAGCTCCATCTTGTTCCTCGGTTTGTGTTTCCTGTTGTCCTGCATTGTTTCCCTACTGACTAGTTGTTAAAGCTTGTAGTGTCAGTAGATACTTTGGATGTTCAATGTAGGTGAATCTATCATAGGCTTCTGGTTCCTTTGTACTTTCCTCTATGTACTTGTCATCAAAATCATCAACACGCACATTAGTACTTTCAACTATCTTATTTTTAACCTTATTCAAACATTTATATGCTTTACTTGTAGTGGAATATCCCAAAAATATCCCTTCATCTCCCTTAGAATCAAATTTTCCATTTCTCTCATCTTTCAAAATAAAGCATTTACTTCCAAAAATTATGAAATAGCTTACAGTAGGTTTGTGTCCAAACCATAGTTCATAAGGTGTTCGGTTGGAGTCCTTCTTCAGTTGTACGTAGTTAAGAACATACATAGCTATACTAATAGCTTCCCTCCAATATGTCTGAGCAACATTCTTCTATATCATTAATGTCCTAGCACAGTCAATTATAGACCTGTTCCTCCTTTCAGCAATGCCATTTTGTTGAGGTATCCTCAGTGCAGATACCTATCTTTTGATTCCATGCTCATTACAAAAATTAGTAAATTCATTAGAGATAAATTCACCTCCTCTATCAGATCTTAAGCATTTTATTTCCTTTCCAGTTTCTTTCTCTACCTTAGCTTTATACCACTTAAATATTTTGAAAGCTTCAAATTTCTCTTTCAGGAACATAATAGTCATCAGTCTAGTATAGTCATCAACAAAAAGAATAAAATATCTATCACCAGAATAGCTCTGAGTTCTCATAGGACCACATAGATCAGTATGAACCAACTCAAGTATCTTCTTTGTTGAATAGTCTTTGCTTTTAAAACTAGACTTAGTCATCTTACCTTTCTAACATTCATGGCACATGGCATGATCAGGTTTTGTCAAGTTAGGCAATCCTCTAACTCTTTTCTTTCTACTAATCTTGATCATGTTGTCCAAGTTCACATGGCATAACCTTCTATGCCACAACCAAGCATCTTCATCCTTTATTAACAAACAAGAAGACTAATCCATATCAAGATAGAATAGATTACCTTTGGATTGTGTACCAATTCCAACAAGTCTTCCTCCATCATCATAGATCTTCACATTTTTTTCTCTCAAAAACTAGTCAGTGGCCTGAATTGTTCAGCTGAGCCACACTTAACAAATTATAGTTCAATCCATCTACTCAGTATGCATTTTCACATTGTAATCTATCATTGATCATTAATGAGCCTTTACCTCTTACCATACGAGGTGCATCATTTCCCATTCTCATAGATCCTCCATTATATTCAACAAGATGATCAAACTTCTCTACATCATCGGTCATATGATGTGTACAACCACTATCTATGATCCATGTATCATTTCTTCTTACTTTAGAGATTAGTGTTGTCTCTTCATGTTTCTCTTCTTCCTCTAAGTCATCTTTCATAGCAACAAATACAAATTCTATGTCATCATCAGAATCAAATTCAATTTCAATATCTTTGGCTATGTCACATACCTTTTTTCCTTTTTCATCTTGGTTATCTCTATTGTTGTGTCAGTAGCCTTTGTTGACTCTTCTCCCATAGCTTCCTTCAAATCAGTCTTTGGATCTATCATCATCTTTCTTCTGAGGGCATCTAGTAGCGATGTGATCGACTTCTTTACAATTAAAGCATGCTAAAGGTAGCTTACCTCTATACCTTCCTTTTCCTTTGGGAAATCTTTTAGCCATAAGTGCTTCAAGCTCATCAAGCTCATCATCGGTATTGTCATCACTATCACAATTCTTACTATTCCTGCTAGATTTTCCAATCTTCAAAGAAGACATGAAAGCAAATTCAACAGAAGGAACAACACTGTTATCAAAGTTGTTTAATTCAAAGGTTTTAAGTTTACCAATCAGAGTGTCAAGAGTAAGGTTGGATGTAGCTCTTGTTTCATGAATTGTAGAAATCCTAATTGCATAAACTGGTAGAAAAGTTCTGAGAATCTTGCTTATCACTATTTCATCATCAATTACTCCATCAGATGCTCTAATAGCATGTACCACCTCTTTGAGTCTATTTGAATATTGGACAATGTTCTCACCTTCTTTCATTCTCATATGATCAAATTTGCCTCTTAGGCTTTCAGCTCAGGCTCTTTTGACATTCAGATCTCCACTATATATTTGTGTTAATTTATCCCAGATTGCTTTGGCAGTCATGCATATCTTAATATCTTCAAATTTAGCATTGGTACAAGCAGCAACAAGTTCCATCATAGTAACATTGTGTTCATGCTTTTCCTTCAGTTGATCAAGAGTTAAGGGACCAGTGGGCGGTTGTATGTAGCCATTCTCCATTAGATCTAGTGCAGAGTTCCCAATTCCAAATATGTGTAGCTTCATTCTGTTTTGCCATACCACGAAGTTCTCTTTGTTTAGTTTCAATACTTCCCTCTTATACATTTTGAGACCTTTATGCTTAGTCCTTAAAACTCTATTCCAAGCAACCAATGCTCTAATACCAATTGTTAGAATAACTAAGAGGGGGGTGAATTAGTTATCCAGTGTCCCAAAACAAAATGTATAATTCAAAACAACTTCTTCAATTTCTGCTCCTCAATAAATAATAAATACTTTCAATGTTTGTGCTTTTACAGATTACCAGTCAAATACTATAATAGTTACCAATCAAATCTAACATGTAACATGTAAAGAATGATAACACACAGATATCACAATCAACACATAACACAAGAGATTTAACATGGAAACCTTGTAAAGGGAAAAACCACTTAGGACCGGTAACCCAAAATTGTTCACTATTCTAAAGTGAGGTCGGTTAAGACCCAACCCTGTTAAAAGTTTACAAACACACTGTCAGGTGTGACCTTGTTAGAGGATTTTAGACTAGAAGTTATCGTCCAACCAACATTCACTATGGGGTTGACAGGATAACAATGTTCATTCTATGAATGATACATCAAAAGACTTTCAAAGTCCAGTTGGTTAAGAGATTTTGACTGTATACAATGGTTAAATATGTAATAGTAAATGATCTGTGTTAATACAACTTCAATTACAGATTACAGATCAATATTTAGTCCTAACAAATCCTTCTAATCAATATTTCACTTTAGATTCAATACTGTATCAACTTACTATCTATCGATAATTGCTCTTTGTAGCTTGGTAATTGTTCTGCAGCTCGGTTCTTACTTAACCAGTATGATCAGAATGCATGAAAATCTTATTCACGTGATATTCTTGTAGTTTCTACTTCTTCCGATATTCCTCTATTAAGAAATTTTGTTCTCTTAAATAGATGAGTAAACCATTTTCTTCTCCACCATCAGATTTTGCTGCTTAACCACATTCATAGATTTTTCCACTTCAAACTTTCTTGGTACTTGTGTCAATAACACATTTGATTCTCATCCTTTAGATATTTCCTAAATTTTGTCAGTCGTCGATCTGTGTAACAAACATTATTTGTTACCTCGATGTTATACTCTTGCCAACTCATCAATCTTATCGGCTAAACTAATCATTTAGTTCATTCTGTTCCACTCGTTTAACAAAGAAATGTGTCAGTGAACACTACTCAGTTAATACTATGATTAGTATACACTACACTCCGTCGGTGTATACTAGAATTACTTCATTTACCAACAACACTGCTTTGTGTCTTTCAGCTCTATACTTCATCATGGATGAATGCAACATAATAAAGTCAATATCATCAAGTCATAAACTCATCAATAAGTTACTCAATGTGTTCCTTATCCTCATCTGTCATGTACATCTTTCCTCATGTAGATTTCTTTGTTCTTCATCTTTTTCACCTTTCCTCGTGTAGATTTCTTTGTTCTTCATCCTTTTCACCTTTCTTCAGATGTCTCAGTATAGTAACTTGCAAGATAAGTGCTATCAAACTAGTTGACATCAATGACAACATAATACTAATTTAATCATATTACATATCTAATCAAAAACTCCTTAGTGATCTTGTAATCACAGTTTCTTCAATCAGATTCCAAATCAGTTGTAGTCCAATAGTTGAGCACTATATAGTCTTGGCAGATATATTGTGTATCATCTTTTTCATGAACACCATTACAATAGGTTTTATGATTACACACTTTGTCTATGTTGTATAATTCTCCCTTCTAACATCTCTTGAACAATCTTTTAAATTTCACTCTTTTGTATATATGGGTACCTATAAGGCCTAATGTTGGGTGTTCTACTTCCATGCTCTAGTTGTATGAAATGATCATGCCCCCTCTTAAGAGGAATTCCTCTAGGAATGTCTCCAAAAACTATTGAGTGATTATCAATATTTTTTTACAGGTCTAGATTGATAGGAGCATTTGTTTTAGAGGCTTCCACTTAACATAATTGGGTCACAAATCTATCAACTCCTTTCTTTAGAAACTTTTGTATTTTATGGGAGCTTACCATATGTGGATTATTTTTCCCTCTTAGTTCCACAATTTATCTTCTAATTAAAATTTTATGAATAGTTCTTTAAATTTTATCTCAATTTTTTCCAAGATTAGTAATACACTCCTAAAAAAATATATGTTGCTTCCATGGAGATAGTATACATTAGGAAATAAATATGATAGTCTCCTACGAATAACTTCATGCAATGACATTTTCCAGAATAACTAATTGTACCACCATCTACAATTAGAACTTCAAACTTATTTTTTTGTCGATGAAGTTCTGAGTACTACATGAATCTATACAAATTTGTACTCTCCTTTTTCAAGAAACCCACTAGTTTGAGTTTTTTTTTGGCTGTAAAACCTAAAAATTTGTGACAATAAATGATTGGTTGAGAATCATTTAATTCTTTTTTTTCTTTTTAATAATGATTATTCATCTTCTTCCACACTCAAACCTTTAATATACAATAGGTTTCTTTCATTGCATTTATGTCCTTGACTATATTTGTTGTCACAATTAAAACACACATATTTTGCCCTCTTCTCCTCAATTTTTGTGGTGGTAATCTAATGGGTTGAGGATGTGAAGGTGTTGGGAACCCTTTCTCTCTTATCCCAAAAACTTCTTGCTTTCTAGAGCTTAAATATGTATCCTCTATCCTACATGCCAAGACAAAAAAACTCATTTATATCTCGGTAAGACTAAACATGCACAACTCATGTTGAATGTGGGATTTGAAATATCCCAAAGATAATTCATTCAAATTATCTTGTATAATTATCTCCACTCTCATGGATAGATTTAAAAAAAAATTAATATAATACTTTACACATCAATTTTATTTAAGTTTAGCTAGTTGGCTAAAGAAGTTGTTTCTTATACTATTTTTATATTATGACTATAATTCCTCTATAAAAACTAGCCATTAGACTAAGAGGCCCTTTTTCCATCATTGAGTACATAGCTATAAATACCAAATGAGTTTCTTAGACATAGATATGAGGATGTCATAGTTACATTTTGTCCACTTGTTATTTGATGCACATCAAAAAAATTCTCCATTTGATTTATCCATACACTAGTAGAATTTGGAAAATAAATGACCAGGTGACTAAAATTTTTAGTCATGTGATAAAACTGATCACGTTCTATCATTTTTTTGCAATTCACAAATATAAATGACTAAATAAATGACCAATTTGGTCATCGGGTAAAATCACAACTAAAATGACTAAATAGATGACTAAATAAATCACCAATTTGGTCATTGGGTAAAATGACCAAATAAATTACTAAATAATTAGTCACTCTTATAATAAAAATGACTAAATGGATGATTAATACTCCTTTACACATTAACATTTGATAATATCATATACTCATATTCTTTGAAGTTACATTTCACCAATAATGTGTGTTCGCCAATAGACTTATTGTGCGAACATTATTCCGGCCACTATTTGTCAATATCTCTAAATGGTAACTATTCTCGTTAGATTAAGGTTGTATTTTAAAACTCATCTAAGTGACTAAATAAATGACTAATTTGGTCATCAGGTAAAATCACAACTAAATATTTAGTCATACAAATAAAAATGACTAAAAAATGACTATTAATTACTCCTCTATTCCTTTTTATTTTGAATTTGATCATAATCCATAGAGATTAATTAATTCAGGCCCCTCATGGCACCCCTACCTTAGAAGTGAGCCATTTGGCCATCTCAGTGGCTTAGTGCTCTAAAAATACCTATTGTGTGGAAGACATTGCAGCCTCTCAATATAGTCTTAAGGCCTTCACATATTTTATGAAAAAATTAACATTTGCATTTTTAACTTTTATTACTCATTGGTGGTGGTCTTTCTCCTTTCATTAATGCATTACTATCTTTGTCATATAATGGAAATGCTAAGGGAAAAAATGCGCTAGGAAATAGTGATGATTTTTAATTTATAGTTATTTTGTGATATTTTCCTCCTTGTGCTTCTTATGCTAGCTTTCATCTTAGTGATGGATCACAATGTGTGAGCTTAAATGTTGAGGCAAAAATATTCAACATAATCTAATCCAAAAATTACATCTTATTAACTATGTAGTTTTTGAGTCAAATGTATTTAATTAGGTGAAGCAAATGTATTTAGTTTTTGAGTCAAATGTATTATTCTCAATTTAAAATCCCTTCACAAATGGACTTTTGAGGTTTAACATCTATGATGTGATTACAGGACATTGTTTACAGTAACCAGGTGTCTAGAAATTGGGGTTGGGTTGCTATATTTATTTTATGCATGGTCATTCCTACTTCTCCATCTTGAACTGGTTTGCTTCCATCCTAGTTTTCATCGACAAAGGGTGTTTCAATTTCTGCATGTGAAATGGGTCAGCTTCACCTGGAACAAATCGCTTAGCTTGTGAACAACTATGGCATGATGCTCTTTGGTTCTCATATCATTCCCCACAATGCTCATAGTGATGGCATCTAGTACTGTTCCTCTACCATATGGTTCATGCACTACTACATAGAGGGTGATTTTAAGACATTTTTTAGGACAACATTAATATTTTGTCTTAAATATTTAGAGTATTATTTTAGTTATTTTAAATTAAAAATCTAAGCTATTTTAATTGTCTCAAATTCAAAATTCAAAATAATGATTAATTAAAATTAAACTAATTAATCACCCATTAGAAATTCTTTCAAAATTAATTCTATAAAAAACTAGTAAAAATAAACAATAAACAATAAAATTTAAACCCTTATCTCCTTTAAAACATTCATACTAAATGTATAATCTATTGTTATACAACAAAAATATATACTTGTTTTCTATAGAATTTTATTTTGATTAATAGAGTATGTTTTCTAGATATCATTTTACTCTCATTAATTGTGGGTGTATACGTAACATTTCATAAATGTTTAGCTTTTACCTCTCTCATGGACTATGCGCTAATTTTTAATTGAAACACTACGCATATGGATATAAAATCTAATACTATCTCTCTCTATATAAAAGAGACCACAACTTGTTTTTTGAAAATTTATAAAATGAAGAGGTGCATGAAACCTATATTGTGATTAATAAAAGAACATGCATTTTCATAATAGCGGGAAAAATTAACCCATGAAACATGCATTTTCCAATTTTTGTATTGCCCAAACAAAAGCTTTTTAAGAAAGTGATAAAATTATCTATAACCATTGCAGGTTTTGTAAGGAAAACAAATAAAAAAATTGTGTTGGTTGAGGAATAGTGCACCATGGTTTGGCTGTGACGACTATAGTGATCTACAAGAACAATATCCAACAGTTACAATTTTTTTTCACTTTGTTATCTTCAAATTTACCGGACTCATTTTTTTTGCATCAATTTTTTATTTCATTGGGGTTTTATTTGCAATATTTGGATGATTATCAGCAGCAATCTATCAGGGTTATTTATGATGGGTATTATTAAATTCAAGGGTTTGGCAGATATGGGTTGGATTTGGGTAATCAACGTGGCCTCTTCTATGTTCATCTCCTTTTTCTTCCTTTCACTAGAACTGATTGCCTTTTTTGTTTTGACCTACACAAAACACAAATGTTGCATTATTCTTATGCTTGCAAGTTCTTCAAACAATAGACAATTTCCTCAGTGGTAGATTTCACAGATCTCCACGGCTTACCTCTTTATTTATTCTCCCAAATTAAAACAAGGGTTGCAGGGCAGCTAAGTTCTTGCCCAAGACTGAAAGAACAGTCATAATTGTTTGAATAATAAGCATAGTAATGATGCTTTGGAATGGGATGAACCATTGTAGAAATTTGGTTACAGAAAACCTAAGTCAACTCATATATAGATCACTATCCACATTCAAGAATGTCCCCATAGTCACATAGGAAAAAGCGATTCTCCTTCCTCAGAGTTTCTCATCAGGGCATAAATTTTAAGAATCTAACATTCTCTCAACTTTTTCATGAAGACATTATAAAATATTTTCTGAAAAGTAGCCAATACATTGAATGAAACTATAAAATCCTAACATTGCAAAAAAAAAAATTCTACTTTTGCCAAAGTAGTAGCTTTTCAAATTTTAAATAATAATAGTGCAATTGGAGAACCCACCCCTAGTATTCTAAATTATTGATTCTCCGAGCACTCAACAAAATCATTGAAATCAATAAAAGATGTATCAGTTTGCCAATACAAAGTGAAAGCCAATCATTAAAGCTCTATTGTATTGACAACTAGGAGAAACCTCTATTGTAACCTTTTCATTGCTTGCAATGGCATTGATCCTTGGTAAATCACAGTCCTCATCTGCTTCTCCAGCCTGTCTGGTCTCATTTTTCAAATTTTCATCAACATCATGCTCATTGTTATGATTGGATGTAAATGACAGTAAATGTTTTATTTGTGAATGCAAATAGGAAGCTACATCGACTTCTATTTCATAAGCAACCATTGGGCTTATAGTGAGCCTCCTTTATGACTTTGCTTCACTGTTGTGGTTGTTGTTTTTTTTCTCGATGATGTTGCCAATGATATATCATTTGCAGCTAATTCATTTGCCTTCTTAGTAGCTTCTATTTTCTTCTCTAAAGATGAGGTTATAAATCTAAGGTGGTGACTCTTCAAGAGTTCACTTGGCTGTAGTCGTAGGAATGACAAGTAAATATTAAGTACTAATTTTCTAGAGATGTTTACTCATCATATTTGTTGTTGTTACTAGATTAGACTTTTATTTGAATTCAAGTTTTCTTAAATACCCATTCAAGTGTACCTTATTGGAATACAAGTTTACAACTATCCTTTGACCATCCAAGTGTCCTAAAAGCAACTAGAGGTCAAGCATACCACTCTCTTTAATCCTTGATATAGGTACCTTGCATTTTCCATCTACCCATAATTTCTAGTTTTCTAAAATAGAACTATAGATTGCAACACTTTGGCGTAGATTGTTCAAATCTACTACACTGCAAAATTATTTCATTCATCTAAGAACACCTACAGATCCAAAAATCCCCATAACATGACCTCTTATAACTATGTTTTTATATACCATATGCACCTTTAACACTAAATTCAGAAACATTAGGGCCGAGACTGGGAAATAAAGACAAGAAGTAAAAATTGTTAGAAAGTAAAGTCCACCAAGATAACTGAGAGACGGGGGGTGAATCAGTTTTCAGATAATTATAACTTTTATCAACTTCAACAACATTAAACCATGTAAGAAATATAATTACCAACCATAGAAATATATTCGTACACAATAACACAATGACACAAGATATGTTGACTAGGGAACCTCTTGATCAAAGAGTAAACCCCGGTGGGAATGATGCCCACAAAAGATGCACTAATATGAATATTCCTTGTGAAAGGATGGACTTTGTTAGGAGTCTTATGAGATAAATTCAATACATATGAATCCCTGTTAGGAGATTTTGAATCCCTGTTAAAAGATTCTAACCCTATTAAGAGTTATGGAAGACAAAAGGACCCACTACCCAAACAGCTTCAAGGTAAGATCACTGAACACACTATCCAAATAATATTTGTATTACTCAATAGAATAATATGTTACCTCTTCTCTGATTGTGCCAAACTGCACTCACTGTTACACTAGATCTCAATTTCAGATCTCTGTACTTCGCATGTCTTCCTTCACAAATTCACTTTCACATTTAGCTCTTTTCTTCACTTCATATTCATCCACTATATCCTCATCATCTCTACAACAAGGAAACACATTCCTTCCTTTATACCACACTCAAATAATTACAAATGAGTCGGCATACAATTACAAAATAAAAGTTTCCATACGCTACATCAAAATTACACAAAACTGTCAGTTTCCAACTACAATAATTCTTCACTCGTGCGACCTCAAAGTTTGCACTATCATCCACATCACTATCAATGTGTCTTCAACTTCCCTTTAACTATGAAAAACCAAATTCCATCCTGATTAGGAGATATCATCTGATTTCCACAAACCGCTACTTAGGAACACTGCTTGAATACTGCTTCCATCAAAATGCTCATAACTTCCATGAATAAATGAATTATTGTATACGCTCTTAATCATAGACATATAATATATCAAAGAATATATTCTCAAAATCTCATAGCTCCAACTATAATATCCCATGTGCACTAATCTAAAATCTATCTGCTTCTCTACAAGTCTCTGGTAAATCACTATGTTGACATCAATGACAATCATAGTCATGAATGCAACAACAACTGCTACAGAATGGCTGCCAAATATTTAGCATTGATTCCTAAAAATCTCCCCCATTGACATTGATGGAAACATAGATGAAAAAACATCCAATGTTCCAAAAATCCAATACTACAATACCGCTACTTCAAGTCGTCTTAATCAATCAAATCTTGCTTCATTTTCCTATTCAAATAGTACGAGTAGTTTTTTTCATGTACACTTCTCCCCCATTGACATCAATGATAGAAATTTCATCATTATGTCAACAACAACTCCAATGTCAAAAGACACTATTTATAAAATACATCCATTAGAGTCCTCATGACTCATCTCAGATAAACATACTCCCCCATAGAGGAAGTACCAACATCTAGTCTAGAAGAAAGATAAGGCTCATATACCACTAGACAGATGCAACCAACTACATCACTTCTCAAAAGTAGGCTAGGGCATAACCCTAAGCATACCTCTTAGATACTCAAATGTATCCTTAGGCAAAGGCTTTGCAAATATATCTGCTATCTACTCCTTTGTACTTATGTACTCAAGTTTGACTTCTTTCTTAGCAAATTTCTCTCTTACAACATGATACTTAATCTCTATAATGCTTTGTCTTAGAATGTAATATAGGATTCTTAGAAATACTAACTATGCTAGTGTTGTCACAATGTATGACAACAGGTTCAACAAACTTTATTCCAATATCCTTCAGCATTTTTTTCATCCAAATTATCTGGTTACAACTGTTTGCTGCTACTACATATTAAGCTTCTGTTGTGCTCTATGAGATACAATTCTGCTTCTTTCTTAGCCAAGAAACCAATCTTCCTCCAAGGAAAAATGCTCAACCGCTGGTGCTTTTCTTATCATCAACACTGTCTCCCCAATCAACATCTGTATATGCACATAGGGTAAAGTCATCAAATTTTTCATACCACAATCCATAGTTTATTGTGCCTCTTAAATATCTTAGTATCCTCTTTACTGTTGCATAATGTGATTCTCTAGGTTTAGCTTGAAATCTTGCTACAATTCCAACTGAATGTGCTATATCAAGTCTTGTATGAGTCAAATACTACAATCCTCCAATCATAGATATGTATTTCTTCTGTTCAACTATCTATGTTTCATCTGTGCTAGATAATTTATGTCCAGTTACCATAGGTGTTCCAACTGGTTTACAATTCTCCATTCCAAATCTTTTCAACAAGTCATTCAAGTACTTTGTCTAACTTACAAAGATACCATCATTGTTCTGTGTTATCTACAATCCCAAAAAGTATTTCATTTCACCAATCATACTCATTTCAAATTTAGTCTTCATTTCATCAGAAAATTTGTCACTAGCTTCATCTTCTCCTCCAAAAATAATGTCATCAACAAAAATAACTATAACCAACAAACCATTTTCAATTTCTTTTGTGTACAAATTTCTATTAGTCGTTCCTTTTGTAAATCCTGACTTTAACAAGTACTTGTCCAATCTTGCTTACCAAGTTCTAGGTGCTTGTTTTAGTCCATATAAAGATTTCTTCAGTTTGCATACCATGTCTCCTTCTTGAGTCAAAGGAAAACCTTCAGGTTTCTCAATGTAGACTTCTTCTTCCAACTCTCCATTCAAAAATGCTGACTTCACATTCATCTGATATAATTTGAATTTCTTGTAAGTTGTATAAGCCTAAAACATTCTCACTACTTCAATTCTTGCAACAGGTGCAAAGGTTTCTTCATATTTAATTCCTTCTTGCCATGAGTATCCCTTACATACCAATCTTGCTTTGTTTCTTACTACTTCTCCTTGTTCATTCATCTTGTTTTTGAATACCCATTTAGTTCCTATAACATTCTTGTCTTTAGGTCTAGGGACCAATTCCCATGTCTTGTTCTTTTCAATCTAATCTAGTTCTTCTTTCATAGCATTAGTCCAACTTTCATCTCCACAAGCTTCACTAGTAGTTTTAGGTTCAATTTGAGAAATCAAACATAATTGTTCTTGTACCTTATTCTGAGTTAGAACTCCTCTTTTGATGCTTCCAATAATTTTCCCAATAGGTGTCATTGTTTGAGATCTCACATTAGGTGTAGGTTCTTCAATGACTTCACTATGGCTTTCATTCAACAAATCACTGTTATTTTCATAAAATAATTCAGTAGATCCAGTGTTAGGTTTAGAATGAGCTTCTTCATTTGATTCATAATCAAGCATTCTTTCCTGAATTTTGAACTTTTCATCAACTTTAACATTTGTGCTCTCAACAATAGTCTTAGTTCTTTAATTGTAACATCTATAGGCTTTTCTTTTCAAAGAATATCCAAGAAATATACCTTCATCACTTCTAGGATCAAACTTTCCAATATCATGATCTCTTTTTATATAACATTTTCTTCCAAAGATTTTAAAATACTTAACTGAGGGTGCATGTCCAAACCATAATTCATAGAGTGTCTTATTTGTGTCTGCTCTTATTTGTACTATGTTCATTGTATACACTGTTGTGTTCACTGCTTCTCTCCAAAATATCTTCACCAAATCATTCTCAAATAACATAGCTCTTTTTGCTTCAGTCACTAATCTATTTATTCTTTCTGCAATACCATTTTGTTCAGGTGTTCTAGGGGCTGAAAACTATCTCTTAATGCCATTTTCTTCACAAAAGGTGTTAAACTCTCTAGAAGTAAATTCTCCACCTCTATCAAATCTCAAACATTTAATCTTTATTCTAGATTCATTCTCAACTTTATTCTTAACAATCTTAAACTTATCAAATGCTTCAGACTTTTCTTTAAGAAATGCAATCCACATCATCCTTATAAAATCATCAACAAGAATCATAAAATACCTTTCTCCATAGAATCCTCTAGTCCTAGTAGGACCACTCAAATCTATATGAACAATCTCTAGATTTTCTACAGATGTAAACTTCTTACTAGGAAAAGAACTCTTCTATTTAGCCATAACACATTCCTTGCAAATCATGTTAGTAGGCTTCACAATTTTAGGCAAATCTCTTACTGCAAGTGTAGTGCTTACTTTCACAATGTTGTCAAAGTTTATATGACAAAACCTTCTATGCCATAACCAACTATCATAAATCTTAGTAATCAAACATGTCATCTCAGTAAGATTCAACTAAAATACATTACCTCTGGTTCTAGATATAGTTCCAATCAGATTTCCATCTTTATCCTTTATCACACAAGTTTTCTTAGTAAACCAAACATGATATCCCTTATCAACTAACTATCCAACACTCAAAAGATTATGTTTAAATCCATCCACAAAATAAACATCATCAGTATTAGTCTTTCCATCAAGAGTAACAGATCCTATACCTTTAATCAAGCAAGGTGCATTGTTTCCAACTCTAAAAACTCCTCCATCATATTTGTTAAACTTTATGAACTTTTTCATGTCTCCAGTCATATGATGTGAAAAACCACTCTCTATAATCCAATCAGCTTTCTTTTCAACTTGAGAAACTAAGGCTTTTTCTTCCTTAACATCAGTTTCAAGATTCTCTTCTTTAATTGCTACAAATCCTATGTCATCATTATTCTTAGTATCACTTTCACTTAGAGTTCTCTCTATACTAGCTTCAAGATCTTCATCATTAGCATAATAACATTCCTTATCTCTTCTAGGTTTGAAATTTTTTCTATATTTTTTAACTCTCTTAGGACATTTAGATGCAAAATGACCATATTCTTGACAAGTCCAACATTTAAATATTTTCTTACCATCTCATTCTCTCTTCACAAAAAAGGAAATACCTTCTTCAATCTTCTTGTCTTCATCATTTCTAGATCTATTGCTACTAGCATAATCTCCGCTCACACTAATGCTTCTTGAAAAAGTAGGGCAAACACTAAGAGCACTGAATGTTGTCTCCATTCTAGGTAAGTCTCCTGATAACCTCAAGTTCATTTTTGTCACTTCCAATCTTCCAAGAAGAGTCTCTCTTGTAAAGTTTGTAGTACAAGGTATAACTTGTTCAATCATCTATGTTGTCTGCTTAAATACACGAGTCAATGTTCTTAGAATTTTCCATATCACTTCATTCTCTATCTTTGTTCCTCCACAAGATTTTATACCTGTAATAATTTATGACATTCTAACAATATAGCTTCTAACATATTCATCTTCCAACATTCTTATATCTTCAAATGCACATATCCAATTATGTAATCTAACTCTTTTTGCATGTTCATCACCTTCAAAAGTAGAGTGTAAAGCTTTCCAAATTTCATGAGATTTTTTCAAACATTTTACCTGACTATACTCATTCTCCAAAAGGGCTGTCAAAAGTGCTTCTCTTGCAAGTATGTTACACATGAATAGATCTCTCTCATTAGCAGTACATGTTTCAAGATTGTCCTCTTCAATGATAGTCTTATCATTCTTTGTAATCAACCAATAACCTGGTCCTAAACATAGTAGGTGTGTCTTCATCTTTTCTTTCTAGCAGTCAAAATTTACTCCATCAAACTTAGGGCTTTCTTTCCTAAAATTTGCCATGGATCTCCTTAAGCTATTAAACTTCTTTTTCAAGGACATGCTACTTTGATACCAATTGTTAGAAAGTAAAGTCCACCAAGATAACTGAAAGGGGGGGGGGGGGTGAATTAGTTATCAGATAATTATAACTTTTATCAACTTTAACAACATTAAACCATGTAAGCAATATAATTACCAACCATAGAAAGATATTTATACACAATAACACAATAACACAATGACACAAGATATGTTGACTAGGGAACCTCTTGATCAAAGAGTAAACCCTAGTGGGAATGATGCCCAAAAAAGATGCACTAATATGAATATTCCTTGTGAAAGGATGGACTATGTTAGGAGTCTTATGAAATACATTCAGTACATATGAATCCCTGTTAGGAGATTTTGAATCCCTGTTAAAAGATTCTAACCCTGTTAAGAGTTATGGAAGATAGAAGGACCCATTGCCCAAACAACTTCAAGGTAAGATCACTAAACAAACTATCCAAATAATATTTTTATTACTCAATAGAATAATATGTTACCTCTTCTCTGACTATGCCAAACCACACTCACTATTACACTAGATCTCAATTTCAGATCTCTGTACTTCGCATGTCTTCCTTCACAAATTTGCTTTCACATTTAGCTCTTTTCTTCACTTCATATTCATCCACTATATCCTCATCATCTCTACAACAAGGAAACACATTCATTCCTTTATACCACACTCAAATAATTACAAATGAGTCAGCATATAGTTACAAAATAAAAGTTTCCATACGCTACATCAAAATTACACAAAACTGTCAGCTTCCAACTATAATAATTCTTCACTCATGTGACCTCAAAGTTTGTGCTATCATCCACATCACTATAATGTGTCTTCAACTTCCCTTTCACTATGCAAAACTAGATTCTATCTTGATTAGGAGATATCATCCGATTTCCACAAACCGCTACTTAGGAACACTGCTTGAATACTGGTTCCGCCAAAATTCTCATAACTTCCATGAATAAATAAATTATTGTCTACACTCTTAATCATAGACATATAATATATCAAAGAATATATCCTCAACATTGCATAGCTCCAACTACAATATCCCACATGTGCTAATCCAAACTCTATCTACTTCTGCAAGTCTCCGTTAAATCATTGTGTTGACATCAATGACAATCATAGTCATGAATGCGACAACAACTACTACAAAATGGCTGCCAAACATTTAGCATTCATTCCTAACAAAAAAATATTTGCAATTTAGAAAAGAAAAAACCCAAATTTATAGGATTGTTCCCCTTATGAACTTGTATAAGTTTAATGTTGCTTGGAAGTGGAAATTGTTGACAACTATTGAAGACTTTGCAAGGTCTTATGACGAATGAGATTTTAAAGCCTAGCCAAAAAGGAATGATCAAAAAAGAAATATGAAATCTAAAAAATGTTTTAACCCATTTGATAGTAAGAGTAATTATATTATTTCAAAAATCAATAGAAGAATGTAACTTGCAAGAAAAATATGCCAAGATGAAAATGCATCTTCCTCAAGCCCATCTCCCCATGAGCAGCATGACTTGAGACTTTAGATAGAGCTCCTATGAAAATAAGCGCACATAACCAAAACCCTCTAAGAACTTAGAAAAATGTGCATACTGAAGAAACTGTAGCTTTAAAGTCATAAATGCCACATCTCCTTTGCATGCAGATATATGTATCTATATTCTCCACTTGTCAAACACTCTTGAACATAGTTTCTATCACTTCTCACCCCAAGACCTCTATTTTTTTGCTTGCTTGGATATTTGGGTGTTCTCTCCTCTTGAAATCTATGTTGAGGAATCAAAACTTGCATGCAAGATCTGACAAATCAATCTAAGACAAGCACAATTAATTTTGTATTTTAAATAGTTGAAGTTTGAGCAAGTTATATACAATATACATACAAAAAGAAATTTAAACAAGAAAATTTGCAGCTTTGATTGGTAGGAAAGAAATGTTTTAATAACTCATTAAAGACTGCCCCCCCACAAGAGTCATCTGCTCATGGCAGGAACTAATAAATAAAAATACTTTCTACCTTGTTCTAGAATCTTGATGCATCAAAATTTTGTCGCACTGTGCCTTTCGTGATTTTAATTTTCCTTTGATCGAAGTTGGAGTTTATTCTCTCTACTAGAAATGTGCAGCCATGTCTTTCTTTATCTTTATTTACCTTAGATGCTTCCAATCACCTCATTCTCAGAATATATATCCTTTTCAATTTTCAATTTTTGGCTTGGATTAGGGTTTTCGGGTCCCCAACTTCTTTGTGTTTGAGGCTTATGTAAATCATACCTTTATTTTTTATCCAGCTGGGATTCTATTCACCCGAAATACTTCCAATCTCCTAGTCATGTATGTAGCTAGACTTGTATATAAAATGTGGGAGCATGGACAAGGCATGTGAATTATTTTTATAGAATGCCTCAAAGAAATGTGTTCTCGAGCACTACAATGATTGCAAGATATGTACAAAAGGGATTTATTGAAAAGGAAAAAGCAATTGGCTAATATAAAGTTGAATTTCATAACCTTTACCAACATCCTCCCTGCTTTTACCAAAATGGATCTATAGAATAGGGAATGGACTTTTATTGAAGTATAAAGGATATAGAGGTTTTTTTTAGATTCTATAGTTATAGATGATTTACTTGATATGTGAAAAAATAAATTTATCCATAAATCTTTAGATATATTCAACCAAATGTATTTGGTAGATGTAAAGTTAGACTTAACAACCTTTTTACAACATCCCCTCTGCTTGTGACAAGATGGGATCTTTGGAAAAAGGTATGGACATCCATTAAAGCATATTTTTATTAAATGTTGAAAATTCACTAGTTGCAATGCGGTGCAAATGAGGCCAAACATTTCTCTAGAGAAAATTCATTGGTTTTGCAGATGCAGATAGCTGATGAGAGGATAGAAATTAATCATGGAACACTCATGCAATTAATGGATGCCACATAAAATGCTTGCATCATCTCGTACTCTTTTTGGAATATAAATTGAATTGTAATCTAGAATTATTGACAAATGTAATGGATTTCACATATCCAATTATAGAAAAAGGCATATAGCTTACCTTTGTGAGTTTTGGAAAACCCTTATATAAGCTACATGACTTAAAATTAACAAACACTATACACTCTAAATAATTGAGACACATCAAAGGAGATCGGGGCATTATTTTTACCTCAATCGTATGGAGAAGGAAATCAACAACCAATAACATGCACATAGTGACAAATTGAACACTAATATAGACATATAATTAATACAATTCTCTAATGATCTACCAAAAATATATGTATCAGATGAAATTCAATTCTCAAATGATCTAATGCTATTATGGGCGTAAAATTTAATAAAATTCTTTATGGATACACTGTGAATAGTCCTCAAAATAGGACAAATTATTTTACTAATTACCCGGTAAGGAATGTATTAAAATAAGGTAGGATCAATCTCATTATTTAATCAAAAAATCCTCACAATGTGGTGAAATGTTAAACACATTTGTATTCGCTTCAAAAGTTATAATGAGCTTAAACCTTAAAATTCCATTTGTGAAGGGATTTTAAATTGAGAATAATACATTTGACTCAAAAACTAAATACATTTGCTTCACCTAATTAAATACATTTGACTCAAAAACTACATAGTTAATAAGATGCAATTCTTGGATTAGATTATGTTGAATAATACATTTTAGAAACCACTATTGATAGATACAAACGTCAATGTGGAGTTTTTTTATTGCGGAAGAATAACATTACTTTGCAAGGATCGTAAAGCTCATACATAGTGTTGAAATTAGGGACCTTCATTATGTCCATTAGGTAAATGACGACAGAATTCTTGACAAACTCTGCAATGCTCGCAAGAACTTTGTCCATCTGCATAGATGTGTCATCCCAGTCATGGCTGAATCGAACCACAACAAATCACTTCTCATCTAACATAATTTCATGATCCACAACCCATCTTGAGTGCAGATGAGGAAGAAGATATGATATTTCTATCAATTCTCCTTTTCTGTTTATTTTCAAAGTTTGACATAAGGGCTATGCTCCAAAATTTCTGTCTCTATTCTAGGTTTAATTTTATATTTGTCAGATTTCAGAACAAAGGTTTTTATTTTTGGTGGTCTTTGGTTATTTCTTTCTTTCAATTTTTTTTTACATAAGATATCAGTCTTGTTGGTTTAGGTATGTATGTTCCCTGAAAGTATCCTAATAAGTTGGACTAACTTCACACAATGGTGTGCCAAATTTGGTTGAGGGTTGTATTCAGTTGTTTGAAATTAGTGATTACTTTTGCAGCCATATGTCATCATTTCTCAAACATCAGTAACTTTTACAGTCGATGAAGTCCTTTGTTATGATTGTTTAATATGTTGAACATTATTCTCTTTTATTGTGGAAATAATTTTAACATATTTAATATATATCTCTGTAAAAGTGGCCCAATGGTGAAATGTTATGGCTTATGAAGCTGAATTTTCATATCCTATACTCCATAGTCAATGAGTCAAATGCCATCTTTCCAAGTTTAGATGTATTGAGAAATAGATTATGTGGAAACTCCATACCATTTCTCTCCCCAGAAAACAACAAAGAACCTAATGCTCAAGGGGAATTTAGAGACATGGTAGGAAGAGATGAGGATTTGGATTCTGTACAGAGTGGTATTACATTTCAAAAGTCTTTAGATTTGACTCTAACATATTTTCTAGAAGAAGCATATTATAGGTCATTGGACTTTGTTGTTTTAGTTTCAAACACAAAGAAAATTAGCAAAATATTAAAAGAGAATCAAGTTTCTATTGCCCCTCTGAATTCACTAAAGGATCAATCTACATTAAATCTCTCTAAATTCCTAGTCTTTGGTTGTAATCAAGAAGGAAGTAATTCCTCTGACCAAATTGGGGTTTCTAACTTGAATTCCAACAATAGTAGTGCTTCAGAAAACTCATCAGTTACTAACAATTCCCTTGTAAATCCTGATGTGTATTCTAGATTTGACAATCTCACTACTGATGCAAGTTTTGAATCCATAAATATAGCTTCCTTTGAAATTGAACAGTAGGGACTAGACATGGATAATAAAAATTATGCTAATAAAGATAGGCATTTAGCCAGGTCTCCTCAAAGAAGATGTTCATCTTCTCCAGTGAGACAAGTTCAGAATAGGAGATTAGGATCATGCTGATCTAATTCTATAGTCATTAAGAGCATTAACTACTTTCAGGATATAGTTATAGGTTCAAACAAGGAATTGAGTAGTGATTGTGATGATGCTCAGAGTAATTGTGGTAGTAGTAATGTACCAGAGCCTACTCAAAAACCCAAGTCTATCAAAAGACTGAGTGTCCAAGATGCCATACATCTCTTTGAAAGAAAACAAAAGGAGGTCAGAGGATCTAAAAATGAGGGTATGAAAAAAATGGAATGATAGAAAGCCAAAGGACCCTATTATCTAAGAGTGTCAATTCTAACACAGTTGAAAAAGTGGTCTTGAGATGATGGAGTGGGGTGAGTAATATAAGTATGGATGATCTAGCACTACAACAAGTGAAAAATGAAAATCAATTTCAAAATCAAAATGCCATTGTGCCATTGTCCAAAATCAAGCCATACACAGAAACCTCATTATCTGATCATGTAAGGCACTTGTCAAGTGATATAATTGAGACTCAAAAAATGGCTGAAGAGTCTCCTCGGAGTGAATTTAGACCACTAGCTAACAATGATGAAGGTGTTAAAAAGAGAAAAGATATAGGCTCATCTTACCTTGCTCATCAAAATTATAAAAATTATTTCCCATCTCATAGCTCCTCACCCAACAAACAAACCTTAAACACAGACCAAGATATAATGCCAATAGCTATGCAAATGAATAATGCAAATGCACACACAAAAGAGGTCTTTTAAAGGCCTATCATAACAGTAGAGGGGGAAATGGGAAAATGTTGTGGGCATAAGGGGAAGAAGCCACATGTAATTTATTTTCCAATGACATCATTTACTTTATTCTTATATTACACATTGAATAATTTCACCATTGAGTTTAAAGTATCACTAGTCATTCTCCCCTTAAGCTTTTCTACCCTTGAACTATAGATGGAAAAACTTGAAATCATGTTTAGTAGAAAGTACTAGTATACATGGTATGATTATTCTTTAAAGGGTACTAGCTAAATGGAAGAGCACCTACTTTACAAGTAGGAGGATGACGGTTTGATTCCATCATGCCCTAATATGAATAAATTAATGACTAAATATATGACTAAATATAGGACCAAATAAATGACCAAATAAATGACCAAATAAATGACCAAATAAATGACTAAATGAACGACCAAAGAAATGACTAAATAAACTACCAAATGACCAAATAAATGACTAAATAAACTACCAAATGACCAAATAAATGACTAAATATATGACCAAATCAATGAACAATTAAATGACTAAAATAGTTTAGTCATAAATTTGGTCACGAGATAAATGACTGGCAATAAATTACCACTGGTCACATGACCAAATTTGGTCATTTATCCACAATTTTTGGTAGTTTATTTGGTTATATATTTTTGTTTTTGTACTAGTGATATCATTGGATCATTTATATCAAACTTGTGCATATATACTTCTAGTGTCTAGTTCCTAGATCCCAAATGAATATTAGAATTTGAATCACTATTTTCAGCCCTATATGATACACCATTTATTTTTGAGAAATCCTTTCTTGATTCATTCATATAAGAAGTTAATAAACTCTTTTTATCAGATAATTCTACTCTCATGCTTTCATATCTCATTTCAATTGATATACATCTCTATTAATTGATGAGATCTCTTCTTTAACCTTCTTTATTTCAACATTAGGAATCATATACTTATTTGTTTCCCATCCTTATTAGGACATATTTTAGTGTAGAAATATTCTTTTTGCCTCTGGTAGGAGGCTCCATCATGATAAAAATAATGATTATGTAATAAATCACACAAATGAAATAGTAATTATCTTAAATTTACATGCTAGAATCTTCAATATCCTTCACAAAACCCTTTAAAATTATGAAAATTTTCTCCAAAACTTGAAATTTGTGTGATTTTTAATTATTTTGGGGAGAAACCCTAATTATACAATAAATTTCTGATCCAGGGGCATTCTTGGGTCCTCAGTGAATCTGCATGGTGGTGTGTTACTTGGCTGGTGTTACTCGGTTGCATCTTTAACCAGTGTTCTCAGTTATTGAAGGAAGCTCAGTCGCTGAAGGAACTCAGTGAAGCTTCTAGTGCTCAATGGAACTGGTGCTTAGTGATGCCTTTGTTTCTTGGTGTTACTTGGCTTGGCCGGCTATTTCAATGGTGCTTGGTTGTTTCTCTAGCGCTCGGTAGTTATGGTTTACCGACTGGAGTTCTTGGTGGTTTGGTTGGCTGACTTGGTCCATTTATTGTTGGTAGCTTTTGTTTTATTCTCCTATGTAGATCTTGAGGCCAAAATGGAGAATTAAATGATTGTAAGGCTATTTGAGAGCTGACCTGCATTGCATTTAATATTTTTTTGTAAGAGTTAATTGTGTCATCCAATTGACTTGTTGCTAAAGATTAGTATTTAAGGAGGGTTTGGGTAGTTGTTTAGGAGAGAAAATCTGGGGAATTAGATAAGTGAAGTTGTGGAAAATATCTTGGATCCTACAAGATCTAGCAGATCAGATTGATTTCTGATATTTGTAATAGCATAGCTAGTGGTTTGCATGCTTGGAGATAAGGAGATTGCTTGGTGGCTTGCGAGCACAAATTGAGATCTGCCTTAAGGTTTCCATCAGTTGCTGATTTGTCTCAGAACTGGACTAGCTAGTGTTGGATTAGATCTTGTTGATCTTACAGAATTACTATTGTTTGTAATTAACCCTAACCTAGAACACATTACATCCAGACATGTTAATGGAAATCTAATATTGAGCATATCTTTTTGTGTTATTCCATTGTGTTCTTGATTGGCTACAAGGTTGGACTATCCTTAATTTGACACACCATCCTTGACTGCATCAAGTGGTATCAGAGAAAAGGTTGATCCTAAGTTGAGTTGATCTTGTTGAGTGAAGGTTAACCTAGAAAGGTTGATCTTGTGAAGTTGATCTTTTGGGTGAAGAGATCGTATCATCTGGGTTGCAGATTTGTGGCACTGAACTTGTGGAATCTTGGACTAGTTGTTTGTGCAAGGTGGCAGGTTGTGATCTAACTTTCATACAACTTGTAGGTTGTCACAAGGTGGTCAGTGTAGGGTTTTTTTGCCTAGGGTTTTCTTATCTTAAGGATTCCTTTGAGAAGATTGGACCCTATAGTGATTGTAGATCTCTGTGATACTATGGAATCTAGGATTACAAAGAAGGTGAAATCTGATTTTAGATTTGAGATAGAGTTGATGAAAAATGACATGGTTACTGAGATCATGAGAGTTTTTGTTGGTGTACCTCATAATGTTGGTACTGGAGATGGTTATGAGGAAGCTACTGAAGAATTTGAAGTTGTTGGATCTAGTGTTGATGACCAAAGAGATAGATCTGGTGAAGACAGAACCACTCGGTTGCATAGATCTGGAGCTTGGTTAAGTAATAGTTACTGAATGGAAGTTTCTACTTTCTCTGGTACTTTGAAACTTGAGAACTTGATTGACTAGACTGGTGAATTAGAATATTTCTTTGAGCTAGAAGAAATTGAAGATCCTCTTTGGGTGAGGTTAGCATAGACAAAATTGAAAGGACATGCTGCTCTTTGGTGGAAAGAATTACAAAGAGAAAGAGAAGATGAAGGTGAAATCAAGATCAATCGGTGTAGGTTGATGGTGACTAAGTTGAAAGCTAAGTTCATACCTACTGACTATTGTGTGTGTGAAAATTGTACCTGATCTGTAGACACAACACTCAGTAAAACATTAGAGGTTAGCTATAATCAAAATCGTGCAAAATTGAAATCTAATCTAACCAAGCGATTTACTGCCTTCTAGTAGGTGCGAGATTAATGTTCTCAGATTATTATCGAGATTAGTGACCTAGACGACACCTAAATGAAGGATTTGAATGCAATTCTAGATATGGAATAAATGCAATTAATCTATATTTTTGATATTTTCTATGCAATAAGAATGATAAAAACTGATATGATATGAATGCTATTGAAAACTGATATGCTATGAATCTAACAATGATATGTAATATGAATGCAAAAATAAGATTGATCTCACAAAGATGTCGATTTGCAAGAGCTTTGATTCTTCAATTCCAATTCTCCAGCGTGATTGTGCAAAATATGAGATGAATTATGAAGAGCTGAGCCTTGTTTTTATAGAAATCCAAGGCTTTGGAGGTGCATGGGAAAAAGCTATAAATCACTCAAATAACTCAACTTGATTTTTGAGTTATCTTTAAATAAAAGATAATTAACTCACAAAAACATGCAAAAGCTAAGTTTTAACTCAAAATAGAGTTTAGCTTTAATTGATAATTGATAGTTGTTTGCTTTTATGATTGTGCATGTTTTATTTATGAAATAATTTAATAATAAAGTGATTTATTTCCAACTTAACTGCTTTTAAAAAAATAAAACAATTGATTTATGGGTTAATCAATTATTTAATCAAAATTTTATTAAAAACTATATTATTAAATAATGACAACTTGCTTTAATTAATTAAATAAGAATTTAATCAATTATTCATATGATATTAGATTTATTGTCAAAATTAAATAATACAATTAATAATAGATATAATTAAATTTAATTACACAATTAAGTGGCAAATATTAAATCTAATTAATTAAATATGAAAATATTCAATTAATCAAACTTTAGGATAAATGTGATTTATTGCCAAATAATTATAAAATTAAAGATAATTAAGATAATTAGGAATATTACTAGGAATATTCTCCGATGCAAAATTTAAGATAATCAATTAGATTTGATGATGTTTAGATGTGCCTTAGATTAGGACTTTGATGTCGATTTCATATGATTTTATGATATAGGAGATTAATGAACTTATAGCCCATTTTTGGGGTATTACAACTATGAGCTTGACTTGTTTAAGAAGTTGTAGAATATGAAGCAAAAGAATCTAACTATTGAAGATTATACTGAGGAGTTCTATAAGCTTACTATTTGGTCTAGAAATAGAGAACTTGGTAAGGAAAAGGTAGATCGGTATGTGAATGGTTTGAGATTCAATATCTAGGATGAGCTTGGTATACTAAAGATTGATTCGGTTGAAGATGCTTATTAGTATGCTCTGAAGGAAAAAGATAAATTGAAGAGGAAACAACATACTAATCCCCAAGGGAAGGAAAAGATTGATCACTCAGTGAAGGATAAACCAACTGCAGAAGATGAATAGAAACCTATAGAACTAAAGAAGGAGACAAGTAGAGTTATCTTTAAAGGTACTTGTTATAACTATTGTGAAGGAAACCTTTCTTTTGAGTGTACACAGAAGAAGCTTGGTGATCGATGGACTATTGTGGTGAATGAAAATGTTGAGAATGAACCTGAATCTAAGAACTTGCTAGTTTAGAGAACATTGCTCGGTACAAAGGAGGAACCTTGTCAGAGGAGTAACTTTTTCAAGACTCGGTGCAAGCCTAGAGGTAAACTTTGTGATGTTATTGTTGATAGTGGTACTACTGATAACCTTGTTGCTGAGGACATGGTTTGAGTAGAATGAGACATCCACATCCTTATTGGATTAGCTGGTTGCAAGATGACCATGCTCTAGAAGTAAGAGAACAATGCTTTGTTGATGTTCAAATTGGCTAATATAAGGATCTTGTGTTATATGATATTGTGGAGATGAATAGTTGTCATATATTGCTTGGTAAACCTTGGAAATATGATTGCAAAGCTATGTATGATTGTGTGAAGAATGTGTTTACTGTTGAGAAGGAAAACAAGAAGTTTTCCCTGATGCCTTTATTGGATACAACACTTAGTAGGAGAAGTCTTAGTATTGGTAGCTGAGTTGATTTGGTAGATCCTGAGAGGATGGATGATTGGTTTGGAGAATAGACATGTGTGTTATCAAGGGAAGACTTTAAAAAATAGAGGAAGTTGAAGTGGAAGATTATGCAAAGTGAAAATTTGGAGGACTTGTATGTGAAGAACTAGTTCAGGGTTTATGTGCTAAATCCTAAAAGATGTTCTTCTCACATATGAACATCTTTTCGAACCTGGGGTGTCTGATGCAAGGGAATTCTTGGTTCCTTGGTGAATCCTCATGGTGGTGTGTTACTTGGCCAGTGTTACTCAGTTGCAGCTTTAACCGATGGTCTTGGTTATTGAAGGAAGCTCGGTTGCTGAAGGAACTCAGTGAAGCTTTTGGTGCTCGGTGGAACTGGTGCTTGGTGATTTCTTTGTTGCTCAGTGTTTCTTAGCATTGTTGGTTGTTTCACTAGTGCTCAATTATTTCTTTGGTGCTCAGTAGTTTTGGTTTACCAACTGGAGTTCTTGGTGGTTCGGTTGGCCGAATTGGTGCATTTATTGTTGGTAGCTTTTTTTGCATTCTCCTATGTAGATCTTGAGGCTAACATGGAGAATTAAATAAATGTAAGGCTATTTGAGAGATGACCTATATTGCATTTAGTATTTTTTTGTAAGAGTTAATTGTGACATCCAGCCAGCTTGTGGCTAAAGATTAGTATTTAAGGAGGGTTTGGGTAGTTGTTTAGGAGAGAAAATTTGGGGAATAAGATAAGTGAAGTTGTGGAAAAGATCTTGGATCCTGTGAGATCTAGAAAATTAGATTGATTTATGATAGTTTTAATAGCATAGCTAGTGGTTTTCATGCTTGGAGACAAGGATATTTCTTGGTGGCTTGCGAGCACAAGTTCAGATCTACCTTAGGGTTTCCATCAGTTGTTGATTTGTCTCAGAACTGGACTAGCTGGTGTTGGATTGGATCTTGTTGATCTTGCAGAATTACTATTATTTGTAATTGGCGCTAACCTAGAAGGCCTTATAGCCAGGCATGTTAATGGAAATTTTATATTGAGCACATCTTGTTGTGTTATTCCATTGTGTTCTTAATTGGCTGCAAGGTCGGACTGTCCTTAATTGGATCCACCATCCTTGACTGTGTCAATTTCTTAGTTCAAATCCAAATACCTTAGAGATTAGACTTCATGTACTTGAGTACAGTCTTGAAAAAATCTTTGAAATACCTAAAAACACTCACCCAAATTTGAGAGATATGTGATTTTGAATATGAACTCTAAAATTGATGAAAAGGGCCTTTTCCTCACGGTGCCAATATTTTTCTCTAATACCACTTTCAATGAAATAACTTGCATAATAAATGATATAATATGAAATATGCTTTAATTACTTGATGCTAATATTGTAAGGAAACTCAGGTGCGGAAACAGCTTCCTACACTAATCTCTAAAGGAAAGTATTGTGCAAATTCTTTTAAATCCTTACAATTTCAGATTTGTTAACTACTTTAACAATGATATTGTAGCCATATACCATGCATACAGAAAATAGAGAATGACATAATGATTTACCTTGGGGAAACCTTTCGGTAAAAACCCTAGCACTCAAAAAAACCTGCACAGTGTATTAATCAAAACTATTATAGTTTACAATACACTTGCAATGCAATTTCTTTCAGAAGATTTTTCCAACTCTTGAAGAGAAATCACGACAGCATAAAATGTTTCAACAATACACTTACTTCTCCTATCTTCACAACCCTAAAAAATGCTTATATCATGTGCTTCCCTTTTTAGGGCAACTTCCAAAGATAGCCATATTAGGGCTTTGCCATTCTCTGAGAAAATAGGAACCCGATTGGGGAAGAGTGTACAATACTCCATTTTATTAGTTGCCATATGTCTTCACCTGTCATTGAATCTTCCAGACATAGCTCTTACGTATCATAGGAATTTGTCATAACCATTTTAGCCATGATCTCCTTACACATAATTCAAGATGCCAACACATCAAGTGGAGTGACACATCAACATTCCAACTAGACATGTACACTCACACTTAATTACATTATTTGCAAGAAATGCATTTTACAAAACAAATAATAAGAATAGGAATTATCCAAGGTTGAGACACCTTATTCCTAACAAATATCACTTCCACTTCAAGAGGGATACTTTGAGTAATCTTCAATAAGAATTCAATAATCAAATATGTTAAAATAAGGCATGCTACCTCCTTTGTATACCCTCTTCTGGCTAAAACAAAACTATGGGGTAAGTGCACATAGATGGGGGACCAAAAAGATGCCACTATTATTTTTGTTCCTCTAGAAACCATAGGGTGTATGCCATATTGGCTTGGTGTCCTGGGCCTAAGGCTTGTCAATACCAATCCAATATGGTGCACATCATATTGAGGAGATATTATAAATTTCAAAGAGAAACCCTAAAATTCCATTGTGTTTTCATTTGCAGCTATGAGTTGGAGAGAGGAGCGGTGTTTTAGAAAGGTGTACACTATTTTTTGAGCATAATTTTCTCCATTGGTGTTTTTGATCATCTCAAAAATACTGCCAAGATGTCAAGGAGTTTGAAGAGGTGAGTCTATTTATAATTTTAGCTTCTTTTTTGTTAAAATATATCTTTAATTAGGGTTTTAAATTAAATCTTGTTTAAATTTCTAGCAGATGTAAAGCCACCTCAACAAAACCCTGAGCCATATCCTCATGATGAATTTAATGAATGAAATGCACCTCAACCTCCTCCATCAATTGAAAGACATCCACCAAGAAGACAAGAAAATATTTTAAACCAAATAGAGAATGTAATAAAAATTAATTAAAGACTTTGATTGGTAGACTAAAATATTCTATGGGAACAAATCCTCATCAAGCATTACTTGCCAATTCATTCGAATCAATTTTTACCTACGTATGTACAGTTATTAGACAACTACATTTATGTTCAAATAAAAGATAGGAGAAAAAATAATACTATGCAAATAATTTATCATATAAATAAGTAAAAAAAGAAAAAAGTAAATAAAAGTGACATTTGTGCCCTCTTTAGAGATCCTAAAATGATTCAATCTCGTAATCCTAATTGTAAGAGGTTTATCATCCATTGGTTCCACCATGAAGGAATTAAAATAACTTTTGGGATAGATATTGGATGGTTTTTTATATCCCTTGGGTTGTAATTGTCATAAGGTTCCATTATTTTTTTGAGGAAACTCTATTGTGAGTTTATCCTCAATGAGGTCCCAAATTATTTTAATTATTAATAATTTCAAGTTAGAGGTGGGGGTTCCTCACACAATAAACTAGGGGTAGAGTGTGACCCTAAAATAGTTAAGAGACGCATTCCTAAACTACATTTTGAGCATGTTACTATTCCTTCCATTGTTAAGGAACATGTGGAGGTGGACATACTAGGCACAATGAGTGCACTCACTCAAACCCTCATATAGTGTGTCATTAGTTTAGTACAAAGTGAGATGGGTGAGTCTTTAAGGGCTCAAGTTTCACCCCATTTTTTCCAATCATGTGGAACCCTATGCACATACAGTGGTGATGATGGTTGGAAAACAGTTGGAGATGATGGATTAATGATTGATGAATTTCTCAATGCAACATTCGGTATTGATAAAAAGATAATTATTTAAAATTTTATTTAATTTATTTGATTACATTGAATTTATAAATGAATTAATAACTAAATTAGTAGAATGATTATGATCAAAATCCAGGATCATTTAGTGTCTATGGTAGTGGCAATGTTCCTCCAGCCCTCTTTTTCACGACATTGTCAAGTCCACAAGCATATATATAAAAAATAATTATAATTATTACATGTGAGTAGTACATAATTATATGAATAGTTGTCTCATAACTCATGGTCTATGTGCATTAGTTTACTACAAGAACCTCAACATTGATAGCACACAATGAAGGATGTTGTGGCACTTTCACAAAGGTGTCATTATTTGTAAGTTCATTTAATTTCTTGATTATATTTAATTTATAAATTAATGAATAACTAAATTAGTAGAATAAATATGATCAAAATCTAGGGTCAAAGTGTTCATGGTAGTGGTAATGTTCCTTCATTTCCCTTTTTCATGACATCATCGAGTCCACAAGTATATCTCTAATAAAGTATTATAATTATTACACGTGAGTAGTATGTAAGTATATGAATAGTTTTCTTATAGATCACTATGCATGTGCATTATTTTAATGATGGACACTTGATATTGACACCACACATTGAAGGATGGTGTGTCACTTTCATAGAGGTGTTATTTATTTATTATTGGTGTTGTAAAAAACATAGGTATTCTTGATAACTACATAATACTCTTGTTATTTAATTTTTAGTTATTGACATCAAAGACTCTACCTACTATTTTTGACTCATTAGATCATGTGGTTGTTGGAGTTGTAGATGATTATGAAGCATTGACCAAGGGATGAAAGAGATTACTTATTTTTATTTGTTGTTTTCATGGTTTATATTGAATTTTTTAATGATATGAATGTATGCATTATAATTATTATTTTGATTATTTTTGTAGGGAATTGTAACTCTAGATCATTAATGTGTCCCTTTTGTGGATCTCCATCCACCAAAAATTTAAAGGCAGCTCATGATTTTTTCCTTCCCCTTGTAAGAAATGACAAGATTAGGGCATATTTTGTATGCCTATATGGCATTTTTGGACATATTTTTTATATATTGTATATGTGACATTCTACATCCATTTGTCTTTTAGGAATTCTATCTAGCTATATTGAATATATTACATGTATGAAATTATTAGATATATATATTTGGTTTCATAACCTATGAGTATTTATAGTCCATATTTTATGTATGCAATTCATGTCTCATGTGTGTTGACATAGACTAATTCATGTTTATGTGGATGTCTTATGCTTTGTATATTTATCATGCCTTACATATATTTATGCTTGCATATATCCATGGATATTTTTACGTTATGATTCATGTTTTATGGAAACATTTATGTTTCATTCCATACAACTTTAGCTCCACTACTTTCAGTTAAATCAGTTTATGCAAAAGGTGACAATGTACATCAATATATGATTATCTAACATGATATACTATTATTTGTTGGATTTTTAATTCATTCTTTGTTTAAAAAATGGTTGGATAATCTTGTGGTGATCTAGTTCCCCATTAGTCATTAAAGACGCAATGATTTTTAACATGCCTTTAATGAATCAAGGTTTTTATCTTCTATGGAGACATGACCATAATTATTAACATGCCTTTGATGAATTATTTTTTTATCTTCTATGAAGCATAGTGTCCTTCCTAATGGAAATTGAAATATTTGTTTCATCTTTTCATTTACTTTCTTCCATACATGATCATCATTATTTTTAACTTTATAACACCTGATAGTGGATGCATCTATAAAATCTTGTATGTCCATCTATAAAATAATGAATGTGTTTTCTCTAGATAGTGCATACATAATAAAGGACAACCTAATATCAATGGACAAGAAAATATCTACTATAAAAATTATTTCATGTCATAAAACTATCATTTATCTGATAAAATCAATAAAACTCCATGCTTGAATAGTGAATGAATATGCATGAACAATAAATGCTTATAAAAAAGGTCCCCCTTTTAACATTTGAACTATTAAGGAGAACCCCCCTTTTGAAGAATAAATTTAATAACCTTTTGAATCATTAAGGGAATTAAATTATCCTTTTAAACACAAGCCTTTAGACCAACTAGGATGTAGGTGGATTATTTTTACCTAGAGGGGAAAAATATGTAACATGCACCATAAGGGATGCACTAGTACGTAGTGGTACAGAACATTTGAGTGATTTAAGAAGATGAATGAGGTCATTCCAAGTTTTTATGCCCTCAATTATAGGTGTTGGCATAGATGGTTGAAGCCCATGATTAGTAGTTTCAAAGATATACAAAGTTTTAATTTTCAACTAAGTGACATTGCAAGATTTAGCAAGAATAGAGATGTGGACACCACTTTTGAATGGAGTTGAATTGATGAACTAAAACTGATTGAATATCTAGATGAACTAAAGAAATGGTGATTAGAGATCATTGAGCTACTGAAGTGATCTATAAGATGATTAAATCAGTCAATATGTTGTCATTGATGTCGACTAGTTTTGACAGTACTTATCATGATAGTTACAAACATCTGAACATCTATTGAAGGAAGAAAAGATGAAGAACTGAGATATCTACATGAGGAAAAGATGGATATGATAGAGAAGGATAAAGGTAAACATTGGGTAACTTATTGATGAGTCTATGGATTTATATTGTTGACTTGAGAATGTTACATTAATCTATTATGAAAAAGAGATTCAAATTTGAATAATTCAATGTGGTCAATAATTGAAGATTTTTGTATACATTGAGCCAATGTAGTGTATACCGAGTGACAATATAATTGAGCTAGTTATCACTAATATTCTATATTAACCAAGTATGGATGAAAACATTAAATGCTAAGAACAGCCGACTGAATTTGATGAAATGGAAATTCTTATGATTTTGAGGTTAAGGATGAAGTTAGTTATGAGATCCATGGTAGAGAAAATTTAGAGATAATCTAAAGGATGAGATTGAAACATGTTATGGACACATCTTTTGAGGAAGGTTTAAGCGGTAAAATGGATGAAGGAGATTAAGAGGAAAAATCTATTGGCTAATATGAAAATGATTTACTTATCTATATAAGAGATATGAGTTTCATTATTGAAACATGCCGGACAAAAGGAGACTGCAAAGATTTTGCATGAAGACTGTATTCATGCATACCTGATTAGATTGGTTATTGAAAGAACTGAGTTGGAGACATTACTGAGCATTAGAGAACTATTTACTGAGTGAAAGTAAGTTGAGAAATATTGAGGAAGTGAATTGATTAATGATCAGAGGATTTTTATGGGCTTAGCATATATCTGAATATTTACAATTGAGTTGTATTTGCATCAGATCACTACTGTATCATTTTAACCATTGATTCATAAAATCTCTTAATGGAGTGGACTTAACAGTCTTATTTTAATACTCTATGACATTTTTTGAATGTAAAGTATTATCTTTTTGACCCCATAGTGAATGCTGGTCAAAAGTTAACTGTTAGTGATAAATCCTCTAGCCAGGTCACACCTAATAGTGTGTATTGTAATCTTTAACAAGGTTGGCTCTTCACCAAGCTCACTTCAGAAGAGTGAATTATTTTGGGTTACTGGTCCTAGGTGGTTTTTCCCTTAGTAGGGTTTCCATGTTAAATTATCATGTTGTGTTATTTTCTATGATTGTTTCTCTATCATACTTTAAATACTACATAGTTGATTTAGTCAGTAATCACAGTTTGGATAATTACTAGTAATTAGTGAAGTGGATAGACAAATTAACATTTTATGTTATCGAGCTGCATAATTTGTTGGAATTGTTTTATAAGGTACATCTTTTTATTTGGGACTGAAGGATAACTGATCTAAATAATTCACCCCTCCCTCCCTCTCAATTATTCTAACAATTGGTATCAGAGCTATATTGGTTGCTTGGAAGAAAGTTTTAAGGAATTGAGTAGAAAGATCACAAGATGTATAAGAGGGAAGTCATGAAGCTGAACAAAGATAACTTTACCACATGGAAAAGCTAGATGAGACTTCACATATCTAGAATTGGAGATTCTTCTTTACATTTACTTGATCATGGCTACTTACAATTGACGGTTGGACCTTTGACTCTTGATCAATTGATAGACCGACATGAACACAATATTACTATGATATAGATTGATGCTGCTCTATCTGATGCTAAATTTGAGGATGTCAAGGATTTCACTACAGCGAAGAAAATGTGGGATAAACTCACCCTAGTTTATGGTGGTGATGTGAATGTGATGAGAGCCATAGCTGAAAGCTTGAGAGGCAGATTTGATGACATGAAGATAAAGGAAGGAGAGAACATCACACAATACTCAAACCAAATCAAAGAGGTAGTCAATGCTATCTGAGGAGCAGGAGGTACTATTGATGAAGATATTGTGGTAAGTAAGATACTAAGAACCTTGTTGCATGTCTATGTAATCAAAATATCTATTATCATGAAATGAGGTATGCACCTAATAGCACTCTTACTCTTGATAGTCTAATTGGAAAGTTAACAACTTTTGAGCTAAATAATTTTGACAATAGTGTTGTATCGAGTGTTGACTCTTCTTTTATGTCATCTCTTAAGATTGGTAAATCTAGCAGTAAGCACAATATAAGGAATGAAAGTGGTAGTAACATTCAAGATGAACTTGATGAGCTTGAAGCACTTATGGCCCAGAGACTACAAAAAGGTAAAGGAAGGTATAAGGGAAAGTTACCTTTAGCTTGTTTTAACTGTAAAGAGGTTGGCCATATTGTTGCTAGATGTCCTAATAGGAAAGATGGAGATAAAGACCGATCTAGTGATGGAAAGTTTGGAAAAATGAATAACAAAGGAAACTGACAGTACAATAGAGACAACTGAGATTACAAAGATAAAGGCAAAAAGGCATGTTACCTTGTTGGATAAAATGAAGATGACACCGACACTAACACTGATGATGATATTGAAGTAGTATTTGTTGCAATGAAAGATGATTCAAAATAAGATGAAAGGTATGTAGAAATAACACATATTTCTAAAGTTAGTAAGAATGATACTTGGATCATTGATAGTGGTTGTACACATCACATGATTGGTGATGAAGATAACTTTGAACATCTTGAGCATTATAATGGAGGATCAATGAAAATGGGAAATGATACACCTTGCATGGTAAAAGAAAAAGGATCTATTTTATTGAATGATAGAATTAGATGTGATAATGCATACTAGGTAAAAGGAATTAACTACAATTTCTTGAGTGTAGCACAGTTCAATAACTTAGGTCATGGAGTTTCATTTGAAAGCAAGAAGGTAAAAATCTATGATGAAAATGGAAAGCTTGTTGGTACTGGAGGACAATCAAAAGGTAATTTATTTTATCTTGACAATGTTGAAACTTCTTATTTGTTGGTGAAAAATGAAGATGCGTGGTTATGGCATAAGAGGTTATGTCATATAAACTTTGATAACATGATTAAGATCAGTAGAAAGATAAAAGTTAGAGGATTGCCGAATCTAACCAAACCTGATCATGTTATGTGTAATCAATGTCAGAAAGGAAAGATGACCAAATCTAGTTTTAAAACTAAGGAATATTCATCTAAAGGTATTTTGGAGTTGGTACACACTAAATTATGTGGTCCTATGAGATCTCAAAGCTACTATGATGATAGACATTTCATTTTATTTGTTGATGATATAATCTTTGGTGGACAAGATCTAATTTGCAAATCTTTTGCTGATGAAATGAGAAAGGAATTTGAGATGTCAATTTTTGGAGAGATTAAATTTTTTCTAGGTTTGTAGAGTATACAACAGAGTGATGGGATTTTCATCACTCAATCAAACTACATTAAATAAGTGTTAAAAACTTTTGGCATGGAAGATGCAAAACTAGTAGATCAAATATCTATTGCTGAGAACAAGAATCTGAGAACTGTAAAAGATCAAATCTACAGAGAGATTATGTATGTAATGTTGTTTTGTTTTGTAGTGATTAAACATATTAAATATCAAGCTAGGGAGAGCTTACCGAGCTACAACATTTACTTGCATAGTTGTAGAATACATGTTTGGTATGTGTATGGCATATTTTCATATTGCTTGTGTTTCCATCAATGTCAAAGAGATAGATTGATGAACTAAACTTGATTGAATATCTAGATGAACTAAAGAAATAGTGATTAGAGATCATCGAGCTACTGAAGTGATATGTAAGATGATTAAATTAGTCAATATGTTGAAATTGATCTGTCAACTAGTTTTGATAGTACTTATCATGATAGTTAAAAACATCTGAACATCTGTTGAAGGAAGAAAAGATGAAGAACTGAGATATCTACATGAGGAAAAGATGGATATGCTAGAGAAGGATAAGGTAAACATTGGGTAACTTATTGATGAGTCTATGGATTTATATTGTTGACTTGAGCATGTTACATTAATCTATTATGAAGAAGAGATTTGAATTTGAACAAGTCAATGTGGTCGATAATTGAAGATTTATGTATACACCAAGCCAGTGCAGTGTATATCGAGTGACAGTATAACTGAGCTAGTTATCACCAACATATTTCTATATTATCTGATTATCAATGAAAACATTAAATGCTAAGAATATCCAATTGAATTTGATGAGATGGAAATTCTTATGATTTTGAGGTTAAGGTTAAACTTAGTAATGAGATCCATGACTAACAAAATTCAGAGATAATCTAAAGGATGAGATTGAAACGTGTTATGGACACATATGCTGAGGAAGGTTTAAGTGGTAAAATGGATGAAGGAGATTAAGAGGCAAAATCTAATGGCTGATATGAAAATGATTTACTTGCCTATATAAGAGATATGAGTTTCATTATTGAAACATGCTAGAAAAAAGGGGATTGCAGAGATTTCATGTGAAGACTATATTCATGCATACCTAATCAGACTGGTTATTGAAAGAACTGAGCTGCAAACATTACCGAGCGTCAAAGAACTATTTACTAAGTGAAAGTAAGTTGAGAAATATTGAGGAATTGAATTGATAAATGATCAGAGGATTTTTATGGGCTTAGCATAGATCTAAATATTTGCAATTGAGTTGTATTTGAATAAGATCAGTACTATATCAATTTAACCATTGATTTAGAAAATCTCTTAACCAAGTGAACTTAACAGTCTTATTGTAATACCCTATGACATTTGTTGAATGTAAAGTGTTATCTTGTTGACCCCATAGTGAATGTTGGTCAAAAGTTAACTGTTAGTGATAAATCCTCTAACCAAGTCACACCTAACATTGTGTATTGTAACCTTTAACAAGGTTGGCTCTTCACTGAGCTCACTTTAGAAGAGTGAATTATTTTGGGTTACCAGTCCCAGGTGGTTTTTCCCTTAGCAGGGTTTCCATGTTAAATCATTGTGTTATGTGTTATTTTCTATGATTTTTTTTCTATCATACTTTATATACTGCATAGTTAATTTAGTCAGTAATCACAGTTTGGATAATTATTGGTAATCGGTAAAGTGGACAGACAAATTGATATTTTATGTTACCGAGCTACATAATTTATTGGAATTTGTTTATAAGGTACATCTTTGTATTTGGGACTAAAGGATAACTAATCTAACTGATTCACCCCCCCCCTCTTAGTTATTCTAACATGAATCTCCTAAAAGAGAGATTCTTTTGTGGGAAGTGGTAACATGATCTCATAGAATTATATAGATCATGAATACATCACATGAGCTCCAAGAAATCCCTCATCAAAGTTTGACATTTTTTTCACTCTATGCACCTTAGGGACACATCTATATGGAGTGGTCTGGAACATTCATGCAAGTTGCAAAGACAAATAAGATCAATCCTAGTGTTTAATAACCCAACCAAATATTTTGGCATAGATGGTTCAAGTCCATGATGAGCAGTTTCAAAGATACGCAAAGTTAGAACTTTCAACCAAACGAAATTCCAAAATTTGGCAAAAATTGAGATGTGGTTGCACTTTTGAACAGGGTTGAATATCCTAAAAGTGAGAGAGGATTTTTTGGGTAGAAGTAACATGGTCATGTAGCATCAAACATATCATTGATATATTTCATGAGATTTGAGAAATACCCCATTAAAGTTTGATAATTTCTATAGTCTATGCACCTTAAAGGACACACCAGTTTAGCATGGTCTGTCCAGGAATATTTGAGTGGGTTGAAATTTTGAATGAGGCTATTCCTATAAATTTATCACCCAATTAGAGGTTTTTTCATAGATTTTTTAAGACCACAATGAGTAGTTTAAAATATACACAAAGATGCAACTTTTAACTAATTGACATTGCAAGATTTGGTAAGAACTGAGATGTGGTCACCACTTTTGAAAAGGGTTGAATCTCCTGAAAGTGAGAGAGGATTTTTTTGGTAGAGGCAAAAACCCTCATAGAATCCGACAGATCATTGATAAATCTCATAAGATTTTAGAAATTTCTAGTCAAATTTTGACAACTTTTGCACTTTATGCACCTTAAGGGATGCACCAATATGGAGTGGTCCACAAAATTTGAGTGAATTGAGAAGATGAAAAAGGTAATCCCTATAATTAAATAACCTAAATAGAGGTTTTGGCATAGATATTTTGATGCTACAACAAGTAGTTTCAAAGATACTCAAAGTTGTAACTTTCAACTAAGTGGCATTGTAAAATTTGGCAAGAACTGAGATGTGGTCACCACTTTTGAAAGAGGTTGAATCTCCTAAAAGTGTGAGAGGATTTGGTGGGAAAAGTTAACATGATCCCATAGTATCAGATAAATAATTGATACATCACATGAGTTTTGATAAATTCTCTATCAAACTTTGACATGTTTTGCACTTTGTGCACCTTAAGGGATGCACCAGTACGAAGTGGTCTGGAATGTTAAAGAAAGTGGATGAATTGAATGAGGGAATTCTTGGCATTTACCTTCCCATCCAAATCTATTGGAGAATATTTTTTAGGCTACAATAATTGGTTTCAAAGATATACAATGTTGCACCTTTTAATTGAGTGATATTGTAATTTTTTGCAAAAACTAAAAAGTTGTCAATGCTTTTCAATGGGGTTGAATACTCCAAAAGTAGGAGAGATTTTTTGGGGTAGTAGTAACATGATCTCATATCATCAAATAGATTGATCCTATATCATAAAAGCTCTAAGAAATTCCCCATAAAATTTTGACCTGAAATCACACATAATGACTTTAGGGGACACATGAGTACAAAGTGGTCTAGGATGTTCAAGAAAGTTGGAGAACCAAACAAGGGCATTCCTAGCATTTACCTACCCAACTAGATTTGTTGGAGTATATGGTTTGAGGCTAGGATGGTGGTCTTGGGATCAATTTAGTATGTCTTTCTTGATGTGGTAGCAAAGAGGAAAATGTGATTGTATATCAATGAATTACAACACATTAAGTTGAGGAGAAAATATTTCAACAATCAAGAAGAAAACTAGCTATAGAGAATCTGGTTATAATTTTGTTAAAAATGAAACTATTAAGGAATTGCATGATATATTACTCCATGATGTCACAAATATTCTTGATGAACATGGGATTGTAGCTACATACATTCAATATACAAAGGAGGATATAGAAAATATTATTAATAGAGAGATTAATATGAGAGAAAAAGACATTTTACAAGAAAATAGCTATCTTGGTACCATGAAAGGTATGCTAATTACTCAGGGAAAAGAGACAAAGCCTATAATTAATGAGAAAGAGTGGGAAGAGCTTCATGGACCCATGAAGCACAAAACTAATAAAAGGGTGAATTATTTCCAAGTTTCAGTCTTGTGTCATCAATAAGACCATCACCATTGAATGGATTATCAAACCCTCAAATACAATTGTGACAACTTTTGCATCTTTTACCCTATTGACCCCTAATTTGCACAAATGGTTTGAAATCATCATTGGTAGCCCAGAAAGATCTTATTGACATGAAACAATAGAAAATCAAACAAAAAACCATGTTTTATTAGTGTGAGCATGAGGGTGCTCCTACACCACCATTCAAGCACCACAAATATTTCAGCTAAAAATGCATATTCATTAATGCCCATGCATTTATAGGACTTGGGAAGATAGCTACTCATATTGGGCATGATCCCTCAACATACAATCTGGGGTCCAATTAAAATTTGTTAAACCATACAAACTTAATAAGTGGGACCACTTGTATATCTAATAAGAGTTTAATGGAAACTACAATTGATGGATTGAACATAGGAGAACTAGGTCATTTCCTTGCAAGGAAAAATTCTCATGGAAACAAAGATAAACTTTTTGAAAATTAGACATACAAATATTCATCTTTGTATATTAATAATATTATGTAATAGAAAATCTTACTTTTAGAGAGATTAATGTGAGAGAATATCAGACACACAAATATTCATCTTTCTATATTAATGATATTAATGTAACTTTTATTCATACAAATATACATGTCATATGTACATGCATTCAAATAAATTTGACATTACAACTTTTTATATTCACATCCAGTAAAATGAACTAGTTGGATTTTCCCTACCCTTTATTATCTCAAGTATTTCCTCGTGGTCCAATTCACAAACCTTCCAAAGAGTCTTATTGTGTTTTTTACCTCCATATATGATCAAATAGACATTTGAGGCAATAGAAAGGTTGGAATAATGAAGAATATTCATGTATGTCTCTCAATCCTCGAACAACCATAACCTAAGATTCTTCATATGATATCATCTAAGCCACATACCAGTAACAACCACTACTCATATAGGGTATTCTAATTCTTCACCATCTATAACAAAGAGATCCACTTTATTTCTTTTCTCCACACAAAAAGACAAATAATAATATTTTCCTTCTTCATTGTCTTCAGGTGCAATAACAACAAAATTATGGCCTGCAATGATACATGCATAATGAGGAGGTTAATTTAGTGAATAGTTAGGATAAATTTATAAATTTGAGATTATTCTAAATATGTGGACAATTTACCTATTTGAACTATATTAGGTAAGTGGTCAAAGTCAATTGATGAATCCATTTTTGTTAGTTGTAGTACTTGTGGGGCACGATATGTCTCAAGTGAGATCAAATCTGGTATACACCATAATGTTTTGACCCACTCCTTTTACTAGCACTCATCCCAATCTTCATCTATACATGATGAAAAAAATATCCCATATGTCATGTGTGGATACTCCATGAACCTGCATTAGAGCTTCTAAAAGAGTGTAGCTCACTTGATCTCGTCAGTGTACAACAATCCTCATATGGTACAATGTTAGCTTTATTTATCAACCAAAAAATCCTATGAATCATAGACTCATCTTCATTACCTAAACCTATTGTAGTGTTACACCATTAGATGATACATTTTTCATCTACCAATTTTGATTTCTCTATGTACTTTAATTATTCACGTGTTAAGGCTCTTTTGATACATGCACCTACACCATCATGATCCCCATTTCCATGCCCAACCTTTGTGAAATTCCACATATACTGAATACCAATGATCTTATGCATCCCAATCAACCAATAAAATATCTAAGAATTCTTGAATTACAATGCATAATTGTCACTATATGATATGCCCCTGGTAGCCAAATGACCTTTAAAAAGATCAAATCAACCATGTACAAACTCTTTAGAATGTGAGTGATCATTTCTGATGTAGAAATGATACTCCCTCAATATCTTCTTTTTCTCTTTTGTATCGTCGTGTGAATGCATGAATACTATATGAACAAATATAAAAACCTATTGAGAGTTGTAATACTTTTCTTGCACCTCATTCTATGGTTGTAGTGTGTAGTTTTCTAGGAAGTCCACAATTGAAATGATGGTATCAAGTGGGAATGTGTCCTTGTATAACTTGAATCACAAATCTAACCATTGAGCTATATGTGTATGCCTTTCATACTCATAACCAATTTTTTCATGAAAAATACCCATGACTTAATAAACTAGAATCTTTTTAATTATAAAATCACATCATTTTCCTTTTTTCCATCCTTTAGATTATATGTCATGGTCTTATATTTTTTGAATTCCACTATTTCATTCCCAATTACATGTGTACTCTCCATATGTTGAAAAATTGGAAAACATTGCAAGTCACCACAATTAATGCAAGTGTCATCCAAGCATAAGAGCTTGTAAATTTGTTGAGCATTCACTCTTTCATATAAAATGGTAGATATTAAATCCCTTGAAGATCTAGGTGGATCCTTTATGTTACACTCCTGCAAAATAATCTTAAAATGCAAATCGACACATATATTTCAATAAACATCATAATGGTTGGAAATGAAATATGTACCTTACAAAAATAGGTTGTTTGTGTGTGATTTATCTTAACATAAAAGGTTTAACTATTTCAATTTATACCTTTGACTAATTTTAATTTGAGGATACATTTCTATAAATTTAGCAAATAATTATGTCTAAGTTGAATATAAAAAATGTTTCAGATGTGAATCATGGGTTTGACTACCAATCCTCCTCAAAAAATCTCTTTTATTAGGAGATGCCTATGTGTTATTCTTACAAAAATATTCAATCAAGTATTTCAAAGCTTCAACAATTTCTTTCTCTTTTTGTGCCAGTCTACTAGAGAATGTCCATAACTCATTGCCTTTTGGATCCTTCACTCTTTGATGCCTTCCCACAGTTTTCATTAGAGACTTTTTACTTATTTTTAATTATTTACTTATCTTTCTAATGATTCGGTATTTATTCATTTGAGTGCTTACTATTATTGATGTAAGTACACTTCATGTGGCATTACTATCTTTCATGTGTGATGTAGTACCACACACTCATATGCAGTCATTACATTCATTACAATAGATTTTTCACTTGACTCATAAATTTTTCTTAGCCCAAGAATCTTTATGATGGGCCTAAATTTCAGACTTCTCATCATTTCAATAAATAGTTGACATCTTCCTATCACATTTAAATTCTCAAAAAATAATCTCTAAATATGGTTAGCATATCTTTGACAAGTACACTTGGTAATTTTATTAGGAATTGGTTTCAAAATATTAGTATCAATATCAATCAAATATTTTGGTTTTCTATAAAAAAAAATTCTAGGAGGTGTTCTCAACTATTGAGTGGGATCAACATTAGGAACATCAAAAACATTAAGGATACATTGTGTACCTTTAACCAAAGATGATGTGCCTTGAGATTTAGATGTGAAAGATGGAACCTCACCAACTTGAGATGTTAATGGTGTTATTTCAACTTCCAATATTCTAAGTACTATGCATGCAACTTGATATGATGGTGTGCCTACAACTTTGGATTTACATAATGGTGTTCCTTCAACATGATATGATGGTGTGCCTACACCTTGGGATGTAGAGCATGGTTCTCCTAAAAAATGATATGATGGTTTTCCTACACCTTGGGATGTAGAGCATGATGTTCCTTCAACATGATATGATGGTGTGCCTTCACTATGATATGTAGAGCATGGTGTTCCTCCAACCTATGATGATGGTGTTGGTTCCCAAAATGGACTTTATGCTTTGACAAGAAACTAGTACATCTACAGATTTTATGGATGGGTTAGATCCAAATATTGAGTTTTAAAGATGACTAGACCAACTATAGGGACAAGACTGCCCTCTGCACTTCTAGCTCTGCAAAACCAAGGAGGGTTCTCCTAATCTAGTAAAACAAGACTTAAATCAATAATCACTGACTGGATTTAAATTTAACAGATAAATGATAAGAGAAATCTAAATGATAACCATTCATTCATAGATTTTTCACTATCACTAGGTAGTAAACTGCCCTGCAAATCACTATAATTCAAAGAATTTTGACAATTTTGTATTTAAAGATGGAAATACCAGTAGAACCTTTTCAAACACTGATCTCCATGAGAAGAACCCCACTTTTGTCTAGTGTCTTATTCATTGGGCAACACCTCCACTGCAAGAATGTAATACATGAATAAAATATTGAAATCTGAAAGATTATAATCTTTTGAAAATACTAATCACCCTCTGGTGGATTTTATCAAAAGATCCCTAGGTTCACACTACTTACTTGTGTATCCTTTAGTAAAACTTTTGGAGAGTTTATGTCATATTCAAAGCTTATTTAATTTGATTATGAATCAGAGCTAAGAAATATAAACATACACAGAGATTTATCTATGCCAAGAATTGGAACAATTCACAATTCAACAAAAATCACTCAAGGAGAGATATAAACCCTGGATTTTATTTCAAATATTATATTAGTATTCATGCACACAAAATGCTTTACAATGCAACCTTCTGAAATCAAATTGAACCAAAAATAATGTTCTTCTATAGAAAAAAGGCCTAAATACAGTCTATGATATCCCAGACTCAAAAAACTTATCAGTCTAATTGATCAAGTTTCTGGTCCTTTTACAATGATCCTAGTAATCCTTTTATAGACAACCAGGATTGCATACAAGCTTCAGATCTTTTAGGTCAAAACAATTAGGTCAATCAAATTAGAGCAAAGACCTAAAATCAAAGTTGTCATTCAATTGTACTCTAAAAATGAAGGGTAAATTGGGTGCTAAGTCTTCCATAACAGTTTTAGAATAAAACTCAATTCTACCAGGTGTTTTTAAATATCTCAATCAACCCTCTTTTTGTTTGAATAGACAAGACTTTCAACTGCCTTTCTCAAAGTAACAGTACTTTGTTTTTAGAGTGGTATGGCATTTCAGGAAATAATTATGATCCAGGCAGCTACTTGATATCTTGTTTTTCACTTTACTACCTGCAACCATCCTTGGAAGATTTAAGTAATTCATTTTGTTGCCTTTGGTTCACTGACTTCAAAAAACCTGGCAAAAACCCTAGCAAAAGGTTTAAATTTGAACAATAATGGTTAATCAATCAGGTTTAAAACATAGCCCTTGATTCTGCATCTTTCCTGGTATATCAGATGGCTTTGATTAATTGACAATAGTCAACTAGGCCCTTAAAATAACTCAGCCATATACTTATCTCAGCACCTAATGAGAATTGAACACATCAGCAACATCTGTCAGTGGACCCACCTTAATCCTTCTTTATTTGACTCTGGCAAGCACTTAACTCTAAGTGATCTAGCGATTTTGTGACTGAACACATCCTCCAAGTTGCAAGACATCTTACTTAACCACGGTCTACTTTTGGAGATCATGCGAACAAAGGCTTTCATGTAATTGTTGAATCTTTCTTTGACCCCTGGTTACATTCCAAGAACACACGACCGCCTTCTATCACCTAATCATTGAATAACTTTTTATAGTCCTTGACCTGCTGACAACTGCCACATCGTCATTCTTTCAGCCAATTAAAAACAACCACATCACTGAAAAGTTCTAACATAGAGAACCCACCGAATGATCCTCACCCCTAGACAAGATCAACGGTTGTCGCTATACTGCTGACCTTAAAAAGTGTGCAGCTTATCCCAATGGTATAACAATAACAGCAAGATCTTATCATACTTTAACCATCCAAAAATATAGGCCCCACTGTGACACATCAACAATCTGTCATGAATCAAAAACTACCACGTCGCGTAGAACTGACAAGTGGATCCCTACTTTATCGGCACCTAGAAATTTTGACAAATTCCATATCATAACTGACGTTGACCAATGAGAAACTGCCATGTCATTCCAACCTAGCACCCTGAGGACCCACCTACTGTCTCGTTTACTTTTGCATTGAATGGTTGTCGCTACATCGTGATGCTTAAATGATTATCATCTTGGTCCAACGGTATAACAACAACCATTGGATCAATCTATCATTTATTTGCTAGAAAACCTTGAGGATGGGCCCACCGGGACAGGTGGCACCTTGTCGCTATATCGCATGTCAGAGATTCTAATAGAAAATAGTCTTGTAAAACAATGACAGCCACACAATTAAAAAGGGGTGATACTTAGGAAATATTTAATCGAAGACTTAGGCTTTGATAGAAAAATATTAAAGGGGGCCCCGACATAAAAAACCTAATGACATAACATGTAAAAGTGGTCGTCAAAGTTTTAGCACATGGGTATTTTAGGAATTTATTAAGCGGAAAAATTAACGCTTAAATAGAACTTGGCCTAGGCAAATTAGGATTTCAACCCTCCAATGGCTAGAATTTTGAACTTATGAACTAGGGTTTAAGGCCAGAGACAGAGAAAAACAATTGCAGAGACTGGAGAAAACTTTTATAGCCATGAAAATTTTGCAGGTGCTAATAGTGGCTCTATCTTGGGATGTATGCCTCTTGCAGGCATGACAAGGATTTAGAAACTCTGGGATAAGCAGACCATCTATAGAAACAAAACAACTAACCTACTCACACAACTTGAAAATAAACACACAACCTGGAAGGGGAAACTAACTACTGTTCATGGATAATGAGAGTACCTTAAGAAAAGTACAATTTGAGGAATTATTTATGAACTAGAAATTCCATTTCATTTCCAATCAAGTCCTTAAGAATGTATGAATCAGGTCCCCATGCTTTATTGACCAGATATGATCCCAACCAAACAGGATCAAACTTGTTGTGTTTACCCTTGTCTTCAAGCCTAGCATTCCACATTAGGACCAAGTCATTACATTGAAAACCTCTAATTGTGGTTTTCTTTTCATACAAACTTTTATATTTCAGCTGAGATTTCAAATTTGTATCATGTGCTTCCCTCCTTGATTCATCTAATTGTATCAAGTCCTGTAATCTAATCTTCATTTCATCATCTTGATCATCATCATATAACTGGATGAACTTGTACATTTGCAGCAAGTTGTTTTGAGGCAACCTAGCATGGATACCATACACTAAATCAAAGGGAGCATACCCTATTGCCTTCTTGATTGTTACTCTATCAGCCCACAGAGCTAGCTATAGCTTAGAGTCCGATGCATTTTTATTTGCATCTAAGACTCTCTTCATAATTTTTATCAAGCTTTTGTTACTTGATTCAGCCTGACCATTTCCTTGAGGATGGTAAGGAGTAGAATATGAAATTTTGATTCCAAATTTTAAACAAAAACTAACAAATTCTTCAGATCTAAAACACATAGCATTGTCTACAATCAAAACTTTAGGGCACCCAAACCTTGTCAGCAAATTCTACATCAGGAAATCAATAACCACTTTACTAGTTGCTTTTTTAGTGGGAATGACTTCTAGCTACTTTGTAAAGTAATCAATTGCAACCAATATGTATGAGTGCCCCCCACTAGATTTGTTTGGGATCTCTCCTATGAAATCCATGCCCCACTTTTGAAAAGGGGTTTCCACATTTATAGGGCTCAAAGGAAAATTTCCACTAAATTTCAGCTTCCTTGAGAATCTCTAACAAGCATCACATTTTTTGACAAAGGAATGTGCATCCTTGAAAATACTAGGCCACCAAAAACTAGATCTCAGTATCTTATGCATAGTAGTCTTGGCCATGTAATGGCCACCACATACACCTTCATGCATTGCTTGTAGTAGATCATTAGCCTTTTGAGGGTCAACACATTTTAGTAGGACACCCTCATTACTTTTCCACCACAACTCTCCTTTAATGATCACATACTTCAAGGCATGTAATTTGACAGTCCTCCTTTTGTGGTTATCCATGTTAGAAGGAAGTAAGAGCTTTTGCAAGTATCCAATGATATCCTTGTACCAACCACAACAGTCTAAATCACAGATGTGTGGCCTTTGTTCTTCTTCAAGAATATTGATGTGGGTAGCATCCAAATTGCTTTGGGCCATAAGTTTTTCTAACCCCAATCCTCTCACTAGTTTGGTGATTTGGATATCAATATTAAACTCTTGAATTCTATTTATCCACCTACATCTTCTCCCTAAAACTTCTTTTTGAACCAAGATGTCTTTCACAGTAGCACTGGGCACATATGCAACTAGAATTACTCCTACCAAATAACATCTGAAATTCTTGATAGCTTTGACCAATGCATAGGCATGTTTCTCATTTATGTCATACTTTAACTCAGTTTCCTACAATGACTTACTAAAAAAGGATATGGGCTATTCAAAACCTTCTGAATTCTTCTGTAATAATACTGTAGCTATAGTGTGATAAGAAGCAAATGAAAAGATTTGGATAGGCTTACTAAAATCTAGTGATCTTAATATAGGGGCACTTTTAATAGCCATCTTGATATCAGAAAAAGCTTTCCTGGCCTCATTACTCCATTCAACATTTGCATTCTTCTTTAGCATTTTGGAGATGGGAACACTGATTTCAGAAAAGTTTGTAACAAACCTTCTGACAAAGTTTATCTGACCAAAGAAAGATTGGATACCTTTTACATTTCTTGGCAATGGTACTTTGTCTATTGCAGCTACTCTTTCAGGATCAATCTTGACTCCATCCTTGGATACAATGTGTGCCAAAATCTTACCCTCAATCACTCCAAAAGCACACTTCCTTGGGTTAAGGGAAACCCCATATTCTAGAGCTCTTACAAAAAAAATTTCCAAGTGACCACAATGTTGGTCTTTCTTTTCTGAATAAGCTATCAAGTCATCCTGATAAACAACAAGAAATTTGTTTATAAAATCTACAAATGCTACATCCATGGCTCTTTGAAAAGTAGCCCCAGCATTGGTTAAACCAAATGGCATCCTAACATATACATAAGTACCCCATGGAGTAGTGAATGCAGTTTTGAACTGTTCTATTTCTTTGACAACTACTTGATTGTAACCTAAAAAACCATCCATCATAGACATTAATTCAGATCTAGTAACCCTTTGTAGCATGGCTTCCATGTTTGGTAGACCATAATTATCCTTTAAAGAATTTATGTTCAAATTTATAAAGTCTACACATAGCTTGATGTCTCCATTCTTTTTCCTTACTGGGACAAGGTTAGAAACCCATGTTAAATGTCTAATAGGTTGAATGATGCCTACATCACTCATCTTTTTTAACTCATCCTGCATTTTTGGTGCTAGAGTAGGGTTGACAGGTCTTAACTTTTGTCTAAAAGGTTTGGTATTCTCCTTTAGAGGGATTTCATGTTGGAACAAATCTTCTCTATATGCTTTTAAATCATCATAAGACCATGCAAAGACATGTCTATATTTTCTAAGAAGATTTATCAGAGATCTTTTTATTTCAGGAATCAAACTTCCCCCAATATATACATTTTTTGGAGCTTCCTTTGTTCCTAATTTTATTTCCTCTACATCTTCAGGCTTGCTTAAAAGCTTTGCCTATGAAGAGCTATCATGGCTATCAAATGCTCTCTCCAGAACTACCAAACCTTTTGGGACTCTATTTTTTTTTAACTATAAGATCTCCTTGCCAAGGAGAGAATCCTTATCATCTGATCTTTCTACATATTCACCAAAATTTGCCTCTTTGTCTCCAAAGCTTGCATCATAATGCAAAAATCTTAAAATATCTAGGTCATCATAAAAAACCTGCCAATTTTCATAATTATTTGGTATGGATGGCCTAGTTTGAATTTCAACCCTAGATACCCCTGAAAAAGTGATATCCTCTGGCCTTAGTGAAATATTAGCTAATAAGTTAGCCATCCTATTATGACCTCTAGCCATCCAATCAATACAGAAAGCATCAAACTGTTCTATCTCATCCCAAACAACATTCCTATAATGTTTTCATTTTTGGTTTCTTGATGCATATTTGGACCTAATTTGAGATACAACTAATTCTAAGTCTCCAATAACTCTGAGATTTTTTATTTTATGTTTTGAGGCTAACCTTAATCCTATCAATAAAGCCTCATATTCTGCAGTGTTATTTGTGCAAGTAAATAATAGGGTGAAGGAAAACTTAAAAGTTTTTTCAGTAGGAGAAATTAACAACACACCTACACCAGATCCTTCTTTAGAACAAGCACCATCAAAGTACATGGTCCAAAGATCATTTTGATTTGTTACATTTCCTTCTTCTCCATCTAAAAAAGGAAGATCAACCTCATTATCATTACTCTGAACTTGAAAGGAGTTTATGTCAGTATCCAGAAAACAATTCATGTTATTATCACTAGCCTCCTCCTCAATCATATGGGGGGTTCTAACTTCTCTGAGTGCCTTAATGCTCTCACCAGTGATATTAAAAGTAGCATAAGATAAGTCACACTGGATACTACCTCCCATTGCTACACTCCACTTTCTTAATAACAACATTCCATATTTTGGAGGAATGTCAACAACTAGGACACTCATAGTCAATTGTTTTTCAGGACAAGTAGCAAGCCTATAGGGTAGGGCTTTGATTGCTCCAATTACTAGCACCTCCCTAGAGTCCATTTCCTAGCATCTCCCATGAGGAGTATCAACTTGCAACCCCATTGATCTCATAATTTCAATGGGCATGACAGTATTTGAAGCTCTTGAATCAATCATGTAGTTTTTCAACATTTTATCATTTATGACCAATGTTAGGAAAAAAGGATCAACAGCTCCCATAGATGTATTCATGACAGTAGTCTCCAAATAGATCTGAGGTATTTTTGAAATAATTTCTTCTGTGTCCTTTTTTGATGGATCTTGACCCTTCATCTTAGTATTTGTTATTTCTTGGATGTCTGTTGTTTGAACACTATTTATCCATGTAAGGGCTTTCTCTTTTTGTTCACTTATCCTCATCATCTCTAATAAAGTCACTTTTACTATGATCTAAGATAATAATTGATTCATGTTAATAGGTGCATAATTTAAAATAGATAAGTCTATCTTTCCCTTTGGGGTATCTTTGATTTCAAGCTATGTGGCTGCACCAAATTGCTTTTTATCTTTTGATTTATTTTCAAGTTGGGAATTTGGAGTGCTAACCATTGGAACTTTAGCCTTGATCTTGAGAACCTTGATTGGTTCACCTTGCTTCTCTATGTCTTCTGATTTAGACTTCTTGGTATCATCTACAGCCTTATTTTTTGTGATAGACTGCTTAGCATCTTCTTTATTCCTTTTAATAAATATACTCGCTGGTTTACCAACTATTTTGTCGACAGTCCTATTTCTAAGTACATAATTGCTCTTGGCCTATGTCACCATATCAACAGTGATCTAGGCTATCTCTTCATTAGAGGGTCTTCTTAATATAATAGGTTCTTTAACTTGTTTAGAGTTTCTATTTATGTCTTCAATTTCTTCCTCTTCTTCATCAGAAAAAACCTGCTGATGGTAAGCCTCCCCTCTGCTTTGAGAACCATCTACATCTTGATTTTCATTTTCCTCCTTAGAGTAAACTTCTTCACATAACTTAGAAAAGGTCATTCCATAGCCGCTATCATCATATGATTCATCCTCCTCTTCTCCTTGTTCATCATTTTCATATACATTTTGAGAAATCACACAATAGTTTGAATCATGAGGGGATTGGCATACTGTACACCATGGAATCTCACCAGTCATGTTGACTGAATTTTTTTGCAAAGGATCAGGGGTTTTATCATTTGGTTTTACATCCTTCCTTTCTAGGACAATAGGCTTCCTATCCTTCCATTGTGTATGGTAAGGAAAATTCTACAATATTGGCTGCCTATTGAAATTGTTTGGAGGAGGCCTATCATTTCCCTGAAACTTATTTTTACTTTCTCCTGGTTTCAGATCCTTTAAGGCATTTAGGATCTACTTGAGGTTATCATCCTCCCTAGGTTTCACACTAGTAAACTTATCAACTTCTTTCTTTCCACACCTAGGGGCCTTAGGATCCTCTCTTCTTCCTAATTTTCTAGATACCCTTCTATTGCTCTCAATATTTACAACAAATCTTTGAGCTTCTCTAATGGTCCTAGGGTTTTTATCCCTAAGTAAGTATCCCATCTTGGAATCAAAAGCATTCAAATATGTTTCTAAACACACCTTCTCATCCAATCTCATGACTTGGAAGAGCTTGTGCATTGCCTTTTGAAACCTTATATTGAATTCTAAGACTTCCTCATTTTGGTTTTTATTTATATTGTTGAATTCATTTAACATGAAACCCTCATTAGTTTTATCACCATACTAATCTTTAAAACAATTTATAAAGTCATCCCAAGAACCAATATAGTCATAAGGAAGCCCCCTAAACTAGTCTCTTGCATCTTCAGTTAAAGATTGAACAAACAATTTCATGATCACATCCTCATATTCTATTTCATAATCATCAATCATATCAATGAAATTCTTTAGATGCTCTTCATAGGTAACAACATTATTTCTAGTAAACTTAGGTAATTTCTCTCTAATCTTTGCAGGAATCAAATTAGGATAACCAGAAATATTGTTAAAGAGAAGCTGTATGTACCTTTCAATGTGAACTGGTCCTCTTTGTAATGAAGCATTTGTTTGAGAGGTGGAAGCTTTGTTATTTGTTGCATTGGAAACATTTTCATTAATCACTGGTGTGACAATGGCAGCTTGAGTAGCAGAATTTCCAACATTAACATTAGATGTCATCACAGGGTTAGTTGGAATTGAAGGAGTAAAAGACTGTCTAAGAAAATCAACTTTCTTTTTCATTTCCAAGGTAGTAGCCTTAATTTCTTCCTTTTCTAATTCTTTAGCAATAGCCTCTTGTTCTCTTTTAGCCCTTTCCAAATCATTATCCAACTTGGACAAAGGATCTATTTGGATATTGTTATTTGTAGGCTCATTTATTTTGATTCCTGCTAAAATATGTTTTCCTTTATCCTTAGGCTTCCTAGCTTCAGCAATGGGTTGTACAATAGGTTGTTCATCAACCCCCTTGGGGGATCTTACATAATTTATGGCCTTTAGGGTTATCAACTATCTTTTGAGCTAGTCTGCCCTAATTTGGGCCTGTCTTATTTTAGTTTCCTTTTCCATTTCCCTCTCCTTCCTAATTGCAACTTTCTCCTAGATATTCTTTTCTAAATTGTAAACTTCAAAAATATCTTTTGAGTCTGGGAGAGTGGTATCAGATTCTGAATTTTCAAACCTAGAATCTCTTTGCTGATCTCTAGGATTATTAGGGCTTTTAGAAGGAGAATGCCCCCAGGTTGGGGGATTATTTCTTCATTTTAGACCCCTGCTCTTACTTCTTGACCTTCTGATTTCCTTTTGAGGTTCTATATCTGGGTATCCCTTTTTCTATGATGCACTTCATCACCCTTGTAAGAATAAAAGTCCTCATATGCTCCTAAACCTAGATCAACTACCTCCTCATACTCAGAGGCATTTTCTTCCTGGTCATGAGTAAGTTGGTCATTTATTTTCATATTTTGCTTCTATCTCCATGTGTGAGACACATCACCACTACTTTGATTTCTTCTAGGTAAATAAGTCCTAGAAGTGCTTGGAAGTTCACCTTCTAACCTACTTTATGGGTGATCCTTCCTCCAAGCACTAGTATTTCTTTGACTCATAACTGAAAGTATGTGAAATAATTTCTTATTCTTTTATTATCTTTACTTAGCACTGTTGCAGAGATTCTCAGAGTCGCCACCGACACAAGCTGGGAAATATTTTCACAAACTTAGTAAATCAAAGTATTCAATACTTGGTAAGTAATCAAAATAGAATTTATTACAAATAAATGCAAAGCTTAATGAAATTTTCAAATTCAGACAAAATTCAAAGCTTGCAAATATTCCTTTGTTTTTCAATGGTACTTAATGGTTCTGACAAATAAGAAGGCCAGGAGTCTAGCTCAACTTGTACCTACGTTATTTGATATTCAAATTTATAACAATAGAGATCTAAAATTTAGATTCATCAAAGTATTTCAATCCCTATTCCCCAGCAGAGTCACCATTTTGTTGGTTCCCAAAATGGACTTTATGCTTTGACAAGCAACCAGTACATCTACAGATTTTATGGATGGGTTAGATCCAAATATTGAGTTTTAAAGATGACTAGACCAACTATAGGGATAAGATTTCCCTCTACACTTCTGGCTCTGCAAAACCAAAGACAGTGCTCCTAATCCATTAAAACAAGACTTAAATCAATAATCACTGACTGGATTTAAATGTAACAGATAAATGATAAGAGAAATTTAAATGATAACCATTCATTCATAGATTTTTCACTATCACTAGGTAGTAGACTACCCTGCAAATCACTGTAATTCAAAGAATTTCAACAATTTTGTATTTAAAGATGGAAATACCAGTAGAACCTTTTCAAACACTGATCTCCATGAGAAGAACCACACTGCTGGCCAATGTCTTATTCATTGGGCAACACCTCCACTACAAGAATGTAATACATGAATAAAATATTGAAATCTAAAAGATTATAACCTTTTGAAAATACTAATCACCCTTTGGTGGATTTTATCAAAAGATCCCTAGGTTCACACTACTTACTTGTGTATCCTTTAGTAAAAATTTTGGAGAGTTTATGTCATATTCAAAGCTTATTTAATTTGATTATGAATCAGAGCTGAGAAATATAAACATACACATAGAGATTTATCTATGCCAAGAATTGGAACAATTTATAATTCAACAAAAATCACTCAAGGAGAGATATAAACCCTGGATTTTATTTCAAATATTATATCAGTATTCATGCACACAAAATGCTTTACAATGCAACCTTCTGAAATCAACTTGAACCAAAAATAATGTTCTTCTACAGAAAAAAGGCCTAAATACAGTCTATGATATCCTAGACTCAGAAAACTTATCAGTCTAATTGATCAAGTTTTCGGTCCTTTTACAATGATCCTGGTAATCCTTTTATAGACAACTAGGATTGTATACAAGCTTTAGATCTTTTAGGTCAAAACAATTAGGTCAATCAAATCAGAGCAAAGACCTAAACTCAAAGTTGTCATTCAATTATACTCTAAAAATGGAGGGTAAATTGGGCACTAAGTCTTCCAGAATAGTTTTAGAATAAAACTCAATTCTGCCAGGTGTTGTTAAAATATCTCAATCAACCCTCTTTTTGTTTGAACAGACAAGACTTTCAACCACCTTTCTCAAAGTAACAGTCCTCTATTTTTAGACTGGTATGGCATTTCTAAAACAATTATGATCCAAGTGGCTACCTAATATCTTATTTTTCACTTTACTACCTGCAACCATCCTTGGAAGATTTAAGTAATTCATTTTGTCACCTCATTTTCAATGAATTCAAGAAACCTGGCAAAAACCCTAGAAAAAGGTTTAAATTTGAACAATAATGGTTAATCAATCAAGTTTAAAACATAGCCCTTGATTTTGCATCTTTCCCGATATATCAGACGGCTTTGATTAATTGACAATAGTCAACTAGGCCCTTAAAACAACTCGGCCATATACTTATCTCAGCACCCAATGAGAATTGAACACATCAGCAACATCTATCAGCAGACCCACCTTAGTCCTTTTTTTGACTCCGAAAAGCACTTAACTCTAAGTGATCTAGCAATTCATGACTGAACACATCATCCAAGTCACAACACATTTGACTTAACCACAGTCTACTTTTGGAGATCATGTGAACAAAGGCTTTCATGTAATCGTTGAATCTTTCTTTGACCCCTGGTTACATTCTGAGAACACACGACCACCTTTCGTTGCCTAATCACTGAATAAATTTTTATAGTCCTACACCCACTGACAACTACCACATCATCATTCTTTTGGCCAATCAAAAACAACCAAATCACTAAAAATTTATGACGTAGAGGACCCATCGAATGATCATCACCCCTAGACAAGATTGATGAAGGGTGCTCCCCTTAATACCACAAACACATAACAGAAATAGAGAAACAACAACAATATGCAAGAACAGAAAATTGGCTTCTTATTATCTCCACAAATGTGGAATTACAAACTTTCAGAATTACAATATGCAAAGCCACATGGGCATTCCCTTACAATATTCTGTAGGACAAAGCCTCGAACCATTACCCAGATCTACTACCCAGAACTATTCTGAACTGCCTAAGACAATAATACAGCCTTCCCTATATAGGCAATTTTCCACCGCCTAGGAAAGTTCCAGAATTTTAGCCAATAAGGCCGACCAAACTTAGAATTATTTTATTTTACATTTCATTACACCATAGTCGGCTCAAGATAACCTTTGAAACCCGAACAGAAATTTTGAAGAAAATTATTTTTCGCCATTTCAGGTGGCCCAACTTCCGAAGACCATAAGTCATCACCCGTTGACCCGCTCGGCTATTATAACCCCATTTCAGAAATGCCACGAAGCGCTCTACAGGCTTGACTAGCGCAAGCACTCGTCACCCAAATTTTCGACCTCATCCGGGGCCTCTAAAGCCTTCAAAACTGAGTTCAAAGTTTCTGTACCCTGCTGCCAATACCGAAAATCTTCAATATCTTCCAATGTACACTTGATCTGGCAATGAAATTTTACCGGCAGACTTATATGACCAAAATGAACCTCCAAGAAAGAAATCAGATCATTCTGAGCACATACGAAAATTACCAAAAATAGTAACTTTCCATAAATAGCGGCTCTGCACAGGATAGCCCTTATTGAATTCAAAAACAAAAATATTTTTGGGTGATGCAAGATTGCTCTTACACCCAGGATGCTATACTGTTGACCTTAAAAAGTGTTTAGCTTATCCCAATGGTATAACAAAAATTGAGAGATCTTATCATACTTTAACCATCTAAAAATATAGGCCCTACCGTGACACATCAACAATCTGTCATGAATCAAAAACTGCCATGTCGTGTAGAATTGACAAGTGGATCCCCACTTTATCGGCACCCAAAAATTCTGACAAATTCCATATCATAACTGATGTTGACCAATGAGAAACCACCATGTCATTCCAACTTGGCACCCTGAGGACCCACCTACCATCTCGTTTACTTTTGCATCAGATGGTTGTCGGTACACCACGATGCTTAAATGATTATCATCTTGGTCCAACGGTATAATGATAGCCATTGGATCAATCTATCACTTATCTACTAGAAAACCTTGAGGATGGGCCTGTCGAGATAGGTGGCACCTGTCGAGATAGGTGGCACCTTGTCACTATATCGCATGTTAGAGATTTTGACAGCAAACAGTCTTGCAAAACAATGACAGCCACACAATTAAAAAGGGGTGATGCTTAGGAAATATTTAATCAGAGACTTAGGCTTTGATAGAAAAATATTAAAGGGGGCCTCGACATAAAAAACCCAATGACATAACATGTAAAAGTGGTCATCAAAGTTTTAGCACATGGGTATTTTAGGACTTTAGTAAGTAGAAAAAGTAACACTTAAATAGAACCTGGCCTAGGAAAATTAGGATTTCAACCCTCCAACGGCTAGAATTTTGAACTTATGAACTAGGGTTTAAGGCCAGAGATAGAGAAAAACACTTGTAGAGACCGGAGAAAACTTTTATAGTCATGAAAATTTTGCAGGTGCTAACAGATGGTTTCCCTTAAACTTGATATCTCATATATGACATGTTCACAACTTCATAATTCAATTGTCTTGTTGCATGAAAATTTCTCATCCATTGCCTTTATGTTTCCAATTCCAATTCTCTCTTACTTTGAATTGATATTTCATGTTCCTCTTCCAAAGGAATGTCTTCTTGTATGGTATTAAATTTTCTTTGTTCATGAAGTTCTCTCATTCTTTTCCTTTTCTTCTCTTTCTCTACTTCATACTCTTCTAGTGTTAGAATCTTTTCCTATTCCTTGACATGCTGATGAGTTCTACATGTATGTATAAGTAGTCTACATAGAGATTAGTTGACAACTTCTATTTATATCCAATGTACCCCATTACCAATTAATCTATCCTAGGAGTCCTAGGATTCATTAATGTATGGTAATTGGTTGTAAGGGGTTGCAAGGGGTCCTAAGGGGCCCTAGGATACAATAATGTATCATATGACCTCTTACGAACCACATTATTCATTAATGTATCCTAGGATTCCTAGGATACATTAATGTATGCTAAATGATCATAATTGGTCATAAGTGGTCCTAATGGGTCCTATGATACATTAATGTGTCCTAGGACCCCTTTGGACCACTTATTTCTTGGCATAATTTTACCAAGTTTTCTCCAAGTAAATATTGAGTTATGTGTATTTTGTCCTCTTTGTAAGTTTTTACATTTGTAATTTTCATAACATTAACAAGGTCATAATGTGTTTGTACTATGGATTGAGCCTAGAGAAAAAGTTTAAATTTAGTAGGACAAAAGCAAATGTGCACCAAGATGGGGAACCAAAGGGATCTTAAGATGCTACTTTTTTCTAAAAATATCAAACTCTAAATTTTGATGAGAAAATCAAGATAGTTACACTCAAAATTTGAAGATGCAATAAGAATGAGAGTTGAAATGCTCTTAATCTACTTTATAAACTACTAAAGTGTCTTGAAAATTGTGGATATTAAGGGTCTAAAAAATGGGGAGCATACAAAGTGGTGCAATTTTTTTCCAAAAATCATAACATAGTGTATAGTGTGCTCCCCCTAAATGTCAATTTTTTTAGAGTTAAAATTTAGCTAACACCTGTATGCACCCTAAAATGGTCGCCTAGACTTTGGGCCCCATTCTTGCAATTTATCAAATCCTTGAATCAATATTTTCAAAACTCAATATTTTCAATTTATATCAATTTCCTTGATCAAATCCTAATTCTATCATTTATTCGATTATTTTCTATGGGCTAACCATTTTATCCTAAGTCTTTAGTTAATTAAAAGAAATTCTCTCCCCTTTTATTAAATAAAAATCCCCCACTTATCTCTTATCCTAAGTTGCACAAATAAAACATTATTCTTATTTTATAAAAAGAAGAAAAGGCCTTTTTGTCTCATATGGACACAAAAGTCAACTCTTATTTTCTCATTGGAGGAGATTTGTGCACATGGATTTCTCCTCTTTCAAGCTCCACCCTTGATTAAATCTTTTGCCTCTTAATCTCCATGGTCCATTCCTTTTCAATTCCTTTAAAATGAGAGCTCTTTTCTCATTCTAGGATCCCAACTTTGAATACTAATCTTATGCTAGAGGATTTCTTGGAGACTTTGGAGCTTTGGAGATCCTCTTGCATTCTAGCTTTCATTCTTGCATCATAGCCTCATGTTTATGCTTTCTTAGTTTAGATTTCCTTTCAAGTTCTAGCTTAACTCACCTATCTTAATTAGTAAGGCTTGTAATACTTTCACTTTCATAGCTTACATGCATCTTCATTCTTAGCATAGTTGCATTTCTTTCTCATCTTGATTCTTGAGGATATTGGCATTCTTGCCTGTGTCTCTTTGAATCTCCCATTGAGTGGTTTACTAGCAAGGTTATAGGCTTAATAGCTCTAGTTGAGAGCATTCTTAATATTCTTGTGACTCCATGCCTAGGGAGCTCTAAGTCACTTTCTCAAAGTTTCCCATCTATGGATTCTCTTGGAAGTAATGACTTAGAGAAGTACATAATTTGAGTGTACATTTTTGGTGCCCACCATACAAATAACATTGCTAAGTATGAGGCTTTGACAAATGGACTAAAAATGGCAATAGAATGGAGAATCACAGAGCTGCATATCTATGGGGATTCACAATTAATAATCAACCAAGTTAATGAAGAATACCAAACAAAAGATGAAAAATTGGTACCCTACAAGAAAATGGTTGATTCATTGAGATGGTATTTCACCTTTCTTACATTTCAACAAATCCCTAGAGCAGAGAATAAAGTAGCTAATGCTATGGCTACATTGGCTTCACTTCTTCAACTAGAACAACATGAGTCCAAATTCAAATTCCTGGTGGAAGAGCTACACTATCCTATCTATGACTCCCAAGAAATCCAAGTTGTTTGTACCCTTGTTGGCCATGAGTCATCTTGCTATGGTGCCATTTACTCATACCTTCATGATGGCATTATCCTTGATACCTTCAACCATTCTAAATGAAGAAACTTAACCTAAAATGCCTCTCACCACACCCTTATCTCTGGTGATCTGTATAGGAGGGGTTTAGATGGGACACTTCTTAGGTAATTGGAAAAGGATGAGTCTGATCAAGCATTAGATGACATTCACAAGGGCATTTGTGGAGGACATTCCAATGGTCTTTCCATGGCCCGAAGGTTGCTTAGGGATAGATACTATTGGCCTACCATGTAGACAAATGCAGTAGCTTTTGTTAAATCATGTGAAAAGTGTCAGAAACATGGTCACCTAATACATGCTCCAGGGAGGTAGCTTATTCCTTATATTTCTCATTGGTTATTTTAGGGCCGAACCTTTGATCTTGTTAGGCAGATTCATCACAACTCATTAGGTGGACATAAATTTATCATCACTACTACTGACTACTTTAACATATGGGTAGAATTTGTCCCACTTTCTGTTGCCTTGGGCAAGATAGATTCTCTATTTATTTTAAACCATATCATCTGTCGGTATGGAGTGCCTTCTGAAATAATCACTAACAATGGAGGTTAGTTCAAGAATAAGGACCTTAAACAACTTTGCAAGAAGTCCAAGATAAAATAGCATTGGTCCTCCATTTACTTCCCATAAGGAAATGGACAAGAAGAGGCTTTGAGTAAAACCATTCTTAAAATTCTCCATATAATAGTTCACAAGAATGGTAGAGATTGGCATCTACAAATAAATCTAGCCTTGTGGGCTTATAGAATGAGTATTTACACTCCAACTGGGGCTACTCCTTTTTCCCTTACCTATGGTGCTGAAGTAGTGTTACCTTTAGAGGTGGAGATTCCTTCCCTTAGAGTTTCCCTCAAAGGTCTAGTGACAGATGAAGACCACCGTCCCATGAGACTCCAAGAACTAGAACTTCTAGATGAAAAAAAAAAGCATCATTTGACCATATGAGGGTCTACCAAAAGCGTATGTCCAAAGCATTTAACAAAAAGGTTCACCCTAGAGAATTTCAAGTGGGAGATCTTGTCTTACAAGAAAACCCTAAGAACCAACAACATAGAGAGCAAAAGGGAAAATTCGAACCTAATTGGCTTGGACCTTATATCATTATTGTTGCTTTTGGGACAGGTGCTTATTTTCTATCTATTGAAGAGGGAGAGTATTTCCCCGAGCCTATTAATATCTTGCACCTAAATAAGTTCTATCCATGATGTCTGTTCTATCTAGGGGTATCCTTTGTACATATTTATTGATCCTAAAAAAATTCCAAAAAATTCATATATGATGCTAAAAAATCCTAAAAAGCATATAAAGTCCTAAAAAAGAGCATCCTAGTGAAAACCTAGCAATAGGCACTTTGATGTCTCACCAAAAAATAAAAAAATTGCAAAAAATTAAAAAAAAATAGAAAAAGTGCCTTGGTGAAAACCTAGAAATAGGTGCCTTGGTAGCAAAAACACAAAAAAATTGAAAAAATCAAAAAAATATGTCAAGTGGTGAAAACTTGGAAATAGGTGCTACTTGAGGCCTTTGCACCCTTGTTTCTTAGCACATGTCCTCAACACTTAGCCTTTCTCCATCATGCCTTGACCTTGTTGCCTTGGTTTGGAATTGGTCTTTGTCTTTGTCTAGGGGGCATAACTATGTTAGCTTTGGTCTGTAGGATGCATTGGTCTTTAGGACATCTTGCAAATGGTGTTTTTCAACACCACCCCAACCGTCTTTTTCAAAACTACCCTAGCATCAAGTGTTTCTCAACACTTATTAGATATCTTACCCATAGTCTACCATGATATGATATTTTCCACTAGCAGATATGATACTCAAAGTTTGACTCTATGACCTAGACACACGCACTTAAACACTCAACTTGTTGAGACTTGTTTGAATTTATTTCTTTGTGTGTTGTCTATAATAATTTATTTGATGAGTGTTCTCTCCCTAATAGTTTTTGATGATGCTGAGCTAGAAGACTGGGGGCACAAGGACATGTTTTATTTCTTTTCTACTTGTGGGTATATTTTGTTGATCTTAACTGTCATGAGCATTTATGCTTGTTCCACTTGACATTAGGGTCTACAAGGTATTATCCTTGACTATTTTTGCAAGTGCATACTTATAGTCATCTTGACTTCCTTGTGTCTCAATGCGAGTATAATCTTGCCATATTAAACTTAGGAAACCTCACTGTACTAGTTATCTTGACCTATATGTCTTTGATGCCTAGGTGGGATCCCCACATACCTATCTGATATAGATCATATTTAGATTCACATAGTTATACTAGTGTGAATTGTATGATCTTCCGATGCTACCAATAATGCTCAATGATGAATATTAGAGACTAATAGCTTTTTGACCTTGCAAGTAAACCACTTTTCATAGTAGCTTGCATTCTTAAGTTCATGTTAGATTAGTTTGCATCTGGAATAAAGAGAGAGCTCTCCTTTCATCTTTCATGGACTTGTTGGTCAACTGCGCTCACCTTTCACTTCTTCTTGATCATGTCTTCCACTCCTTGTCTTTTTCATCACATCCTTTTCCTATCATCACAAGGGATTAATCTTATCATCATATCTATATCACAAAGAGATCATTTTTAGAAACATGAGTCTGTATCATAAAACATGAGAACTAAACATACATCTATGAGAGAGATTATACATGAGCATATATATCATACATTTTGAGCAATATACCAAGACAATAAAGCTAAAACATCCATCACTATTGGATACAATTGTTTGAAGGAGATTGTTGGATTAATTATGTGTTGTCTTTGATGTCACACAAATTTCATATCAATTATCAAGCTCAGTCAGTCAGCAAAGTAGTTCCCAGTATTTATCGAGCTCAGTCGGTCAGCAGATAGTTTTCAGTGTCTACTAAGATCTTTCAGGCATCAAAGGAAAGTATGGAAGGAAAGTTAGTGTTTACCGAGTTCACTCAGTCTCCAAAGGATGTTACAGAATTTGTAGTGCTTACCAAGTTCTTTCAGTCACCAAAGGAAATCTTTTCAGATTAGTGTTTACTGAGCAAGGTCGACCCAGTAAAGGATTTTGTTAATTTGAGAAATAAAGTTTGTTTATTCCAGCTGACTGTTGTAATGATTAGTAATGTTTGTAATGATTATTAGTGCCAACTTGACAATCTGAATGGACAATCTGAATGGTATATATAGAAGGTCAAGTTGTGAATTAAAAGTGCACAAGTGGAAAAGAAGGAAAGTGTGAGAAAATTTTGAAGGATGATTAGATATCCTTGAGGAGTAGTAGAGATATATTTGATCAAGAAGGATCTAGTGAAGTAGAATAGAGATCTGTAATCAGCAATTCAGTTGCATCATTATTTAGGTCACTTCATTGTTACTTTCTTACCATTGTAGCAGTGATTTCAAAATCTCTTAACAGAGTTGGTTTAACAACCATTTTGTAAATCCTCTAACAAGGTGACAGTTCTATTGAATTATTTCAAAGGCCTCTTACAAGGCCACTCCTAATAGGGTGATTAAATCCTCTAACAAGATCACACCTAACAGTGTGTTTTGTAACCTTTAACTAGGTTGGCTCCTAACAGGGCTCACTTCAGAAGAGTGAAAAATAGTAACTAGTTACATTGGTGGTTTTTCCCATATTGGGTTTCCATGTTAAATCTAGTGTCTCTTGTGTTCATGTTATTTTCTTTATGCATGCATGTTAATCACTGATGAATACTTAAGAATAATTATAATTAATACTCACTGCAATAACTGAGTTACAACATTTCTATGCATGTTTACCGAGTGACAACAGTAAATGAATCTAAGGGATCTGTGGAAATATTTTTGTGGTTAACTGATTCACCCCCACTCTCAGTTACTCCATCCATATTTCCAACAATTGGTATCAGAGCTTTTGGTGCTTGCAAGAAGGGTTTCAAGGACCTAAGCTAAAGATCAAGATATCTTACAAGAGAGAAATTCCAAGGCTTAACAGAGATAACTTTTTAGCATGGCAAGGTCTCATGAGACTTCATCTAGCTTCCATTGGTGATTCAAGATGCAAATATATTGATCAAGAATATACAGTTCCTACTAGCACATTAACTGTTGAAGACATTGCAGAGAAAAAGAACCATAACACCATGATGATAGACATTGCATGAAATCTTAGCTATGAAGAATTTGATGAGATCAAAGACTGCACTACTGCTTTTGCAATGTGGAACAAGCTGAAGAAAATTTATGGTGGTGATGAAAATGTGAAGAGAGCCAAAGCAAAAAGCCTAAGAGGACAGTTTGATCAGATGAAAATGAGAGAAGATGAAAACATTACAAAATATGTTGAAAGGATCAAGGTAAGTGTTAGTGCAATCAGAGCTTCTAGAGGAACAATTGATGATGAAACTATTATAAGTAAGGTTCTCAAAACATTACTTCCTATCTATGCAATAAGAGTATCCGCTATTCAAGAAAGAAGATGTGAACAAAATCACAATATAACTTTGGATGCCTTAGTGGGAAGATTGACAACTTTTGAGTTGGATAACTATGACAACTATGTTCCAACTTCCAAAAATATTGAATCAGCATTTGAGGCTAAACTTTCACTTAAGAAGGGCAAGAAAATAAAGGACATCCAGTTAGAGAGTGAAGAAGAATCAGAGGAAAGTTTTGGTAGTGATCTTGAAGTTATTGAAGCATTACTTGCAAAGAAATATTCAGGAGGCAGAGGTAAATACAAAGGTAAAACTCCCTTAATCTATTTTTCATGTGAAGAAATTGGTCATATTGTAGCTAGGTGCCCAAACAAGCAAAGCAAGGATGAGAAGAAAGGTCACAAGTATAATGGCAAGAAGAATTTTAAATCATTCAAGGATAAAGGTAAGAAAACATGTTTTTTGGCTAACGATTCTAATGATAGTGAAGAAGAAATTGTCTTCATTGCTATAAAAGATGAATCTGATGATGATGATGATGAGATGGAACTTATCTCTCATATAAGCAAAAATGATACATGGATTATAGATAGTGGATGTTCACATCATATGACTAGTGATAGAACAAAGTTTGAACACCTTGAAGACTATGATGGTGGTAATGTAAGGTTTGGAAACAATGAACCTTGTTGCATAAAAGGAAGAGGATGAATCTCATTAACCAAAGAACTTATATGTGATAATTCATATTGGGTTGAAGGACTAAAGCATAATCTTCTAAGTGTAGCATAGCTAATCAACATTGGTTTCAAAGTTGAATTCATGAATGGCAAAGCAAGACTGCTGGATGACAAGGGAAAACTAATTGGATCAAGCAAACAAACCAAAGGTAACCTGTTTTATCTTGATCTTGGTGAATGCTCATGTTTTGTTGCTCAAATTGAAGAAAGTTGGTTATGACACAAAAGGTTATGTCATGTAAATTTTGATAACATGGTGAAAATAAGAAAATTCAAGAAAGTAAGAGGCATTCCTGCTTTGAAGAAACCTGATGTTGGTCTATGCAAGAATTTTCAGATTGGAAAAATGGGAAAGACTAGCTTTAAAAGTAAAAACTATCAGTCTGAAGATATTTTGGAAATTGTGCATACTAATTTATGTGGACCTATTGGAATTGAGAGCTATACTAGAGAAAAATTCTTTATTCTCTTTGTTGATGACTACTCTAGAATGATGACTGTTATGTATCTAAGAGAAAAGTCAGAAGCATTTGAGAAATTCAAATGGTATTTGGAAAGAGTAGAAAAGGAAACAAGGAAAAGAATGAATTGCTTCAGATCAAACAGAGGTGGTGAATTCATCTCCCATGAATTCAATAATTTTTGCATTGAAAGAGGAATCAAAAGATAGGTATCAGCCCCAAGAACTCCTGAGCAGAATGGAATAGCTAAAAGGAGGAATAGATCTATCATGGATTGTGCAAGGACTCTAATGATTGAAAGGAACATTGCTATGAAATACTAGAAGGAAGCTATCAGCACTATAGTTCATACCTTGAACCGAGTACAGTTGAAGAAAGACACATTCAAAACTCCTTATGAGTTATGGTATGGCTATAAACCCAATGTAAGTTACCTAAAAGTATTTGGTAGTAAATGTTACATCTTAAAAGAATCTAGAAAAGGAAAATTTGATGTAAAAAGTGATGAAGGAATATTTTTGGGATATTCTTGCAAGAGTAAGACATATAGATGTTTGAATTTGTCTACTCACAAAGTCATAGAAAGTGCACATGTGAAAGTTGATGAGTTTGCAGAAAAGACTGAAGAAGAAAGCAAAAGGGAACCAGAGGATTATAGAAGATTTTTTTACATTGAACCTGATGCATTACTAGACACATCTGTCAATAAGGAGTCTGCATCTACCAAGCCTAGTACAGTAACCAAGTCACAAGAAGAAGTTCAAACCGAGTCACAAGGACCCAAGTCTCAGTCTGAAGCTACCGAGCAAATATCTACTGAGCCCGAGCAACCAAAACCTGAAGATGAAATTCAAGAAGATGAAAATGTAACTCATTCAAGAGGCAAGGAACCTGTATAGGCTAAATATGTCAAGAGGAATCATACACTAGATTAGATTATTGGAAACAAATTAGAAGTTACTACGACAAGAAGTAAACTAAAAGGTACATGTTTACTTGCTAATTTTGAGCCTAGAAATGTCAAAGATGCATTGGAAAATGAAAGTTGGATTGAGGCTATGAATGAAGAAATAAAACAAATAGAGAAGAATAATACATGGACTCTTGTACCTAGGCCTAAAGACAAAAATGTAATTGGAACAAAATGGGTATTCAGGAATAAGTTGAATGAAGATGGTCAAGTATCAAGAAACAAAGCAAGATTGGTATGTAAAGGATATTCTCAAGAAGAAGGTATAGATTATGGAGAGAATTTTGCTCCTATTTTAAGATTAGAAGGTATAAGGACTCTACTCACATATGCAGCACATAAAGGATTTAAGGTATATCAGATGGATCGCATATGCAGCACATAAAGGGTTTAAGGTATATCAGATGGATATAAAATTTGCATTTCTCAATGGTATTCTTGATGAAGAAGTCTACATTGAGCAACCTGAAGGTTTTATTGATCCAGACAAAAGGAATATGGTCTACAAGTTACACAAAGCATTGTATGGTCTGAAACAAGCCCCTAGAGCATGGTATGAAAGATTACATAACTATCTTATTCAGATTGGTTTCAAAAGAGCTAATGATAACAGTAGTTTATACATCAAAGAAGGACCAGATAACAAAATTGTTTTGGTAGAAATATTTGTGGATGATACTGTGTTTATAGGTAATGATGATCAACGCAAAGAATTTTTAGAGAAAATGAACAAAGAATTTGAAATGTCTATGTTTGGTCAAATAAAGTTCTTTGTTGGTCTTCAAATTTAGTAGAGCAAGAATGGTATCTACATTACTCAGTCTAAATACATCAAGGAAATACTTAAGAAGTTTGGTATGGAAGATGCAAAACCAGTTGGTACCCCCATGTGTACTAGACTAAAGCTTACCAAAGATGATGATTCAAAAGAAATAGATCAGACCTTATACAGATCAATGATTGGAAAATTATAGTATGTAGTTCACACAAGGCTTGATATTGCCTTAGTGGTTGGTATAGTAGCAAGATTCTTAGCAAAACCCAGAGAAAATCATATGATGGCAATCAAAAGAATCTTGAGATACTTGAAAGGAATTGAAGATTATGGCTTGTGGTATAAATTTGGAGGCAATCTAGGCTTAAAAGTGTTTACTGATGCTGATTGGGTAGGAAACATTGATGACAGAAGAGTACAAATGGTGGAGCATTCTTTCTTGGCAAGAGGTTGGTATCTTGGACTAGTAAAAAGAAAAATTGCACATCCCAATCCATAGCAGAAGTAGAATATGTTGCTGCAGCAGTAAACTGCTCTAATATTGTTTGGTTTAAACAATTATTGGAAGGCATGAAGGTTGAGATCAAAGAACTAGTTGTTATATTTTGTGATAATACAAGTGCAATAAATATTTCAAAGAATCTAGTTATGCATTCCAAAACCAAGCACATTGCTATAAAATATCACTTTGTTATAGAATTGGTGTAGGACAAGGAAATTAGATTGGAATATATTCATACAAAAGAACAGATTGTAGATATATTCACCAAGCCACTACCTAAAGATGCATTCTTGTATCTAAGAGGTAAGTTAGTTGTCATTCCCCTATCTGAGGCTCACTAAATGAAGTTTTAGTGATGCATCAACTAGAGCATTGAAGATCAGTCAGTTGATGCAGCTTAGTCAAGGAATCATTACATATGAATCAGTACTCAAGGTACATTGCTATTCACCTAGTATGTGTTGTCTTTGGCATGTGTTGTCAAAGAAGGAGAGTTTGCTATCATATTTCAAGAAATTTCTTAAGATTTCTAAGAGGGAGAGTTTTCTTGGAGAGTTTTCAGTCAGAAAGAGAAGTTTGTTGATAGAGGGAGTTCTCATAGATGAGAATCAGAATGAAGCTAAGGATATGTTCCTTACTCTATATTTTTTGTGAAATTTCATTGTGCTATGACATGTTGTGTTGCCATCAATGCCAAAGAGGGAGATTGTTGGATATAATTGTCTGAAGGAGATTGTTGGATTAATTGTGTGGTCTTTGATGTCACACAAATGTCATATCAATTATCAAGCTCAGTCGATCAACAAAGTAGTTCCCAGTATTTATCGAGCTCAGTCGGTGAGTAGGCAGTTTTCAGTGTCTACCGAGATCTTTCGGGCATCAAAGGAAAGTATGGAAGGAAAGTTAGTGTTTACCAAGTTCACTTAGTCTCCGTAGGTTGTTGTAGAATTCATAGTGCTTACCGAGTTCTTTCGGTCACCAAAGGAAATCTTTTTAGATTAGTGTTTACCAAGCAAGGTTGGCCCAGTAAAGGATTTTGTTAATTTGAGAAATAAAGTTTGTTTATTCTAGCCAATTGTTGTAATGATTAGTAATGTTTGTAATGATTATTAGTGCTGACTTGACAATCTAAATGGACAATCTGAATGGTATATATAGAAGGTCAAGTTGTGAATTAAAAGTGCACAAGTGGAAAAGAAGGAAAGTGTGAGCAAATTTTGAAGGATGATTAGATATCCTTGAGGAGAAACAAAGATATATTTGATCAGGAAGGATCTAGTGAAGTAGAACAGAGATCTGTAATCAATAATTTAGTTGCATCATTATTTAGGTCACTTCATTATTACTTTCTTACCATTGTAGCAGTGATTTCAAAATCTCTTAACAGAGTTGGTTTAACAACCATTTTGTAAATCCTCTAACAAGGTGACAGTTCTATTGAATTGTTTCAAAGACCTCTTACAAGGCCACTCCTAACAGGGTGATTAAATCCTCTAACAAGGTCACACCTAATAGTGTGTTTTGTAACCTTTAACCAGGTTGGCTCCTAACAAGGCTCACTTCAAAAGAGTGAAAAATAGTAACTAGTTACATTGGTAGTTTTTCCCATATTGGGTTTCCATGTTAAATCTAGTGTCTCTTGTGTTCATGTTATTTTTTTTATGCATGCATGTTAATCACTGATGAATACTTAAGAATAGTTATAATTAATACTCACTGCAATAACTAAGTTACAACATTTCTCTGTATGTTTACCAAGTGACAACAGTAAATGAATCTAAGGGATCTGTGGAAATATTTTTGTGGTTAACTGATTCACCCCCCCTCTCAGCTACTCCGTCTATATTTCCAACACATCACAAATGGGACAAATACACAAGATATCTCACAAATCCAATAAATCTCATATATATATGAATGTCATGATACAAAATACAACGTGGGATCCAAAATCTGGATAATGTCCCAAGATATGTCTCTATACATCTAATACCCTAGACCTAAGTCTGACTCTCCCCATCACATGGTGGTGGTGGAGGTGGTGATGTTTCTCTATCTAGTACCATGTTAGATCTCCAAACCCTCTCAAAGTAGAGTGGCACTTGCTATGCTGTAAGTACAGCCTATATGTATAATCCATGGTAATAGACCACTTACATTGCCTCCCTCTAGATCTCTATAGTGTCAGCCTATGCTTCCCTCTCCCACCGATCTATCTCATCTCATGCATCTACTAGGTGTTGATCTCACATAGCAATGGTAATCCTGAGCTGCTAGATCTCAATCTCCAAAACTTGTACCCTAGCCCTGAGACCCTCCCCTCCTCCCCTTGCAGGCTGGTCCTATCCTACATCCACCCATTGGTGAATTGGTCTCACGTCATCCTCTAGGGTCACCAATCTATGTCTCCATGACTATCTCTGGCTACCTAATCTAGAGCTCTCCTCTCTCCTCCCTCCATCTCCCCCATCATCCCTATCACTCCCATCACCACCCTATGCCAGTAGCTGTGCATCACAAACTATAAATCTAGGGAAGGGCTATCTCCTAAGCTCTAACCTATAAGTTGCATCTGCCATATTTGGGAGATAGTCCCATGGCTCCCTACATATGCCTTAGTGTCCTGAATTGGCTACTGGTAGTCCAACATCAACAGCCATCCCTGTCCCTCCTCATCTATGGCTCAGGCGTATGTAGTGGTCTCTATGGACACCCTTTGCTACCACCCAAAATGTCTCCAGACCTGAGTGATCATGAATCTCTCCACAATCTCAGAATGATAGCCTAATAGTGGCCGACTACACATCATATATCCTAGCTCTCACTCTCAGTCACTCCACTACTCACAGGCCCTGTAAACTCTCCACTCGAAGGATGTGAGTTTGTCTAGTAGCCTCCTATAATAAGTAAGGTCTCCACTATGAGGCTGGCTCAAAAAACCTATGTACCTATAGATATAGGGGCATCTCTACTTCCTCAGCTACACATGTGGGTGCACAATAGCTATGTGCTCCAATGCCCATATATGAGCGAGAATAGCACTACATGCTCATGTCCTGCTATCTTAGTAAACTACCTCATGTAACTCATGATACATATTAGCTAGGATAGCTAGACCCCATGCCATCCATCATGGGTGTGCAACCAAATATGCTACCAATCTACCCTAGCTGAGTGGGAAACCCTTTTGACTCTTGTCAGTAATGAGGGCCTGTGCTACTATAGAACATACAATGCACGAAAATAGGAAATCATGACCGAAATCCTCCATTAGTTGGTCCCAACTGAGGTGTTTATCGATGATGGTGACATCCTGGAACATGTCCTAGATAGCCAGTCATCCCTTGGTCAGATCTTGATTGTAGTATACATGTGCCAACAAACAATCATGTCAATTTTCATCATATGGAAACTTTACATCTATGAACATCTATAAACATGATTATACTCACTAGATCTCCATGGCTAGGCACCTGAAGGATCTGATAGACATCCTCCAAGGTAATCATGGCCTCTTCAGTAAGCAAGTGAAAGGTATTATGCTCACTATGCCATCTCTTGGCCAAAGCTGTCAGTAACCCATGGTTCACCCATATATGGGGCATCTGTAGCAAGTACCCAAATCCCATGCTACCTAGGTCATCCCTCCCAGGATCATCTAGATCCCTAACACAACATAACCTGGTCACTCTCGGTGCTCTGATAATCAGTCTTGGGAAAGCCTCCTACAAGCCATAACCCCAAACTAGATGTCAGAATATATCCTAATGGATGTCTAAAATCAGTACAAATAATCCTTAAACACAACAATTGTCTAGGCCCATGTCATATTTTTAAAATTTAAAAACATGTGATATTTCTTATTAACTGGTGTGGCACTATTTTTTGGTATAATATCATGTGATACTTTCCTCCATAGTAGTGCGATACTCTTTTCCTATATGATAATTCACTCAAGATCACACAATGTTTCATCTAGTATTGTATGATACTGGATTGAACACTTGGGTGATACTTTGTGGACCTGTGAACTATCACATGATAAATAGTATCAAGGAGTGTGATACTTTAAAAATATTGTACGAACATTCACAGGGTTAAAATTTGAAATATTTCAAAAATATTAAAAACATGTGTTTAAATGCAATAAATGCTCATAAATGACTCAAAAAGAAAGTTTTTCTGAAAACTTAACGAGGCACTATAGTGAGGAGGCCGGTTGTGCAACCAACCGTGCTCAAATCGATGTGTGTGGACTGGAATCACTGCTTGTTGGGCCATTTTATCTCTCAAAGCTCTCAAAGTTCTCAGAATCACATAAGACAAATGAATTTGAAAATGACCTTTTTACCCCTATATATAGCATTTTGACTTTTTGACCTAATTTTTGAAACATCTCAGAATTGCATGAAAATTGCACCCTTGGCTAACTTCGATGTCTTGGATCCATTTTTAGGATTGACAAAATCTAAGTTCATCTTGATAGTCAAAATTGCATTTCAAAATTTCTCCTTCTTCTGCGTAGTTGGCTGACCATTTGAGGCCTGATCCTTCGATCTTCATTGGGGCATCTTCATGTCTTCATCCCCATCTCTTTCAACCTTCTAGTCTTTCATTCATTTTCATTCGATTCATCCCTCTAAGGTTTGACTTCATTTTTATCCTATATCTTTCTTAGTCAAACCTAGTCAAACTGGGGCATATCTTCACTGCTTGATGGTTATCCTATCATCTTTCATCTTTGATTATGATTTCTAGTGATTTGATCAAATTTATCAATTTCTTGTTTCTCCTCTACCTAATTTCAATTTTGATTTCGAGGGGGTAGTACCTATCAAACTTCAACCTTGATTTAGCTTATCAATCAAACCTTGCTTGAGATTCTTATCTCTTATTTGAGACTTGACAATTTCCTATCTACAGGGGTGTTAGCCTTGTCTTTTTCAATCAGGTTATCTTTGTCCTGATATGTTCCCATCTGTCAAACACATGTCTAAATTTTTTTGTGATCCCAAATCGATCTCACATTTCAACTTCATTCTTTGACTGTATGTGATCCCAAATTGATCTCACATTAGTCAAAGAGGGGAAAATGTATGCACCCTAAAATGGTCACCTAGACTTTGGGCCCCATTCTTGCAATTTATCAAATCCTTGAATCAATATTTTCAAAACTCAATATTTTCAATTTATATCAATTTCCTTGATCAAATCGTAATTCTATCATTTATTCAATTATTTTCTATGGGCTAACCACTTTATCCTAAATCTTTATTTAATTAAAAGGAATTCCCTCCCCTTTTATTAAATAAAAAACCCCCACTTACCTCATCCTAAGTTGCACAAATAAAGCATTATTCTTATTTTATAAAAAGAAGAAAAGGCCTTTTTGTCTCATATGGACACAAAAGTCAACTCTTATTTTCTCATTGGAGGAGATTTGTGCACATGGATTTCTCCTCTTTCAAGCTCCACCCTTGATTAAATATTTTGCCTCTTAATCTCCATGGTCTATTCCTTTTCAATTCCTTTAAAAGGAGAGATCTTTTCTCATTCTAGGATCCCAACTTTGAATACTAATCTTATGCTGTAGGATTTCTTGGAGACTTTGGAGCTTTGGAGATCCTCTTGCATTCTAGCTTTCATTCTTGCATCATAGCCTCATGTTTATGCTTTATAAGTTTAGATTTCCTTTCAAGCTCTAGCTTAACTCACCTAGCTTAATTAGTAAGGCTTTTAATACTTTCACTTTCATAGCTTACTTGCATCTTCATTCTTAGCATAGTTGCATTGCATTCTCATCTTGATTCTTGAGGATATTGGCATTTTTTTCCTTGTCTCTTTCAATCTCACATTGAGTGGTTTACTAGAAAGGTTATAGGCTTAATAGCTCTACCTAAGAGCATTCTTAATATCCTTGTGACTCCATGCCTAGGGAGCTCTAGGTCACTTTCTCAAGGTTTCCCATCCATGAATTCTCTTGGAAGTAATGACTTAGACAAGTACACAATTTCAATTTACAATAACATGTAGTTTATCCTTGATTTTTTGGCTAATTATTTTATGAATGTGTGATTTGTTACTAATTTTAAAAGTGGACACATCTTGAAAAATAGAGATTTGAACATGTTCCCCCCAAAACTATTGAAAATTAAATTGTAATTTTTCTATGTGTGTAGAATGAAGTTTAATTTCTATAAGTGTATTTTTAAAAAAATTAATGAAGGAACAAAAATCTATGTTTGTAATATTGTATGTTGGTTTTTGACAAAAAAAAACACAAGTTAACAAAAGAAATTAGAGATCAAAATCTCCACATTGTCAAAATCTAAAAAATATATATGGTTAGATAGCAAACTAAGATCTTAACAACATTGTGGTGTTTTTTGGTTTGTATTGAAACACATGAAAAATTGGCAAAGAGTACACACAGAAAATTGAGAATTTTTTTCATCTTTTTATAAAAAGACATCTCAGGCCTATAATGTTTGTTCAATCCTTTGGATTGGATGCCCAAGGAAAATCCAATCCTAAGGCTTGGTATTTCCCAATGTAGTCCACTTGGTATACACCAAATATGGTGCATGTTATATTTGGCATGCACCAAACATTAAAAATACAACTTTTACATATGGCATACATCAAATATGGTACATGAAAAATGTAAAAGTTGTAAATTTTTAATTTGGTGTGCACCAAATATGGTGCTAGCCAAATATTTTGCATTGCCAATTAGTATCTCTTTCTTTATTTATCTCCTAGTTTCACTAAGATAGACATTAGGATTTATGATTGATGACGGATAGTTAAGGTTTAAGGTGTCAATCCCTATATGCCTCCTTCCCTCTCTTATGATACTTCTTATGAAATCTCTTCATCTTTTCACTCTCTTCCCTCTAAGTTTGTCCCATGATCTGTCCTCTACCTCACCTTCCCTCCTTGCCCTCATATCTACCCCTCCCTCCCTATCTTTTTTTCTCCCTCTCTTCCTATCTACCTCTCCATACATGTCTCATCACTAACCTATCTCTATCCACCTCTAACTCACCCCCTCTCTCTCTATTTCTAGGCCTATTACCTCTCTCTCACCCTATATGACTCTCACCTCTCTATAGTTTTACTCTTTAGCACTCAATGGCTCTCTCTCTCTCTCTCATACCATAAACTCATAATGTCCTATAGTCAAAAGAGCCCATAAATAACTAAAATAAAAATATTCAAAAATAAATAATGTCAAACCTGCTCCAAACCTACTTCAAACTACAGTACTTTGAACAATATTTTTGTCAAATTTTCAAAGTCGAACGACCAACTCTATATGCTCAAGATATGACCTCTCAAATCCATAAAGGTATCTTTGACTTACAAATAATATTTCACTATCTAATTAGAAGATTATAGTAAAGAAAATCACACCAAACTATAGTTCTCTAAGCCATCTTTCCAATGACTATAAGAAGTCAACAATATGACACTCTTGTCCCAAGTTATGTTCCATAGAAATAAAATTAGCCTATTAGACTATATTTTCAATTATAGAATCCAAAAAATTACCAATGTGTCTTGAAGTCATATCTATAATATAAATATGGTGGGTTGGTCCAGACTTAACCCCCATTTATAAAAGGCATATAAAAATTTATTAAGTAGCAAAAATAAAGTTTAAGACAATACTTTTTAAATATTTTAAGAAATTTTTATGAAATTTTTATTTATTTTGTATTTTATTTTCTTAAACCCCCAACAGGGGAGGTACTATGGGTCCCTATGGTACCCATCATATCAAAAAAAATCTTGACTGGTTTTCTTTATCTGCAAGAATTTTTTAATTTCTATACGACTTCTACAATTCATATGGCCATACGGCTAAAAAAATTTGTAATTCAATCCACTATCATCAAAGAGGGTCAAATTTTATATCAAATTTTATCTGTTGGCCTCCTTCAATTCAACCATGTGGTGTGTTTGGTCTCAAAGGTCAAATGTAAAACCCTAGCCCCAAAAATTTCATAATGAACATCTAAGAAAACCCATTTTGAAATAATTTTTACAAAACCAAATCTGAAAAAATATTAGGTTACCCATTCTCATGTTGTCATTGATGTCATCTCTCTGGATGTTCTGATATATCTCTTGGTCTGGTTTAATAGTCTTACCAATAGCAGCTTTAACGACATTGACAACTTGAATCATCCATGGTGTATATTTTTTTGGGTCTAGATCATATTGATTAATCTTAAAGAAACATATTTTCTATGGCTGACTGCTCCAATACGTTTTAGTTACTCATAATGTTTTATCTTTTTGTCTCAACCGACAAAATTAGTTATAGCCAACATGGAAGGGAGGCATACCAATGATGATATATAATAAAGGAAACCTAGGGATATGAATAGAGATGATTGTGATGATGAGTATATGTATTATGTTGTACATGCAGAATTTTGATGTATATAGAGAACTGTTACAATAGTATAGGACTGTACTCTCTCTCTCTCTCTCTCTATCTCTCTCTCTCTCTCTCTATATATATATATATATATATATATATATATATATATATATATATATATATATATATGTATATCATCTTAAAATGGAAGCACTTCCATGTTAAGAGAGTTTAGCCCTCTGAGTGAGTGGTTTGGTGTCACATTAAGCACCTTGATTAGGTCTTTGAATGTATCTAGTTGTTCCCCCTGTTCTGCTTCTCTCTCCCTATTTCCAACCTATTTTCTGGTAGTTTTCTCTGAGAATCTAGAGTTTTTGACTGTCTGGGTAAAAGACAACCTAGTAGGGCCAAGGATGACCTCAACCCTGACCTAGGGTAGATTCTACCTCATCCTTGACCCCAGGTCTAATTTTTAGATTCTGGGAGTTACAAGATATCAGGCTTCAGAAAGTTTCTTTTTTCCAGCTTTTAGGTCGGCCATTTCGGGTTTTAGAATGGTAAATCCTTAAATTACATTTAATATAGGTCCATTAATAGGGGTTAAGATTAATTGAGATTTGATTCTTCAATGTTGGCCTCTCTATAATTTTGTGCTCTAGATCACTATAAAAGGAAGCCTTCCTCTCTCATTTTCTACATCTCTCAAGTGCAATCAAGTTTGTGAGAACATCCACAATCGAGCAATTGCATCCATTATTCATTAAGAGCTCTCAAGGAGATATTCATCAAGCATTAAGAATTTTCAAGGAAGCATTCAAGCCTTTGAAGGGATTTGGTTCAAGCATTCAAGATTCATCATTCAAACCCTAGATCTATCTATCATGATGGTGTGATCTTCCTTGAAGATCATTGTTGATCTGCAAGACTCATTCATTATTCTATCAAGGTGGATTCCAAGCATACAATCATGGAGGTTTTGGATTTATATTTATGGTTTTGATTTACATTTTCCATTTTTATGTTCAAGCTTTCATATCAACATACTTGTTTACATTTCAAATACAATTGTGTATCTATTGAATATCATAGCTTCGTTGTTAGATCTACTTCTACTACTTGCTAGTATTCCCTATTTCAATTTCATTATTAAGTTTGATTCCAAACTAGGGTTTGACCAATGCAAACCCCTCATCCAAATAAAAAAAACCATTTTTCTTGTAGGTACAGGTATAGGATTGCGAATTGAAGCTTGGATCTGGATACCCTTTTCGGTGAACTTCCAAGATCTGCAAATAGATTTTTTGTCGGAGCTATTTCAGGTTAGGGACAACCTTCAGTGAGGGGTAGGATCTTGCCCCCCAGGGTAAGACCTTGCCCCACTATATGGTTCAAGGACAACCTACCTTCAGAAAGATAATTTTTTTTTGGGTTTTCTCCATCTCGACATTTCTAGTCTAGAACAGGTTGTAGAATTGCCCGAAACTGTACACAAACATAAAAAATCAACATTTTCTAGATTTTCCCTATTTTGAGGTTAGTATTTGGAAATTTTCATTTCTATTTTGTTTACTTTATATGTCCACAATATTTTCCATCATTCATCCCTTTTTCAATCTATCCATCCATACTTCTATTTTCAACCTTATTCATTGTGGTGAACAACAATTCACCCTATTCATTTTGGTGAACCCGACATAGTTACCCCTTTTCTTTTGTGGATTTAGATGCTCTATTTTTTTTAGTAGGTCTTTTGTTGCATTAAGATTAGATTTATTTTATGCTCTTGTATTTTAAATTCAAAAATAAAAAAAATCTATATATTCAATAAAACACAAAAATATTTCTTGCATTTCATTTACTATGAAGATTCTTAGGATGCTTTGGTGTGTGGTTATGTTCTTTATTACCCTTCTTTTAGTATCTCTTTACCATACCTATGATTTTTATGAGAGTCTCATTCACTTCATTACATTGATAGTCCTTCATTTTTCACTTGCTTATGCTTTTGTGAAATTCATTGATATTAGTCTTCCTACTTTCAAGATTTTCATTAAAGATTTATGTGGTAGCCTTATTACTCTTTTGGATTATGTGAAGAATTTGGTAGATGATACACCATCTCCTAATCTTCCTAATCCTAATCTTATTAATCCTAATCTGATGCCTAATTCTCCATCTTCTATCCCTAGCTCTTCTCATACTTATGATGGGATTCAAGCTATAGTACAAGATGCAGATGTGCAAGACTTCTTTGATTTACCTTGTCCTCCATTTCATGATGATATTAAAGGAAAGGGTAAAGAAACTTCTTCAAAACCTATTATTCCACCTTATACAACCTTTACTCATGAATATGATAAACAATCACCTCCTGTAGAAGGTTTACATGATATGTACACTATCAAATATAATATGGTGACTAAACAAGGTTATAGATGTTTAGGGCTTGGAGTTAATGAGCTTGGTATCAAATATCTAGTTCATATACCCCCTAAATAGGACTTGCATGGTGTTGGTTGTTCAAAATATCAAGTCAAGGTAGGTGATGTTGATCATCATCCTCCTCTTCATATTCTTCTCCCTACACCTAAAATAGAAAACCCTAATATTCATCAAGAAGTGGCTAAGAAGGTATATGTTGAGTTAATGAATTAAAAGAAAGAAATCTTTAGACCTATGTTGATAGATGCTTTATACAAATACAAATTTTCTTTTCATTATCGCAATACACATTTACTTGTTGCTTGTAAACATTTCAAGTTATATGTTAGAGAAAGAGCTACTTTAGGAATTATATCTCATTCTCGTGCAGTTTTACAATTTATTCATAATTTTGATATAGGGGATTCCCCTCATTCTTATATAATATAGAGCTCTTCTCCTCTTGTCTCTAGACTAGGGGGCAAGAGGTGTATTTCTATCCAGTCTTCCAGGATCCATTAGGTCTTTTACTAGGTTTAATTGGTATTCTTTCTCCCCTATCTCTCTATGGTTTTATATTATGTTTATAATCATTCATAGATCTTATTCAATATATCTTTTCTAAGACATTTTTTGCAAATTTATCCCTTGCCTTCATCCTTGGGGGGAAAGGTTCTTCCTTCTTTCTCTTTGTCTAGGGAACTACTTTCCTTAGCTTAGTGGTATTTATTTATATTGCAATATTATTTCATCATATTGACAGATGTTTTGACTATGGATAACCTTTTTATAGAAGAGGTTGTTGTCCTAGGTCATCACCTCTTCTCTATGTTGCAAATTATGTTCTTTATAAACTTTTACCCTTGTTTTGGTATTAGAGTTGTTTCTCTTGTTCCAAAGATTCATTTTCCTCTTCTTTCCAGGGGGCTTGATGATTGAATCTTTGTTCCCTCCTGATTTATCTTTTGAAAGATGATATTTTATCTAAAATCACACCTCTATGGTGGGGGTCTTCTTGATAAGATTTCTTTCATTGAGGATCCTTCTTCCATGACTGACATATCCTTTTCAC